>JABAKD010000002.1:12363346-12963346 GCA_012845835.1 Undaria pinnatifida | reverse complement strand
GAACTTCCAGAAGTTCCGGGTGTTGTGGCACGGGCGTACAGAACTCACAGAAGTTCTGGGCGGGTACGCAAGGTGCTGTACCCGTACCCCGGGTATTGTGGCACGGTGTGTACAGAATTCACAGAAATTCCGGGTACGGGTATGAATGTCCTACAGAACTAACACAAGTTCGGGTACGGGTATGAGAGTCTGCTCCAGCTATTGTGGCACGGATGTACAGAACTTACGGAAGTTCCGGGTACGGGTATGCATGTCCTACACAACTTACAGAAGTTCCGGGTACGGATAATGCCCGGGTATGCACACCCCCTCGGGGGGGAGTTAAATTTGAAGTGGAGGATTTAATCCAACTTGCATGGATGGCATGTTCTCACTGGGCCAATGTCCCCGAGGCAATCTGTCGTAGCTTTATGGGAATTATGAATTATCGACAAAACCACCACCGAGAGAGGCGATAAATCGTGAACCTCAATGAGTGGCGACCGGGGCAACAGCCGCCCTCACGGCTATTCTGCGCTATGATCATGCCATAATAGCGTACCCCGGCTGTGGCGTTTCGATACAAATAATGGCGGTCGCAAGCCCATATTTGCCACCACAGCTCAATAAGCCAAGTGCCGCGACAAAGAAGAAGCGAAACTACCGAAAACACAGAAGATACTTCTAAACGTCGATGGTTGCTGCATTGCCGTCACGGCAGATCTAGTCCATGTATTATTCCGATCGGAAAAAAACATTGACAATACGCAATACGTGGTTTCCCGATAGGCGCCAAATTCGTACCAGGTATGTTTCCACCAAATCGGATCGAATTCAATTCGATTAAAAAAAGTGAAAATATTTTTTTCAAAAGTGTCCTTCGTTATTATAATACGTGCCCACGGGTTAGAAACGACAGAAACATGGACAGGACCTACTGTAGGTGCTACTATCATATACGATACGTACTGCTACTGCTGTACATTCGGTGTTCGGTTGGTTTCACTGACGACAAGATATGACATCGGAATAGAATGCATAATACACTCTTTGGGTTATTAAACCTGAATTAGTGAATGTGGGCTACCCGGGTATTGCAACAAAGGTATACCCGTACCCTGGGTATTGTTTGTGCCACAGTTTTACAGAAGTGACAGAAGTTCCGGGTTAGGGTATGGGGATCTTACAGAACTTACAGAAATTCCGGGTACGGTACGGAAGTGTTACAGAACTCATAGAAGTTCCGGGTATTGTGGCGCGGGCGTACAGAACTCACATATGTTATAACAATAATGTACCCGTACCCCGAGTATTTGTGGCATTGGCGTACAGAATTTCCAGAAGTTCCGGGTACGAGTATGAATGTCGCACAGAACTT
Organism: Undaria pinnatifida; assembly: GCA_012845835.1. Lineage (NCBI taxonomy): Eukaryota > Phaeophyceae > Laminariales > Alariaceae > Undaria > Undaria pinnatifida. The sequence continues at coordinate 12,961,989 of JABAKD010000002.1, read as the reverse complement.
CCAGAAGTTCCGGTTTTCGTGTATGAATGTCCTTATAACTCGCAGAGGTTCTTTGTACGGTAATACCGGGGGTAAATAAATACCCCGGGTATGGTTTGTGCGTACCCTACAGAACCCAACCTTGCAGTAAATGGTCATCGCGTCCGGTAGTGATACTAACGTGTCCTTGCGCCACCCCCCTACGAACTTCCCGGAGGGGAAGCTTGTACACCATATATCTGTCGTTATCATATCATATGTTTTTTCAGTTTCTGCGTAGGTGCTGGTTCAACCCAGGAGACATGTGCTAGATCACACGGGTCATCCGCCTCTCACGCGGCTACATGATCTATGGGCCAAGCACGTAATACTCATCGAGGATACGTCCGCCCTCAATGGCACAGATCATCTATAGATCATCTATCTATAGGGATCTGACCGGTCTGTCGTATGGGCTATTCCAAGTAGTTTGTTTCCACAGTCACCATGTAGATCATGTAGATCATCTCGTTCATCCATCTGTCATGGTATGTTGCCCAGGATCTGTCTAATACAGATCCGAATCTAGAAAACATGTGTTAGATCACACAGATCATACGACTCTCACCCGGCCCCATGATCTATTGGGCATGCAGACTGTATAGACCGGGGATCTGTGTTCCCTGAAAGACACAGACCATGAACAGATCAATGGGGATATGTTATGTCTGTTCGATGTGCAACAACTTTTAGTCTCTCTAAGATGATGAATCTGCACGGACACTGGGTTGCTGGATGTCGATGGGTGGTACCAACAGTTTAACCCCTTTAGAGCCCCAAAATCGTATAAATTCGTGGGGATTTATTTCTTGTGCACAACTTGACTTGTGGAAAGCGCGAGAGCGTGAGTTATCACAACTCGATCAAAAATCGACGAGCAGTGGGATTGCTGAATCCTATGCGTAATAAAAATTGAAGGCAAGAACCGGGGGGAAGAAGGGAGGACACCTGTGACCACGGCTTGTCCAGAAGCTGAAAAGTAAATGTGTGCGAAAAAAGAAAAAAAATAAATATATATATATATATATATCACACCCCTGGAGTTTATACCACCCCGGTGATGATATATTTGATACCCCAAAAACAAGCACCCGATTTATCACACGGGTGCGTTGTATATCACACGGGTGCTGTTTTTTGTTTTGAGTCTCCGGCAGGGGGGGGGCTAATCCCTTTTTTCAGTACCGAGTTGGAGCCACGCGCACGAGTAACTCTGTAACCCACTGACAAAAAGGACCTTGGGCGATTTTTCTGGCGCAGAGCAGCTTTCTGTTCCTCTGCGAATTCGCAGTATTGTATAGCAGAATTAAAACAGCACGAAAGCTTACGACCCCAAACCGCACAGGGGGGTGGGTCACTCGCGCGAGTGACCCCAAGCATCGCCCCCCCCCCCCCCCCCCCCAAGAAAAAGTGGCCCCCTCTCTTACTATAACTTTGTTCCTCGCGTGAGGAACTCCATACCTCGAACCAGAAGCTGATTTTGAGTGGAAGTGCAGCCCGATGGGCTTGTTTTGGCAAAAGACGGATGTAAATATCTCGTATTGAAAGAAAAAACAGTGTATGTGGGTACCAGACCCTATTCGCTAGAATCGTACCGCCTCCTTATTTATCACTACAATCCTTCAAGACCATCCTGGCTCCTCGAATGGCACTCTTGAGGTGTTGACCCTCTAAAGTGCGGTTACGCACACAACCCACCACGGTGTGTCTCCACAACATGCCTCTTATAACAAAGAGAAACCTGCGAACGGGCCACCGTCCTTATGTTCAGGCCGTACAGAAGACCTGTGACACCACGTACACCGCACATCAACCGCCGCTGCGTCAGATGATATTCGTACATGATATCCGCGATATCATACGCGTTACAAGGAGACGCGTGTCATATAATGTCCGCGACGTTATACACAAACCAAGGCGTATGCGATATCCGAGATATCCGACGCGCGCCGAACATCACCCACTATGGCCACATGTACGGTTTTAAAAAATGCGTCATATATTATACAAGGGCTCCGCATGGGTGCCGGCATGCCGGCACCCATGCTTCGGGTAGGGCAGGGAAGGAGTTGGAATTGTTCCATCCGATACAAACAAACAATTGAAATTGAAAGAAATGCCAAGAGTTTCATCCGAAATCAATGGTTTGGCAGATGTGCGGTACAGCAGTACATCAAAATGATAGAGAAATGACGCTTGCAGTGGCTACGTGTACTTGTACATACTGCGTATACACTCGAATAATATCTGGGATCGGTTGTACACTCGGACCGGTAAGGCCAAAAGTTTGAAATTCCCGAAGATCCCAGCCGAAGTTTGCCTGGACGGTCGCCTATGGGCCCAATTTGGTAGAATTTGTTCTTGAAACTTGCCAGAATTCCGGACAACATCGATTTCTCGCGGCGATCTTGGCCGACATCTGCTTGAGAATTTCTCGTGCAGATCGTGGATTACACGTGTCGTAATTTCGTGTTCTCCACACACTTCGTTCGATGAAATCAACGACAGCGTCGTGAACTCTGAACGTGGCGAGTTTAGGGGCTCCGACCCCGCTTGGTGTACAGCGCTCACTCTATGGCCGGTAATTTGTGGCGGGCGCCGATCAGGCTTCTGTTGAAACACATTTGGCGGCTGGTGTAGAAAACTGAGACAAAAACCCTCTATCGTCTCCCAACGGGCGAAAAGAAGAGTTTTGAGAGGATGTGACGGAAGACCACAGGACAACACAAGCAACCTTCCACGCCCTCGGGCATGGATCTAGATGAACTCTTCAGCGCTGTCACCTACACTCATGTGACCTCGGAGCGTAGAGCAGTGACCATGGGTTGTCTCTATCTCGAGATCGAAGGTCAATCGTATTTGTTGGACAATGTTGATCAAGGCTTCGTAAAAAATAGACAATTGACCTGTTGGGCCACATGACCCAAAGAAAGAGCCAGACAAAAAAAAAACGTTTTTCCCCCATAGCGACGTTACCCGCAATATTTCAGCAAATAACCCAAAAAAAAGTTTGGAAGCTTTTTGGCCAAACTTTCGGCTTTCCATTGGTCTTTATTTCTGGCGATTATTTTTCTTTTAATAGTGGTTTGCGCTTTTCTTATAAAAAATGAAAAACGTCAGCTGTGAGTACGACCGATTGAATGGTTGAGACTCAACCTTTGCAAGCTGCGTGGTACATGTTTTTTTTTTTTTAATTTTAACTAATACTTCGAAGTATAATTTTCAAATTTACCTAAATTTGCATCAAATTTGAAAGGCAAAATTATTTATATAGAGCCACAAAAATATACATAAAACCGCGCGCATCGTATCTCAATGAACTGATGCACAACACAACAACAGCGCACATTGATATCCCCCCCCTGCCAAAGTGCACGACGTGCAGAAGATAGCCACCGAATGCGCGCCGCTCAGTCTTCGTGGCTGCTTCCTCTCGTACTCTCTGGTGTCTCGTGGTCTTGGGACCAAAAAAGGCCGAGCATGTACAACAGCAGTGTTCCACCACGATGCCCTCGGCAACACGGCGATTGACGACGAAATAAGCCTTCTTACGCACCACCCATCACAGCAAGCAGGAGACAGCAGCAGCAGCAGCAGAATCATATGTGGATGGTACCCATGGCGGTAGTAGCTGGTAGCACCTACTAGTAGCACGCGTGCGTGTTGCGCCATCACCCGTAGCGAGCTGCCGACTCCACGATGTACAAAATATTAGTCGAGCCACTTGATCGCCACCAGTATTTTCCCTACTGGGTGACATTTGACTGCATGATGTCGTATGAGCCTACGAGCACGTACAAAACCTGTTTTCGTGTTTTTTTTGGCTTGCCGCGACGAGAGGAACCCACATAACAAAAGGAGCAGCAGCAGGAGCAATAGCACTGGCAGTTGCGCGAGCGGCGACGACACCAAAGACCTGGCCTCGGTCAAGTCCGAAGATTACCGAGACAGGCAATGCATCGCGCGGCGCCTCTCCTCGGTCGATCCAAACTGCGTTCTTCTTTTTTTGGTCCGACTCTGCTTTTTTTGGCCCGACGGATGCTCTGCTGGCAGCGTGCTCTTTTTTTCGTCAGTTTTTCCGAGCAGGCGTCGTTACGTCGTTTAATGTTCCATCTTCCTACATATTCCTTGCTAACGACAGCGCTGTTATTCAGCCGCATCCGACGAAAGGCGCTGAAATATACTGCTGCATACAGGCCGGGGGAATCCTCGCCGCTACTGATGTTTGCTGTGCGGGGTGCACACCGCTCTGTGCTGGTCGTTGTACACGCCGCTTGTTTGTGCTGTTGTTGGTTGTTCCCTTGTTGTTGTTGTCTTGACTGTTCTTTTTCAACGGCCACGTGATTTTCGTCATGATGATGATGGATGATGGATGATGGATGATGATGATGATGATGATGGATGATGGATGATGGATGATGGATGATGGATGATGATGATGATGATGATGATGATGATGATGATGATGCCGATGATGATGATGATGATGATACTGCTGCTGTAACTGGGTGTAGTTCTCTATATACCTTATAAAATCCGAGTCTTTCGGACAAAGTCAGATGCCAATAATGTCGTTTTTTTCCCAGCAACCTCTCCTTTTGGGAGCGACGAGTTGCATGAGAACGCGTGACAAACCCGCACGCGTTCATGGTTCACGGGGTGGCATTCAACGGAGCACGAAGGGCGGGGGGGGCGTTCCAGTCGATCCTCTCGCCACAGCAACGCTGTGAAAAAATGTAGAGTACACCTACCGTCAATATTCACTCGAGTATGGACCGCGAAGCAACATGGACAGCGAGTCTTCGGAGCGGCAACGCAAAGAGCTGGCAAAATGTAATTCCAACCACTCACTGCAATTATTATTTTTGAAAGTTACCCCTTTGTATTTGCGCACTATTAATACCACTCTCCCGTCAAGATTCAACAAAATGCTCGAGCATGACACCCAAAATCCAAGATCGTGCCTACTTCTCGCTTGTCCCACTGAGTCCCCGCACGCCTTCACGGCGAGGTAAGCAGGGGGAACGAAGGGCGAGGGGCGTTGAGGCCGATCCTCGCAGAGAGCGCTCGAAGAAATACAATAACCCTGGAGATATTAAAGTGCCGAGATTCCGATACCGAGGCCGACACGGTAAAAAAATATTTCCGACGCATGGCCTAGGATTTATCATACATTATTTTATGTATACAAGGGCTCCGCATGAGCGCCGGCATTCGCCGGCGCCCATGCTTCGGGTAGGGCAGGGCAGCACTTCGACAAACTAAGGTGTAGCTGTCCGATTTGGCATTCATTGAACTTTAAAGTAATGCCAAGAGTTCAATACGAACATGGGATTATGAAGGTCATACTTTGACAGAAGAAAAACGTAATAATATACAACAAAGAAGGCAAGGATAGGCGAAACACACCATGTTAAATGCGCCGTCAAGTAAAAGTTGGCGTCTATCAACCAAAAATACCGAAAAGAGTATTGAGAACCTGCGTCGCCTCTAGGCGAAACGAAAGAGGCCTTGGCATTAATGAAGAGTCTGCACTGCTGTCCCCGTGGCAATGGAGGTTCGACGTCGACAGGATGCAAAAAAATCGGTTTGCATCAAACGTCGACATGGGGCCATGTCAGCCGGCGAGGTTTTGGAAGAAGAGAGCTTTGTTTGTTACGTGAAGGCTGTCGCATTGATTGGTCTGCGTGGTCGCGGGCGAGGAGGAAAACGAAGAAGAGGAGAGCGATCTCTCGTTGCGGCGGCGTTGTCTAAGATAGGTGCGGGGGTGGCTTTGCTCGTACGGGAGGTTGGCGTAGCGCTTCTTCTCTGTTTTTACTCGGGAAGGCGGGATGTGTGTCTGCTGTCTTTGCTTCGCGGGTGGTTCCACGTTGTCGAAATCGGACGCGTCCCCTCAATACATAATATCCGGAGTGTCTCCACCATGACGACTGCTGACAGTGCCGTGCGTATTTCCTAGAGACTAACATATTATTTATTGGTAGTAATAATATACCTTCGCAACAATTTCTTTTTCATCCCATTTATTATCCTCGCACCACTCTCACGCTCCCTCCCAGTAGTAACTCAGATCCGGGGTCACATAGCGGGCCCTCCTACTCCCTCCCCACTTGGGCACGTGCCTTCATTTTTATCGCGAGGAGAATCCAGCATTTTCTACCCTCGTCGACTCGCGTCAAATTGTACCTACCCACGCTGCTAGGCGCTCGCAGCAGTTGATCCCTTTTTTTCTTTTTGCATTTTAGCAAAGAAAGTCAAATCTCATCGTGGTGGGTGTCGAACTCAAGGACAACCAAACGTTAGTAGTATTCGAGGGTAACACCACAAGACCACCGGGGCGGCCGGCTGACAATTGATTAAAACACAACAGGATCTTTGCATAGAGGTTACATTCCCCCATATTGTATGATATTTCCAGATGTATATTACGATGGCTGACGCCGCGTTACCTACCCAGAGAGGTGTTGCCTGTGCAGTGGTGTCAGTCAACATTATTTTTTACTGATGGAGCCTGTGTCCTGTGACCACGGACTTGATTATGCGGGTTAAGTGAGAACAACAACTACTGCTGCTCTTGAAGCTCGGAATTTGAAAACAGCGTAGCACCAGGTATATTTCGTCGTTGATTACTACTATACTATTGATTGCTGCTGTGTCATTGATTAGTACGCTACGCGTTGACCCGTTCTTGGAAAAAGAACTGCGCAGGAATCCAAAATCCAAAATCGGCCCCGCTATTCTCGGATATGTTTCTTACCTCCCGTACGTAGTATGCGTTCACGATCAGGTATAGGGGACGGATAAGGAAGGCGTTGGACAGCGCCCTTCGAACAAAGTGACTTGACCGAGAAATCCTACAACACTGCCCACTGAGCTTCGTACTTGATCACTTGACTCAGTCAGTGGGTGGTGCTGCATAACATGTTGAACTACCGAAATAACCATCCGTAATGTCGTCAGCGCGCACGCTCGATAACGACAAATATGAAGGCGGTGAAAACCGAACTCACGACACAGCACTACCCACTTGTCACGTGACTCAGAAGTAACTCAGTAGTCTAGTGGGTTATGCTAAAATACCAACCAAACACGTTTTCGAGTTCGTTAATTAATTCTCACCGACATCGTAAGAGGGATATCCGGAGCTTTCCCCTCTCCACGTACTACAGCAGTTAGTATTCATAGTACTCAGGAGAACACTATTAATAACAGCTCTTCGAGGCCGCCATGAAAAAAGCGAACCGGGACAAAAAAAAGATCCAAATTTGGAAATGATGCCATTTGCACTTTGCTTTCGAAGTTGTATTATATTAATATTACCGTCGGGGGTCTACTGGCGAGTCTGCCACCAGAACGGGATTTCACGTGGTTTATCGACGGTCTACAGCAGTATTACGAACCACTTCCTATACACCCACCGAAGCACGGACTACCGGCCAATTACGCGATCGACAGCTGGCCGTGGTTGTCACGTGTCTCTGTGTTGGGGGCCCCTGTGCCCTGCCTCTTGTTCGCTTTTGTTTACGTATGTAAACATGCGGTGTGCTCGATGGTCTCACGGCAGCAGCACACCAGAACGTCCGCTCGTACGACGTATCATTCTTACAGGAAATGTAATATATTTTTCTTCATCAATATGAACATAGAACGGTTGTTATAAAATGGACAGAGTGACGCGAGTACGACTAAACTTGCCAACGGCACTCGTACTGCACTTTGCGCTACCTGCTGTGATTCTGGTTGCTGCTAGTTGGTGCAGGATGTGCTAGACGTTTCGCCCTTCGGCTGCTGCTGCTACACCTGCTGTTGTGTGTTTGCCAATGGCGTCAGTTGGCGTTCATGCTCGTCGTACATACTGCTGTTCTCACCCAGTACGTACGGGTTTCCTCGTACCTCAACCACACGACGACGAGCTAAAAACAGAAGGAAGGTGATATGAAATGGCATGGACAATGGCCACATAGAAGCGAGCACAGCGGGATAGTTCGCTGCGGATCAACCGCACTCGTTCATGCCTACAGCAGAGGCTGCCTGGAGTGTCAGCGGCCGTGCTAAAGCCAGGGCCAAAGGCCGAAGAGACGGCTCTACCTGCTTGGTTTTGTCTCGAGATTATCGAGGACGAATTTTGGATATTTTGGTTGAATCTTAAATGTCTGCAGCGCCTGGATGATTTACAAAATTGGCATCATTTCCAAACGGTACTTGATAATGTTTGCAATTTTGCGGTGGCATACTCTCGAGCGTTAGTTTCTTTGCTGTACTTTTTTACTAGTTCGTTTGGTTTCTTGCTCGGCCTTTATTGTTCTTGTTTCTGCTCGTTTTGCCAGTTGGAAAGACAATTTTTTAGTGTGGGTACACCTAAAACGTGACACAAATTACCGACGATATCCAACAACTTAGTGACACAAATTACCTACGGCAAGACGTTTCGTGACAAAATAACTCCCAAATCAAATGCGGTATTTTTGCAACGTCTGTCTCGCTCGGCATCCGTCCGCGTTCACGTCGATGTGCGGAACGGACACGGCAAGGCGCGGGGCTTTGGAGCCGCCCCCCGAAGGCGGCGCTCGAACCAAGCCATATTCGACCGAGAAATCCAGTTCCGCGAATCGCATACTTCGGCCGAGACAAAAAAAAACTCCTGCAAATCCCTGACACCAAAAAATGATTATATATATGGAGTCTATATCTATATCATTGTTTTTTCTCGTTATTCGCTGCACGATCGAGTATGATGTGGCGCAGCCGGGAGCACAAGCCAAACAGAGAGCACGCGACGGTACTATGCTCAGTAGAGGGTCGGCAGCCAAACCCTTGGCGTAGGTGTACCAAAAGAAAAAAAAGAAGCGAAACAAGAAAAACGTTCGGACGATTTTGGATTATAACGCGTTTACAACTTCAAATCCGTTTTTCGGGACACACTACTCATACGTACTTGTAATTTGTATAGAGAAGGGTTTCGAAGCTCTAAAGGGGTTATAACCTTTACAATTTGAAACCCGTTTTTGGGGACAAATTACTTGGAATTAGTACAGGGAGGGGTTTCGAAGCCCTAAAGGGGTTATAACCTTTACAATTTGAAACCCGTTTTTGGGGACAAGTTACTTGGAATTAGTATAGGGAGGGGGGGTTTTGGGGCTCTCTCAAGGGGTTACGGAGCCCCGTCACTCAGGAATTAGTTAAGCCCAAAAGGGGTATATAACCTCTATCGTAGCGCGCGTCCAACACCTATAACCCTACCGCCAACCGCACTCCTTTAGGGTGGCTACGGGGTTGCAGGGGCAGCCGCGCGGCTCCGCAGCGTGCTTGGAGTGTGCAGTACCAAAACTCCTGTGTAACCGGTTGTAGAGTCATGCATGCCTCTATAGTGCGGTAGGAGTTGCGCTGTTTGGGCGAAACGTTTCTTACCTCTTACCGGTCGAGCCCCTCGAGTGAGGGGCTACTACGGGTTGTTCTGGTACTTCTACGAGGCTATTTTTTTTTGTTTGTTTAGAGCTAGCCCGTAGAAACGTTGGTCGCTTTTTGCGCGAGAGAATGAATGCCTTCGAAGTCCCATGCTTGGGATGATGGTGAGATATTGAGCTAGCTCCTCATGTTGGGAGCTCAGAAAGTTCTTAGAATTTTCTGCACCACTACCGCGAGATGAGTCTCTTAATACGCTCGCTCCTCTTATCACACACCCTAGGGTGTACCGCCTCGCACGGTGATCCGCCTTTCCCCCAAATTCGAAACGACCACCCAATTTATCACCGGGGCACTTCGTGGATTACACCCGCTGGAGTGTACCACACCGGGTGATAAGTGTGTTAGGAGCCCAACATGTTTTGACCGGGGGTGTGGAATGCGCCTTCATTGTACGCGTATACTTGGAACCGTTTTATCGAGGCTTGGATAACGTGATTGGTAGTCCACATTTGTGTTGGTAGCCAATTCAAAAAGGGGTTGCTTTGATTGTTGCTTGTTGGTGATTTTTTGTTAGTTGGTTAAGCATGCTTATGTGCTTCTTGAGCAAGTTCGTGACTAAAGCAACTTTATCAAAAGGTGACTTTTTTGTTGCATATTTGTAGAGAAGTAGAAGGCGTTTTCATGCCGGGAGTGGTTTAGAGCCCACGATTGTAGCTACCCACTCTAAGCCTCCAGTAGCCAAGCACGCAGCACACAGAACACGGACCACAGCAGCGGGACCACACCGCAGTTGACGTATAATTTTTAAGTACCTGCAAGCAAATAAGCACGAGAAAAGCACCAAAATCAAGTTGCTTTTTTTAAGCATGCTTATTTTGAAAAATCAAATATGCACGGCTTTGTTGCTTTGATTATGTTTATAATAATTCATGCTTAAAATGCAACAAAAAACAACTTTTTTACAGTAGCTCTCCCGGTTTTGGTGTCGAAACGAAAGTGTGTTGGTTTAGACTTGCATTTACGCTTTGGGACAAAAACTACTTGGAAATGGTGTAGTGGGACGTTTTTTGCTTTTTGCATCGAGGAAGGGTTCAGATTCGCTTTTACTGACTCGTCGGAGGAGTTTTGAAAATTTAATGAAAAGTGAAAAATGGTGTCAAAGGTTATTCAACTTCGGGGAAGATGCTAAAAAAATGCGGCATCCATCGGCCATAGGAGCAGCGAGAGGATCTCGGATATGCTTTGCTTCCTTGTTGTTCTTGTTCTTGTCCTTGGTGTTGTTGTTGTTCTTTGTTGTTGTTGTTGTGCACGCTGATGTTCGTCCTGATGTTGGCGCCGGTGTAAGTGATGTTGGCAGTGGTGTTGTTATTGTTATGGTTTAGTTGTGATCAGTATGTTTTTCGCCGTTGTCGTTGTTGTCGTTGTTGTCGTTGTTTTTATAAAGATATTGTTAAGGACGTCAGCCGTCACTTCGACGACTTTGGGGTCAATACTAATACTAGTATAATAATATACTCATCTTAGCAAGCTACGTTGTTGGTAATTGTAATATAGTATGAGGTTTTTGTTTGTGCTGTTTGTTGGGGTGTGCCCGCTGGTGTAAGTTCATCCGAGTTAGCCAATCCCCGTATTATATTTGCTTCGGTCGCGCGCATGTGTTCCTCATTCGCGCATTTAGCGGGGTGACCAGTCATGGGCTGATGCGGGGCGATCGTTGTTAGCGGTAACGCTTCTCCGACAAAGTGTACGTCAAATCGACATGGGAGTATACAAGATAAATAAAAAGATAAAGATGAAGATAAAAGACCAAGATGACATTAAAGATGAGATAAAGATGAAAATGAAAATATAAATGAAGATAAATAGTCTATAGAGATAAGACGAAGACAAAGACAACGACAAAGCCAGAGACAAAGACAGATACAGATGAGATAGAGATAGAGATAGAAACAGAGACAGATACAGATACAGATGAGATAGAGATGGAGATAGAGATACAGATTGAGATTAGAGATGGAATGAAGATACAGATACAAATACACAAGAGACAGAGACAGACAGAGATAGCGATAAGATATAGGGTAAAGATACAGATACAAAGACACATAAATATACAGATACAGATACAGATATATATATATATTTAGATAAATGAAGGTTTGGGGTAACCCAGGTCCGACTCGCGACTTGCAACAACTTCTCTTCTTGTCTTTCGTAGCGTGGAGGATACGCCAGGTTGGGGCAAGGTTCGACGGCGAACCTAGCGATGGTAACGATAGACGTGCCTCGAGGCAACGGGAGGTGCTTCGGAGGTGAACAGAGAGTCGACAGTGATATCTTGTCAGCGGGAAACGTGATTACCCGCCTCTGTGTCACCAGAATCTTGTTGTTGTTCTCACATTAACTCGCATAATCAAGTCCGTGGTCACAGCACAGGGTCCAGTCCCTGGAGCTGAGGAATACACCAGGGAAAAAACCAAACCAAAGGCTGTACACGCATACCTGGTACATCACAGCTGACGCAATTCATGCCTCCACCAGAAGCGTATAAAAAGTGAAATCAGGAGTCAGCCTACGATGTGCCAGGTCCATACTGAATCTACGGAGACTTCACGACCACTTTTAGTACAACAAGACACGATATCCAACACGTCTGGAACGGCTACCGTTCATGCAAATCTTCGCGAGAAGATCTGTCTACGTAACGGTAGAAAGTGTACCTGCGACCCATATAAATTCTTGGACAAATAAATTTTGTATTATTATAACGACGAAGACGAAGATGAAGATGAAAATAATGAGTTATCGAGACGAGAGAAAAATATTATTTGCAGTCTAGATCGCGTGCATGCCCGGTGGAAACGCCATCCATGTTTTTGGCAGGAAATTGGGGCTCGGCTGACCGTGACGGGGGTTTTCTCTCGTACGCTCGCACTCATGCACGCACGCACAGTCGGGTTTTTTTTCAACCGTCGTCAGCTGTGTGCGTTGATGGGGAGCAGAAAATTCGAGCAGGATCGACGCAAACGGTAGGCACACACACAGAATAGCGATTCATGTTTCATGTTTCATTTTTTGGGGGGGGGAGATTCCGCTCGTGGAATAGGGCACGAGACATTGTCATTCGGGAACGCGAGGCAGGAGATAATCCCCTATGTTTTTGGCGCCAACTGAAAAACTGAATCTTGGGTTTTCACTGCTCATGACCCGGCCCACGGGTCGGTTCATGAGGGGTATAAAAAAACTCGCGGGTCGAATCGGATCGGGTGAAGTTTTTTTTTTTTTTTCTTTCTGAAAAATGTCAAGGATGGGGTCGAGTCGGTTCCAGAGAAATGTCACGGGTCGACTTGGGTCAGCCTGACCCTATCCGACCCGCGAGAAGGGATCTGACACGTGAAAATCATAGGAAAATAACATGCCGTAACCTTACGCTTTTTTTTTTTTTTTTTTTTTTTTTTCAGCACAATTTTTACTTTCCAGCTTCTGGACAAGCCGTGGTCACAGGTGTCATCCCTTTTCCTCCCCGGTTCTTGCCTTCAATTTTTAGCGCGCATAGGGTTCAGCAATCCCACTGCTCGTCGATTTTACATCGAATGTTGCGCTACGAGCGCTCGGGTACAGGTTAAAGCTGAAAACGTAACGTTGGGCGTGATACGCCGCAACTGACCAGTACATACAATCAGTTTATTATTGTGGACACCCCAAGCAATAAACGGTCATTGAGACCGGTGACAATGAAAGGCCAAAAGTTTGAAATTCCCGAAGATCCCAGCCAAACTTTGCCGGAACGGTCGCCTATGGGCTCAATTTGGTAAGAGTTATTTTTTTAAACTTTCTAGAATTCCGGAAAAAAACGATTTCTCGCGGCGATAATTCTCAAGTAGATCCTGGATTAGACGCGGCGCAATTTCGTGTTCTCCACACTCTTCGTACGGAATCATGACAGCCTCGTGAACTCTGAATGTGGCGAGCTCGTTAGGAGCTCCGACCTCCCCTTGGTGTACAGCGCTCACTCTACGGCCGGTGATTTGTGGCGGGCGCCGATCAGGCTTCTGTTGAAAACACATTTGGCGGCTGGTGTGTAGAAAAGTGAGACAAGAACTCTCTATCGTCTCCCAACGGGCAAAAAACAGAGTTTTGAGAGGATGTGACGGGAGGCCGCAGGACAACACAAGCAACCTCTCACGCCCTAGGGCATGGATCGAGATGAACTCTTCAGCGCTGTCACCTACACTCGTGGGGCCTTGTCCGGAAATAGCAGGAGTGACCAAGGGTTGTCTCTATCTCGAGATCGAAGGTCAATCGTGTTTGGTGGGCAGTGTTGGTCAAGGCTTGATGAAAAATGTAGACAAATTGACCTGGTGGGCCGCATGACCCAAAAAAGAGCCAGAAAAAACGTATTGGTGATATTCCCCCACAGCGACGTTACTCGGAATCTTTCAGCAAATAACCCCGGAAAAATGTTTGCAAACTTTTTGGCCAAAGTATCGGCTTTCCATTGTCATCGGTCTTACCAAGCCATGAACAAAGCTTTATTCATTTGAAAACGCCGAGCGAAAAACGGTGGCGCTTTTTTTGTCAGTCACTTATGATAGGCGTTAACCTGCAGAATGTTTCCAACTTTATTTCTAAGTAATTTGTCCTAGAAATGGAGGTTGCAGTTCTGAAGGAGATAAGTTATCGCTTTGGTTTCCTTGTATTCTGCTGTTGTCGTTTTTATCACTGCTGTGACCCCCCCCCCCCCCCCTCAAAAGGGCTCCCGGTAAAGGGCTATGCCGCGCTTACCAACGACGTTTAAGCGAAACAAACACCCGCGGTTATCGATGACATTTTGGCGAAGACGTTCGCACTTTGTCGGACACTCGCCGTTAATTCTCTATGGTTCCCTACGTGATTTCGCCGCTCCTCAATGCGCTTTTCTTTGGTCATGACACGCGCCGTTAACTCTTTCGTTTCCCCGTGATACTGCTGTTGTCGTTTTTTATCACTGCGGTGACAGAAAAAATAATCATACGGGGTCCCACCCAGTTCGCGCGTACGCTGCGCGTACCAAGCGAAAACACCGTGCGCTTTTGTAGGGAAGTCACCGTTAACTCTATGGTTTCCCTGCTGTACCGCTGTTGTCGTTGGTTTTTGCGCTTTGTGAAAGCACGATTCTCTCCGGGTTTGTAACCCTTGTGGTTTCCCTCTCGTGTTGTCCTTTTCTTTGTCACTGCTGTTGTTTGAAAATTCCAAAAATACAGGGGTCGCCGTTCAGGCGTACGCTGCACCTACCAACGCTTACGGGCAGCAGGGGGGCCAGCAGTACCCCCAAGCGACGACGTACCAACCCCCTTACAACCCGCAGTATCAACAGCCTTATGCAGGGCAGGTGAGTTTACGCTTGTATGTGCCAGCGGGAAATACCCGCACAATAGCGGCTACGGGCACTACTCCGCATCCTGGCGCTATGGTATCGTACAGTATGAAAGTGGTTGTTCCCCATCTGTGGCAAGCGATTTCGCAGGCAATAACTTATAAGCGGGCAATCGGCACTGCCCAACCAGCGCTTTGGAGGGACGTCTGTTGTACTCTTGTCTTCTCTCGGGGTTCTTGATTTCCAGCTCGTGCTCGCTGGGATGCAATGCGGTCGTTTCTGAATCGTGGATTTGGCGCTTCGCGCTTGGTGCAAGCAATGCCTGCGTGGTCGGTGAAAACCCGACGTGCTCTGTCCCGGCGTAGTAGGGATGCGAGGGTCTAATAACTTCAATACCGTATGGTCATACGATTACGGCCATGCATGAATATCGAGTACCCGCCCCCCCCGCCCCCAAGCAATGTCTGCCTGGTTGGTAAAAACCCGACGTGCTCCGTCCCGGCATAGCCGGTCGCCCCGGTGGCGTATCAGGTTATCCTCGAGCCTGGTATTGGTCAGTTTCGTGAGTTCGAGCCCCGCCGAGTGCATACTGGTATAAATTCGTTGGGACTTTTTCTTGTGCACACATTGACTTGCGGAAAGCGCGAGAGCGTGAGTTAGCAACACTCGATGAAAAATCGACGAGCAGTGGGATTGCTGAACCCTATGCGCGATAAAAATTGAAGGCAAGAACCGGTGGGTCACTTTGGAGGCGTTTTTTTTTTTTTTGCAGTGGGTCGGGGTCACTCGCCCGAGCAACCCCCCCCTTTTTTCCTTCACAAACTTGAGGTTTCGTGCTGTTTTAGTTTTGCGACATGAATCCGCGCTGAAATAGGTGTGCAGCGCGGCGCCCAAAAAAAGCGCCTGAAAGTATTTGTGTCCGTGAGGTACAGAGTCACTCGTGCGAGCGGCTCAAATCCGATTGTGAAGACGGGGATATATATCATAAGACCCCCCCCCCCACCTTAGCCTTGATAATTTGTTGGAAACCCTCGACCTCACAGCTGAGGCGTCTTTTTAGGCGCGAATACGAGTTCCTAATTTGGACATAGGCAAAAACTAGGGACCGCTTGCGAGATGGCGTCGACTTCAAGTCTACCACGCCCGACCGCGGCTCTAAAATCTCCGGAAAATAAGGGGAAAAAAAAACAGCACGACCGGTAGGTGGAACGAACACACGACACACCAACGCACAAGAGTTGACTACAGGTAAAAAGTGTCCTGCCGCGTGAGTCGAGTTCCTAGCGCCGTCTACGTACGCCGTCTTTGTTTTGTTTTATTTTACAACAAGCAGAGTAACGCTTGCTGATGTTTTCTTCTTCCAGCCTTTCACTAACCGCGCTGTTTTTTTGTCTCTCTGCGTGCGCCTCGCTTTCCACTTTTTTGGTCGTATTTTGGGATTTTTTCCTCAGGCTGAGGCAGTAGGCGTAACAGCCGTGGCGCAACCTTACAACGGTCCGGTGGCGCAGGAGGCGGTAGCGAGTCAAGTGGGCAACCAACAACAGACGCATGTAGTGGTGGTTCGCCACGGGGGGCCTGGAAGGGCAGGTGCGTCCTACAGTACTTGTTGTTTGTGGCTGGCTTTGTGGCTGGTGCTGGTGCTAGTGCTGCTGTTGGTGGTGGTATTGGTGGTGGTGGTGGTGTTGTCGTTGTCGTTGCTCCGTAGGGGTGGTGGTGTTGTCGTTGTCGTTGCACTGTAGCGGTGGTGGTGGTGTTGTCGTTGTCGTTGCACCGTAGCGGTGGTGGTGGTGTTGTCGTTGTCGTTGCACCGTAGCGGTGGTGGTGGTGTTGTCGTTGTCGTTGCATCGTAGTGGTGGTGGTGTTGTCGTTGTCGTTGCACCGCGGTGCTCGGTCGCCATGCTTGGTCTTGCGCCCAGCGTATTTGGTATAGATAGCATGACACGGCTGTCGCTGCTAACGACTTACGCAGCGGGACACGCGCACACATCCACTTCTCTCGGCGTGTGCACTGTGCATTGCCCTCGCTATGGGGAGAAAAGTCGGATCGGAAAGTGGTCGCAGGGCGTGCGCTGTCTTGCGCGTGTAGCAGTATGAGACACCGGTTACGTAAGAACATCTTGTTTCTGGCCAGGCTGAAATTCTTATGTAATGCAGGGAGTGTCCTATGCTGTTTTGTCTGTCGTCAACTTTCGTGCGCTGGTTGGGTATTCTGATAAACATGTTGATGAAACCTCGGTTGGCGCCAGACGGAAAGACAGGCTTCAGGCAACTCTTTACATTGTTTTTTTCACGGGTGAGTTGGAGTCAGGGTAGCGAAACCGTCCCGGTCTGCAAGATTTGAAAACCTCCTGCCCCGACCCGACCCGCGCAGACCCGACCCAACCCGTCCCGACCCGACCCAACTCGTCCCGTCCCGTCCCGACCCGACCCGACCCGACCCGACCCGACCCGACCCGACCCGACCCGACCCGACCCGACCCGACCCGACCCGACCCGACCCGACCCGACCCGACCCGACCCGACCCGACCCGACCCGACCCGACCCGACCCGACCCGACCCGACCCGACCCGACCCGACCCGACCCGACCCGACCCGACCCGACCCAACCCGACCCAACCCGACCCGATCCGACCCGACCCGATCCGACCCGTGATATTTTTCGAACACCTCCTGACCCGACCCGACCCTACTCGACCCTAAGATTTTGATACCCTCCGTTTTTTGTTGCGTTTTGCTATTTTGTCGGCCTGTTTCGTCTCTCCGTTTTTTTGTACCGCGACCAGTTCAACAGCAACCACACAGTCACTGCTGCCTCGCGTGGGTTAGGTGAGGATGGGGAACGGCTATCGGGGGGGGGGCGGTAGCTGCAGCCGTGCATGGTCTCGCGGTAGTGCGATGCCCTTTTCGTGCGGGGCCGCATTTTAGGGGTGATGCAGATTCTGTGAATTTTCGGCGCTCCTACCATGAGGAGCTTGCTCAATATCTCACCCGAGACGTGGCTTCGAAGGCGTTTCGTTCGCGCAACCCGACCAACCTCTCTATACGCCAGTCCTAAAACAAGAATAACACTCGTAATATTATCATGTTATTAATAACCGGTAGGTAGTTCCCGCACTTGAGGAGGTAAACCGCTCAGATACAATTAGTTAATCCGACAACTGCAACCTCTACAGTGGGATTGACTCTTTAGTCTTTACGGTAGGTAGTTCCCGCGCTTGAGGTCAACCGCTCAGACACAATTAGTTAATCCAACAACTGCAACACCTACCGTGTGATTGGCTCTTTAGTCTTTTGTGCGGTAACGATGATGATCCCTAGAACCTACTCGGGATAGATGTTCCTAAGATATCGTCGGGCTTTCGATTGCCTCGCTTGTTCGTGCTAGAAATCGCTTCCGATTATGGGATCAAGGCACGGGTGTAAACCCAACCCAACCCCCTATAAAACCCTACCGCTAACTCTGGCCCCCAACCCGGGTCCCTAACGGACCAGAAACGGGCGAGAAAATGCGGCTGCGCGCCGCGTTTTTTTTTTTTTTTTTTTTTCAATTGTTCCCGTCTCTGGACCACGATCTCTCCGAATTGCGACCACGATTTGGCCTCCTCATAGATGACGGTGAGCAAAAACTTCTAGGAAAGATTGAACCTTCCTGGAAAGTTCCCCTGCCTAAGTAGTTTTTATAGGCATCTTGTTGATTGAGAATAGCTTGCCACGACCTCGTCCTGCAGAGTATTGCACTATCCCGGGATAGTGCGGGGTTCCTTGTTAGTGCAGCCCGCTTTAGCCCCCTTTAGTGCGGGGACCCACCATAGTGTTGTGCCCTTGAGTGCGGGTACCCACTGTAGTGCGGTACCCTGTAGTGCGTGTACCCACTATAGTGCGGTACCCTTGAGTGCGCGAACCCACTGTCTACAGTGCGGAGACCCACTTAGTGCGGTACCCTTAAGTGCGGGGACCCACTATATTGCGGGAACCCACTTAGTGCGGTACCCTCTAGTGCGGGGACCCATTACAGTGCGGCACAAGTTAGCACGGGGAACCCCAATAGTGCGACACCCTTTAGTGCGGGGAACCCCAGTAGTGCGGTACCCTTTAGTGCGGGGATCCACTATAGTGGGGTACCATTTAGTGCGGGGATCCACTATAGTGGGGTACCATTTAGTGCGGGGTGTCAATGTAGTGCGGTACCCTTTAGTGCAGGGAACCACTTTCGTGCGGTACCCTTTAGTGCGTGGAACCACCACAGTGCGGTACAAGTTAGTGCAGGGACCCACTGTAGTGCGGTACCCTTAAGTGCGGGGACCCACTATAACGCGGTGATTTCGATGGTCACGACCTCGTTCTGCAGACTACCGCACTGTTAATACTATCCGGCGATAGTGCCGTGTTCCACTTGAGTGCGGGTGTTGCCATCTCGCAAGACACCGCACTATCAACAGTGAGGCGACCGCGACTGTCTGCCAGTAGTGCGCATATCATACCCCAGGTGACAAACAACATAAAACAAAGCCCCGTGGATGAACTTCAAATGTGGTTTTTATTGACAGCGCATAGAGAGTGTGTGCAGACGTCGAGCGACAGTATGGTAAAAATATCGCGACAAGATCTACCCCCGATACCGTGTGTGTTTGTTGTGTGTGTTACGCCCTCCCTTTTGTTTTGGACACCGAGCCAGCCCTTTATAGTGCGGTAGGGGCCCGTTTCTGTCCGGTTGAGCTACTCAAGTGAGGGAGCACCGGGTAGTCTGACACCTTTGCTACGAGTACAATGGTTGTTTTTAGGGCTAGCGCGTAGAAGTGTTTGGTCGGATTGCGCGGGCGAACGCCTTCGAAGTCATGTTGCGGGTGGGGTATTGAGCCAGCTCCTCATGTTACCAGCTCAGAAACTTCTTAGAATCTGCTGCACCTCAACCGTGGGATGACCCCCAACCATTGGCTGTGAAACGTTGCAGATGCCGAGCGAAACGTCTATGGAGGCATATCGGTCCTAGATACATCCATTCTTTCCACCCACCGTTCTCGCTGTGTGTGCCCCTCTCTGTTAAGGGAGGAAATCACCCCTTGATATTTGTCACAGGAGGGGGGCGGTGTTTTTTCTCGCGTGCTGTTGTACGATAACCCCGCTCTCACAATCGGTCAATCGCGTAGCCGTCGCTCGCCGTCGCACGCACGACCAACCTCCGTTGGGTTCAACCAGGGCTTTTCGTGGGTCGGATCACCTCTCGCGGATCGGGTCTCGTGAGGATAACCCGACCCGACCCGACCCGTAAGCTTTTAACCCGGCCCGACCCGTTAGATTTGAATCCGGTCCGATCCTTAAGTTTTTTAGGCCGGCCCGATACGTAAGGTTTGAACCCGGCCCGATACGTAAGATTTGAACCCGGCCCGACCCGTATGATTTGAATCCGGCCGGACCCGACCCGACCCGTGAGATTTCGAACATCTCCTGATCCGACCCGACGCGACCCGCGAGCTTTTTATACCCTCCTGACCCCATCCGTGGGCCGCGTGGTGACCAGTGAAGAGCTCTGGGTTTAACTCGATTATTTTTGGAGTTAACGCCCAAGGTACGGCAGAGGTGCACCTTTTTTCCATACTTTATCCTATACAATAACCCAGAATTGCAGTAAAGCCGGCTCCCAGTAGGGAGCCATTTCTATACAATAACCCAGAATTGCGGTAAAGACGACTCCCAGTAGGGAGACCAGTAGGGAGCCATCCTATACAAAAACCCAGAATTGCGGTAAAGACGGCTCCCAGTAGGGAGACCAGTAGGGAGCCATCCTCTTCAATAACCCAGAATTGCGGTATAGACGACTCCCAGTAGGGAGACCAGTAGGGAGCCATCCTATACAATAACCCAGAATTGCGGTAAAGGCGGCTCCCAGTAGGGAGCCCAGTAGAGAGTCATCCTCTTCAATAACCCAGAATTGCGGTGAAGGCGGCTCCCATTAGGGAGACCAGTAGGGAGCCATCCTATACAATAACCCAGAATTGCGATAAAGACGGCTCCGAGTAGGGAGACCAGTAGGGAGCCATCCTATACAATAACCCAGAATTGCGGTAAAGGCGGCTCCCAGTAGGGAGCCCAGTCGGGAGCCATCCTATACAATAACCCAGATTTGCAGTAAAGGCGGCTCCCAGTAGAGAGACCAGTAGGGAGCCATCCTCTTCAATAACCCAGAATTGCGGTAAAGGCGGCTCCCAGTAGGGAGACCAGTAGGGAGCCATCCTATACAATAACCCAGAATTGCGATAAAGACGGCTCCCAGTAGGGAGACCAGCCGTAGCGAGCCGCCTTTACAGCAATCCTGGGTTTTACACAGGATAAAAATATGGAAATGGGGGAATTTGGTTTGGTCCACGTGTGTTTCCAGTACTACGAGAACAGAAAAGATCGAAAACTGCCCGAAACATTACGTTAGACCCGATGAAACCCTATATACCCGTATCCCCAACCCCGACCCCAACCCTACCCATGGAACTTTTTGTCCGGAAAAAAATCAACATTTTTCTTTTTCGTTTTTGAAAATTGGGTCATCCACATTAAAAAAACTCGTACCTCAAAATATTCCCCGATCTCGATACTTTATCCTAGATAATAATCCAGACGCCTGGTGAGGTCAGGGTCCTAAATGTTTGTTTCGGGCAGTTTTCGATATTTTCCGTCTCATAATACTGGAAACACACGTGGGCCCAACCATATTCCCCGATTTCCATACTTTAATCCTCTATAATATCCCAGAATTGTCGTGTAGGCCGCTCGCTGTACTGACCTACCTACTGGGAGCCGCCTTTTGCTGCAATTCTGGGTTAATATATAGGGTAAAGTATGGAAATCGGGGAATTTGAGGCTCCTCACCCAAAGACTGATTTCGAAGAATAAAAAATGGCAGTGCATATTCCGATAAACAAAACCCATGTGGCCTCGGGACACAGGAAAAACATACCTGGTACTGCAAAAAACAAGAATTGACATGCAGATAGGCGATTTTAGGTCAATCTCTTGAGAACCCCGCAACCCCTCCCGATGCTAAATGCAAGTGATTTGGTCCCCGAAACGGGCTTCCAGTTTGTTGTGAAGGCGTTAAGGCGCCCCGTCATTCAGAGAAGCAAAAAACGCGACCTCGATCGTAGCACACGCGTTTTTTTTCGTCTTTAGAACTGCACGCACGTGTTTGGGCACGAAGCAGTTGTTTTTTGTATGGGACACAATTTGCGGTAGAAAGTCAAATAGCGACGTATGCTGTGACGGGGGTACGGCGGCGGGCATAAGACTGCTGTCTACCCCCAGCCATGTTAAAAGCTGTTTTCCCCTCATCAACCGCCCCCGTCCGTCTCTGGGTTCTGATTATAAAACAATATATACCGGTATATGTCTCCACCTTGGAGATCTCGGCCTTTTGTCGAAATTCATGTTTGCGAGCTGTATGCGATACTTCAACCCTGCGTTGCCACGGGGTGTGTCGATGTCCTCACGTAGGATGTAAGCCGGTGACTCCCCTTAGTGCTGGCTAGTGCCAGGGCCGACGGTTTTGCCTTGTGTTCTCGTGATATGTTACGCCACTACCGTCCGCCGCTGCTCTACCGCCTTTGTCCTATGCCGCTTCTTTCTGTTGCGGTTCCCATGCCCCGTTTCGTGTCACCTCTTGTGTTCATTTCGTGGCCCTTTTCTTTCTGTTTTATCCTCCAACCGATGGGTAAAAAAGCCAGCTTAAGCTCACCACATTTCCACGTATCCTTTCGCGTTTTCATTTTCATTTTTGTCCTTGTTGTTTTCATTTTTTGATTGCTTCTGCCCCTTTTGTTTTCTTGCCCTTACCTCTTGCCTCTTTTCGTTCGTGCTTTGTTTCTGCCCCTTTTCTTTGCCACCTTTCTTCTTCTGCCCCTCATTTGTGGCCGCACTTCGGTGTAAAAACGCGCAACGTGGTACAGCTGTCTTTTCTGCTGTCCGTTAATCGGGTTGTTCGCCATCTTCAACTCGTGGAGTGTTCGACAAAAATGGGCCCGTAACGATTTTGATGTAAGCGTAAATATCGGGGACTCGGGTTTGTCTCAAGTCTTTTAGTCTTAGTTTGCTTGTTGGTCTTAGTATTTACCAGTATTTTAGTCTTTGATTTTAGTCTTACAGCCCTTGAGGGTTGTTTGGTCGCCTTCCCTGACGGTTTTGCTTTTTTTTTTTCGCATTTTTGATGTACAGGGCAAATGGAGGTTAGTGAGGGTGATATAGGGGGTCGGTCGCCCCGGTGGCGTATCAGGTTATCCTCGAGCCTGGTATAGGTCAGTTTCGTGAGTTCGAGCCCCGCCGAGTGCATACTCGTATAAATTCGTTGGGACTTTTTCTTGTGGACAAATTGACTTGCGGAAAGCGCGAGACCGTGAGTTAGCAACACTCGATGAAAAATCGACAAGCAGTGGGATTGCTGAACCCTATGCGCGATAAAAATTGAAGGCAAGAACCGGGGAGGAGAAGGGATGACACCTGTGACCACGGCTTGTCCAGAAGCTGGAAAGTGAAAGTGTGCTAAAAAAAAAAAAAAAAAAAAAGGGGGGGGGGGGGGGTTCGTTAGTCTTCTACCAAGGTACAAGACAATTGGTATTTTTGTTATTGTTAATTCCACTGGGCGCGGACCTTCAGATGATGAGTTATTATCCCCCCCTCCCTCAATCCTTCCGAACTGGTAGCTTGTCCACGATCCGTCCAAACAGCTGCCCATGTGCTGTCTCACACCAACTCAACCCCAACCCAACCCAACCCCAACCCAACCCCAACCCAATCCGTCTGAACACCCACCCATGTGCTGTCGCACACCAACCAAACCCCAACCCGCCCCCCCCTCCTCCGTCACAGAGAGCTTACCGAGCGTCGAGCCACGCATGTGCTGTCGCGCACAAACCCAACCCGACATCCAACCCAACCCAACACAACCCAACCCCCCTCCCCCTGGAGCAGGGAGCTTACCGAGCCTCAGAGATGGCAAAAAAAGCTGCGTTGGCCGCCATCATCCTCGGACTGGCCTGGGAGATCGCCACCGCCATATACACGTCGTCGGATTCTGACGACAACAACGAAGGCAGTTTCTCGCCTAGCCCAACGCCTTGAGAAGGGGACAGGGGATGATTGCCCTATACAATAGAGGTCCCTCTGTAGTGCCAGTATCTGCCAGCCGGAAACAACCGCACTATAGAGGCGACCGGCACTAGACCGGCGACCAGCACTAGGCCGTATACTGCCACTACGCGTTGTTCCCGTATGCGCCGAATGATTTCAAAGGCGGATATAGCGGATAGGGGATGAAAAAACGGACGCTACGTAGCTGGCAGGCGTGTGCGCCTTCGTGTTCGATGGCTTGCGTTGGCCGCATAGGGGGAGCGGGGCTTTTGCTCAATTGTTGCTTGCCTTGGTCATTTGACCGTTGGCCGTGCACATCCCTTTCGAGAGAAAGCACCGTTCCTTCTCCGGGGCGAGGGATAAAAGATGACGCTAACTGGCGAAAAACCACGCCCGTTCCTTGTGTGCGTGCGTGACTTCCTCGTGTTTGGTGTTTTGGGTCGGCTGGATACGGATTCAAAGGACGCTGGCTGGCAAGTGGCTTTGGGGATTAAAACGACGCTAGCTGGCCTCATAACGGAGTCCGTCCGTCCGTGCCTTTGTGTCTTCTTTCGTGTTTGCTGTTTTTCCCCTGGGGGGGCAGGGTTCTTGCGCTTTGTGTACGTCGAAACGGGGGCGTTGTCCTTGAACGAAAAGCCGGTGGTGCGTGCGTGCATAGGCATGAAAGCCGCCGAAACACCGTATCTAGTTGTAGGGTGAGGGCGCTGCCGCGCTAGCTACCGTATCGTCTTTTTTTTTTTGTTTTTTTTTTGCGTGCTATAAACCCCGCCGGAGATCGTTGGGAGCACCACGTGTGTGGCATCTGTTGAAGTTGCGTTTTTTGACCGCTTTGTTGAGTTGTGAGGGAAAACCGCAATACAGAGTAGTAGGCCCTCTATAATGCCGGTATTTTGCCACCCGGAAAAAATATACCGCACTATAGCGGCAATCGGCTCTACTCCGCGTACCTCCGCTACTGGTTGTTTTCATCTGTGCCCAAGCGGTTTTGCGGTCGCTTTAGAGCGCAGCAGGCACAACTCAACCGGCGCTATAGAGGGGTCACATTCTGTAGCCGTATCTTCTGCCACGGTCAACCGAGACGGCCAATGCAACTCCTTCGATTGCATCATTATTTCCAGATGCAAGCTCACGTCGAGCACGAGCATGGACAGCGTAATTCATCAAGTGAACGTCAATGGTATGGTAAGACTGGGGTAATTTTAGACCCCGACGTGCATGAAGTAAGCCTGTCCTTCCTGTCAATATTGTGGGCTAGATATAAGTTTGGATCATAAACCTTCATGTACAGCTGCTGCTACTACGCAGGCGACGGACAGCGCGTTTGAGCTGTCTCCAATGGGACGAAAGAGTTTATAAGTGTGACGTTTGGCACAGGGCAGGGCTGCGGCGAGAGGTGCTCTGCGGGCGAGCGAAATTGCCGACGGACTCACCGGCAACACCAGTAAATAATAATATACGTAAATCTAGTAAACCTAGTGCTTGTTGTGTTGTTTTCTAACGATGATGCTATTGAGGCAATTGATTGAGGGGCGTCAGCAAGACGGCGCAATAATCCCACAGAGCTACTGGAATATATATGGGTGGAAAAAAGAAGTTGTAACTTCAACGTACATGTCTCTTGGTCGGCAGAAATTTGTTGGCTTTTTTCGGGGGACCCAGGCGTAATTTTGTTTGCCGTGAAGCTTCAACTTGACCGTGTTTTACCCTGCTGGCTGCCGTTCGGCCCTTGTATACTCGTTTGATGCGCGCATCGGCCAAGGACTGCCGTTTTCGTGCATTTTTCGTGCGATGTATAAGTAGGAATGTGCCGTTTCTTGCATTTTCGTGCTGGCGGGGAGTGAGGCGGGGAGGGGGGGGTTACTCAGGTTATGCATGGCCGTAGTCGTATGACCATAGACCTTCGCATCCCTACTATGCCGGGACGGAGCACGTCGGGTTTTCACCAACCAGGCAGACATTGCTTGCACCAAGCGCGAAGCGCCGTGAGGTGTTCGGCGAGTCGAAAGAAAGGTGAACTGCATCCTTCCAAGAACCGCTCGTAAGACGGACTTCGGCACCTTGTGCCTACTTTCTTGCATATGGATGACACCGCCAATGACTTACTTTGTTTTCTGGTGTGGCCACTCCAGAGACAGCAATGGTTGTTACTATGTAACTGCCTCGTGGGTGCCTTACCATATATTCACACTACGTGATGCGATCATTCCCCTTGTGCAGAGTTAGGGTTCTCCACCCCGCACAATATGATCTAACTCGATAACCATCACGGTGACCGCCAAGAAAAGTGAAGAAAAAGAACGGTACCGTGGCTGTCTACTAGCTCACGGGGGGGGGGGAGAGATCGTACGAAGCTTCAAGTCGTACGTATCATCAAAGTGCTCGCTTTTTCAAGAGACGTATTTAATAACATTCTAACGACGTCAGCTGTGAGCTCGACGAATATAGGGTCGATACTCATCTTTGCAAGCTGCGTACTATATCCATCACCCGTCCTTAGTATGTTTCATGAATCAAAACCTATTTTATAACTAATTTTCAAGGACGTCAGCCGTGAGTTTGACGCTATTTGTACAGAGACGGAGTTGCAGCCATTCGCCTCAAGTCGACTGCAATGTCACACTAGAAGGGCCTGTAAATCGTGTGACAAAATCTCAAAACCTTTACTGAGATTCATTATTTGTGCCTGGTACGCGTTCCAAACGCATACCTTTTAGCACACTCTTAAAAGGATTTGATATTTGTACCTGGTACGCGCTCCAGTAGTAGTAGCAGCACACTCTTGAGGCACCCCTTCTCTGTAGAACTGCATCCGCGTTTTTGGGACAAAATCACGTTTTTTGGCGGACTAAACCACGCGTTGCGGGGTCAAAAACACGTTTTTTGGGAGTCAAAATCACGTTGTGGGGAGTCAAAACCACGTTTTCGGGAGACAAAACCACGTTTGGGGGGTCAACCGGGTCAACACCAAATTTTCGGGAGACAAAACCACGTTTTTGGGAACAATCTGCTTGGAATCAGCGTGAGATTTTTTTTTTCTCAGGTAGTAAAAACACTATTAATACTACTACGTAGGTGTGCTGGGCCGCAACCGAGGAGTATCGGGGCCGTCGAAACGTGCGTCAGTCGCTGCTGCATGCATGTCGTTAGCACGTGTACGCGCGCCCTCGTCGGAAAAGACTCGTTGTGTTTGGTGGCTGTGTACTGGTGCTGCTGCTGCTGCTGCGTCCGCTCCACCCAGTCAGCTATCTCTGCTTGTCGTCGAGACTAAAATTATTAATAACGTTTTTTTTCCTGCCGCTGCTGCTACGTCCGATCCACCCAGCCAGTGAAATCTGCTTTGTTGTGTGAAGCCTGAGGGACATACAATGGCATGCATCGACAATCCCGATGCGCTCAAGCTCCCCTGCTGGACCGGAGACTATACTCAATTAGGTTTGGTGTCAGATGCGATAGGTTTGGTCGGGGGGGGGGGGGAAGGAGAGCGACTTGTTGTGTTTGGCGCCACGAGGTACTGCTGCTGCGTCCGTTCCATCCCCCCGTGACACCTGGTTGTTGCCAAGACTTGCTTACTTGTCGTGCTTGGCGCTCCTGCTGCGTCCGTTCTACCTAGTGATACGTGCTTGTTGTCAAGACTTCGTGTTTAGTGGTGCTAATGGTTGCTGCGTCCGCCCCACCTGGTAACACCTTTTTTTGCTTTTTGTGTTAAAGTACGGCGGTTCGCACTTCAAGCTGGCCCGCGGACGGATGGATACCATCATCGCGGTTCGGCCATACTGGTAATTTCTACGGTCGAGGGAGGCTTCGCGCCTTCGGCGCGTCGGCGCGACTTGCCTGTTCTTGCGCTTGTTTTTTGTTCACGCCGTGATGGCAGCTAGCCGTCGCACTCTGCCGTTGTGGTCCCACCCACTACGACAGCGATGCTTGGCTTCGTTTTCATCGCGAGAAGGGTGTAGTATTTCATGGGTTCACCATGTTCTTGCCTCGTCAACAATTCGATTGGCGAACGAGTCGAAAAGCGTTCTTCGCTCTGTCCCGCGGACGGATACGACTCGGTCGTCGGACACAGTTTTCTAGGCTTCGCGCTTTCGACGCGGCGTTCCGTTTTTTTTCGGCCACGCCGCGCGACAGAATACCAAAAACAGGGTAGCAGTGTAGTAATAAGAAAGGCACGCTGTGTGATACATTTATTTTCATGAAAAATTTTAATGATAAATTCGGAACCCGTTATTGGTCTGAAATGAAGTTTTAAGTTTGCAGAACGAACCCTCTCCCCAAAAACAACAAACCCAGCCTTCGCCAGTATTCATGTATGTTTCTTATGTATTGACTATTATTAGTATTGACCTGAAATTCGTCGAACTCACGGCAGACGTCCTTGAATTATATTTTATAAAATATGTATATACTCGTATATATCTCTAGTCTAGACTATGTGCTTTTGTAACAAAACAATATGACCCCTCCCATTATGAAAAAACTCACCCGCACTTAGTATATTACAAGTACCAACAACGCAGCTTGCAAAGATGTACCAGTATTGACCCGAAATTTGTCGAAGTCACGGCTGACGTCCTTGAAATACTTTTATAAAATATGGTGTTCTACTACTACTACTGCTGCTGCTGCTGCTGTCGATCGCACCTTGCCGTTGTGCTTCATTGTCCCTCATGGGAGTGCATGCTCAAAAAATACAAAGTACCAACAACAACTAACTATAGTCTAGTCTAGTCTAATAACTTTGTTTTAGTTAATATTTTTTTGTCAAATACGCCAGCTGCTGTGAAATCGATCGGTTCAATTAATACTAGTCACTAACTGGTCGCCTCAGTGGTCTAGTGTTCACCCTCGATTGCTACTAGATAGGTTTGGCCTGACGTAGGTCAGACTTTTCAGCTTTAACTTGCGAAAAATAAACAACAAAAAAAAGGGAACAACCGCTGGGCGCGCCTAGCACCGTGGGTAGGTGCAACGCGATGCAAGTCGACGAGGGAGGAAAGGGCCGAAGTCTTCTGGGGCGATAAAAATGGAGGCGTGTATGTATCAGTGGGGAGGGGGGAAAGAGCCTGCTTGGTGGCCCTGGATCTGAGTTACGTCTAGGGAGGGAGAAAAAGAAAAAAGCGCGAAGATATGAGATGGAACGAGCAAAAAAGAAAAACGTATTGATTGGCCGATACTCATCTTTGTTATTCTCAAGCACCCTTGCTTGGTTGAGTGTCAGCCGACCAGCATCTATCTATCTCTTTCTTTACTTTATAAAAATATTGTAAGGACGTCAGCTGTGAGTTCGACGAATTGATAGGGTCGATACTCATCTTTTTTATAATTACGGCTTGTGTCTGTTGTATGGAGGTGTCCCTATACTGAGCTACGAGGGTGGGGGGTCAACTTTCGATCAACTGCCCAATTGCCCAGCACAGCAGCTCCATTTTGTTGACGAGCGTCATGCCTGGAGCGTAAACTAGACTGAAAAATGTCGCCATAGACACAACGTCATTATTACCAATTTGACCCAACTTCTATACTGCTACGCCTCCCGACCAGTGCACACAGTATGTAGTAGTATGCGATCATTTGAGTGCTTGAGGTGTGCTGCCATCGTGGAGCGGGGATACTTTCCCGCTATTTTGAGTACTACTACTACTGCTGCTAACTATATCCTGCAGGCCGGATGGACTGCTGTGGCATCGACACGCTTGCGCGCTCGACACATACATCGTGTCTCTTGCGCCTTGTAACCAAGCGAGTTTGGAGTGATAAATAAATGAGGCTTCTCGCAAGGAGCCCCCCACAGCCATATTTTTTGTGGCGCCACGCAGCGGAAGCATACGTCCGGGGCCAAACCCGGAAAAACAGGCATCCGAAGACAAACCCGGGAATCATAGCCAGCATCATGATCAATCGGTAATCCAAGCCGGCGTCGTCTACACCATACTCGGTCATGGATTGAAGCACGAGCGTCATTGCAACAAACGAGGCAGGTTCACGGGGGGGGGGGGGGGTGGACTCCGCTTTTGGTCTGCAGGATGTATGTCCACGCATACAGTCCACAGCTATTGCGTTGTTGTTCGGTATCCAAGATTTTCTTCTGCGCTGAAGCTCGTGCCACCAGTGGGCTGGCCCCCAACTGGCCCTGCTAGCCTCCGGCACTACAGTTTTATAAGGAAACACGCTTGGCATCCTACGTCCACCTAGATCTGACCCCTCCAAACTAACCTTCGAAGCATATTAAATAACCAACGGCTGGCAGGCCTAGTCTCAGAAAGACGACACAAAGCTGCCACCTGCTGTGTACGAGCGGATCCATCTGAATGATCAAACAAACCGCTGTCTACAACTTCAGCCCGACAAGGCGTTGCAAATGCTGCCATCCGCAATGTATGAGTCTCTCAAGCTTGGCGACCTTGAACCCACCCAGACTTGATCCCTCCAAGCTGACTCCGGACAATTCGAAGTATACTACTAATAACTAGAACGTCGATAGGTGTATCCTAGGAAGGACAACACAAAGCTGCCACCCGCTGAGTATGAGCGGGTCCGCTTGAAGGACCGAACGAAATGACTGTCTACAGGTGTGCCCGATAAAAAGATGCTGCTGCTGCAAAAAAAAAAACTGCCATACGCTATGCATGAGCGGGGGTCCGCCAGGAGGATAAAGCGAAACGGCTTCCGTCTAGAGCTTGGACCGGGGAAGAAGCTGCAAAGTTGCCACCCGCCACGCGTGAGCGTGTCCGTTTGAAGGGAAAACAAAAACGAGCCCGCGTCGTCTACAGCTTTACCCGGCCAGGCGCTACAAAGCTGCAATCCGTTACTTATGAGGCGGGGCATGCCTGTAGAATCAAACGGCCTGCTTCTGTGCAGCTCTTTTAGCCAAGAAAATGCCGCGAAAAACTACTATCCGCTACGTGCGGATCTGGTCGAAACAGCTTTGTCTATAGTTACAGCCGAAAAAATGCTGCAAACACTGCCACCCGTGCTGTATGCCGAGCGGGTCCATCTGTCAAGGATCAAAAAATGAACCGGCTTTGTCGGCAGCGTAATCCGAGAAGATGCTGAATTTAAACTACGCTGCTTCTTCTGCCTACAGCTTTACTCGGTAAGATGCCGCACATCTGCCACTCGTTACGTATGAGTGGGTTTTAAAGAATCTTATGAAATCGGGTTTGCTGTAGGTATGACAGGGTCCACCTGCCTGAATGATCGAACGAACCGGATTATTTACCCAACAACCACAACCACTCAGTCAGGCCAGGGGCAGCAACAAATCAACAAGCTCTTACTACTGCTGCCCCCCCCCCCCCGGCGTTAGCGCCGCTTTTGCTTGGTTGTCTGAGTAGCGTCTGTCCACATAAAGATAACTCCCGCCAAATTAAGTAGACACAACACTATTATTAATGTTAAAAGAAAAATACTTCGCGACAGCTGAAATAAAGTGCACAAGGTACCACTAATGTACGTACGTGTAAAACGGAGCACATCTACACAAAATACTGTTAACACGTACATACAGGCATTGAGCATACACACGGTGCAATGCCACCGTACCCGAGACTGAAAAACTGGCGTTTCACGAAACATAAACATCGAAAGCCTAGCCACTGTTTCCATTTTTTCCAAACGTGCAAATTTCCAAAAAATTCTAACATTACTTTTTGGCCCATACTCTTATAAATAGGAGTTTTTTTTCACCAGGAGCCCGAGGCGGTAAATTTGGAAAATCCATACCAGGTATTAAGAAAATTTGAAATTCGACAAGAAAAAGAAAAGAAAACAGTGCTCTACCGCTACTGCTACAAACTATCTCGGTGTAGCTCCCCATACCACTCCTCATTCGCTGCAGATAACTGTTGGAGCTCCCCTCTTTTACTTAGCTTCGACACAATCGCGGCTCACACCACGGGTAAAAGCCAACCAATTTATGATGATGATTGCTGCTAATGAGCGTACACGTATATACGTAGCTCCCACGGGCACAGGCCGTCTGGTGAGAAAGGTGAGCCAGTAAGGAAAAATCATACACGTACCATAGTACTAAGAATAATAGAAGACTCAAGGGTGTGGATATTAGGGTAACTACTCTGAGGTCCACCAGTACCACCCCGGGTGATACCCTGGTACGACCCCGGGTGATACCCTGGTACACCCCTGCTGGTCATGCCCGGGTATGTCTAGAGTAAATACCCTACAACAAAGCACACCCTTGTACGTGGATCATACCCGGGAATCTCCAGAGTAAATACCCTACTAGCACACCCTTGTACGTTGATCATACCCGGGTATGCCCAGAGTACTGTACTCTACTAGCACACCCTTGTACGTTGATCATATCCGGGTATGCCCAGAGTACTGTACCCTACTAGCACACCCTTGTACGTGATTATAACCGGCCATGTCCAGAGCATTTTACCCTACGAAGCACACCGTTGAAGATTTCATCGTCCAAACGACTACAAGAAATCCTCAACTCTTGCGGGGGTAAGTTGAACTAGTCCACGCGATCCAATCAGCTCGTTCAAAAAGTCTTCTACTTACCTCCAGGAAAACATCCTGTCAAAGCGGCCGTCTTTAAATTAATACTTCACAACAACCCGCTCTCGAGCACCCCGCGAAAGGTAAGCCTGCGAAGGCAGGCTCTTAAGAACGCCCGACCGTTATCAGCGCTTCGCACGAGGCTACCACGCCGAAGGGGTTAGGACAGAAAGAAGTCACGTACGGCACCAAAACAAGGGCGTGACACAACGCGATTAACCACGCTATGTACAAAGGGACTGACTGATGTACCACATAGTACGTACATTACGCTTAACAACCGAAAGCATTTTTCTCTCATCTCAAATTGCCAGGGCTCTCCACGGGTCATGACGCGACCCGCGTTATTTTACACGGATCAGATGACCCGATCCGTGGGTATCTCGCGGGCCAAGTCCGGCCGTGTCAGGTGGTATTCGAAGTCTCACGGGTTGAGTCGGGTTGGGTGACGATATTTTCAAACCTCACGGCTCCGGTTGGGTCGGGTTACCCTGGCCCGAGCCGACCCGAGCCGACCCGAGCCGACCCGAGCCGACCCGAGCCAACCCGCGAGAAGCTATCCGACCCGAAAAAAAAAGCCCTGCAAATTACTAGCTCGCTGAACGTCCGAACGCAGTGTTCGACCCGGCTCTTTTGTTGGCATTACTGCGACGAAACCAACAGCATGAGAACTTTTGCAACGCGCACACATGTCTAACTACGGAAAACTAACAAAAACGCGACAAACAAAATGACGAAAAAAATCACCAAGACGGAGAAAAAGCAAAAAAAAACACACACACACATGAAAAAAAAAGTCAAGCATAACAAAAAACGCAGAAAATATAAAACGAGACGCAGAAGAAAGGAAAAAAAGAATAAAAGAGAAGAGAACGCCAAGACGAGGCTGCTTTCATCTCAAGATGAGGAGTTTCCTCCAGGTCGTCTCTATATATAACTTTCAATTTTACAATGAAAGAAAAATAAAATGTTCTGGTATAGAGGCAAAAGCGCCAACCCTTATGGGAACAGCAAAAAAGGGGGAATGAGAGCAGATTGTGCAAATCGCACACCAGCTCCCCTCCCACACCTTCCTCATGCCTGCTTCCGCCCTCCGGGCCCAAAAAAAACGCCCCCGTATCGCATGGATACACGAACTTATTTCGTTGTTACAGGAGACAAAAAAACAAGATTCGGACCCGACAAAAAAAAAAAGACAGACGCAGCAACATATCATCACTCACCACGACACCGAGCACAAAAATACACTGGTGGTAGAAAAGTAAAAATAAAAGGAAAAAAATGGAAAGCACTGGCGAACTTCGCAAAGCTGGCGAATCTCACGCGAGCATCGGAACAATCGAAGCGAACACCATTTTCCTGGCACTGCTGAACGGGTTATCCCTTCTTCCCGGTTATTAACCTTTTGACCGAATGTGGCAACCCCTTCCCTGCCACCCCCTTCCTTACCCCCCCCCCCCTCCCCTGTCCCCCACGCCCCCCCTGCGCCATGCTTCAGCTTCGAACGGAATAAGTCGCCAACCGCGAATAGTGTGGCTGTGTCCTTACTCCAGCCCCTCCCTCCCCAGGCCCCACCACTCAGCTCGTCGGACCCAATCGACCAGGGCGCCCCACCCCAACCCCCGGACACACCTCCTGGGCTCATCAGACCTAACATATCAGAGGGGGGGGACCCCAGCCGTTACATCTCGTTACCCACCCCTTGGCTGGGCACACCCTACGAACTACGGGAGGGTAGATCTTTCCTCCAGGGGGGGGCAGCGCTTTCCCCTAGGGACCGCTCCTACGCTCGTCTATCGCAACTCACCAAGGGAGGCCAGCTTCTCCCTTTTGGGACCCCCCCTCAAACACCTAAACGACCAAGGAAGCCCAGCCCCGCCCCCTGGGCACACCACCCCTATAGGCCCGTCAGAACCCGCTGACCAAGGGGCACGATCGCGACCGTAGCGCGTCCACACTAGACATATACTACCAGGGAGGCATAGACCCTCCCTCCAGGAGGCCCCAGCGCCTGCCTCCCTCTAGGCACACACCACCCCGAGGCTAATCAGACCCAACATATACCCAGGGAGTCCAACCAAACGCCTCCCCCAAGGCACACCACCCCTAAGCCCCTCACACCCAACCGACCAGAGGGCACGATCGTGATCGTAGCACGAACACAATATCCCCGTCCACCAGCAGCTCCGACACGTCAGGGTTAACGTGCGTGTAAGGCAACGTGCTCCCCTTCGTTCCGGACGGCCGGTACAGGCCCAACGGCATCGCACCGCGCGTGATCAGCTCCTCCGCAAGGACCTCGTACCTCTCGCCCCTGTACTTGCTCGACAACACGCGAAGCTGGTCGAATTGGCCTGGAGGCAGAGGCGGGGATGCCCCTGAGCCTGCGCCCGCACCTCCACCCGCGTCTGAGCCCGTACGCGCACCATCGGCTGTGCCCGAGCCCCGTGCCCTCCCCGACACCGCCGCTAGCTCTTCTCCCCCAAGAGCTTCTTCGCTAAATGAGTTAGCGTCGACGAGGGATGAGGAGCGGCGGGGGGGGACAGTGAAGGAGCCTTCGTGGACAAGCTCTGAGCCGAGCAGTACCGGGCGGCGAATCTGGAGGACAGTCTCGAAGAACGCCAAGAACTCCGAGCTGAAGTACGTCTGCACCGCGAAAACTTCCATGACTTTCATGCAGAATAAAAAAGAGGCGTGTTTAGAGGGAAGAGCAGTGGGGGGAGGGGGGGGGATGAGAACATAATTTACACTGTCAAGATAACGTCATAGCATAATACTCGGCTGTATTTTTCATTTTTCCTTTGCAGCCTATGCTTCCAGTTCGAGATTTTCCGTCGGACGGCGTCGATCTTCGCCTTCACCCAGCTCAAACGCGGCTCCCATCTCGTCTCCCGGAGAAAAACAACTACCTGGTAGTGATTGACTCCCTCCCCGACCAAAACAGTCAACTAATGAAGCACTTTAACGCAGCGCCAGCCCCAACGTTATGCGTGGGCGTGCTGTTCCTGTACTTCCTGAGTCGTACGAGCATACAAATACCAACAACTAGCACCGGGCACTGACGATGCGCATTGCAAGTGAGAGCGAAACCTCCCACCCAAAACCATCGACTTGCAAACTATCGACTACCCCCTTAAGACAACTGTAGTCCAACAGAAATATCGAGCACCTGAAAGTCAATTGTGATCGTAAACTACCCCTCCAACATGTTAGGCTGCCTTGTAAACTACACTGGTGTCGCTCTTGCATTTTTTCGCGACCGTGCCGTACGATACGCACTTGATTCCGTCCACACGCTGCCCGCAGCGAAAAGCGGCCATTCCCACACGCCAGAAGCTGTTATGCTAGGAGCCTCCTGTGAGCGGGAGCGATATTTCGGGGGGGGGGTGGGGGGTGGGAGGAGGGAAGCAGTATCAGTACACGTCAAAACATGCTCGGAGCTTCCTGTAAGCGCGCGAGCCCGCGCGGGTAGGGCGGGGAAGGCAGTATCGGCACACGTCAAGACATGACGACAACAGATACCACGGCCCCTGCCCGACAAAAAGCAAAGCCTAGTCACATCCTCCTACTGCGACGATCGCCCCCCGCCCCCTCCCCCCCCCGCCATGCATGATATGAGCGCAACTCCCTTCCCCCCGTAAACAGGACTTAGGCATATACAGTAGGGGTCCCATAATAAGGCGGTTGTGTGCGAGAGCAATGTAACCGCCTTGTAGAGGGAAGCCGCCTTATCCGTTCAAGGTAGTGAGAGCATTTCCCCCGTGTCGCCAAGCGATTGTGGCCGCCTCCTATCGGGATACCGCCTTACTGAGCAACCAAAAACTAAACTATCAACATACGAGCCGTTTTGAAAACTTGCCGTTGTAAAAACAGACCACACATGTTCGAAAGCGGATACGCCTGCTGTATAGACACAATAGTACATGTAGTTGCCCCGCGGGGGGGGGAATATCCGGACAGTCATGTGCGAGATAACTGTGGTTTACGCAGAATGCACTTGAAACACGGTTTTGAGAGGACTTCGGTCCTATCGCCCACCTGGACGGAAAAGAGGTGTTGCAGCAAGCACTACAAGCATCCCATCATGCTACGCGCGCGTCGTACATCTCCCTACGCTGCACTCCTAAACCCATCTCCAACCCCAGCAGCCTGGACAGCTTCGTGTTGTCGACTATGCCGTACTTGGGTCACTTAGCTTCGACATTTTTTCCCCTCCGCGGTCCACTCCATCGGCCAACTTCCGAGAAAAGATGCGATACTTTTAGGGCTTTTTACGGGTCACGACCCGACTCGCAGGTATTTTGTGGGTCGAGTCGGGTCGGGTCAGGACGTATTCGACATCTCACTGGTCGGGTCGGGTCGGGTCAGGAGGTTTGAGTTCTCACGGGTCGGGTCGGGCCAGGAGGTTTCAGTTCTCACGGGTCGGGTCGGGTTGGGTCTCCCTGGTTCGCTGGTCGGGTCGGGTCGGGTCGGGTCGGGTCGGGTCGGGTCGGGTTGGGTCAGAAGGTATTCAGCATCTCACGGGTTGGGTTGGGTTGGGTCGGGTCGGGTCGGGTCGGGTCGGGTCGGGAAAGGAGGTTTTCAACTCTCACGGGTCGGGTCGGGTCGGGTCACCCTCGTCCGACCGTACCCGCAAGCTGCGACACGACCCGTGAAAATCCCGGGGGGGCTTCACACCCGGCGTGTACATCAAACAACCCGTCTTTGTTACCTTTCCTTTGCCGATGCTCGTACCCCTCCTAAGGGTGCCCGAAACCCTCCCGCCCAGGCTGTTCCCGCAGTAGTAAATGCTGTTGTCGTTGTGAAGGTCGATCAGCACCTTTCGTCAAAGAGCATACGCCAGCCCCCAAAACAAGAGCAAAGAGAAAAAAAGAAGAAGAAAAACGCACACGCAAAAAGCAGAAGCACGAGCAAAAGCACACGCAAGAGCAAAAAAGAGAATGACAAGGAAGATAAAAGTATCATCGGAAAGACAATTCCTGTAAATTCCAAGCACTCCAAGCGTAAGCTAAAACATGCGAAACACGCCAGAGAGAAGCATGCCAGGCTAGCATGCCAGTCAGAGAAAAATGAAAGGGACAAGCATGCCAGAGAACCACACCAAGGCAAGCAAGGCAAGCAAGGCCAGCAAGGCAAGCAAGGCACGCAAGGCAACCAAGGCCAGCAAGGCAAGCAAGTCACGCAAGGCAACCAAAAGGCAAGCAAAAGGCAAGCAAGGCAAGCAAGTTCAAGCGGATACTGTAACCCCAGACTTTTTAAGTGCCGTCGCGGGCGGACTGACTGTGGCTTCACTCACCTTGGGCGAGTGGGCCCGAGGATCCATCTCCTCGAGCATCTGCTCTAGTTCGAAGGACACCAGCAGCACGTCCGAGTCGCCCGGCTCGTTCGAAACAAGGAGCACCGTCTCCGCCTAAGGGTACATAAAAGCCCAGCCGTGTCGTTCGGCGTCATTAAGAGAAAACGGTGTTGTCAAGCCGCGGGAGGAAGGACTAGGTTAAGTTCTTTTAACAGTCGTATTCGATCGTGCGGTCGCATCCGAATGGACGGTTACATCCGATTGCGCGGTTGCATCCGAATCATCTACCGTCGGTATCAAAGCATCATCTACGGTTGGCACTGCAGCGTCACGTACTTCGCCTTGGCCTGCTCCCAACCCATCCAATCTACCGTCGGTACCATAGCACAGGCTCCACATACCGTTGGTAACGAAATATTAATGGCAAGTCCTCGGGAACGATTTTCGACCTTGGGAACTTTTCCCGCGGGAACTATACACCAGGGGAATTCTGACCCATCTACAAGCGACACCGTGGGGGTTCTGTACCATCTCTATGAGCACCACGGGAATTCTTTCGCATCAATACGAGACAACACGGGAACTATGTTCCCACCTACACGATACACGATGTTTCTGTCTCATCCATATAAGGTCGGTACCGTGGCCTTGCCGATTCACCCTGGAGTTCTTGAACACATACCATCTACCATACCATCTACCTTCGGTAAATCAAACTATGCAATATCTTCTACTGACGTTGGTATCAAAACAAAACATACCGTCTAGCGTCCATATCAACATGTCAAAGGCAGTCAGCGGGGGCGATTTTGGAGCTCGAGGAAATAAAAATCTGCGGGAACTAATCCAATCAGAAAAAAAAAAAACGGTCAACCAACAACCCCGGCAATTCACGGGAAAATATGTGTGGGAAACAACCATCACGGGGACTGTTCCCACGGGAACTAGACACCACGGGAATTCGGTAATTCTGTACCATCTACGGTCATCCCCACGGTAAGTGTTGCGCTTTTTGGGCCAATATTTCTGGCTGGGTGAGCTCTTCAAGGGAGGAAGTACCGGGTATTCTGACACTTTTACGAGAGTAGTTGTTTTAGGACTACGCGTAGCGCATACAAGTATTGGTTGGAATGCGCAAGTGAATGTATCTCGGGTGATGATGGATGATGACGTTGATGATGGATGATGGATGATGTTGATATTGACCTAGCTCCTCATGTTAGGAGCTCAGAAAAATTATAGAATCTGCTGCATCCCTACGCTACCG
This sequence comes from Undaria pinnatifida, assembly GCA_012845835.1. Taxonomy (NCBI): domain Eukaryota; class Phaeophyceae; order Laminariales; family Alariaceae; genus Undaria; species Undaria pinnatifida. Next base: position 12,923,009 of record JABAKD010000002.1, on the reverse strand, counting down.
TGGGATATATCATCAGTATTGTAGCCTCACGTGCTTCACCCTGGCCTCTTCGAACGTGGCGCGGTCCTGCCTCTTTCCGAACACCGCGTAGATTTTCGACACGTTGAGGTCCTCTTCCTCCAGCTTGAACTCTGCCAGCCTTTCGCGCAGCTCGAAGAAAATTTCCTGCAAGCAAAAAATAAATAAGGCGAGCATTAGCATATTGATCTTTGACGTAAAACGATGACACTGTCATCCGTTTTTGGGAGTGCACCGCTCGTCAAAGCCGGCCAATGCCTGGTTGCATACATACCAACTGCACAGCACACAGTCCCAGAGAGTGTAATATATGCTGTGCTAATCGTCTACGGTCGGCCTTAGCTGTATTGGGACCCAGATAGAGCGACCTAATCATTCAGAGCTTTTCACGGGTCGGGTCGGGTCGGGTCGGGTCACCCGACCTGATGAGTGAGTTTTGAAAAGCGTCCACCCCGACCCGACCCGACCCGACCCGACCCGACCCGCGAGATTTTTCGAGTCGGGTCATGACCGATGAAAAGTTCTGAAAAAACGTTGAGCTACGTAGGGCTTCTCTACCTCCCACGTACGTGTGTGCGTGGGCGTGTGTGGAGCAGGGGTTCGCATCGCGTTGCGCCGTTTTGAGCGGGGGCGAAGGAATTGCGCCAGGCTCTTATCATACGATACTCGTTGACCTTGGTCGCTGTTTCTGGCCCCCAAATTAAGTCGGTTGACGGTCTGTTTTGACCGGTCAAGGCCTCGCGATTTAACTAAACACACTAGTTTTAGTGCGGGTATTTACTTGACGGGTCATTGACGGCCGTCCGTCAGGAGTCGCGAATGACGTCCACCCCACATCTTTGAATCGTGGGAGGTGGCACGGTGACGGACGGACGCTCTCAACTAGCAATAAAATCGATGTGAAGCATGGATGATCACGGATGATTCAAACGAAGGCAAAAAACAAACATGTTCATGCTATTTTTGGGGGAGGGGGGTTGGAGTATATAATACGTTCCAACAAGACACTATCCTCGGACTCTGTTACGACCACGATGACCACGGAGTCTAGCTCTGACGCGTCAAGGCTTTCTTACACAACAACAAACACCAGCATTAGTTTTAGTGTGGGTTGTTCCCTGACGGGTTTTGGACGGCTGCCCATCAACAGGGGCAAAGATTGTTGTCAACCGACATATTTTCTATTGATAGGTACTGCATCCGACAACACCTGTCAAGGGGCAACGGTGCCGTCGAACGACCTCGGAAGGGCGGTGATTACGACAGACCCCTCGTCCCATCTTGTTTCAACGAGCCACTAACCTCGGTGTCTGTGACGACCACGATGACCACGGACGGTCGCTGTCGGCGCAACGCCACCACGTAGTGCTGGAGGCGGGGGTGCGCGCCAATGACCACAAAGTGCCCCTTCAGGTCCTCGGGTACGGTGGCCGCCTTGAATTGCAGGGCGTCCTCGAGAGCGCGAGACGCCCCCGACACCTGCTCCACGAATGGACGGAGGAGAGGATGGAGGAAGACAGGAAGACAGACATACAGAGACAGACAGACAGAAAGGCAGACAGGAACAGAGAGGCACCGGCAGGCAGGCAGACAGACAGAAAGACAGGCAGACAGACAGAAAGACAGGCAGACAGACAGAAAGACAGGCAGACAGCGAGGCAGACAGACGAAGCAGTGGAGGAGGGGAGGGAGGGAGAAAAGTGAATATTTCAAATGCCAGGGAATCCACGAACACACGCTTTCTGATCACCTCTTCTCGTAGCGAGAGCCCTGCTCCGATCTCCACGTCCCGTCCCGGCATTGTAGGGGTGCGAGGGTCTACGGTCTGACGGAATACCGCCATGCATGACACCACGAGTACACCCCCCACCTCCCTCTTCTGCTCCCGCGCCGCCCGCCCTCTGCAACTCCCACCTTGGAGAAAAACGCCGCCGGATCCCCCGCTACGATCTCCTCATTCAAGCCACTTTCTTTCTCTAGCTTGTTGAGCTGCTCCGTGGCCGCCTTCAAGGCCTCCAGCGCCTCCGTCCACCTAGTGCCGTCCTCGTTCCGCCTGGTGGTGGAAGCAGAAACGCGGCACAACCGATGCCGTTACAGAAACGCGGCACAACAAGTACCTCTTTTTTTTTTCTTTCTTTTTTTATCCTCCGGCGGATGGGGAAAAATAAAGCTTTAGCTCACCACACTTCCACGTATTTTCATACGCGTCGTGTGTCGATTTAACTCAGTTGCTTTCGCAGCCCAACGCTAGCTGGCGCACCCTTCGGGAAGTACCGTTAAATAAATGCGGTACAATCATTACAGTTACAGGTACACGAACAGTATCTGCCGTATGTATTAGTGATGGATATCCAACGACAATCGAGTCCAATACGGTACCAGGTATCAATGATGGACATCGAACAAAAATTGCGTGCGCGGAAGCAGAAACGCGGCGCAATCGGTTCTGGTACAAGCACGTGTACTTGTAATAACAGTATGGCATTAGCGATGGAAATCGAACGATAACAGGACAATCGAGCTCGGTGCGGTATCGATCAACGAAAAATGCGCGCGAGGTAAGCAGAAACGCGGCACAATCGATACCGCTACAGGTACACGCACTTGCCGTACAAACGTAGTACCTGGTACCTGGTACATCATCATAGCGGTGGGATATCGAGTGATGATCGAGTTCAAAACGCTAAACGCTGAACGCTGAACGCTGAACGCTAAACGAACAAGCAACAAGCAACAACAACAACAAAACAACAACAACAACAACAACAACAACAACAACAACAACAACAACAACAACAACAACAACAACAACAACAACAACAACAACAACAACAACAACAACAACAACAACAACAACAACAAAAGAACAAAATATATGGCAGAGGAACACGCACATTTCGTTTCGTACGGCCTCAAGTTGAGCAGCTTCCTCCTCCGTCTGGAACGCTCCGGTCAGTGAGTTGGTCATCGAAGGCCTGCAGAGTGGGGGGGGGGGGGGGGGGGGGGGGCGCATTTCATGCATAGCCGTAGTAATCAGACAATTGACCTCGCATCCCCACAATGCCCGGACGGAGCACGTCGGGTTTTCACCGACCTGGCAGACATAGCGTGCACCAAGCGCGAAGCGCCGTGAGGTGGTCGGCGAGTCGCATTAAGGGTGAGCTGCATCCTACCAAGGACCACTTGGAGGGGGAGGGGGGAGGGAGCTGTTATCACACACTAACTCCATACACATTGGCCCGGCTTCAACAAAAGGATTGAACTACACTTGACTTCAAAGCCATTCGAAATTACAGTTGACATTTTAGCGCCTTTCGAAATTACACTTGACCTTCACGCCTTGAGAAATTACACTTGACTTCAACGATTTCGAAATTTAACTTGACTTTAACGCCTATAGAAAGTACACTTTGAATTTAACGCCTCTACAGCTGGAAACCTGTTTTCGGCGATAACTTACTTGGAATTAGTATCGGGACGGGTTTTGGGGCTTCAAGGGGGGTGGCACTTTAGACAAGTATGCATTGCGATCGGCGACGGAACGCAAGAACAGAGAGTGTATGTTTTGCATTTGATGGTGTTTGCCTAAAGATCGTATAGTTCTAACACGATCTGCCAGCACCACACTTGCACCCACATCTAGATGACGAACCCCTTGGAATGACCACCATCAACACTAACCCCGATCGCTTGGAAAAAATCTCGGGAACGAAGTCATGAGGATGTACTGTCGTGTGGATAACCAACCATTTTGTCGAAGCTCGGCCAAAAGTCGTAAACACCGCTTAGCCCCCTTCAGAGCCCAAACAATCCCCCTAACCCTAATTCCAAGTAATTTCCCTCCAAACGCGTTTATACAGTTGTAAAGGCGTTTAGGTTGAAACGTTCTTGGAACACATTACTCTTTGTTTCATGCTTAGCAGACCAATAAAGCATTGTGACCCCCCCCTTCCCCCCCCCCCGTCCCCCCCCCTTCTCCACTATTCCCTCGCTACCACCTACCCGGCACCCCGACCGTCCCCAAAAGGTCAGTACCGATAGTAACAACGAACGGCTTCACCGTTTTTACCCTTTTAGAACTGCAACCACTTTCAGCGAATAAAAAACTACTTGGATTTAGGGGGGGTACACTATTCGCCGTAGGAAAAGGGATCACTTTCTCGACTTCGCCATTTTGATACCCTCACCAATACCTTCTACGCCACCACCGCCACCGTCACCCTTTCCGACCCCACTCTCCAACCCGCCCCTCGGCAACCCTTTCCACTCTGGCATTAAAACCCACCCCCTATCCCCACGGCTCCCCGCCCCCCCTCCAAAAAAGTAACGAACAGCCTTACCTTAATCCTCTCCCCCCTCCCTAATGACTATACCCCCCCCCCTCCTCCCTACTCTTCCCCCATATCTCTCTTACAAACCTACGCTTCTTGTTTATTATTCCGATCTGCAGACCACCATATAGCCCTCGGCCGACGACAGAGCGTGAAAACTACCCTCCATAATCCGGGCGGCATACCACATCACATTGTTGGGTCTTCTGCCTCAACGTCCACAGAGAAGCTTACCTACTTCTTCTTGATTTCGTTCTTTTGATACCCCTGTCCCCACCGCCACCGTCGCTGGCCCCTTTCTCGGCACCCTCTCCAACCCCTTCCTCGGCCACCGTGGCCACCCCAGTCCCACCCCCAGCTCGGCTCCCGCCCGGCGCGGCCTCCGCGCCTAACCTGCTTCCCTCCGCATTCGCCAACCCTGCTCGGGAAGAGGTGGAGGAGGAGGGGGAGGCCTTTGTGATCTGTCCATCCCAGAACGGCGCGCCGCCGTTATCCCCCGCGCTACGCCCGCTTCTGTCGCGATGGAATGACTTGCCGGACGAATCCATGCCCATACTTTTGTTGGGAAACATAGACAGCAACCGCGACTGTCGCCCGGACAACTGCAGAGAGGACGTTTCCCGAGAGCCTGGAGGGGGGGGCGGTAGTTGCCTCAGCGGCGGGTTTCCAGCGGAAAAGGCCGGAGTAGTAGCAGTTGTGTTGCCCCCCCCCACGGCGGCCGACGGGGGGGTCTCCCCCGCGGAGGCGGTAGCCGTGCCGGTGGCAACGACTGTCGGTGTCGGCTGAGATAGCTCTGCGAAGAGAATTGTGAAAAACGTTCGGAAAGCGAAAGCGAGTGTTTGACGTTCGACGAACGGAGGGGAGGGGAGTGCGGCGATACCCCCGAAAGAAACTCCACCGTAAAAGTAAGCAGCATGGCGACTGACACCCACACTGCCGCGGACTCGTCCAACAGTAGTAGACGTTTGATAACATTGCCAACTACCCTTTCTTTATCGGTCGGCACATACGAGCCACGAAAGAGCTGTAACAGTCGAGGAAAAGCAGCAACAAAAACGCCTCATTCTTATCTTGTCGACCATGACGCTCATGCCACCGCAACGCTCTTCCAAGACGCCTCATAACAATCGCACTCCAACTCTTCGGTCGGCGTACCTGGCTCCCAAAAGGGCTAGCGCCACGTGCGGCGGCAGAGGAACGCCATCCAATACTTTTGAGGCTCCTCTAATTCTTGAGCTCTATAAAGCTCACCCCCCCAAGAAAAAGACGATTTTTAGAGCATACTGACCGAAAGTGTGCGACCCGATCAACAAACCCATGGCTTGAGGAATACAACATTTTTTTAGTTGTTGTTTGCAAAATCGAAACAAGAATGACATTCAGACGATTTTGGGTTAAAGCTCCATCAAATACACGACTTGACAACTGGAAAGCCGTTTGTAGGGACAAAATAATTGGAGTTCGTACAGGGAGGGGTTTTTGGGGGTCTTAGGGGGGGTTAAGACGTCTACCGCAGCATGCGTCTAGCCGCATAGCTGATCGTCCCACCCTTACCTTCTCTGCCATCCGCTGGTATCTCCGCAGGCGAGTTCTCCACGCCCGTCCCGGCCAAAGTCGGGGCCACGCTCATATTTGCCGCGGCTGTTGCTGCTGCTCGCTCTTCCGCCACCATCGCCGCCGCTGGCAAGGGGTCGCCACCGCCATCAGGGGCACCAGCATCCTCTTTTTCGTCGTTCTGGTCCGTCGCCTCGCCCCTCCCCTCGCTCGCCCCGCTCGTCGACAACGGGGAACACGAGGCCACAGCAACTTCGGCACTTCCAGCAATTCCCTTGCCAACAGCGCCCGCCCCACTTTCACCTGCCCCAGCACTGCCACCACCACGGCCGCCGCTACGACTAGAGCTGGCATCAGCCGTAGCCGTTAGCGTGGGCGACATCGCGCTGTCCTCCTCCACCTCAGCCGACAAACCCGGGCCGGAGATAACAGCGTTGACGATACCGCTGGCATTAATCTCATCGCAGTCCATGTCCTTCGAGAGGGGCAGAATCTGAGGCGTCGCTTTCTGCGCCGCCGCACGCGATAGACCAGACACGACGCGACCATGGAAACGGAACGATGCCCGAGAGAGCGTGGGGGGGGTGAAATGACGTTTCGGAATTACCCAACCAACACCAACGCCAACACGTGACACCAGCATCAGCATATGGGCACCAACGACCGTACATTCAGATTAACATCAACAACACCTACAGTCGATGCCCCACCAGACAGCGTTGCTTCCTGTGGCCGCCCGACGCTGTGATCGATTATACTTCGACAAGAATATCCCTATCATGCCCCAAAGGGGGTAGCAAGATAGTAATAGCTTCCGCTAGGAACGGAAGAGCATTAGTAACTGTAAAGTTTTATGCTATGGTCGTCGGCAGACTCTCGAGGCAACTCGAAAGGGGTTCCAACATAATGGCGCTGAGAAACGACGCCACTCGCATTCCCTCGTGATCAGTACTATTGATAGCGTATTTGCTGACAACAACCTGCCATGCTCTCCGCGCCGCACCTTCGCCTGAAGCTGGCCGAGGTGGAACTGCGCCTTCTCCTTATCCTCCGCAAGCACCAGCACGTTGCACTGCCAGGAAAAGCAGAAGTTCTCCCCCGGAAAGATAGAAACGTGCACAAAAGAGTTAGGCGTCTTGCCACTTCCTCCTCCTCCTCCGGCGTCACTAGCACCAGCAGCAGAAGACCCCGAAACGCGCCCCCCCCTTCCCCCGACCTTCGATCCCGAATTCCGCGAGGGACCGGTGGGTTCCGTAGCATCAGACTTAATGCGGAACCTCTCAGGGTCGTCCGTCGAGTTTCCCCCTCCCCCGCCGCCCGCTCCACTATGGCCAGTGGTGGCGGCTGCTGTAGCGGTGGCCGCGGCCGCGGCGGCCGCGGCCGCGAACTCGGTGTCTGGGTGGTGCTTCATGTCTCTCACCACCGCCATCAGTAGCACTTCTCCCTTGGACTCTCGGAATAGGTCCAAAGCCGCCCTAAGGGGTTTCCAGTTTTGTACCAGGTATGTGTGGGAGGGGGGGCAAAAATATGAGGGGAAATAGGGGCGGGCGGGAGTTGGTTACAGGAGGAGTAAGTAGCACCAGGTCGAGTCGGGTCGGGATTAAGGGTGGGTAGGGCCAATGAAGCCTAAGGGGTTCCCAGTTTTTTACTTTCGTGTTTGGGGGACAGGGGACAACCGGAAGCAGAAAAGAGGGGCGGGCCGGAGTTGGTCCAGAAGAATAATCGAGCCGACTCGGGTCGGAATGGGGAGAGCAGGCCCCAAGCCACCCTTGGGTTTGAAAGTTTTGTTTTCTTTCTTTGCGTGTCGGGGACAGATAGACTGAAGTCCGGAGCGGGAAAAAGGGGCGAACGGAGTTGGTGCAGACGTAACATCGAGTCAAGTCGGGTCGGGGTGGAAGGGGAGGAGGCTCAGTGGGGAGGACGTGTTTGGATGCGTTTAGGGAACAGACAAACGGAAGACCGAGGGAGGGAAAGAGGGGCGGACACGAGTTGGTTCAGAACCAGCATCGAGCCGAGTCAGGTCCGGATTGAGGGGGGGGACAGGTCCAGAGCCGCCCTTGGGTTTCCAATTTTTTTTTCTTCGTTGTATGTGGGGGACAGATAAACGGAAGACTGGGCATGCATGCGGGGCGGACGGCAGTCGGTACATAATTAGTATCTAACCGACTCGGGTCAGAAGTGGGGGCGGGGTAGTGGTGGTAGTGGTGGTAGTGGTGGGGTGCGCGTGTTTTGTCGTGTCAAGAGACGGAAGGCCGGAAGAACGAATAGGGGACGGACGAGTGTCGTACACAAACAGCGTCGAGCCGATTCGCGCCTGAGTGGAAGGGGAGGAGGGTTGGTGGGGGTAAGCGGCGTGTTTCGTTGTGTTCGGGGGATAGAAAAACGGAAGGCCGGGGGCGGGAAATAGGGGCGGGCGGGAGTTGGTACAGAAGTAGCATCAAGCCGCCTCTGGTCTGGGTGAGGGGGGTGGTTGGTGGTTTGGACGATTTTCGTTGCATTTGGGGGACAGACAGACCGAAGGCCGAGAGCAGAAAAGAGGCACGCATGCGACTCGGTATCGAATCCCAAATAACTAATTTTTTCATCAGCCGACATGGTGAGTGTCGTGTCGTTTCCTCTTTTTCGTGTTTCATCCGACGTGGCGGCAAGCGAGCGCGGTACCACGCTTTTTTTCATCGAGGGCACTTGGCGGTATCGCCCTAAGCATTCGTCGTCAAACACCGGCGTGGTGGCACCACTGGGACGGGAGGGGCACGCACGGGAACACACAAAAGACACCTCCAACATTTATGTTCTCAATACGCATGAGGGAGAAATAATATAAGCAAAGAGAACAATACAAACAACAACAAAAAAAAACACAAAAATAAATGGAGAGGCGAGAGAGACAAGAGAAAGAGCTCGGGCGCCTCACAGCGCGCTTTGCTGGCGAGCTCCAGACTCCAGCGGCGACCAAGCCCGGAAACAAAAACAAACATCACCTGTTGAACTTCATGCCGAACAGGTGGGAGTCACATTCCACCAACAGCGGCAGGGAGTAAACCTCGTACTCCATCCCGCTCTTGTAATCCGTTAGCCACGAATTGGACGGGGAGCCATCCTCCTCTTCGGTCGGTTCCTGGGGCATCCCTGGTGGGTTTTCTCTCGCGCCGCTGAAAGGGATTAAAAAATTACAGTGAAAGGGGAGAACGTTCCGGCGGATGCGGGTGGTGAAGGACGGGAAGCAACAACAGCAACAGCACCAACAACAACCACAACGAGTACCAACACCATCAACCACAACAAACGCAAAAACAACCACATCAACAGCAACAACGCCAACACCAACACCAACACCAACACCAACACCAACAACTCCAACAACAGCAAAAACAGCAAACGACATCAAACAACCAACAAAACACCACCACCACCACCAACCACCACCACCAACAACAACAACAACAATAACAACAACGAACATCAAGTGTCGGGCTCACGGGTTTTCTGCTGCAGCAGGGTCGCTGCTGCTGCGCATGGCGTTGATGGCGAAGGGCAAGAAGGCAGGGAACAACGTCGCGCAGGCTAAGATGGACATCTTCAGCTCGTCGTGGCAGATAACATGGTCGATCCCGAACCGCAGCAGCTGCGGAGGGCCGAAAACGCACGAAACGTCAGCAACAACAAACACTAGGGCAAAGTCAACAACAACAACAACAACAACAACAACAACAACAACAACAACAACAACAACAACAACAACAACAACAAAAACAACAACAACAGCTGGTGAGTGAGGAGGTAAGCGACGCGAGGAAGTAAACCCGGTAGCGGGTACAGGAGCAGAGCTAAGACGAGAGCACTAACTACATGCTGTCAATCGCAACGGCGGCAGCAAAACCGGCGACAAGAGCAGCAGAGGTGAAGCACGAACGCAAAAGCTCTCGATCGCAGCAGCAGCAGCAGCACAGCTAGAGAACAAACAAACACGCAGCAGCAGCAGAAATGTCGGTAGGGCAAGCCGGGCGAGCAAAGCAAGCACAGCAAGCACAGCAAGCACAGCAAGCAGCGTAAGAAGACCACAAAGCAAGAAGCGCAAGCAGAGCGAAGCAAGCACAACCACAGCAAGCCTACCTATGCGCGCAGTTGAATTCGACACACAGAGGGAATTTCACGAAACGAGCTCCCACCTGGTTCTTGCTCCTCAAGTCTTTGACGGTCACCAGCGTCCGGGTAGGGAGGTTCATAACGCTCTGTTCCTTCACCCGTTTCATCAATTCCTGCGGGTCCACGCACACACCCATGTACAACACGAACAACAACCGTTGAGGGGAGATTATAAATGGGGAGGGGGGCGAGGCGCGGAGGACGGTTGTTCGTTCGGCTGTTCGCTCGGTCGTTCGTTTCGTTCGGTTGTTCGCTCGGCCATTCGTTTCGTTCGGTTGTTCGCTCGGTCGGTCGTTCGGTTGTTCGCTCGGTAGGTCCCCGTTCCGTTGTATTTTCGGTAAGCAGGTGCGCCCCCGTTGGGTCGTTCGTTCGGTCGTTCGTTCGGTCAGGTAGGTAAGTAGGCATCAGATACAAGGTAGGTCCCCGGTCAGTCGTTCGTTCGGTATTACCGCTCGGTTTATATGTTCGGGGATTTCAGCGGGTTTTCGTTCGTTCCCTCAATCGGTATGTAGGTCGGCTCACCTCGTCGGTTGGCGTGCGGTCGAGGTAGCGCTGGAGCGCCTTGGCCGCGAGGGTGGTTTTCTCCTCCGTGGCGCTCACGCCCAAAGTGGAGTGAGCTGAGCCGGGGTACAGGAAGATGCAGTCCGCGTACCTGGACGTGGGGCCGGTCCGTCGGTAAATGTGTCGGTCGGTGAGTACGGCGGACAACACAAGGCTTACTTTAGTATCTCTCGAGGAGATAAGTCTGTGTGCGGAACAAGTTTGGCCAATCAGATCTGCGCAGCGTAATGAAACAGCCTAGAGGGTCACAACTCCCTCACTTGTGAAGTGACGACCTGCGAGCGGAGCACGCAGTGAATAAGGGTCAGCGCTATACGTGAGAGGTGTGAAACATAGCGTAGTTCGAAAACTGAGAACGAGAGAGAGAGGAGTGAATGGGGTCAGGCTAAAAGTTGGGCCATGGGGCCGGTCCGTCCGTAAGTCAGCCAGTCCGACCGCAAACAAGGAAAATACAGCAAGGACCACGGTGATTTAAACTGACTTGAGGCATTAGCTCATTCCATATCCGAGGGAGAAGATATCTATCGAGAACGAAAGCGAGGAGCGAACAAAGTTAGGCTGCAATGAGGGTGGGGTTGCTCTCTTTGGCGTGCACGTGCACAACAGCAACGACACCAGCAGCAGCAGCAGCGGCAGCAGCACGAACAACAAAAACACATCAGCATCAGCACCAACACCACATAACAACCACCACCACCACCACCACCCCCACCACCCCCACCACCACCAGCACCAACAACAACAACACTGGCACTAAACTCACTCAGCGCATACAGCCGCCATATCCAGGGGGTCCATGACGCTCCCTCTGTAGTAGATCACCCGTGAAAGAAACCGCGGACTGCGGACAACAAGCTGTACCTCGGGGGAAGGGGGACAGGGGGCCATCACCACGACCCAGAGAGACTCATTGTCCATACCATGGTCCTGCAGGGTAAACATAAGAGAGGGAAAGAAACGGAAATAAAAAACAAGACAAAACAGCGCACACATGTACGTAGATAGATGCCGTTCTGATAAAATTCGAAGAGCCGTACCATACACATCCCACCCGGCAAATACATACCACGTACCTGGTACGTAAGATCCACGTGATACAGATCCAACCCCGCATACACATACGTACGAGTCGTGTCATATAGATCTCGCAGATCATACCAGTCAATAACCCATCCGCCCCAAAATTGTCTACGCGTAGATCATGATCTGCGCTATGTATGGAAATCTGCCCCAATATATCTATACATATGATGATCTGTCCGAAACTCCCCCAAAACATGTACCAGGCATACAGATCATGACCTATCCGTCATATGTGTTAAAAGTTCGAAACATAAAACACAATCCAGCCGCGTGACGGGTGAACGGCGCACCTACCTCGTGGCAAAGCTCCTCGATCATTCTCCTCAGCGAGCGCGGTTCGAAACCCGAGTCCTGGCCGTCCTCGTCGTTGGCAACCATGGCCAACACCACGTGCAGGTGGCCGCCGACAAGGGACATTGGGAATCCGCTTCTGTTCTTTGGCCGGCTGCTGATTACGTCCACGAGGTTCCCTACCTGTCGCCCGGTCAGTGCGCGGACCACAAGAACATGACATACCGTCAACATTTAAAAAAAGAGCAAAATCATATGCTATACCAGGTATAATAGGAAACAATGGGGAAAATGAAATAAGGAGGGGAAAATAATGAAAAAAATGCGGCCTCGCCCCAAGTGTGGGGCGAAAGAGAAAAAAAGCGCTGCCTAAATGTTATTACACAAAACATGAAACACGAGATACGAAAGACTAAAAATCGAACAGCAGAAATTCCACCGCCAGTCACCACAACCAAACTACACCTCAAGCCACGAAACACTGTTAACACGTCTTGACACGTATAAGACGTGTTGACAGGAAAAAATCGTCGACCGGAAAAACACGAAACAAAACAAATTGCCCCCGTTCACTATCCCGCTTACGATCGGACTGGCATATATGCAAGTGTGTCATAAGTGCACGCAATACTTCCTCACCTCCAGCGGAACGTACGTCAGGGCGAAGAGGATCACCACCATCTGTTCAAAGTGACAAAAAAAAGCAAACAACAAATTAACATTATTTTTCGGAACATGCATGTCATCCCTATGTGGAACGTTTTCCCCGCGTCAAGGGGGAATCTAATTCAGTCGGGGTCAGGCACCCCGCCCTTTCTGGCTCAAGGAGGTAGCGAAAGGAAGACCCCTCGCGCAGAGCGGGGGTGAGACGCCGAGCCTGGCGACGCTCGTTTCGGGAGTCGATACATACGATGAAAAGCATTGCAGTAAATAAAAAAAAATGTACGTACTCATCTATAAAATCGATGGCAACACGATGGTGTTGCATCAACGCGATGGTGTTGCGTCGCTCCTGGCTCCTCGACCGCGTGACGGCGAGAGACGCGAGGCCGGGCGTCATTGTCTTTCTATCCGGGCCTATTGCCGGGTGCAACAACGGTGGACGAGCTCTGCCGCAGGCGATACAAAACGTAACATACACGAAACTCACCACTAGCATCCTGCTGAACACCTGCACAGGAAACACATCCCCGTAGCTAAGGAAGCGGCAAAACAGGTGGACAGACGGCACAGAAAGACACACGCGGATGGGGCAGAAACACAGAGAGGCAAGAACGCAGGAAAGTAGGGTAAAAACGAAAGCATGATTCGGGTAGATTAGTGGCTGTGCCATTAGCAGCTGCGGCCGAACAGGAAAAAATAGGAACATCACAAACATGGGTGATTGAATCGATTAGCGTCAACAAAAACAACAGTAGCGAATGGCCATCTCCAACCACAACACCACAACACCAAGCACAGACATTGATGTTGCCACCGATCGAAACTGTCAATACCAGCCCCACCAACAACCACATCGGCCACGATATCAAAACCCAAGCATCGACGCAAACAACGGGTCGGCACCGTTCCCAACCTCCCCCCATCCCCCAACACCAGCACCAACGCCAACACTCAATACCAACATCAACACAGCGTCAACACGGACGTCAACACCTAATCAGCACCATAAACCCCACCCCTTACTCGACATCAGCACCAACACCGAATCGGCGCTATCAACAACCCCAACAGCAACGCCAACACCAAATCGGTACCATCACCGACCCTCCAACAATTCCCGACAATTTCACGAACGTCAACACTGGATCGGCACCATCACCATCACCAACGCCACCCCTCACCCCGAAACCAGCAACAACGGCAACATCCAATACCAACACAAGCACCAACACGAACGCCAACACTTAATCTGCACCATCACCAGCCTCGCAACGACCCCCGGCAAGATCACGGACGCCACACATAATCGGCATCATCACCACTCCCTACCCCGACACCAGCACCAACACCAACGCCAATACCGAACCGGCACCATCACTATTCCTAGCACGAACGCCAATATCGGCACGAACACCAACTGACCTCGAACGCCAACCTCAAGTAGGTACAATTACCAACGCCAACACCGAATGGGCACCATCACCAACCCCGCCCGTTGCCCCGACACCAGTGCCAACGCCAACACCTAATACCAATACCAATACAAGCACGAACACGAACGCCAACACCGAATCGGCACCACCACCAACCCCACGCCATACCCCAATACCAGCACCAATACCAACCCAAGCATCAACATGAACGCCAACACAGAATCGGCGCCATCACCAATCCCACAACAAACCTCGACACCAGGATCAAAGCCAACGCCAACACTCAGCAATACCTGGTAACTACGACATGAACACCAGCAACTACCCAGATGCCAGCAACTACCCAGATGCCAGCAACGACACCAACACCACCAAGTTCACAACAAAGCATTAGGAGACTGTCGTGCGAACCCTTGACTGACCGCCTCCTACAGTAAAACTGGCAAGGATGAAAAAGCCCTGAAAAACCTCACATCAACCCTTTGGGAACTTGATTCAAGCATAGCGACCTAACCAATGGGGGGTGCGGTATTACCAGCCGCTTAGAAAGGGCATGCAGCAGTACAAGTATCATAAGCGTTGTGAATCGGCCTTGCTTACCGATGTATATATATATATACAACATCGCTTTTCGGTGCAGCCGATATCCAATATATCGGCGAACAAGCCGATATATCGCCGGCATATCGGGCGAGCGCGGCGAGTTTCTGGGCCATGTTGGCTTCCTTTACTTTCACGATTCCGTGCGAAATTGGGAGTTTTTAAGTGGGAAGCACCAACCGATGAGACACCGTCAAAGCATCGGTGAACACATCGTCCCCGATTTGCCGATTCCGACTCCGATTCCGATTGAAATCGCTCCGATTAATTGGGTGGGTCGGCTCCGATTCACAACCACCCTAGGTAGCATATCATGTTACGCAAGTGTCTTGGAACACCGCGCGAAGTTGCTGTTCGGACGCATCCCCTACTCCAGCGGCTCGGGCTTCCTCGTGTGGCCGATGCTGTTATCACCATCTTCGACTTTTCTTCCCCTCTCGCGTCCCAAAGGGGGTATAACCAAGGCTTTTCACCCGTCAGGTCGAGTCAGGGTAACCCGTACCGACTCGCGATATTTTAAATACCTCCTCTTCTCAATTATCTATACAATACTTCCTGACCCGACCCGACCCGTCCGGTTAGAATTGAAATACCCTCTTGACCCGACCGCGCTCGACTCGTCAGGTTCAGAGAACCTCCTGACAAGATCGGCGGGTCCGGCCATGACACCTTGCGCGGGTCCGGCCATGACACCTTGAAAAGCCCTGGTTACAACAGCATACTCATTTTGCTCACAAAACTCACCCCACGGTGGACAGCGTAACGATCGTGAAGTACAAGGCATCGTGCCATTGCATGCCGGGGTCTGAAAACGCAGACTCGTCCTCGTCCCGGTCCACCTGCTCCGTCCCGTAGATGATAGCAGTCGTCATGAAGATCAGACCCGCCACCTGACAACAACCACGCAAAGCAACGCAAGAGCAACGCAAGAGCAACGCAAGAGCAACGCAAGAGCAGGAACGAAAACAGAGTTCGCGCGGCATCCGTCGTTCATGGTTCAGCCCGTATCTTGCGGGACACGACGATCGTGGTTCACACGGAAAATCAAGAAGAGTTATTTAACTCAACGAAACATCCCAGGTAATCGCCCCCATATGACCATCGTCTCCCCGAAACGAACCATCAATATATTTATAAACGGTATGCCTGTCGCTTGAAACTCGCATAACAGGATATTTGAAACTTATCTGTACGCTGGTGGTAGGTGCACGCTTCAGGTAACTCGAAAGACGTCCATAACCTCGAAACACCTCGAGGCCCAAACCGCCAACAACCGCCAACTTAACCTCGAAACACCTCGAGGCCCAAACCGCCAACAACCGCCATCAACCGGGCACATATCATAACCCTCGCAGAAGGTTCCGCTTCCCCGAACACATCACAATCTAGATCGCGTAGTTCGTGTATAGTGATGGTCTTTCCATTGTGCCCCAACAGTGCAGGTATGTGCACTATAGAGGTAAATACCGGCACTATATCGGCAACCGGCACTACTCCGCGTACGGCCACTACCGGTTGTTCCCACATGTGCCAAGCGATATCACAGGCACTACACGGGGCTTCGCCGGCGGCCTGGACGGCCGCTGGTCGCAGACTCGCGTGATGCCCATGAATGATGTAGAGGAGGATAAGGGTCAGACTCAAGGCGAAGAGATTGGCAGGCCTTATAGAGGGCAACCGGCACTATTGAGGGACCTGTGCTGTGCGGCAATCGCGCAAGAGCCGTACCGCACAAGATCCAGTACCAGGTAATCATTAGCGCAACAGCCGTGCCATACAGATCTCACCCAGCAAAAAAAAACTACAGCTAGTAGATCGTGAAAGATCAAACAAATCAGGAATATATTCCCTGAGCGATCTAAACCATGAAATGGGGATCTGATCTGCCCGTCCAACGTGCGGAGGTTTCTAAGGTTGAGGTTCTCGCGACAAAGGGTCTCTCCCCCCCCTCGCCCCTGCCTCCCTATCATCAAAACCTCGTGATCATCACCTTGAGTCCCAGCAGGCACGCTTCCACCGTCACATCGTCAAACGCTCCAAACTTATCCAGCAGCCGATGGTTTTGCATTACACGCGTGACTTTCCCCAATCGTAAATATCTGCGGGGTGGGGTTCCAAGCGCACGGATGATGGCGTTTCTTGGATGACGTTTCGTGGGGTGGGGGGGGATTCGGGTGCACCCCCCCCCCTAAATGGCGTTTCTTGGATGGCGTTTCGTGGGGTGGGGGGGGATTCGGGTGCACCCCCCCACCCTAAAAGGGCGGGGGGGGGGGCGCAGGCGGGGCTTCCAACGGCGGGGAGGGGGTTTCGTTGGCGGGGGGCGGGGGGGGCTCATTTCGTGCATGGCATGGCGATAATTGTACGACCATAAACCTTCCCGTTCCCGCAATGCCCGAACGGAACACGTCGATTTTCACCAATTAGATAGAAATGCACCAAGCGCTACGCGCTGGGAGGTGTTCGGCGCGTGGCATGAAGGCTGAGTTGCTTCCCACTAAGAAACCCTTGTGAGGCGGAGTTCGACACGTTGTGCGTACTTTCTTGAAGAATGGGTGGCAGGGGCCTTACCAAATACACACTACGTGAAATCATCCCCCTTGCACGGAGGCAAGGTTCTCCACCCCGCGCATTATGATCTAAGGTCATTTCTTATGCAGTCGGATTCCGTCAGTCGAAAACGGCCCTTTTCGACTGGAGTTTTTTTCCGATTGGATTCTTCTGGTTCTCATTATCGTCAGTCGAGTCGGCTGTGTAGTTTTGTGCTCTTTCTGGAGGCGGTTGGTGTGAGGGAGTAATGCTGTATGGCAGTCGAAAATCGGTTTGAAGCTCTGCGCCTCGTGCGTGCTCTGCGAGCAACGCATGCTTCCCGCGCGACGAACCCTCGTCCAAGCGGGTTGATGGCGTTGGACTTAACCAAAACTACCTTCGTGGCGTTGCACTCAGCCGAGAGTCGCCAGAGCTACAGCAGGCGTAGCCGTTGTTGGCAAAATTACATCGATACCGCGCGCTGCTATCGTGTGATACACGCAGTTGGCGAGCGGAGCTAGGGATGCGCCACGCTGACTTGCGGCGTGAAGCAGAGCAGTGATAGCATTCAAGCCAACGGCGGCACTGCTGTTGTATGATACTGCTGTGTGGTACCTGCTACAAGTATGGGTGGGTGCATTGTGGTGGGATGAGCGACGCGATGGGTCCAAAATCACGTTTAAAACTTTTTCGAATGACTTTTTCGACTGGCAGATCCAGTCGAAAAAATAACCTTTTTCACCTTTTACGACTGAGTAAGACAGCCCGATTTGGGCTTCAGTCGAAAAGGGACACTTCCGACTGACGAATTTGACTGTACAAGGATTGGCCTTACACGACCAATATCTCGGTTAGCGCCAAAACAAAACGCCAGAAGAAAAAACGACGGTACCGCGGTTACCCTCCGTAGTGAAAAGTGGGTATAATACTTCACAACACGTAGCACGCGCGATCGAAGGATAACACGCAGGTTGCAAAGACGACTTTTAATCTATTTTTTTTTTTTTTCTTTGTCGATCTCACAGCTGAAGTGCTTTTTTTTTTGCTCATTTTTTAAAATAGCACTTCGAAGTATAATGCCGTTGCCTTCACACACAGAATACGATCTAGATCATCTAGATCATACATCAGATCATCTAGATCATACATCAGATCATCTAGATAATCTAAATAATCTACATCATCTAAACCATCTAAACCATCTACATCATGTATATCATGTCTTATCATCTACAGTAGATCCAGTAGATCCTGTATCTGCCGTCACAAGACATTGTGCAGGATGTGTATGTGGGAAAGTACAGATCCAACCCTGGAAACGTTTGCTTCATCTGCGCAGATCGTGCGGCTCCCACCCGGTAACATGAGCTAGATCATACAGATCTTCCGTGAAAGAACTACATCATCAACGGGGAATCGGTGATACGTTCGACGTGCGGTAAGCCTTTGTCTGCTCACCTGACGAACGACAAGCTGTACAGCCATCTCTTCAACGCCCCGAGCACCGGAAATATACTCAGCAAGTCGACTATGCCGCCGAAGCTCAGGGCGTACCCGAGCATTACCTGGCAGCGCGAAAAACAAACGCGTCCGAACAAAAACGGCGCGGTAAAAAAGAAAAGCGCGGTGCGAAAAAAAAAAGCGCAAAAAAAAAAGAGGCGCGAGCACAAAAGAGCGGCGACAAACCCCGTACACGAAACGTTGTGGCCGACCCCACGAGGCAATCGACGCAAGGGGACAGGGGTGGAGCGGTCAGGAAGAGCATGTGCACGGGGGGTACTATTTCAATACAACATATACTTTGAAGTACGTCGCTAAGTTGTGACCGAGGATACGCGCCGCTTACAATATACCTGGTACCTGGTACAACAGAAATATAAAGTATTCTCGTACATACTTCGTACACCAAAAATATAAGGCACTTTGCTATCACTACAACATTCCAAACTACTTCGTTTACGAAACTACAACGTACTCTTTGCTCTGGTACTACTCTCATCTCCTTTACTCCCCACAAACATTTTCAGTGAGAGGCAACACCAATTCTAACTGTGTGAGAGGTCGGGTGCGACAGCCTTCTGGATGGCAAGAACAAGCGGCAGGGTCAGACTACAGCAGCTGCAGCACCAGCACTAACCCACCACCAACAGTAACAACGACAGCAACACCATCGCCACTCCTCAACAACAAAACCAACACTACCAACAACAACAGCTACCGGAAGCCAACATTATCACAAGCAACACCTCAACACTCACCTCAACACTGTCAACTACAACCACCATAACAACGACAGCACCACCGCCACCACCACCGACAGCATTGCCGCCATCACTACCGCCACCAATAGCAACAACAACAGAAACAACGACAGCCAACACCATCTCCACTCCCCAGCACAAACAACGACAACAACAAAACCAACACTACCAACAACAAAACCAACAATACCAACTACAGCATCACCGCCATGACCACCACCACCAACAGCACCACCACGAAGACGACGACGACCACCACCATAACCACAACCACCACCATCACCAACAGCAACAGCACTAACAACGACAACTTCACGAACAACACGACCCGACCACCAACCACAACCACCATCACCAACATCACCACCAAGAACAAGAACAAGAGCAGCATAACTAAAGTAGCCCTCTTAGGACCGCTCGCGTTTTCGGGGACAAAACAACTCGGAGTTAATGCAGAATAATGATTGCGGCAGCAATGTAAAAAGGTTAACAAAGGGGACCGACTGTGGCCTTGAGGTTCGTACAGGTGTCGCCGCCATTGAGACGAGCTCAACAACAGCCCGGAGGAGATGATAGAGGGGAGCATAATCAGTCAGAGAGGGGTCAGGAAAAGGGAGAGGGGGGGGGTACACGAACAGCAGACGAAATACCCCTTCGTCTTTCGCCGAGTTTACTTGGGAGTTTCTCGCACGTCCCATATACAATTGCAAACTATTCAATCCACCTCCACCGCCAAAAAGAGCGCAAATAGCGTCTGTGCCGCCCAAGCACTCAACCATCTCACTGGGTGTAACCCCTCCCCCCCCCCGCTGCTAACACGAACCAGCACATCATTTGTCTGAACGGCCCAACCACCTCACCATCCTCTACGACACACGGGCTCCTCCCCCCCCCGGGGACACCAACCCTCCCCTCCCCCCCGGGGCGTCACCCCCCCCACCCCTGTAAGGGTGCAACTCCTCCCCCTCTCCCCTCCCCTAAAGGGGTGTCACTTCCCCCCCCCCCCCCCTTCCGCCCCCGCCGCTTTCCGACATGAACTCCGACTTACCGGTGCGGCGAAGAGGGACAGCACGTAGTCAACGAAAAACACCAACGCGAATATGCTCTCCACAGAGATCACGAATGGTTTCATCTCGATGTAGGTACCGGCCACGTAAAACACGCATGACGCCAGAGTGATAATCGACGTGAACAGCATGCATGCTGAAAGCGTAGTGTCGCGTCAATGCCATCACGCATGTATCCATCCGTGGCAAGTCCGTTGCAAATACCATTCCCAGGTCCGTTCCAAAGTTAGGTCCGAACCCATTCCAAGTCCGATATGCCACCAAGCATCCGTCCCCAATCCAAGTCAAGGTCCGTTTCAAGGTCAATTCCAAAGTCCATTCCAAACACGTCCCAAGGCCCGTTCCACATTCCGTTTTAAATCCGTTACGCCACCACGAGTCCCGAGTTCGTTTCAAGGTCCGTTCCAAGGCGCATTCCCAGCCCATTCCAAATGCAATTCCAAGGTCCGTTCCAAAGTCCATTGCCAATGTCCGTTTCAAGGCCCATTCCGAGTCCGTGCCAATCCCGGTATGCCATCACGAATCCATCCCAGGTCCATTCCGACGTCAGTTCCAATCAAATCCAAGGTCCATTTCACAGCCCGTTCGAAGGTCCATTCGAAAGTCCGTTCAAAGGTTCGTTCCAATATCCGTTCCAAAGTCCGTTTCAAGGTCCGTTCGACCATATATGCGCGCACACCCGGCGCCCATAAGGAAACGAAGTAAGAGGAGAGGAGAGGCAGGGCGGAGGGGAAGGGCGGGCAGGGGGAGGGGGCATGCGTAGCGAGTTAAGAAGGGGTTGCATCGAACCAAGTGCGTGCGCGCCCGCAAGCTCTCGCCGCCGGATGTGTACCGACACCAACAACGGGCGAACCCCCCCCCCGACGTACGAAGCACCGAAAGCCACCAAGAGAAGAACACTTCGCGTACAACGAGGGGCGAAGCAAAAAACAGCCAAAAAAGCAGCAACGAAAAACCCAAAGAGAGCAACACCTCGGTCCAAGCCCTCGGCCTAAGCAAGGCAGAATGCCGCAGGTGTAATGCCTCGATGGAGACTGAAGAAGCAGTCCTGACTTACAGCAAAACCACGGGACCACCTCTCAACCACTTCACGAACCGTAACATCGCAGTCCAATCAGATGGATCGGTTATTGGAAGGCCTCATCCGATCCAAAAATGACATTGAACGACCGGTGGCAGCGTCAAAGAACACCACAGGAACGTGTCGCGTCGACCGGGGGGCAAGGAGCGTGCAACAGCGACAGCAGACAGGGGAGGATCACCTCCGCTCCCCGGCCCCCGCTCCCGTCGCTGCCCCTCGGATACCAATCAAAGACACTGCAGCTCTCGTAGAAACCCGCGCTGGTGGATACGTGAAACCGCCGTTTATCCAACCCCAAGCCAACCCAGCCCAAACCAAGCCAAGCCAAGCCAACCCCAACTGGAACATACCGCTGCACTACGGTACTGGTGCTGCTGTCTCAGTAACAAAACATTCGTTCGTTTTCAATTCAACTTTTTCGGGGAGATCTCAGGGTGGCTGTCGGGCAAGCGAGGGTGGAAAGTGGAAAGGAGCCCCTACCTTTTTTGGCGCAAATTGTAAATTACCAAGGCGATTTTTTCACGGGTCGGATCACCCCTCGCGGGCCGGATCGGATCAAGCTGACCCGACCCGACCCGACCCGACCCGCGAGTTTTTTAAAAGCTCCTGACCCTATCCGCGGGCCGCGTCGTGACCCATGAAAAGCCCAGCAAATTAGAAACCCTCTTCGCTCGTACCTGGTAGTATAATTTCCCCACATACACTCTCAACGCGGCAAGCGATCTCTCCGCCACCACACAACAGGTACCGCCCAACTAGAACTTGCCACTGGAGCAAGAACAGTCAGTACAAGTGGATGGCGTGTGTTTATCCGCTCAAATCGGCCTTTTAAGCACAACATGTTTTAGCTCAGCCAGTGGCACGGCTATCTCCTCTCCCCCTTTTATTCCTCTACCATCGGCATTTATAACACCCTCCCATATTGGGATTCAGACGGAAGGAAGAAAAATAAAAAGACGATTGTCCCTTTTGGTTCTTACTTGATTACAGTATAGCGACAAGTTAACCAACAAAACTGACGATTGCAGCATCCATCCTTCACACGAACCAACCCGGGCTCCTAGATTAGCGGACGCCGACTTCACGGTCGAGCTCCAATACGAGCATCCACATGACACGCGCATAGCTTGCACTGCCGTGTGCTGCATGCTCGCATCATGATGAGAACGCGTTTGTACTTTGTTTCGTCGCTGTACGTGGGCCAAAGCATCGACCGCACCAAGCAGCCCGATGATCGCTGGTGGTGGCAGGGGACCCGAAGCAGCACCCTAGCGGCGACACGACATGAGCGCAAGCGTGCTGGCACTGTTTTATTCGGCTGCGCGCTGTTCTTAGATGGTAACGTCGCACCTCTCGTGTTTCAGATCGATGATATATGCATGGGCCGGCAAAGGGCGAAGTGAAAAAAGTGAAAATAATTCAAGGGTGTAACTCAAGCGTGTGTTTAGTAGCGAGCATACTCTGGACATACCCCGGTACCTATAAACCCGAGTATGACCAACACCATGTATTGATAGTAGGGTACAGCAGCGGTACTCCAATAAGGCGGTCTAAGTCAGGCGGTACCCCGGTACAAGGCGGTCACTACCGCGTGGCGGGACCGGGGAAATGCACTCGAATCGTGAAACGCATAAGGCGGCTTCCCCCGATAAGGCGGTCACGTTGCTCCGGCACAGCACCGTCTTATTGGGGGGGGGCTACTGTATACTTAGTATACTCTAGTGGGATTGTTGAACCCTACGCGCGATAAAAATTGAAGGCAAGAACTGGGGAGAAGGGATAACACCTGTGACCACGGCTTGTCCAGCAGCTGGACAGTACAAGTGTGAAAAAACAAACAAACTCTGGGGATGCCCGGGTATATATACTCAGGAGTATGCCCAGGTACGACCAAAACAACCAGGCTTGGTGTATACATACCCGGTTACCGCAGAGTACATGCCCAACTCACTACACCGTCGGTAGAGTTTGCCGCCCAATCCACGGTCATGTCTCGACACTATCAAATACCAGGCACCAACTACAGTGGACCATAGCAGCCAGAAGCCACGATACACACGAATACATACCATATTCACATGCATTCCCTGTTCACTACCTGGCACAGCAGCAGGGGTCGTCCCCCAAATAAGGCGGTCTGAGTCAGGGGATAATCCGAAGCGAGGCGGTCAAAATCGCTTGGCGCGACTGCGGAACTGCACTCATGGCTAAGGGGGCTTCCCCGAATAACCAGGTGGTCATACTGCTCTGGCACGAAACACCGCTCCACCGGAGGACCCCACCCCTGCTGGAACCACATCTGGTTCCGATTACTGCGTAATAGGACAAACACTAGGAAAGCACGAGTTTCGGAGCGCGTGTTCGCGACAACGCGGAGGATGCAAACGCCGAGCGATGCGCCTATGGGAACGAAGCCAACGAGATCTTCCCGAAGCAACCATTTTCATTGTATCCCCATAGTTTTAGTGGAAAATTGGCTCGGACAAATAATTCCATGGGGTGATTGACCTTGCGTCGAATATTCACACCAAGGTCATCCTCGTGTCAGAAGTTCATCCGAGAGGCTGTGTCATCTTGCACGTCGTGTTATACGGCATGTAGACATAAACACTGGTCGCTTCTAATGCGTGGATGCAGTTTCTAGATGTCGTTTACCACGCACAACAGTAGATTTCATAGCCATTAATATCAAAAGGTGACGAGCCTTTCTCCCTCCAAATTTTTTCGCACTGCTTGTCCGTAGTGGCAGATTGTCACTTTCAACAACTCGCAAGGCTCGCGTATTTTTCGACCTTTTCGAATTTCCAACAGCCGGCGGTAGGCCTTTCATCCGTAAACGCGCCTTTCACGTTTGCTTTCAAATACAGGCGCATAATCAGCAGCACTAAAATAGGGAAAAAACGTAGCAGCAGTAACAGCTACAGTAACAGCAGTAGTATTATAGTAGTAGTAGTAATAGTAGTAGTATTAGTAGTAGTAGTAGTAGTAGTAGTAGTAGTAGTAGTAGTAGTAGTAGAAGTAGTAGTAGAAGTTAGCAGTAGTAGTAGTAGTAGAAGCAGCAGATGTATCGTTGTCCTCGGGGGAAACTCTTAGTCGATTTACAGTAAGCAAGTGATATTGCATATCGTACCAAACGCTTTTTGCCCCCTACCCCATAGCATTTTCGTATATTTTTTGCTGATACTGAACGAAATAAATCGACTCATTACATCGCACATCGAAATCGCGTTTGTGGATTTGATTTATCGTTTATCGATGACGAACTCTATTCTCGTTCGCGTAGGGGGGAGCGGAGGAGTAGGGCCAATTAGTAGTAGTAGTAGTAGTAGAAGCAGCAGTAATAACAGGTTCGTCCCTAACGCGGCCGCCGCTCTCTCTCTCTCCGCCTCTTGTTACCATAAGGGCGTACAGCATGTAGTGGAAGCCGATGCCCGCGCTCTCTCTCGTACCGCGGGGGGTGGACCATTAAACAAAAATCTGAGTGTGTTCACTTGAGGAGCTCAATGCCACAGCGACAAAAAAGCCTTTGATACAACGAAAAAATGAAAGCTCAAACCCCAACGTAAAACAAAAACCCACGGCCTAGGTATATAGCGAATGGTGCTGCAAAACACAAATGGCATTCCAAAAAGATTTGGTTGTTACTCAGTGGGGGAGTCGCGTAAAAAAAAAAAACTTGGTCCAAATTGTGCTCTTATCTCTATTGTAGCACGCGTCTTTTCCTGCCAACGTCCGGCTCGGGTGAAACCTGTGACCGAAGGGTATCAACCGGCAGGAACACAGATACAGACGAGTTTTTCCGGCTTGCACCCCGCTTTGGGCGTCACGCATGGCAGCAGTCGGACTGAACCGAAACAAACTGCCACCGCAAAACTGCCACCGCAACGAAGCCGATCAACCAGCAACAAAAAACTCGAATTCTCAAATTTTTGATACGTACGGTCACAAAAAGACAAAAAACACGCCGACGCAAACATGGCAAAGAAATACTTTTCCGAAAGACAAGTTGGCTCTCACAGCAGCTGAGGTTTCTTACTGTATGAAAAAAAGAACATGTCTTGTATCCTTCCTCCGGCTCCCCGACGCCAGATAAAAGGCGTTTCCACACAGGCGTTCCGATGTGCCACGCCACCCGAGAGGGAGGCGGGCGTGTGAAGAAAGACACAAGTAACTCCTTTGGGGGTTTCAGGGTGGGTACCCGTCCCCAAAACCCCGACCATGACAGCATCGGTCACTCAAAACAAGTCGGGCTGCTGGGGTATAGGGATGTGTCCGGACCGCAGTGGAAGGAGCTGTGCCAAACAGGTGCCGCAGCATTGCCATACTCGTACTGCGGTACGCTTTGCCTACACGATTGTTTAAACGCACTCGTCTTCTTCGGTCGGTATACATGCCCCCAAAACGGGTACCATATCCTACTATTACCACAGTAGTATCTCTTTTCCATGTCAACACCGGACAGAGTGGTGCCAGGTATACATATGTACTATCCGTGAACCAAGGCGTCCACCTCCGAGCGATTTGCTGTCCCTTTTATGGCCGGGCCGGGAGCGTTAACCTACGAAAACACGCTCCGGGCGATTGACGTACCAGCCGAAATAGACGTAACGGCCGAAAACTGTATGTACAGGGCAGCAGATGAGTCCTCGTTGAGGAATGGGCCGCCTACCCGCCTTGCCGTGCTCGCTGCCTGCGCGCCTATGTACCTTTTCTTCCCCCCCCGCCGCCTGTTTGCATCTCTGCAAGCGGGGAAGGGGACAGGCCCGCCTCTTTTCTGCGTGAGGTGGTTTGTTTACTTTACACTAGTTGTTCGGTGTAATTCACCGTCGTCCATGGTGCGTTGGTGGGTCTGGCTGTCGATCATTCAGGCGTGCGACCTGCAGCCGCAGCAGCAGCAGCCGCAGCAGCCGCAGCCGCAGCCGCAGCCGCCGCAGCAGTACCTGCTACAAGTTCCCTACGCTAGGGTGGACCATCAGTCGCGGCGGCAGCGGCAACAGCAGCTACAGCCGCAGCCGCAGTCGCAGCAGCAGCCGCAGCAAAAGGGGCCGCCTAGCTCGCCTACGTACGCTGCTGCTTGCTGTAGGGAAGCGGAGGAGATCGAACAGTTTTTCATCCGAGAAAACAGGACAAGGAGGCGGAGGACGAGGACGAGGCAGAAGAAGAGGAGGTGGAAGAGGAGGAGGAGGAGGAGGAGGAGGAGGAGGAGGAGGAGGAGGAGGACGGGTAGGGGGGAGCGGAGGAGGAGGACGCGGCGAGCGCCGCAGAACGACAGTACAGCGTGGGAACCGTCTGCGCTGCTGTACCCTCGTAGGGGGGGAAGTGCATGTGGTGCAATTAAAAGAGCGCTGTCCGAGAAATTACCGTATAGATGTTGGGGGGAATCCGCGGGGCATGTTCTTCGACGGTGCTGTCGAACACCGTGAACATGCAACTTAAATATATGCATACACTAAACGCATGTGTTACTTATTCACATGTGGTAGTACTAACATTAATACATACCCGCAATGTACTCCAAAATTCGATGCGGCCGGGGTTCCCAACAAGGCGGTCTGAGTAATGGGGTATCCCGATGTAAGACGGTCAAAATTGCTTGGCGCGACTGAGGAACTGCACTCATAACCCTAAACAAGGCGGCTTCCCCCAATAAAGCGGTCACATATAAGGCGGTCATATTGCTCTCGCACACCACCGCCTTACCGGGGGCCTCCTCTGTATTTCAAAGCTAGACAGGCGGGCGACGGTACGCAACATCACTTTGTCCGATGGAGGTCTGTCCGAATTTGTCAGCACACCGGCACCGGTGCGTGAGGTGCGCAAATGGTTGATAGAACGGGTTACCGGGAGAGTTGGCTTGCGGCGTGGGTGTACGAGATGTGTATATACCGGTACCGTTTTGCTGCCAGACATACGCTAAGGCCGAGGTGCACTGGCTTTTTTGGCCTTCTGAGGCTCCTAACCTATTGAGGAGCTCTATACTGATAAGAAGTAAAAACCGAAAGCGCAATCCGATGAGCAAACCCGTGGCCCAGGTATACAAAAACATACAAAAACAATATTTTTCAACGAGAAGCGACATTTTCGACGATTTTGGGTTATAACGCCTTTTTAACTGGAAACCCTTGTGCGGGACACTTCTTACTTGAAATTAGCACAGGGAGGGATTTTGGGGCTCTAAAGGGGCAAAGGAATCCCGCTATTCAGAAAATACGCTCGTCAAAAAGTGCTGCCTCTGCACCGCAGCGTGCATGCTGGGAGAAAATGAAAAACTACGACGGGCTCGCCCGCTTTCAGCACGAGGCACACCCGCGCTTTGGGGTGGGCAACGCTACTATAATAGTAGGGGTATACCAGGCGCACCACGGAACGGTGCCGGGGGTGGGGCGAGGAGGGGGGGCTGCTGCAGACAGAGGGCCTTCAAAACACCGCCAAAAAAGTCGGCGATCAATTGAAATTCAACCTCCGCCATAAAAATGACACCTCGGGTATATATTTCGCCCGACTGCTGTACTGGTGATTGTTACTCCAGCTCTTCAGCGAAGGACGGAGAGCTTACCGATAGCGTGGCAGACCACAGCTTTAATGCGCGTATCATATGCCAAGGTCTTGAGGGTGTGCTCGACGAGATTGACGTTTGTCACAGCAGCAGTGACGGTATCGACCCATGACCGAAAAAATGTCGCGATATAAGAGTCACCGCGCACGACGGGTTGGTCGCATGGGGCCAACTATCGGCACCAAATCATTACATCAATACAGTAGTGGTCCCTCTATAGTGTCGGTTTTGCCCGCTATAGTGCCTGTGGATCGCATGGCACAGATGGAAACAACCAGTAGCGGCAGTATGCGGAGTAGTGCCGGTTGCCGACATAGTGCCGATATTCCTTTTTTTTCGTCAATCCTCCGGCGGATGGGGAAAAATAAAGCTTTAGCTCGCCGATATTTCCGGCTGGCACATAACGGCGCTGCGGGGACCACTACCGCACCAGACAATTTATGAGATTACCAGTGAACGTACGCAGACATGCTTGCATCGCACCATATTTGAGAGCATGTCACGCCATTTGTATTTACACGGATTGTAATTAAAACGCCCACCAACCAAAGCAAAACGGGAATGATAGAATCTCGCAAAAATTGCTCGACAGAGTCGACAGTTTGTTGTTCAACAGTTACTTGAATTTGTGTTTTGTGCGCAGCGTGTGCTGCTACACAGACCAGCAAACTCGTAACTGCACAGACCAGCAAACTCCCTGCTGTACACAGGCCAGGAAACGAAAATACATGAGAGAGAGCTTCATGAACACTGCTGCGCAGAGAGCAGAAAACAATGTAATACACGACTGCAGGACTCCTGACCGCACGTATGGTCTATGACACCGTACGTCCCCAGAACGAACACCCCAAACGTTCCGGCCAAACCTAGCAAACAAGGTGCAGTAAAGACCTACAAAGAAGGAGTACTACTGCTGCAACCCAAGAAGAACAGCAGGGTCATTTGGGGGGGGACGGTAGGAATTTTTGGAGTGAGAAATTTGGCTTCAATAAAATTGGATTGAGAAATCTGTTGAGCGGCGAGCGCTGCACCGGCCCCTACCAGTCCAACAACAAATACAAGCTCGGAATGAATGATAGTTGAAAACTGTACGAAACCCAAAGACCTTAGCGAGGGGATGATAAATAAACATCCCCGGGTCAGCCCATGGATGTTTCAATACTTTGATCTATCTGCATGGCGTTCAGAAACGAGCCCTTGGGCTAGGGTTTTATAGCAGAACCGCACAGCCTCAATTCCATATCGAGCTTACCAGGGGAGCACGTTAAAAGTAAAAGAGAGAACGGAGACACACTCCTAGAAAGGTCAAAACGAAAAATTGGAGCGTTGTGATTTCCGCGCTAATCGAGAAAACGCCGTTTTTTTTCATTTTTCTTTTCACTTGGTTTTTAGACCGATGACAATGGAAAGTCAATAGTTTGGCCAAAAAGTTTGCAAGTTATGCGGGGGGAAAAATGTTTGTTTTTTCTGGCTCTTTTTTTGGTCATGTGGTTCCAACAGGTCAATTTTTTTGTCATTTTTTCCTCAAGCCTTGATCAACGCTGCCCACCAAACACGATCGACCTTCGATCTCGAGATAAAGACAACCCATGGTCACTCCTCTTCGTTCCGGACAAGGTCACACGAGTGCACGTGACACCGCTGAAGTGTTCATCTCGATCCATGCCCTAGGGCGTGAGAGGTTGCTTGTGTTGTCCTGTGGTCTTCCGCACATCCTCTCAAAATTCCGTTTTTGTCTCAGTTTCCTTCACACCAGCCGCCAAATTTGTTTTTAACAGAAGCCTGATCGGCGCCCGCCACAAATCACCGGCCGTAGAGTGAGCGTTCTACACCAAGGAGGGGTCGGAGCCCCTCACGAACTCGCCACGTTCAGAGTTCACGACGCTGTCGTTAATTTCGTCGAACGAAGTGTGTGAAGAACACGAAATTGCGCTGCGTCCAATCCAAGATTTGCTCAAGAATTTCCCAGGCCGATGTTGGCCAAGATCGCCGCGAGAAATTGTTTGTTTTTTCCCATAATTCTGGAAAGTTGAAAAAAACAAACAAACTTATAAATTGGGTCTATAGGCGACCGTTCAGGCAATTTTTGTCTGGGATCTTCGGGAATGTCAAACTTTTGGCCTTCCACTGTCACCGGTCATAGTAACCCCCCCCTTTTGTCTGGCTCCTTGAAACAAAATGGGGGTTATTTTTTTTTTTTTTGGTGCTCCCCCGAGCCTACATATTGTTTTTCATATCAAGTTTAAACCTATTTTCCCACTGGTAATATTTACCCAGTGTTCAAGGTTGCTCCAAGGTCGGTGTCACAAAAGCGTTCCAAGTAGCACTCAGATTAGGTATTCCCGTTTCTCGTTGGCGCGCCCGTATTGCTTCATTTTTTTTCGCACCTCCTCTCTATTACCTTCGCACTTTTTCTTTCTTCTTACTCCATCCTTAGACCTAACTCATACCCGGGGTCAGCAAGCAGGCTCTTTTCGCGCCTTCATTTTTATCTCGAGAAGACTTTATTAAAAGCACTTTCTTCCCGCGTTGACTCGCGCAGAATGGTGCTCATCCACGCTGAAGCACCCTCGGCAGTTCATGTCTCTAGGGAATAAAATTATCCATACCGAGATTTGAACCCCTCACTCTAACCTTGGTAGCGTTCGAGGTTGACCGCTACATACACCACCGGGACTGAAGACTAACCATGACCGTAGCAACATCAGCACTATTAACAACAAAAGGTAAATCACTCGATAGATCGCCTGCTCACGCGCTGACTGCGGTTGTCGAGTGGTGCGTGTTGCCTGCTGACGCCCCTAGTCACTCTTCGGGGCTTCAGAGATGAAAAAAAACGCCGAAAAATGGCGAACATCAGTACTAACTGCAGGTCGCCTTGCTGCGTTTGCGACAAACTGCACCCAGCTCTCTCATCCAAGCGCCCTTCTTGCCGACGCCTCACACCCTATATTATAGAAAGCTCTCTGTGTGTGCTGTGTGGTCACAACTACGCGAGACTAACCGTTTTAGGCTGCATAGGCTAGATATATTAATAGGCAGGTCACCTTGCTGTGCTTGCGATGTGAGTCTCTTTCTCGGGGATTCAGAGGTAAAACAACGCCGAAAAATGGCGAAAATCAATACTAACTACAGGTCACCTTGCTGTGTTTGCGATGTGCATGTATTTTATAAAAAATATTTCAAGGAAGTCAGCCATGAGTTCGACGAATTTCAGGTCAATACTCATCTTTGCAAGCTGCGTTGTTGGTACTTGTAATACACTATATGGGTGAGTTTTTAATGGGAGGGGTCCTATTTTTTGTTCACTATATATAATGGTAAGTGTTGGTATTTATACTTTAGGTGAGCAATTTTGAGCTAGATCAAACATCACATCTATTTTATAAATTTATTACTGTAGTTTCCACTATACTGCTCTATCATATGTATGGTAGGCGGTTTATTTTGTTCTTTCCCCCCCCGGCTTTAATATCGGGAAGAGTACGAATACAGAATATTATTAGTTATCTTATATGTTACTCTTAATACAGTATTTATTTGTTTCGTAGTTTGTGACCACAGAGGCTAGTCTCTCTACGAAGCATCGGCACGGGCACTGGCTGTGCTGGATGTACATGGGGTGGCAATAACAGTTAAATATCAAGAACACACACAGACAGGGCCCCAACTGCAGCATCGACAACACCAAGCGGACCATGCACGATGTAGCCGAACCGCGATGTAAACATCTATACGAAACGATAACTTGTACATACTATTGCACGCTCTTCTTACAGATGCATTGAAAAACATCTCCTCTCACTCGTCGTTTTCTTGGTCATTTCACACGGCCCCAACAACGGGTAGGTTCATACAATTTTGCAGGACTTTTCAGGGGGTCAGGTGGGCCACTCTCGCGGGTAGGGGAGGGTCGGGCCAGGGGGCTCGCTGACTCGACCCGACCCGACCCGTGATTTTTCAAAAGCTTTTAACCCCACCTTCACTCGACCCGTAAAAGATGGAACACCCCCTGAACCGACCTGACTCAACCTGTGAGATTTTAAACATCTCCTGACCCGGCCCACGGGTCGGCTCATGACCAAACCAAACCAAGGGAAAGCCCCGTAATTTGGAACCCGGGTGTCGTGACCGAAATAGCAACAAGCGCGGGCTGAGCACCCTTCTAGTAAGAAGAGCGTTCGGCTCTAAACAGCAGTCCAGGTATATCACGCTGCCAGCGTGAGTGTCGTACATCTCCTTCCGTGGTACAATACGTCGAGCAGAGCTCATCATATCCCCACCACATACCCCAGCAACCCGAGCGGTTTTGTGTGGCCGGCTTTGCAATCGCCTCATTATTGTTTTCACTTAAATATTTTGAGGTGCCCTGTGTTCCGTTTGCCTTAGAAGAGGCCACCAACGGTTTTGGAAATCTATAACGCCTTGGTTCCGTGCAACAACAGGTGTTCGAATTATCGCGCTAGTGCACCTACACCAGTAGTACCGGGATGTATTATACATACTGCTGCCCACACTGAAGCAAGAGCCACTTGCCGTTATAATACACGTATAGTATAATATGCGTACCTCAGCCGACAACCACACCCTTGTGATATACGGGCAACCGTCACAGCCCCCCTAGCTCTTGTTCCCTGTATGACGCAGTTTTTCTCACAGTCGCACGAGGTCGGGCTTACCTCTCCTACATAACGTAAAAACCTGTAGCGTCTGTTTTCAGAAGCTCCAATACTTGTATTTACAGATGAAGTTAAGCTTTTTCGGAGTGTGTTCACGTAATATGTAGACTACAGCAGCAGCAGTACGTCACCCGGTTTGTCTGATCCTCCAGCTGGAAAACTGCCGAGATGATGGGACGATTACAGATTTGGTCTCACAAACCAACTCGGGCTGCTATAAATAGCTCAGGGGATGGTGTTTTCCATGTCTGACTCGACTGAGAGAACACTGTCGAAACAATGTGACGATTACAGATTCGGTCTCATGAACCAACGGCGGGCTGCTATAAATAGCTCAGGGGATGGTGTTTTCCATGTCTGACTCGACTGAGAGAACACTGTCGAAACAATGTGACGATTACAGATTCGGTCTCATGAACCAACGGCGGGGCTGCTACAAATAGCTCAGGGGATGGTGTTTTCCATGTCTGACTCGACTGAGAGAACACTGTCGAAACAATGTGACGATTACAGATTCAGTCTCATGAACCAACGGCGGGCTGCTATAAATAGCTCAGGGGATGGTGTTTTCCATGTCCGACTTGAAATGAGAGGAGTCGTGCTTAGGCGAGTATAGCACGGGCTGCCGCACTTCGCGCGTCCGTTCCAGGGTAAGACCCTGCTGCATTTCTCGTTTATTGCGTCACTTCCAACAAGGCCTATTACGGAGGACGATAGTAAATAGGACCAAATATTGTTGGTAAAAATAGATGAATATATAGGTTTTTGTGTCCACCGTAGGTCCTATTTACTAGGGTCCCCCGTAATAGCTAGCTAGCTCTTGGGTAGGCAATTAGCGAAGCTTTTACCCCCGTTGGTGAGACGAACAAACACCGACGGTTTTTAACGATTTGGGGTTTTATTAGTACTCTAATAAAGTCAACATGATACTTTTACGTGTGCTGTGTGCTGCTCACAACAGCAGTGGCTGTCGGGATGATTTAGAAACAAAAAATACAGCTAAAGCTCACCACGCTTACTTCCAGTTAGTTTCATGCGCATGGTGTGTCAATTTAACTCCTCCATTGCATTCCCAAAATTAGAGATATCACGAAGCTTGCAAAGATGACTATCGATCCTAAATTTATCGAACTCACAGCTGACGTGATTATGTATATATATATATATATTCAAAATATCCTCCAACCCCTTTACAACTGGAAACCCTTTTTGGGGACAAAAATACTTGGATTAAGTATAGGAAGGGGTTCGGGGGCTCTAAAGGGGCTAAGGCCTTTAAAAAAGGCGTCGTCGGCAGGACCATGTTTTCGTCGGGATCGTGGGTTCGAGTCCCACCTTGCACTCTTGAGAAACTCGTATGACTTTTAATACTCTCTAGCGCCTTAACACGCTTTTTACATGGATCATGCCTCCTTTGGGACTTCACGGGGGGGAACTGTAGAGCAATGGATAACCCCTTTTGTATTCTCGTGTACCGTTTTCTACTAACAAAACTGAAAAAACAAAAATGTGTGGAGTTCTACACGGGTGAAAGGACCAGGTCGTTTATAGTGGGCGTAGCGCTCAACAAGAGGCTCCAGGTTCCTTAAATGGGACAACGCACCCTGCGGCCAGCCCGCGTGAGAAACGCCACAAAGATTGCAAAAAAACTTACTGGTAACAGGTACTTCTAATATAACCATATAACACCCAGCAGGTGCCTGGTAGTCATTATGGAATTTTGTTCTCCCCAAGTTCTACAAAAATGTGCATGTGCTTTTGCGGGACACGATCCTGCCATGAGAAATTAACCAAACGACGGAATCTGTCGTTCGATGAGTTGGTGGAGGAGAGTGCTTGTACCAAAGCCCGACCTCAGGCCTCGATATAGTGGGAGTAGGTCAATGGCAGCTTCAATTATTATCCTTCCCGATATCAATCGAAACGCCTCCATCCAACTACACAATAACGCATGTCCGTTCTGTACTTCCTACAGACAACAACATCGACTCGAGCTTCCAGGTGCAATATTCGTGGTATGATACCCGTTGCCTGACAACTATAGCGCTTCATGTGCATACATAGAATGGTTTTATTTTGTCCCCTACTCTGCGGGCCGTTGTATTCTGCCATAGGACTTAGGTTGGTCCCGTAAAACAATCGGTTCCACCTTACGGGACCTACTGAAATCCCTTAATTGGGGCCATACCAAAAATACCAAGCATTGGTACATCAGAGGTCCAGATCGCACCCATCACATTTACTTTCCAGCTCAACTCATGGGAGATTCTGGTTCTTTAAAACGGTCGGTCCACTTGATGGGCCCTGCGTAGGTCTCATAAGTAAATTTGATACATGAAAGGACATCTACCGTTAACCGCGAACGCAACCATCACTTTAACTTTCCAGCTCAACTCGTATCACAGCAGGTTTCACCCTCAGCGGCCTTCTGGACGAGCCGTACAGGAAGGTACACACTTGCCTTCGTCTACATCGCGCATAGGGTGTACCATCAGCATTCTTACAAAGACCCCTGATGTTGCTCGAACGTTGCTAACTTAATCTCTCGAGTTTGAGAAACAAAGGTACACACAGCCCAGAGTCGGCTTCGGACCCTACGCTTGAGAAAAAAGAGTACATTGCCCGTTTTGGAACTCTTTTGGAACCCACCGGCGTGTATCGAAACCCGGCCCTCTTGCCCGCACGTACGAGCAGAGGTGGCAATTAACCCACTTCCAACTCCTAAAATCATCCTGTTCCAACTCCAAGTTTTTTGCGACCATGTCGGGAGTGCGGGGCTAAAGGGATTAACTTGTTGAGCTGCTTGTCACTTGCCACGTCCAACTAATGCACAAATCGGACAGACAGATCAGATCAGATCAGATCAGATCAGATCAGATCCCATGACCACTTCTGGGGCCCGTGTATGGCGACAAAAAAACGACGATTGCGACACTTCCAGGTGCCTGCCGTTACCGTCAGCGCGCAGCAGTACGAGTAGAAATATGCTCCGCCCGTCCCATGCGAGTGTTTGCATTCTTGGCGTTGTCGTTCGGACACCCATTTTACTTGTTATTGTTGTTGTTGTTGTTGTTGTTGTTGTTGTTGTTGTTGTTGTTGTCGTTGTCGTCTCACATTAATCCTTGTCAAACATCTATTAATAGAGTCCGTGGTCACACAAAGGTGCTGGAGCCCTAGGAAGATCCAAAAAACAAAATGAAAAAAAAAATCGTCCGGGAAATACTACGCTTTCCCGCCTAAAAACGCACGATACGAAGAAGGCGCACAAGTGAAATGATCCAATGTGCAAACTGAGCTCACATGGCCGCGGGTACCCACTCAACTACGGTATAGAGTTCCCCCGTTCCCACATCTAACCAACTCGCGGCTACAAACTACAGAGGTTGGGCTCCCTGCACCGTACGAACCGCACGGTAATCGTGAGCACAGACGAACGCGCCTGCTGCCTGGAGTGCTGTCAGAGTGACGACCCGAGGGCATGCAGTGAAAAAAGAGCAATCGAACCAAAAACCACCTTACAAATATCAATGATCGCCCCGTCTTCCCGGGTTATCTGACAGGTTGCAGCGCAGCTACGACGCCCGTGCCTGAAAATTGAAAGTTGCGGGGGGTCGTTCCCCATGACGGGTATACACCTTTACCAACTCTACAAAAACCAGTGACGTGAGTAACATGTTGTACTGCTGCCTCGTAAAAAAAACTGAAAAAAGACGATCGCTGCTCTCGTGATGATGGTGTGCGTGCGGGTCGTGGGTCTCCGTGTGCCATCCTCCTGCTGTGGTTCTCCATGGCCGCCTCATCTCCTTAGCTCACTCGGCCCGCTCCTTCGCATTTGCTCTCGTTACACTCAATCCCAACCGGTTCCCCTTCTCCCCCGTCCCGAAAAACAAACTGCTCCTCGCAGCTTGCGGTGCTGATCTGAAAAACAAAAGTTCTCGTTCAGGGAGAGTTCAATCCGTCTCTTCCCCGCCCGTCGACGCTCAGTCGCCCTCCTCCGTCGTCGAATCCTGCCTCCTGCCGGCGCAGTTCCCTCCAGTCAAACCAAGACTGCGCCGTAGTGTGGCTCGTGGTGGCCTGCCTCCGCGCACGAGCATCCCGATTAAGCTAACCCTAACCCTAACCCTTTACAATCGCTGACCAGTCGTGGCCCATGCGGGTAATCACCAATTTTTTTCAAATTCTCCCTCTGAAGTTTCAAAGGGGCAAAATGACCTGTGTCAAGACAGATCCCTGGTCGATACGATTTGCATGGCCTATAGATCATGTGGCCGGGTGACAGCCGGATGACCTATACGATCTATCACATGTTTTCTGCGTTGGATCTGTACTACAACAGATCCCGGACAGCATGTCATAAACGCCCGGTATAAGATCTAGATTATCTAGAAGACCCACTACTGTACACAGCAGTTCATGATCTGTCCGATGTGTGAACTGCCGTAACGTTAGACGTTGGTCTGCTCTGGGACCGCCCTGGGGAACGCTGCTGTCGAAATGAAATGACGAGCACATACAGCAGTTGCCACACGAGGCAGCTCGAGCTGTTGGGGTGGAGTAATTGGAGATAAGCCATAACGCACTGAGCTATGCTGCAGTCAGCGCTGACTGCTTCGTAGCTCAGCGGTTATGGCCCCCGGATTGCGCTTTTATTAAGAGATACGCCATAAGCAGTCAGCATATATGTGGGCCTCGGATTGCGTTTTAATAAGCTCAGTGGTTACGGTGTACCTCTAATAAGGGGATGCCTCTAAGGTGCAACTTAACGCCTTTACAACTGGAAACCCTTTTGGAGGAAAAAATTACTTCAAGTTAGTATTGGGAGGGATTTTGGGGTTCTAAAGGGCTTAACGCCTTCACTACTGGAAACCTTTTTTGAGGACAAATTTATTGAAGTTAGTACAGGGAGGGATTTTTGGGCTCTAAAGGGGTTAACGCCTTCACTACTGGAAACCCTCTTTGGGGACAAATTTACTTCAAGTTAGTATAGGGAGGGATTTTCGGGCTCTAAAGGTGTAAGACGCGTATTCAGCACAGTGGTACTCGTATCGCTGCATGCCCCCCCTACACGTTGGATAAGCGCCCATTCGGCCGTGTTTTTGTTCGTTGTGCATGGGCGGGTCCCAGAGGATTGCTGAACTGCTGTGCCTGGTATTGAAAACTGAAAACTCGGATGTACACGAACTCTCAGGTATACATGCCTCCCTGCAGGCCAGCAGAAAGCTTGAATTTCAGTCAAAAGCACCCAATAGCAGCACCTTCCAATACATTACGATCAACTATTATTTACCGTACAAGTATAAGATCCGTGGCATATCGCATAACTACGTACACAATACGTTGTAGTCGTATGGGATATCGCAGCCCTGTCATATGCATAAGAGCCTGCAGACAAAGTACAGAGGAGCTGGAAAAATATCGCGGCGCTATGGCACTACCCGGTACAGTATTTACAAATGAAAAGTCTCTTGTCAGTGCCAGCAACTTCATGTATCATACATGTGCATGCACGTTATCACGTGTACCGCCATGTGGTATCCCATCTACAGGCGCGTCGTTTCGCGTAAAAGCGGCTGCACGCCTCGGTTCGCCTCTAGCCTCAAGCCTCACACGATAGTAAATCATACAGCACTACCATACCCCCACAGACAGGCGGATGATCACAGGACATATCACAGCGGGGGCGTGTTAAAATACTGCTGTACTTAGAATATAAGCACACCATACGTACGGAAAGGAAGTACAGGTACTTGCTTACGTATTGTACGTATTTATGAGTATTCACAGCAGCAGTACTCGTAGGTATACAGCAACATGTGCGGCTATGAGATCGCTTTCACCATACCAGGTATTGTAGGCGACGACGGTCAGCGCAGAAACCTTCGTGGGCATACAAAGCAGCACCAGGGTACGTGTGGCTGCTGTGGTTCTGCTACTACTGCTACGAAGCAGAACAGCAGCAGTATGCTACTACTGCTGAATAAGAAGCAGAACAGCGGCAGTACGAATACTGCTGCAGCTTACAGCAGTACGAGGCAATTCGTATACAGCAACATATATCATGTGTCGAATTACTGCATTACGGCGAGGTGTCGTGGCCCCGAGGTATATGGTCTGAGCCGCGTAGTTGCGGAACGCCCTCCGTACCCTATTATCAATACGAGCAAAAGCCATTAATTTCGATATAAAAATCCCACAAGTGCTCAGCAAATGGAAAAGTGATAGCCACGACCAGGTACAACTACAGGGGCATTTAGGAGTCATCCCCGGGTTTCAAACCTTGGGTTTCGCACATTCCTACCGCGTCCGCCCTCTCCAGCACACCAGCTAGTTTCGGCAGAGCAGCTTCCAACGACAGCTAAGCCCTGCAACAGCGTGTCTATTCCTTAATCCGACGTGTACATCACGCCATAGACCCGTTAAATCCCGTTGCTGCGGCTCGTACAGCCCTCGAGAGCGGCAGAGCGGCACCTAACCCTAACCCCATTCCGACACGCAAGTCCTGAAACTCGAGGATGGCTCCTAATAATTCGCGTAGTCGCGATTTGTCTCGCCTACGTAGTCGTGACTATCAGCTTAGCAAATGCAGGGGTTCCAATAAATTTTGTGCCCAGGGCAGCCGCGCATGTGCCGGCTGCCACATTTGGACTTCGAGCTTGCGCTGTGGCCATGTTACCTGCTGCGGCAATGGCGAAAGCCACTTGCCTAGCCAAAAGGTCCGAACCAAGCAAGTCTACCCTATCCCCAACTAACTATCAGCAGCAACAAAAGCCATGCATGCCTACAGGAAATGCCTGAAATGGCCCCTCATATGGACTTGAGAGCACGCGCTGTAGCACTGCGATGGCGACCTGGCCAGCCAAACGGCCGAAGTATAGGTCCAAGCAACTATCCTATCAATAGCAACACAAGCCGTACAATCCTATAGGAAACCCCTGCATTTGCTGAGGGCGACCTAGTTGCAATTCTAGAAATGCAGCACTAGTTGCAAGTCACACGATTACGGCTCGCGCATACTACGCGTTCACGGCCTCCGGATGGGATCAGATCCCAACTCAATAAGAACTCTAAGCCCTAACCTAGCCCCAAAGTCACAGGCAGATGGGATCAGGATGTGGGGTAGGATAAGGGTTGGCCAACCACAATGGAGGTGTGATCTATTGGGGTTGGTCCGACAACGCCTTTGACCCTCGAATTAGCCTCGCACACTAAAACCCTAATAATAGCGTGCGGCTTTCAATTTAGTGCTGGAGCTCTAGGATTCCAAGGAGGCCTCGTCGCATTCGCTTTGCTTTCGGGCGTTCAGCTTCATAATGGTGCTTTGTGCTGTGGTCCTGCGAC
This sequence comes from Undaria pinnatifida, assembly GCA_012845835.1. Classification (NCBI taxonomy): domain Eukaryota; class Phaeophyceae; order Laminariales; family Alariaceae; genus Undaria; species Undaria pinnatifida. Next base: position 12,882,821 of record JABAKD010000002.1, on the reverse strand, counting down.
CTGCTGCGACAACGACGACGGCGACTTGGCTGGCGAAAACGTCGAAGCAGGCCCAAGCAAAAACATGAACATAATTATCAATAGTAAGAGGCCTTACAATCCTATAAAGACCAGCTGATAAAGACGTGCTGCATCACCAGCGATAGCGACTCGTCCAGCCAAGAGGCCCAAGCACGCTGGCGTGCGCGAAACACGCTGGTGAGCCGAAACATGTTTCAGATCTTACAGATACACAGATCCTATGATCCATCTGGCCAACGTTTTGCGTGGACATGTAGGATCTGATTTGCCACAGGTGCGGGCCCTTTCATCGGCATTCCCTGCCAAGCGGGCAACTACAACAACCGGCGGGGCACCTATAAAATACTTGTATATACGAGGTATATGTTTTTGATTTCTTCTTCATCCCATTTATTATCCTCGCAATATATACTCTCGCCCTCCCTCCCAGTAGTAACTCAGATCCGGGGTCACATAGCGGGCCCTCCTCCCTCTTCCCCACTACGGTATAATAACGCCTTCAATGTTATCGCGAGAAAAAAACAGCATTTTCTTCCCTCCTCGACTCGCGTCGAATTACATTATAAGCGTAAAACTGCAAGCCATGCAGAACAGAAATCAGCAGGCCCGAGCCAGGAGATGAAAAATACGCCAGTGGGCAATTTATCATTGTCCTGCCAGATCCTGGCTCGCGTGTCGGCACTTTGCCCGTATGTTTTCGACCCCAGTGTCTGTGAAACGTCTTGTGTTTTTGCGGCAAACACCCGACAGGATGCATCTACTGTAGCTAATCTACTTACTACGTACCAAATATGAATTCAATGCGATAATATAATTCAGGAACGTAATTCGGTAAAAGACACAACGAAACTCGGTAGAAAAAACAGAAAAAAAACAAGCATTTTCTGGCGATACTATCGACATCCTCGTACAGCAGGACCGTGTGATGCACCTGGTAACCAGTAGCGTACCAGGTATAATACACGTACACTTTTTTCTTTTTTTGTTTCCCCCCTTTTGTTCAAACGCCCCACCTACTACAATCGAAATCGGCCAGAGTAATGAACACTTTTACGCAATTGATATCACGTCAATATCTTTCTAGCCACCCATGACGTAGCTTCATTCGTCCTCCCCCCCCCCCCCCCAACGCCCCCTCCTTCCCCACCACCCGCACGATCGCCTAGACTTAGCACCACGCGTATAGCAAGCCCCTACATATATGCGTAATACGCGCGATCGGAAAATCACACACGAGCTTGAAAATATGAGTTTCAACCAAATCTTCCATCTCACAGCTGCTGCAGTGTATGTTTACATTACGTATATGTGACCTAAACCTCTTGAAAACCCTTCCCCCCCCCCCCCCTCCCCCTTCTTTTTTGTTTTCTTTTCTTTTCCCGCCCCCTCTTGCTCAAACGCCCCACCTAACATCGAAATCTGCCAGAGTAAAATAAACACTTCCAAGCACTTGATATCATCCAACTATCTTTCTAGAGCCATCCATGCCGCTGCTGCAATTCACCCCCCCCCCCCCCCCCCCCCCAAACGCCCCCTCCTTCACCACTACCCGCACCATCGCCTAGACCTAGCACAACGCGCATAGCAAACCCCTACATCTATGCGACCTGAAGATATTAAAAACCCTTTCGCCCCCCCCCCCCCCTACCCCCCACCCCCTCGAACGCTCCGCCCTCTCCACACTGGTTGTACGACTTGCAGGATATACATGATAAACTGGTGCATTCTTTCCAAAAACGTCAGATTTATCCCCTCGAAGGATTTATAGTTTCCACGCACAGATTGAGCTGCCCCGCCCGTCCCGCCTCCCCCCCCCCCCCCCGCTCCCTCTTTATCAAACCCAGGCCCCTACGTCCTAAAAAACTCCGCCCTCCCCTCACCGGTTAGTCGACTTACAAGATTCACCTGATAAACTGATGTATTTCCTTCCACAGATGTCAGATTTTGTCCCCCTCAAAAACGGGTTTTATAGAGTCCGCGCACAGACTGACTAACATCACCCTGTTGACCCTGATAGCTACACTGCTGTAGTTGCAAGGGGAGTCGCCGACCTATATCCTTAATGAGGACACAGCCCATAATACGCGCGATCGGAGTATCACACACAGCTTGCAAAGATGAGTCTCGACAAAACCTTCGATCTCACAGCTTGAGTGTATTTTTATTCTTATAATATACACATGCTGGTACACTACGGAGCATCACAGTTATACGAATACTGCTGTACTCGTACTTTACTCGTATTGTGTGATGATACGGTAGCAGGTGACGAAGGGAAGAGGCAAAGAACGGTAGTGACACTCGCACCCATCATGTTCCCGTCTATCGTGAGCTGTCCATCGTTGACATGCATATCATACCAGGTATGATACAGGCTGGTTCAAGTACAAAGACCCAAATTCTCTTCCCCACGAATACCGCTCGCAATATCTAGTCAAAGAGTGAATAGTTGGTATCATAGTGACCCCCATGACCAGTGCCAGTGAAAGAGGGTGACATGTCCATTCCTTTTAATACCGGCCTCAGGCTGTCTCTAGGAGCGAAACTCGCATCGATCAATGGCAGGTCTTTAACGCTTTCAATAATATTCAGCATTTTTCCCAGCGGGGGCGAAAAAAAAATTGCGCCGCATTTAGCACGATCCGGTTGGACGTATCATACTGCTAAGGAATGCCTGTAGAATGTTTCGCGCAAAAAATCGGACATCTGACCTGCCTGTGTTCAATTCAACATCAAGCAGAATCCATAATGGCGAAAAAACTGGACTCTACACTAAAACCAAGTCATTTGAAAGAAACAACGTAACAGGTATCTTGCTCATTTTTACGCACACGAGTGGAGTCCAAATGTCCACACCCTGAAATTTTGCATACATGTTCTTCATGCCCATCCCAAGGCCTAACCCGCGGGGAGGTTTTCCTTTTTTCTTCTTCCACCGAAAAAAATTGGACTAAGGTGGTCCACATTTTCCGAAAAATCTTAAATGACGAAAAATAAAAAAAAACAAAAACACACACATCGGGCGAGGTCTTCGCAAGGGCACATAGAAGACGTGCAAAAATTTCACGGTCTGAATCGAAAAAACCTGGAAAAAACGGCGTGAACATTACGTGGAAGTGTGGTGAGCTTGCGCTTTATTTTTCCCATCCGCCGGAGGATAGAAAAAACAAAAGAAAAAAACAACTAAAAACTGCACTGGCATATACCACATGATACAGTACATAAATAAGCTGAGTTTTGATCAAAAATCCTATTTGGTCGATCTCACAGCTCAAGTGTATTTTTTCATTTTATAAATAACTAACTAACGTACTACGCAGCTCGCAAAGTTGAGTTTCAACCATTCAATCGGTCAAACTCACAGCTGACGTTTTTTAATTTGGTACAAAATAACCACTCTGTATAATAGTAAAACATACATAAGATGTATCACACACCTTGCAAAGTTGAGTTTCAATCATTCAATCGGTTGTACTCACAGCTGACGTTAATAAAGGAGTAGCGGCAGTAATATCTGAACATTATGCGGCGGCTGGCCCCCGAGGACTGAACTCGTCGCTGCTACTGCTGCTGAGCAGACAGCTGAACTTGAGCGATGGCTGACCCCAGAGCAACGGCTTCGTCGCTGCTGCTAATGCTACGGCAGCAGGAGACAGCTGATCATTGTGCGGCGGTTGGCCCGCGAGGGCTGCCTTCGTCACTGCTACCGCTGCAGCTGCAGCTGCAACTGAGTACTGCTGTTGCAATAGTCTACTGCTGCTGCAGTTGCTGCCGAAGCACGCAGGGTCCGCTGTGTACTGCTGCCTACGGTCTACTGCTTGACTGCTTCCGTAAAAATCTGCTATTTCTGTTGCAGTATGACAGAGCGTTGCGAGCTAATCATTGATGACAACAAACCAAAAGACTAATACAACCGCTGGTGCAGCAGTAGCAGTAACATTGTGGGGCGGCTGGCCCCCAAGCACTGACGTCGTCACTGCTTCGTACTGCGGCTGGCGCTGCAGTGAGGTCTACTGCAGTCTACTGCTGCTGCAATATTGTACTGCTGTTGTTTCTGCAGTATATTCTACTGCTTCTGCAGTAGAGTGTTGCGAAGAAACGTTGCCGTCCGCATCAGACTACTGGTGCAGCAGCAACAATAACGGAGGTGTGGGGCGGCTGGGCTCCAAGGACTGAAGTCGCCACTGCTGCTACTGCTGCTGCTGCTGTTTTTTATACCAGCTGGTTTTTACGCTCTCAATTTGCCGGAGGGCTATGGGGTCCGCAGATCGGAATAATAATGAAATTTCGAAATAGCCGCGTTTCTGGCCCGTTTTGGGTCCGTTTTGGGTCGGGTTGGGGTTTGGTTGGGGGGTTGGGTTGGGTTGGGTCTACGCCCGTACGTCGATCCCACCAGGAAGTGCTTCCTAGCTCGAAAACACGAACAGCCCACCGCCCCAAAGATCCGCGCGACCAGATCGCTAGATAAGCTCGTGGGGAAACAAAGGTAGCCGCCGCCCAAGTTGCGGAACACAGACGGAACAACTGAACACTTTCCTAGCCGGCCGCGTGCCCCTCTGTTAGAGCCGCTTCTGCTGCTGTACTGCTGTACTGCACCAGTATCTGACATCGCAACCGGAATGGCTTCATCGCTGAAGACAAGGTTGAAGCTTGAAAGCTTATACTGCTGCACCACAGACACTCGCGCTTGTACACGAAATGCTCTATGCACCACTCGCGCTCGTACACGAAATGCTTTGTTTTTCTCCACAACCTCCGCCGTGGCATTACCAGAATATTGCCTGATACAATACGAACGAGTCTATACCGGGTCTCATATCGTTCGTGTAGACTATATGTGCGACATATATTTACTGCAGCTGTGAGATGAGCCGCCAGTCGCTTATTAAGTAAGTCGTGAGAGGGGACTGCTGTTGCGCTGGCTCTGTACGAGTGGGTACTGAAAACCGTTTTACGTTATTATGCTCATGCATGATACTAGTATAACGCGAACTACTGAGATAGGAAGTCCTTTGTTTTCTAGTTTCCCAGTGTAGTTCTCGAGAGATTTGCCGCTGCTACTGCCGCCGATGCTGCTGCTGTGCCGACAATACATAAATGTGTATGAACGTTGTGTTCTCCACCTCCAAGTGAAAAAGACTCGTCGTGTGGATTCCAACTTGGTGGGTTTCATTGGATTCAACCAAAATCGCAACACCATGCAGACAGAACAAAAGGGGACCCAACCGAGACCACACATGCATGATAGTATAAAGGTCATCATCATCACAACCACCCCTCTCTGAAAAGAAAACAAAATAGGAGATCATTCTGGTTTGATACGATGATACAAGAAAAAATACGGACCGGCTTCGTCGGGTTTCTGTTTTCAGGTTTCTTTGAAAATAAACACCCATCTCCATGAGGAGCCGGAAATTTTCGCTGTGCGGGAGAGGGGAACGCGATGGTTATCGAGCATCGGAGCGAATATCGCAATGGAGGAGCAAGAGTTGTTGCCGTCGGCCCGTCCCGGGCATCGAATCTAACAGGCACGGCACCCAGTAGCGGATCGACTCTCATCATGCGTGGTGGCATAAATATGAGTGCTGTGCTTTCGACAAAAATCTCAACATGGAAGAAAATACATCCAAGGGGAAAAATCGCAAAGTGTACTGGAGGAAAAATGGAGGAAAAAGGTACTTGTAGGTCTGCATTCTACGATGAATCGTAGAACAACGGTATTTTAGAATTCAAGAGCCAGCAGGTCAGCTAGGCTCGCTCTGTCGTCGGTTGTCGGTCTCGTGCTGCAATGGTGGTGAGTAGGTGATAGAACATCGACAAGACGAGGATAGAATGGTTCGACAACAATAACAGGCGACAACAACCCAACCCGCACAGCACAGCACCTGGATCCACCCTGTACATGTACAAACAGCTGTACGAATGAAAAACCCGCAACACCAGCACGTAGAAATCGAGCAAAACAATTGCAATATAGTGGGGATTCGACTCACATCGGGATTTCTTATATGCCTGAGCCACCCTCACGAAGGCACTCTTGCTGGAATCGGCAGCTCGCTTCCTTTGAGCTCGCTTGTCCAGGCTGGAGCTCGAAAGCTGGCTCGCAGTGAGAGGCCGGCTCCGTCTCTGCGTTGTTGTCGAGCACCCACCATGGCAGGCCGGAGAAAAAACAGGGACGGGATCACAACGTCAGCGTGATGATTGAGCGCTAGCGAAACATCATCATCACTGCACCTACAGATAGTATTACCAGGTATATGATACGTTGAAAGGTACCAGGTATAAAATAGCTATGCCGGGGGCACAACATCGCATGTCCAACAACTAGTACCAACAACCGCAAGTTCACAACACAGACCCAACCAATTTCGAACCAACACACGGATGGCAGCACTCAGCATTCCGAGCGCGGGGGAGCTCGGAGCGCTCGCTGCGGAGCGCTCGCTGTCGCGAGCGGTGGTACCCAACAGCACCTGATGAGACTCGTGGTGGTTCCAAGGGACGAACTTACAAAAGTTACCGCTACAGCAAGCTACGGCTAAAATACGCCTCACGATGACAACAATAACAAAATCAATAACTCTAAAACAACCCCTCTGCTCCTCTCCTCTTCCTCCCCTCGTCCTCAACCTGCATCGAAGCATCCGATCTTTGGCTCCGAGACACGCGGTGCTGCTGGGGGAAGGACTGGGAATCACGGCGAACCCCCCTCTGGCTCAAGTTGTGCTGCAAGGCTGTAATCATCCTATAAAGAGCCCGAAGATAACCCGAGAGCCGAGCAGGAAGGACGGTCGACCGTGCGCTTTAATTTTTGCTGGGCCCTCTACGAAGAAAAGCGTTCCTCGGTGGGTTTGGGTGGGCGTTCCTTTCTTTCTACGAGTGATACACACAACACGGGTCTGCTGTCTGCGTTTGGTAGAACAAGTGACGAGTGGCGATGATGATGCTCCAGAAAATAAAATCCAATTCATAAATTTATTTCCAATATTTTTCAATTTGTTTTTTAAATATTCGGTTGTTATTAGCTAAAGATGCGAATGTTTATGGCAACTAAAAATTTGAGATTATTCCGTAATGGTTTGCTCGGTGTGTTTTAAAGAAGCATAATTGCAACTTACATAATACTCGTACGAGATGAGGTGGGTGTAATCTGTTGGATTTGGAGCACCTTTTCGTACTACTTCCAGGTGTTATTTTCCAAAGAATAGTAGATTTGAACTGCGTACCGGGGGTTATGACAACATACCACGCTCTTCAAAACCTTTTAGCATATGCTGTACTCCCGACATAGCGACAACGTTCTTGGAGTGGGATTAATTTCGGACATGGAATCGTGAATAGAGTCGTCCGAATTTTAACCCCCAAAACCACGCGTTTCATGTGCAGGTATGATATGATACGTACCTGGTATGCACGTATGCACGCGATACTCGAATATTTGGAAACAGAACGTGCTATTAAATATCTCATCACTGATCATACTGGGATACTGGGCAGTGGAATTCATTCGCGTATCACATCGTATGAATGAATCTCGCCAACAGCGACGTGTGTGTGTGGAGAGTTGTGTCCGCAGAGTCCACAAGCACACAGACTGATTTTAGTATAGAGTGAGACCGCTGTATGAACAAGAAAAAAATGTCAGGTGTACAAGTATCTGAGTAATGACCTGAAATTTGTCGAACTCGAGGCTGACGTCCTTGAAATATTTTTCACGAAGTATGAACACATCGTACACAGCAGCAGTAGAGCTTAGTTTTAGCGAACCGAGGGAGGTACACAGCGGATTCAGAGCGCATCAAGAGCGCATTCGGGCGGAAGAAATTGATATCAAAACGCTCGATTTCTCACAAAAATGAACGAAATACGAAATAAATCCAACCGAAGAAACAACGGTGCAGTTGCTCGAATACACAGAAAGGGACGGGGGGCGCTATTCTAAATCCAATAGAATACTGCTGTCAAAATGATCGACATGATAAGCTTCTCGACGATCGAACTCCACGATCAACGTGATGAGCCTCTCGACACCAAATTCACGCTTGCTTCTGTCGAGCGGGCGCCTCCTTTTATATCAAGGTATGTACCAGGTGTGCCAGGTATCACAAGCAGCAGCACGGCAGTAGTAGTAGTTGTAGATCATACCGGTATATATAGCAAAGTCTGTACGACTAGACTATGTAGTAGACGAAGACAACAACTACTACTACTAGTCTACTACTTACTACTATTATTACTCACTGATTGTACGACTTACCCCAGGATATACATGATAAACTGATGTATTATTTCCAAAACCGTCACATGTATCCCCTCAAAATAATGTATAGTTTCCAGGCACATATATATTGAGCCCCCCCCGCCCCCCCCCCCCCCCCCCGCCCCCAATAATATACTGGTGCCAAATCCGTCAGATTTATCCCCTCGAAAGGATTTATAGCTTACATCCACAAATTGCCCCCTTTCCCCCCCCCCCCCCCCCCTCCAAACCCGCTCGCTTTTGATCAAAACCAGGCCCCCGCGTCCTTCAAAACTCCGCCCCACCCCCCTCACCGGTTATTCGACTTACAAGATTCACTTGATAAAAGGATGCATTTCCTTTCACAGCTGTCAGATTTTGTCCCCCTCAGAAACGGGTTTTATAGTTGCCGTGCACAGACTGACTAAAATCATCCTGTTGACCCTGATAGCTACACTGTAGTTGTAAGGGGAGTCGCCGACCTATATCCTTAATGAGGACACACAACTCGTAATGCGCGCGATCGGAGTATCACACACAGCTTGCAAAGATGAGTTTCGACGAAATCTTCGATCTCACAGCTGGAGTGTATTTTCATTTTTTATAATATATTATTATCATGCCAGGTACATGTTATGATCCCTGGGAGTATATTGATTAGTAAATAGAACGACAAGTACGCTCTTGTCTCGCAAGGAACTCGCCCCCGGTGGTGGATATTCTTTACTGCCACCAACTGCTGTGTGAGTTCGTGGGAAAAGCGTTGCCATGACACCTGCTGTGCTGTGCTGCTGTTGTTGCTGCAACTATGATCATATTTGGTGCTGCTGCGGCTTGCTGTTCCTTTCGGAGGATGGATGGATGGATGGGGTGTTCTCGACAAAAAACATCGGTCCCGTTGCACGTTTTTTTTTGCGGGGGTGGGGAGATCTGGTGGTCTGCCTGGACAGCACGGAGATTTGACTACACGCCTCGGTGGCAAGGAACCCCTATCTTTTGGCACGGTTGTGTACACAATAAACAGTATAGATTAGAGACTCTCGCTTCGCTCGTGATAGAAATCGGCGCAATGGCGGTATGCAGCATTGTTGCCGTTGCATATAGTCTATATGCAGCCGCAAAATAACAATAATACCAGGCAGTTAATACTTCGAAGTAATTAAATAGTTAACCAGGTAGTAATTAATAAGCACAACAACAACAAACAAACATGCATACAATGTTCAATGTTCAACATGATTTCCGTTCGTTCATGCCTTGTATGCGCGATACAAAACAGAAAACCATTATACTGGGTACCCATGAAGGCAAGTGCCGAGAGGGGAAAAGGGAAGACACCTAAGATATGTGTCAGTGTTACAGAGTGAAATACGGCATGCGTAGCTAACTATAATATATTATGGATGAATCGATGTTATTGCTGAATATATACTATACAAGGTATATCAAGGCTCCGTGGGAGAAGTGTTAAGATACGGCCTCCAAATGCCTGTAATTATCCGAATTTGAGATCATTTGGATGGGTTTCGTATGGTAAGGTTGGTGTTTTATGTTCGGGAAAGTTGGGAAATAGATCGGAGGCAAGTGCCTCCGATCTCAGAAGCTATATCCGGGGCTCTGGTGGAAACGAATAAAGCTATGTCTCTACGAAGGAAACGAAAGTGAGTACTCTCCGAGGACCTGCTCAATTGGCAGACCTGCAGGGGGCAGTCTGTGTCCCCCCCCCTTAACTTTACTGAAGTGTGAGCTCACGCTCCTGACAAGCGGTCGGGAATGTAGCGGGTGCTCAAGAGGTTCTTGAGCGTCCACATTAAATCAGATCACCTTCTACAATCTCTTCCTTTTGTGTCCTGTGTGTTTTAAGCTTCCCTGGAGAATGGATGGGATATTGTGAACTTAACCAAGGAGGAGAGCGTAGTAACTACACCCAGCACAGACACCCTTGCCCCGGCGAGGGCACCCCTTCACACGTATGGCGTCGTCGGTACTGGACTAAGTCGCCACTGTCTTGGGACGCTCCTTGCTTTCTTGTGCTTAGTTGCCTTGACCTTCGCGTTTTCGTAGCGCGATTGCTTTTTTTGTTGTTGGGAGTATGTACTTGGCCGATGATGTCGAGCTCCCGCTTTAGTGAGCTCTGCCACGAGTTTTAACTCTTTGCAAGAGACGTACGTCTTCGTCTCATTACGAGGTGTGCAGTATATATAAATCTATTATAGCCTAGTTTTGCTGTTTTCGAATAGCGTTATGCTCAAGCCCCTCTCCGACGTGTGGATGTTTTTGCTGCCATCCTTTTGGCCGTCGTGTGATCTGCATGTACCTACGAATATTCAGGGTGGGCTAATGTTATAGAGTGCCATATGGCATGCGTAGCTATAGCTATTGAATAACTGATATGTTCTATAGTTCAAAGCTTCGTGGGATACGTGACATCACGGTCCTGACGTGCCGTCGGGAACATAGAGAATGCTCAAGAGGGTCTTGAGCATCGACAGCAGCTCACAGCTCTGCTTTTTGTGTATTTCCTACGTTTGTGACGTTGAGCTGCCTTGAGAACGGATGAGAGATTATGATGTTTAACGCAGTATGGACGTATCATAGGGATCGACTACTGCTATGCAAGAGTGCCTCTGGCTCTGCGCTGGTCATTCACTCAAGGGTTACGTGGGTGTCGTATCTCTTGCATTAGTTTCTGGTTGCCCGCCTGACGCGTTCTGAGTGTAGGAACGGGTGCATCCTTCCCGCATGCGATAACCCCCGCCAGGTTTAATGAGGAGACGCTTGCTACATGTCAAAACGACGCAACGGAGGGGAGAGAGCACCGTAACACTAGTCCACGCCGCATACGCAGATGCATAGAAAAATCAGTCGGACCTAAATCCATCCGGAGGATTTCGAGAACAGATCTAAGATGCGGTGCCTCACACAAAACCCACTCCCACACCCTTATCTTGCAGGGCAGAAACCAAGTGAATGGGTACAATGCGGGGGAGAGGGGTTACTATGTCAAAGGGGTTGAACTAAACGAAGGAAGAGGGCGTAAACTACCCAGCACCGACATCCCTGCGGCCCCGCTCGGGGACCACTTCTCCACACACTTGTGACCACGGCTTGTTTGTCCAAAGGCCACTACTAGCGTAGCACCCTCCACAACTTGAGCCGGAAGGTAAAGTGGTGATCAACAAAAAAAAACTAAAACCAAAAGAAAGCACACTACGGGTGAGTACACCACGACGGGAACCGTCTTCTTCTGTGAAAGTCTCCCTCTCCTAGTAGTACGTACCAGGTATGAAACGTGCCCTGAACTAAGAAAAAGCGTGCGTGCTCGGCATGGAGTGCGGGTGTCTTGCCAGCGCGTCAGAATTTAGTTTTTGAGGCAGGTTGGAGCGCGCGTAGGTCCGTTTTGCCCACCCCACCGTTTGGCTGACAAAGTCGAGGGAACCCCCCTCTCGAATATTCCCCTACAATCAAACCAAAAGGAATCCTGACGTTAGACAGGATAGAATGACGCAAGAAAGATAAAAAGTGCAGGAAAAACTCGTGATGCATGAACGCACTAGCACCCACAAAGAAATGTATACCCCATGAAGGACGGAGAAATGGAAGTGAAAAAGAAAGACAGATAGACAGCAAGAAATAAGGCTAAGCAAACAAGATCGTGCTCCGGGAAGCAGCACCTAGCATAGCTTTCCGGCTCTCTGCTACCTACGTTCGTAGTCGAGCTGGGAAATTGCCACACGGTCTGTCGTCTCCTCCCTGTCTATTCGCCAGTGACGACAGGTTTTAGCGCCACCGCTGTTCCCCCCTCCCCCCAGGAAAAATAAAAACGCAGCGCAATAGCGCTTCCACTTTTTGGTCGAGCTGGAACCGGGCGACATGATCTGCCTTTTCGTTTCTGCTTTCGTCCACAGTGGTGACAGCACGTCTGCCCCCCCTCCCCCCCCTACTTTCCCCTGGTCGCCACTCTCCTTGTCATCCTCTGTTGCGTGGCGTAACCAGATCCTGTCCGCCTCGCCCCTGAGCCACCTCGCCTTGCGACAGTACCCCGCTTCGACGGCACACCGGTGGCACTTGCCACCCCGCTTAATCAAACCAAAAACGCTAGAAGTAAGGGCAACAAGATGTAGCGCACGTTCCGAATCTTAGTCGGGTTGGAACCGCGCCACGCAATCTACCCTTTCGTTTTGCTTTCTTCCCCAAACGGTATCAGCACGGCTGCCCGTCCCCTGCCCCCTTTTTCCCTTGCCGTGCCGTTTCTTGGCGTCCTCTGTTGGACGGCGTAACCAGATCCTCTCCGTCTCCCCCCCGTGCCATCTCGCCTTGAAACAGCCCACCGCTTTGACAACTCCTCGGTACCACTGGCCACCCTATTTAGCCGCCGCGGGCCACGGCACCCTCTCTACTGCGAACAGGAAACGGGGGATTTCCGTTGATCCCCCTTTGACTCGAAACACGTTGAAGTTGTCCGCTAGACATTGGGCCCAGTTCTTTTTTGGTCGGTCTGGCCCCATGAAAGCAATCCGAGCCGCTGGTGTAGGAGATTAGTTGGAACTGCAACGCAGGAAACTGCGAGGCAAGCGTGAGGCATAACGATACTCGGGTCGCCTCAAGCTTTTTCCTAGACGCCTGATTATATCGCAGAGGCCCATCGCTTTATTGATCTGTATGAATAGGTCCCAGAAGGGGTAATGTATGTTTTCCTACCCAAAACTCCTGCCCAACCGAAGTTGGTACATCGCAAACATCCCTGTCTTTGCGAGCTACGGTTGCGATCTACGGTAGGGGGAGGACATTTTGGGCCAAGCGGTTTCTGTGTGACGAGCTCCTCAACTCAGGAACAACCCAATACCTTTGGAAGCCCCTCTGTGCTTTGTGTTTCCTGATTTATTCGTAGTGCACGTGTTCCATATGGGGGTTTCCATCGATGATAGGTGAACAATGTGCGTTAAAAAAAGTTCGGATGTTTTGGGTTGGGTCTTGAAACTCCTCAACTAAGTGAGAACGCTCGGAGAATATGAGGTGCACCTCTACCACCGGAGTATGCGTCGAATGGTTTGTCTCGACGCTCTCGCATGGTGCGTTTCCGAGGGTCTCAGCGTGCGAAAGACAGACAACAGCGCGTGTTCTCCCCGTGTGCCGCAGCTAACTATTACACCTATCTATGTTCCAATTTCTACTGCCGTGGGCCATAGCCTACTACTGGTTACAGTAGTTGGGTAGGTATAGTGTATGGGGGCGTAATTAACATCACAACTATTCAAGACCAAGATACTTGTAGAAAGTACCGGTACGCAGGATGATGTAATGCTGCAACTGCGCATAGACTGGTGTACAGGACAAGTGTTTTTGTTGTCGGTCGTAGTGCCCTTTCTTAGCTCGTACTCACACCCCGTGTAATCTCTAAGAACAATAAATCAACGCCGACAATTGTGTGTTTTGTATCGCAAGGGAGTACCGCGCCGTGCACGGCTGGTTGTGCCGGCACTTCGACTATCTGCTATTCATAGAGAGAGGTCGTCCGAGAAACAAGCACGTATTTCGTGTAATAATACCGACTCATTGTCCTTAGACACTCTTGCTATAACTTACTATATGGAACGCTTCTAGCAGGCGTGACGCAAGCAGAGTGTATATCGGGGACAGGGAAGGCCAAGGTCAATGCCTTTTTTTTTACGTTACAGACCACTAGGCTATTTGTAAAAGGTTATCCAAGCGTTCAGCCATCCCAGGGTGAAGGATGCGGAACGAGATGGTGCACGAGACAGGATTGTTAAAGAATGGGAGCAATTGGTGAAGAAGACAGCGACTAAAGTAATGGGGAAGAAGTTGATAATATGTAGCCGAGCAGTAAAATGGTGGGACGATGAAGTAATGGAGGCCATGAGGGTAAGGAGAAGTGTACGCAAGGTATACATTGAGTAAAACTACGGCGGAATGAGAGGAGTATGCTACGGCTAGAAACAAAGTAAAAGATATGTTGGAGACGAAGAAGGGGTTACGGAAAGACGTGATTTATGAAACAAACAAAGAATTCGATGGCGGGATGAAGCAGATGTGGGTGGGGACAAAAGGGATACTGGGCAGCAAGCAGACGACGCAGACACGAGAATAGCTACATTAAGAGCACATAACGGTACAATGGTTGGTAGCTCAAAGGGGAAGAGGGAAGCACATGTAGAACTTTACCGCAAGCTAGGAACGCTCACAGATAACGAAACGTTCGGCGCAGATTTCGAGAAAAAAATCAACGCGTGGGCAGAGGCGAACGTAGGTGCGTCAGAAAGGGAAGACGGTGGTTCAGATGGGCTACAGAGAGAGTTCGCAAAAGAAGAAGTAAAAAATTGTAAAGCTAAACATAAGAGTTGAAAGGCAGCAGGGGCAGATGATATAGTGAATGAATTTATGAAGTACGAGGGAGAATGTATTCTTACCATGATGGTTATGTTGTATAGTTGGATATGGAAAAACGAGTACGCGCCCAAGAGGTGGAGAGAAGGAGTAGTAGTAGTAGTAGCAAACTTAACCAAGAAAGGAGATAAGGCTGACCCAAGGGACTGCCGAGGGATGACGAAAGCACCGTAGGCAAAACATTCTTTTAATATTTTGAATGATAGAATAAGAAAAACGTTGGATAAAACGAAGAAATAAGCGAAGGGCAAGCAGGGTTTAGGCCAAACCGTAGCTGCGTCAACCATGTGTACACATTAGGTAAGGTAATTCAAGGTAGGAAAGACGCCGGGCTAACGACGTATTGTTTCTTCCTAGAAGTACAGAAGGCCTATGGCACACTATGGAGGAATGGGATGTGGAAAAATATGTGGGAAACTGGGATCAGAGAAGAGATGTGGAGAATGATGAAAAAGATAGCGGAATGTGCGAGAAGTGCTGTGATGCTGGACGGGGAACTATCCAAACATGTTGCTATCTTACAAGGAGTTGCAGAGAGATGTGCACTATCACCCAATCTATTCAAGGTTCGTATTAATGGCATGATAGCAGCAGTCGAAGTAGCAAAGCATGGAGTAACGATGGGGGAAGATACACGGTGTCGGGGTTGATGCTTGCCGATGATTACGTGGGGATATCAGAAACACCCGAAGGGTTGCAGAAGTAGACAGAGAATGCACTTTAGAGTACACTCGGAAATGGAGAGTGACGGCGAACGTGAAAAAGTGCGCAGTAGTTGTATGTAAGGAAGATAAGGTGGGTCCGGTAACTTTCAAATGGAAGATTTTAAGTGGGGAGAAGATGACCTACCGATCGTAGACCAAGGTATACGTACCCTGGCGTAGAGATCTCGAAGGAATGTTCTTGGGATGTACACATAGCGAAAGTAATAGGAAAGGGTAAATCACGAGTAGGCAAGATGGAGGCGATCCTAGCAGACCTCGCACCTTGACACGAGGATTAAAATATGTACTCTGATCAAAGTCATTGTACCAAAGTTAGAGTACGCAGGAGAAGTATGGGAAGGGAACGCGAAGTTCGTAATACCACTGGAAACAGTGGAGATGACAGCAGCTAAAAATATACTAGGATGCTCAAGTATGGCGAGTAATACGGCATTGAGAGCAGAATTAGGAATGCACCAACTTAGAACAAACATTGAGAAAGTTGAAATGGCAATATAAAGTAAAGAATATGCCAGAAAAGAGGTTGCCAGCCATAGCTGATAGGGCTCTATGGGAGGAAAAACGAAAGAGCGAGCTGGAATAAGATGGGATAACGTAGTCGAGAAAATATGTAGGGTTAGGAGTAGACGAAGAAGAGGCACTGTCTATAGAGAAGTTTGGCGGGTACAAGGCAGAAGTAAAAGAAAGAATAGAAGAAAGGGAAGGTTAGCGTTAAGAAAATAGGTGAAAGATGAGAAACATTTAGAGATATACAAGGGGTTGAGGGAAGATATTGGAACGGATGAAAACGTGTTTGCATGGCCCAATGGACTACGCGAAAAAGATTAAACTGCTATTTCGTGTAGGGGACCTGGATCTACCAGAAAGAAGAAGAGATATACCAGTAGCCGGGAGGAGGGGGACGTGGATGCACATATGTGCCCGTGTGACACAACAATAGAGTAGGACTCACATAGTAGGAGAATGTGAAATACACAAGGAGGAACGGGATGCATTAGAGGAGGAGATGAGGAAATTAGACGAATGTGGCATGGAAGAGTTTGGTAGACTAGAGAGTAGCGAGAAAACGATCATCCTAGGAGATAGATGGTGGCCACAGACGGCAAAACAGGACCGGGACAGGATAAACAAACAGTTTTTATGTAATATGGAAAAAGAGCAATGAGCGCCCAAATGTTGGAGGTGTCTCTACTAGGAGCAGGAACGGTGCTCCGTCTCGAAAGCAATGCTTGGTCAATGATCAAATGACTAAGGCAAGCAACAAATGAGTACGCCCCCCTTAACATGCCCCCCCCCCCCCCTTCCTAGCAGAAATACTCGGCGTATTATACCGAAAGAACGCAGTGAGCGCCCAAAAGTTTAAGGTGTCTCGATGAGGAGTAGGAGCAGTGCCTCATCTCGAAGGGGATGTGTGGGCAACAGTTAACATGACTAAAGCAAGCAACAAGTGAGTACGTCCTCCCCTCTTCTGTATATGGCTTTCACTCATCGCCCCTACGCCTTTCCTTCCCCCCCCCCGCCCCCCCCCTCCTTTTATGGTGTTTTGTTTCTCTTTGCGACAACGACACACAAGAGATTATGTTATCCTTGTTAGATATTAGGCTGTAATGGATTGTCTAGATACCTTGAAAATCATTGGCTCAGGCTGCACCGCATTTGACTCAGTTTGTGCCGCATTTGGTCCAGGTTGCGCCGCGTTTTGCTCGGGTGGCACCGCAGTTGGCCCAAGTTGCACCGCATTTTATGATGATGATCTTGTAGAGTAGATTCAAAAAGCTACGTTGGTTATCTCGTACAGCATGGCCTTAGACTTCGGCTAGTCCCAAGGTTTTGGATACAATGATCCACACTCTACCGACACCCCCCATCCCTCCCGCCGGTCGCGACTTGTCGTTCGACCGCTTATTCCTCGTCCCTCTCCTTGTTGCCTTGCGATACAATTTGTGTTCCAATTCCCAACATGAAAAAATCCCTTATGCTCAGCGTTTACGTTTTTTTTGCGTTGTAACTCTCCTAAGTTTTGCTGTAGGCCGTTGTTGCTAGCACGGGATAGATGAGTGCGCTTCAAGCAAACAACCCCAAGAGGTGCCCTCCCAACACACACATTTGCCCTCGCGTCGATATTTTGGGAGAATTTCCGCGATCAAGCTACGCCTACGATAACGCTTCCGCTTTCGTCCACGTCTAATACTCTCCTCGAGATCAACCTGATGCACGCCGTTCTGGTGCCCTCGCGGCTACTACCTGGGGAGATGCTTCCTTGCGACAACGAATGCTCCGATACTCGCCATGACGTATTCAGTCATCCCACGCTCGGGGTACAGCAGAAAGTTTATGAGCTCCTAGCATAAGCGGCTGAATACCTCAACCGAAAGATGACTTAGGGTTAGGGCGTTCGCATGACCCGACCACCATTTCTATGCACTCTAGCCCTAACACAGATACGAAGTATACACGTAAAACTATCAGACTAACCGATTGCTGCACACCTGGGGAGCTCAGCCGGCGAGAAACGTTAGGCCCAGAAAGTGCAACCCGTACCGATACGGGGAACAAAAAAGAAAAAAAAAGTGCCGCCTGCGCGCACCGGAAAATTATGTTTTCAGGCTTCGCCGTGTCTCCGCGACAGTTCTTCTCCACCGGTACGAATCCCCTTTTTCGCCGTTGAAGACCCTTCCATATCGAGCCACTGCCACCGCCCACCACCGCCAGCGTATGATACACGCCCTTCACGACAGTGGTCCTGTGGCTACGCTGGGCTCCCCCCATCTTCCCCTTCTTGCTTCTGTTAGGGAGCTGACCAGTACCTCAGTTATGATCTACATTTGTGGTCCCTCTATAGCGCCGGTTTATTTAGTGCCGGTTGCCCGCTACAGTGCCTGTGTAATCGCTTGGCACAGATGAGAATAACCAGTAGTGGCGGTATGCGGAGTAACGCCGGTTGCCGCTATAGTGCCGTTGTTTCCGGCACTGTAGGGGAACCACTGCTGTATCTCCAACACTAGAAAATCCTTGCCCTACACCTCCTTGCGTGCTGCAACGTACTTTAACAAACCAGCTTCTTCTGCCCTTTGGACACATTCGTCGCGTTCACTCACGCTACACGGTTGACCTCCGAGACGTGCCACGGTATGTGTTGCACTTTCGAGCCCAAATATATCCGACTCGCGGGGCTCCTCCACTCAGGAACTGCCCAATAACTTACAGTAGGACAAATGCTAATATCTAGCCCATGGGATGGTGTATCGGCTCAGGGGTCGTTCTTAACGAACGCAAAATAAACACGAATCCTGACAAAATGTCGCGATTCCTAACATTTCGAATCTTCAATGTCGCGTTTTAAACCAAAACTCAAAAACCAATCTCTAGTCCATGGGGTGGTGTATTGGCCCAAGGTCGTTCCTAACGAACGCAAAAAAAATACACGAATCCTGACAAAATGTCACGACTCCTGACATTTTGAAAAAATGAAAATGTCACGCTTTTTCGAAAAAAACAAAATCACGTTTCTTTTCAGAGGGATCCTGGCATCCATTTTTATGAAAAATGTCAAAAACGATTCCAAGTCCGGATTTCCTGACGAATATCATGATTCGCGAAAATTCACTTTTTTTTTGTTTTTCACATTTATTTTCTGACATTTTTTGTCTTCGTTAGTAATGCCCCTTAGCTCACAATTCTTCTAGAAAATCGTTGGTCGCGTGAGGTAAAGCGCTCCTTAGGTAACTAGCGCCCTAAAACATGTAGGTGGTACCCTACCCTACCTTACTAAGGCTACGGTATGGAGGTGTAGTCGTGGTCACGTCTAGGGCGCCGCTGTTCAGCATCTGAGAGCACACTCACCACGTGAGCCGCTACCGTTTTCGTGTTTTTTGGATATTCGCGATGTTGACAGCTACGCCATTGTTTTGTCACCCTGCTTCAATAAGAAATGCCGGTAAGTAATCCGTTTATGAGTGGCCGGTACAAGGCAGTGAACAGGGGGATATACTACAATACCTTCTCCCTCCTGCTCCCTCTTGTTCAAACTCAGGCCCCCCACGCCCTTAAAAACTCCGCCCTCCCCTCACCGGTTATACGACTTACAGGATACACTTGATAAACTGATGCATTTCCTTCCACAGCTGTCAGATTTTGTCCCGCTCAAAAATGGGCTTTATAGTGTCCGCGCACAGACTGATTAAGATCACCCTGTTGACCCTGATACAAGCTGCACTGTAGTTCCAAGGGAAGTTGCCGACCAAACATCCTTAATGAGGACACACACCCAGCAATACGCGCGATCGTAGTATCACACACAGCTTGCATAGATGAGTTTCGACGAAATCTTCGATCTCACAGCTGGAAGAGTGCATTTTTGTTTTTATAATATATAATACTATGCCATGTATATAATATGTACATACTATATACTATATCTGTATAGTACTATATATAATACTACCCAAGAAGTATACTACTATGTACAATACTATAATACCGTAGCCTTCGTCTACATGCGTCCTCCACGGTCTAGGCTGTTCGCTGCGGACACTTCAGCCCTCGGGCGACATTCTCAGCGAGTTCCCAGACGTTTTCTCCACGCCCGAGAACCAAGTACACATGCTACGGTAAAAAAAAGGCGAACAGTGTTTTTGAGACTTCTCACTTTGCGGAGCTCCTACACCTCACTGGTACAGGGTGCCCTGCCGTAGATGGGTAGTCTATAGATTCGACGTGAAACCATGACATGGCTGGAGAAAACCCAGATGATGGTAGATGCCACAGTCACATCAAGGTCATCATAGATGGGCAAGAGTGTAAATGACGGTGATGCTTTAGGCAGGACCCCCCTCATCGTTGACTGCTCTGCCTGTCCTATACTGTTTCCTAGAGTATCGATAATGTAAGCCTCTAGTGTCTAGTCAGCGAGCCAAAGGAGAGATTAGTAAAGACACCGGAAGCCATGAGGAGATCGCTTCCCAACACCGACACACCGACAACAAGACATCCCCCTTGGGGACCACTTTGACATATGGCACGTTGGGCAGGAAGTGTAAAGCTTGGGTTTGTGTGACCTCCTCCGTTCGTTTTGGTGCTGTCGTCCTCCGACGGCAAGCTCTCTGGCCTGGCTTGTCACTTGTTTTTGCAGTCGCTTTGTCTTTCACCTTTTTTTTTTTTTGGACAGATTTGCTTTTCTTCGAGTTGGATGTTTGCCAAAAACTTGTTTTGAGTAGACTGAAAGTGCACCTCGATGACCAAACCCATGGCCCAAGGCAAAGTAAGGTTCAAATTGTGAAAGAAGAATGAACATTCCGACGATTTTGGGTTAAGGAACCCCGTCATTCGGAAAGTAGGCAAATCGCTGACTCTATCGTAGCACACGTCCAAGCATACGTTAGGGGGGTTACTGTTAGGACTTACGCGAGTGGCCACCCTGTTTATGTTCAATCGAAAGCTTGCGTGCTTTTCGGTTTTGCGATATGCACAGCCGCCATGGAATTGTAATGCTGCATCTCGTGCTACACGAGATATAGGTAGCACTTTTAGGAAGAAGCATTTCCGACTGATGGCTGGCGCTCCTTAACCCAAAATCGTCGGAATGTTCATTATTGTTTTTGGCTGAGGAAACTACCCGGAACCGTTGTTGTATCGTCTGTGTTTTGCAAGATTGCTTCGTAGAATGCCTACAACGGTAGACCATGGGATTGTTCATCTGGCTGCACTTCCGTTTGTAGGTACAGAACTCTCCGAGTGAGGAGCCCCAGAGAAGCCTGGTTGCTATCCCTATCGTAGCTTGCGTCTTTCCCTGCTTCGACAAAGTAGGTTGAGGACCGGTTTTGAGCGAGGTACAGCAGGGGTCCCCCAACAAGGCGGTCTGAGTACGGCGGTATCCCGATATAAGGCGGTCAAAAAGAGTTGGCGCAACTGAGGAATTGCACTCATAACCCTTAACAGGGCGGCCTCCCCCGATAAGGCGGTTATATTGCTCTGGCACACCACCACCTTACTGGGGGACCTCTACTGTGCAGTGACACTCGCGCGAATGGCCCTTACTCGACGGTGAAAATGGCGGTATATCAAAACATCCCCCCTACACTAGACCCTGGCTACGATAGATAGCATTTTCTGGTACTATTTTCTGAATGGCGGGACTCTTTAACCCGACACCGTAATTGATTTTTAGCAGTATGATCGTTTTGTAAACCTATCTATAGGCCATGGGATTGTTCCTCGGGTTGCACTTTCCATGCTTATCAAACCTCGTTTTTTTTTTCTGAAGGGGGTATAGAGCTCCTCAAGTGACCATGTTGAGAATTAGGGGATCTTCCTAGTTGGGGACATTTTTTGCTTGCGGGATCCCATGTCGGCTTGCGGGTTCCCACCGCGGCTTGCGGGCTATCATTATCAGATGCGGGATCTCACCGCGGCTTGCGGGCTCCCACGTTGCCTGACCACCCCCAGAACCAAAAGTGGTGCACCTCTACCATAGCATGTAATAGCAGCCTTCGGTCAAATGCAGATTTTGGGTTTTGCTCCCCGATGCCCTTTCGAGAGTCTTAGTGTGTCGCCCGGTAACTCCTTCGTCTGTCACGCTTCGGTGGTACCGTACCGTGTCCTCAATCCCATCCAGGCCGAAAATCAGGTCTATACCACCTTGAACCAGTTCGTACCTGTCGACGCGTTCTAACGACAGGCAGCGCGTAATTTCCTCGCTTAAGGAGCTCTTTACCTACTCTAAATACTAACGAGCAGCAATCTCACGACCTAGGTGCGTACCGAATACTATTGCGAAACGCAAATGGTACTCCGACGACGTTGAGCAGCTCCCCTCAGTTCAGGAGCCCCGTCACTAACAAATGCGGAGTCATCCCGCGCGAGGGGTACAGCAGAAATTCCTGAGTTCCTAACGTGATCTCAATATCTCACCCGAAACACGACTTTAAGGACATTCGTTCGTGCAACCCGACCGACCTTTTGATTCTCCATTCCTAATACAATTGATACTCGTAAAAATTATCAGAGTAACCAATAGTTCCACACTTGAGGAGCTCAACCGGTCACTACATTTTGGCCCAAAGAGTGCAACCCCTAACGTGGGATGACTCTGTGAAGACCAAAAAGTGCTACCCATATCGTAGCATGCGTCAGTAAGATAGTCCCATCTGTATACTAGTCACTCTGTCCTTGTCTCCAGGCCTATGCGTGGTGGTGGTGATTCCAACGGAAGACAGAAAGCGTGCGTCGCCGCTGTTAACGAAGGCGTTCCTTTTTCTTAGTTTTCCTTGGTTTCTTTTCTTCTATTTTCGGGGAATGTTTGTGAGTGTGATTGACATGGAAGCTCGTACTGCTCATTTTGTAGGATGGCAAAAATGATACGCTGCTACTAACTAAAATTAAGGCACAAAAACCAAATCTCTACTCGCGATACACCTGCAATTTCAGACTCATGTCGAACATCACCAAAAAAAAAGAAAAAAAAAAACTCAGAGCGTTACAGGAGACCGCGACATCATACACCAAGCGAGTCCAAATACGACACCAGAATGTCTGCGACATTATATACACGCGTACAGAAGATGGGCTATATCCGTGATACCCGATGCGTGCCGAACATCACCCACTAGGGTGGAAGATTATACGCGAAGGCATGACATGACAGCACGGCACCACACAATCTCCGAGTCCAACATCCTCACATAATGTCCGCGGCATTACAGCCAGGACACACAGAGGATCTGGGATATCACACGTATACCGAACATCGACCGCCGCTGCGAACGATGAAATTCGTACACGATACCCGCGATCATCGCAATCAACTCCCTCTGTTACCTCCCCATTGTTGGATTCAGCCGTACAATAGCCCCCTTGACCGCAACGTTGGGTTATTGTCTAGGTTAAAGTATTGAGTTCGGGGAGTTTGTGGTAAAGGCTGCTGCGTAGCGAATGTGTAATGTATACAACTGTAAGCAATCTGCGGAGATTGGGAGATTAAGCGGAAAATCGTGTTCATCGATAATTTAGAAACTGGAACTGATTTGTACTTATCCACGTCCCATACAGGCTCCGAATACCACCGATTCTCGTCCATGATCCAAGCAACC
Organism: Undaria pinnatifida; assembly: GCA_012845835.1. NCBI lineage: Eukaryota > Phaeophyceae > Laminariales > Alariaceae > Undaria > Undaria pinnatifida. The sequence goes on along the minus strand of JABAKD010000002.1, from coordinate 12,859,344 downwards.
TCCGTTCACGAGTTGATTGGTCCCCCATACCCCGCACCGACGACACCCTCAATTGATCTCGTAAACAATGGCCTTTTTCCCCTGTTCGACTTCGCGTCTTCGATCCAGCAGATCACCAAACACGGGCGCCACCTTCGTCACCGCCTTGGCCACGCCATCTTGTTATTATTTGTTCGTTACTGCCGACCGTCAACAGCACCAAGCTCAGCCAAGGAAATCGTGAAGGTGACCAACAAGGTCGGTAAAGGCCTCACTAGTATAGCCGTCTACCTCGACAACTTGGGGTGGCTGGGCCGTACTGGCACATCCTCGGGGTTTCCTACTGACACGTTGGCTTGCAGGTTCTTGATTGAACCGTAACATGTAACCGACATAGAGACCTCTGGTAGCCCTACTGATTATGATGAAGTAACAACGCACTCTTGTTGCTCTCTTTGTTGTCGAAATGAGTTCATCTACCAAGCTGGCAGCACGACAACGTCGGCCCCAGGCTCATGCTAAGTACACGGGTCTAAACGTGTGCAGGTGTGTGCTGTGCTCGTCGAGCCACGAGCAACTACACCCCGTGCTCCCGCATTCTTACATCGCAAATGCTGGACCTTTGCAGGGTATCTAGGACCATGCCATAATAGCCATCATCTTCGAATCCGACCCCGCCAATTCCAACCCCACAACATTCTGGCCTTGTCCCAATGCCTACGTATGGAGCCTTGGGTTCGATATCGTTTTGGACCCGCCATCATTTTCCCACCGCCGTTTGGCCGGATTCGCCGGAAGGTATCAGATCACGGTCGACTAAGGCCTTGACCGCCGGGCGCCTGGGGTAACAGCTCGCAAAATTTCCACCCTCCGCCGTCGCCGAACACCTCACGGTGCTTGGTGCTTGGTGCAAGCAGTGTCTGTCTGGTCGATGAAACCCGACGTGCTTCCCCCCGAGCACTGTAGAGATGCGAGAGTCTACGGTCCCATGGGCTTCGGTCGTGCATGACATCGTTGCATGATATCATCACGCCTCCCCGCTGTCGCTCGTCTACTCTGGTTAACATCCACTTTAACGAATGCACACGCTTGGCATGCGGCACAATACAGCGATAAGGTATTGGGGTGTCGTGCTGGCACACCTTTTGGCATGCGGCGCAATTCAGCAACTATTCCACACGTCGGAGACATAATGCCCCTATTGATCTATAGATGATTTGTGCATTTCAGGGCGGACAGATCCCTGGCCTGTATGATCTGCATGGCTCATAGATCATGTTTCCGAATGAGAGCCGAGCGGCCTGAAGATCTACTGGTCACAAGTTTTCTGGGTTGGGATCTGTGCTACACAGATTCTGCACAAAATACCACGACGTCAGATATAAGATCTAGAGGTGATCTAGATCGCGATCGGTCCGATGTGTGAACTTTTCACAATGTGGAGGACACTGGGCCAAGGGTATACCAACACGATGCAACCCAACATACTACTGCGATCGAGCCCTCGTCGATGCCCCAACGACTGAGTACCGTCCCTAGCCGTGCCCCCCACGCCTTGCGCAGCCCCTCTCTCGCCAGGCCGTCGCGACCACTAGCGGTCTCGCCCACCTTCAGGACATATATTTCCGGAACTCGCGGATACAGGGAGATATTAATAGTGCACCAGTCGCTAGGAACTCGGCAACAGACGCCAGCTTGTGTGCATTGGTTGGGAAATGTGGAGATATCGTAGATCTCGGTTGGCGGTCGTAGCATCGCGGTTGTTGATCCGGCTTCAGCGGTTCCCGCAAGGAGCCTCTATTTTTTGGCGCGGTGTAAATTTGAAACTTCGCATTCGATCACAACAAACTTGTATCACCCCTCCCCCCCCCCCCGCTGAACGGACTCCATCAGCTTCGCCTAATCTACCGGATCACCGTTGCCGAGCACGATGACGACATTCACCTCTTGTACTGCATTCAGCAAAATAAAAACGTAACAGGTACGGACTAGGCTCGCGAGAGACGCACCGGGCCCCACCACTCGACACCTTGGGGAGATAAAGGATCACCTTTTTGACATTCCTCGTCCGCACGGACTTCGTCAGCTTCGCTTCGTCTGCCGGAATCCGTCTTCGAGCACGATCACTACGCCCGGCTGAAACATGCCACTCAGGTTTCGTTGTGAGGGCGTAAGATACGTAGGTACATTTCCAGAGTCGTCTTACGCTAGGGATGCAGCAGGTTCTAAGATTTTTCTGAGCTCCTAACGTGAGGAGCTAGCTGAAATGTCTTACCAGAAACATGACTTCGAAGGGGTTTCGTTCGCGCAACCCGACCAACACGCCCATGCGCCATCAGTAGGCCTAAAACAAACATGCTCGTTAAAAGTGCCAGACCAACCGATTGTTCCGACGCTTGAGGAGCTCAACCGGTAAGAGGTAAGGAACGTTTCCCCCCCCCAAACAAAATGCAAAACCCCCCACCGTGGGAAGAGTCCTCACTTTAACTCACTTCGGGTGTTTTTTTTTCGACGATATAATAATATGTTTGTTGGTAGGTACTCGGGTAGGGGTGAATACTTAAATCGTTTCCATCGCTTTTCGCGGGTCGTGGTCCGGCCCGCCGACCGGGTCAGGAGGTTTTGTAAAAGCCTCGCGGGTCGAGTCGAGTCGAGTCAGGAGGTTTTCTAAAAGCCTCGCGGGTCGGGTCAGGAGGCAGATCGAACTGTCATGGGTCACAGCTCGGGTCGGGTCAGGAGGTGTTCAAGTTTCACGGGTCGGGTCGGGTCGGGTCGAGTCAGGCCTGGTCACCCCTTTGCGATCCGACCCGCGATAAGTGGTCCGACCCGCGAAAATCTTTAAAGCACAAGTAGTTTCAACATTCAGTCGAGAGAGAGGGAGAGACGATGTTCACCTATTCTACTGTGTTGCTGAGCAAAACCAATCCGCACGTACGGAGAAAAGCGCTGGTAGTTTCAACGTCCATTCGAGGGGTACGGTGTTTACCTCTTCTACTGCGTTGCTGAGCAAGATAAACACGTACGCACGGAGACCGGGCTCGTCGACAACCAAGTCCCTTTGCTCCGCCGCCACCACGTACGAACGGAGACCGGGCTCGTCGGCAACCCACTAAGCCACTTTGTTCCGCCACCACCGCCCGATACCCGATAGACCTGTTTCTGGACCCCCGCCTCGTCATCCCGGCATGGGAGGGATGCGAGGTTCTACGGCCATACGACTACGGCCATGCACAAACGGAGTACACTCCCCTCCCCTCGTCACCACCGCCGGTCAAAAATTGTTCCTCAGCCGCCTAGTAGACAAGGGGACGGTTCGCCGGGCCGCGCTTTCATTGTGTTTAGATGCCATTTTTTGGGCGAGGTAGAGTAGAGCTCGACGAGTGCGGGGGCAGTTGCTTAACGCCTTCGCTACTGGCAACCCTTTTGGGGGCAATTTTACTTGATGTTAGTGTAGAGAGGGGTTTTGGGGGCTCTAAAGGGGTTGATGTGAACACAACACCAACACCCCTTGTGGCGAGTGAACCCACGAAGACACAAGGGTTGCCGTGCGGCATTTTTTCAGCCCAAACAAAACTAGGAGAACATCGTGCGTGAAGAAAAAAAAAAAACGTCTTGCGCATTTGCAGACCCGACGCTTTCCACAACTGCATCAATACCAATGATGTTGTATAACAGGACAGGAAATATGGAATGCGGAGGTCGCCCTCTCTAATAACTAAACAAAAAAAACGGAGAAACAATGTGTACGGCGTTGGGCGCCGTACTAAAATACCATGACCAGAAATGGCAGCCGGTGTTTAATGGCGGCGACAAAACAATAACTTTAGAGCCTCGACGCCCAAATCATGTTTATTAGCAGCGAGCCTTCTGTATACCTACAACCCGCGACCTAATATCTGCACATCTATCCTCAATAAATAAGAAAGGGTGGAGCAAAGTACTTCACGTGGAGTGAATTAGATCGACGCTAAATAGTAGCCGGTGTATGAGGAGAGCACTTCCCAACACCGACAGCCCTGCTCCCCCCTCGGGGACCTCTTGACACCGGGAAAAGAGGTGCAGAAGGTAGGTATAATAGAAGAGCTTGTGCATAGATTCCCTGTTTTTTTTTAGGGTTTCTCGTGTTTTTTTTTTAATTTTTTTGTGGGAATGGTCATGAGAGATCGATGTTATGATGTAGTGGCTCATGCTTCGATAGGGGTATTGGCTAGCGGAAAGCGCGCGAGCGTGAGCTAGCAAAAAAAAAAGGGCGATGAAAGCCGATGAGCATAGAAAGCTGAAAAAGTGGGAATCGAATGCTGAAGCCCTGTGCGGGATTAAAATGAAGGCACGTACTATAGTGCGGGGGATGAGAAGGGAAGCCATCTGCGACAGCGGCTTGTCCAGAAAGTCGCTGACGGGAAAAATATCTTACAAGTTGAGCTGGAGAGTGAAAAGTGCCGATTGTAGCAGAAAAAAAAAAGAAAGAGGTAGCAAAAATAAAATAAAAAAGAGATAAAAAAGTATTAATAGCACCTTTTGGTCAAAGTTTTTCCGACTGCGGGGGAGGGGTCTCTCGGCCGAGGAATCGGTGATAACACATCGAGTTTTTATTTTATATTTTTTTATCCTCCGGCGGATGGGGACAAATCACCACACTTCCGCGCATTTTCGCACATGCCGTGTGCCAACTTATCTCAATTGCCTTCGCAATCCAGGGCTATAGTAGCTGGCGTGTCGTTCAGTTCACATGATGATAGCGATAGGGCGATTAGTTATCTGCCAAGGCCATGGGATTGCTTCACTTTTTCGTCAAAATTTTCGTGGGGTGTTGTGGTGGAGTCATCCCACACCAGGCGTGCTGCAGCAGATTCTAACAACCTTCTGAGCTCCCAACACGAGGCGCCAAATTTTGAGTGGGGTATTGCAGTGGAGTCATCCCACACCAGGCGTGCTGCAGCAGATTCTAAGAAGTTTCTGACCTCCTAGCGCGAGGGGCTCAACATCTCGCCCGAGGCATGACTTTTGCGAAAATATTCGTTCACGCAAAAACCCGACGAACATTTCTTTTACGAGATGCGCTAGGTATAATAATATCCCGAGATTTTACATCCTACCCACGAGGAAACTTATCATGCTAACCGATACTTCCACACCCGAGGAGCTCAAGCGGCCAGAAACGTTCTACCGAAAGATGACTCAGTCTGCCCCCCCCCCCTATACCGTGAGGTGGCTTAGTGCTCCTCGGGTTTAGGAACATGAGAAAAACAAAGGTGTACCACTGTGACCCCACCACAGCATCCGCCTTGTGTTGCTCTCGCCAAACAAACCCGTTGTGCATTTTGTTGTTTGTTTATTTGTTTGCGCTATCATCTCGCTCTTCTCTTACTTTCCAGTGCTTTGGGGCAATGATACGCTGTGGTCACTAAAGTAGGTAGGTTGGTAAGTAGGTAGGTAGGTAGGTAGGTGTCGTCCATATTTCTCTCTGTCTCTCCCGCGGTACGTACGTGTCTTCGTTTTTTTTTTGTCATGTCACGGGAGGGTCAGCACATTCCCAAACGCTCGTCTGTCGATTTTCACCGATTTTTTCTAGCTCGCGCTCTCGGGCTTTCTTCCTCGCGTCAATTTTTATTTTTGCACACAAGAAAAAATTCGTGCAGAGCACATACATACATACCTGGTATCATGGTACGAATACGAGTGTGCACTCGGGGGGGGGGGCTTGAACCAGCGAAATCGACCTTCTTGGTAGATACGAAGATCGGGGACGCCGTACACCATACGTAACCGTACGAGCAGGGCCGCATTATTCGATACATTAGGCATCCCCGACTTAAGAGCACCCGAGTTAAGAGCATTCGTATCTGTTGTCGCTCAAGGGCAGGGTTGCCATGACTGCCTGACGAGTTTGGCTAATAGTAATAGGGTGGGCGACCACGTCGACGTTTGCGCTCAGGTCCCAGCTGGAGTATTTGAGGGAGACAGTAATAAAGACATTTCGATGTGGGGCACGACATCGATGCGGTCTTTCGTGGAGTTAGTTAGCAAAGTTGACATCGGCTGTGTAGTTCACGCCCAGAGCAAATTCACGGAACGTCCAGCTGCGCACATTGTTGTGGTTGGGCCTGACGGGTTCCACCTGTGCACTTGCCTCAAACTAATGAGATGCGGCTTACATCGGTCACATACTTTGGGCGTGCTTGTTACTCCGTTGGGCCGAGGCGACGAGTTCCTCGGCGAATGTATACACCCGCGATGGCGGACCTCTTGCGAGTCGCGGACTTTGTACAGTGCGAATCTAAACGACTTAGACGGGCGTGAACGTGGAGCATATACTAATGGATTTACGCGTGATGTTGGTGACATGGACCTGGAGATGAACCTTGAAGATTCTGAAGATCACCCGGCCGGCCGCGGCACTGCAGCCCCCAAGAGAGGAAGGCTATACGCAAACTGTGTAGCGCGTGCCATGAAGTGGGCCAGTGTAATATCCGGTCAATTCGACAGTTCTCCAGCGTCGCATACGCAATTTAGCGAGCTGTTTGATAGATTTGACCGTGATGTTAGTGAAACCATTACGGCACACGTCCCTTCGGATGACATCACGGGGCTAGGCAACCCTCCGCGTTCCATCTTTGAAGTCACGAAAGGAAACTAGGCACAAGGACTGTTTTGAAGGACGACCACGAAAAAGAAAGCCCGGAGCGGGGACACTGCAAGTCTCAAAGATGTGGCGAAATACACTTGTGTAGCTTCCGTTGGCGTCTGAGAGTTGTGTCGTTTGAGGCGACACCGCATTGTTATGTGTTGTTTGTAGAAGCAGTGGCGTCATCGAGGATACACAGTATTGCCAGCACGTAACAATTTGTTTCAGTGTACCAGTACGGTGGACCCGTGCCGGGGTGTGTCGATCTCGGGGCGGAACGCATGATTGGATCAGGATATATCGTGTACTGATACCGTGAAACTTCGTGACGAGTCATGGCGTCTCTTGTTGTAGTGCACCGGGATGTTAAGCGGGGCACAGGTGGATTGCATCGAGAAAGCAACCAATTTGTTTACTTTCAAAGCAGCAGTAGCGGAGAGATTGTCACGCGCTGCACGGGACAGTTTGTCTTTATTCGTATCTTGTTGGTACGATCTATATTCGTCGTGGTGTTGTGCCGAGTGCTAGCTACGCCAGGTTTGGCGCGCGCGCTACCGACTCCTTCGAGTTGTGGCTTCTGGTCGTAGAAGCACATGAGATCGGCAGCTCCTCCTGCCGCAGTTTGACGGGTCGAATGTCTTCTTTGTCTACACCATAGTACTATTAATACCATACGTACCACTACTACTAATACGGTCGTCCGCGCTCTTGGCCTCAGTCCGATACACCAATTGATTGCAGCGTACGCTTGATGGGATACGACGCTATTATATTACGAGGCTTAGTTTGGGTAAGCTATTGGTTAACCTTTTGCAAGTGGGCAAACGGACTAATACCCCACTAGTACCTTAATAAATGGCGTCGTCGGCAGGACCATGGGTTTTTTGGATCGTGGGTTCAAATCCCACATCCACCATAATAAACTTTTTCGGACTTTTCTCATGTCGAACTTGAAAAATACTCTCCCCGGTATACCCAGGAAATGAAACGGCTTGGATAATTGACAGGTCCGCCCGTGTATCCGGCCGACCTGCTATCCCGCCGTTTCAGGGGGTGAAGAGTGTTATAAGGCTTAGTTTGGGTAAGCTATTGGTTAACCTTTTGCAAGTGATCAAACGGACTAATACTCCACTAATACCTTGACAATTAGATGCGGATTTTCGTTTTGGGCATACGGGGTGGGGGGGGGGCAGAGTTCGTCGCGTTGCCATGCAGGCGCCACCGAATCGGTGCCCTCGTCTTATTTTTTTGGGCAGAACTATTTCCTTTTCAGCGGGCTCACTGTTGAGTTTTCAGCTCGGCTAATTTCGATGTAGCACGCAGCTTGCAAGCATGAGTATCGACCCTAAATGGGTCGAACTCACGGCTGACGTTGTTAGAACAATTAAAAAAAATATATACGAAGGAGCTCGTCCTCCTTTTCTGGGAATGCTCGTGAATGATGAATGAGTGATGGACGTTGAGGTTCATGCTGCTTGCACATTGCACCAGATCTGATGCCGAACTTGAAAGAATGAATAAAATACCATAATAATTTAATGGCGCGATTAAGCTACGATTCACTGAATGCTCTGCATTTTTTTGACCCCCCACAGCACACCATCTAGAAGAGGCTTTAGAACGTTGATAATCAAGGATGCCACTTATATAGTATGGTAGTACATTGCAACCGTTAACGGCAAGTACCCCAAAAATAACAAAAATAAAGATATGACGTTTGTGTTTCCCCTGCCCTCGGACCCATATGTTAATTCCAAGTATATAAGGCTTAGTTTGGGTAAGCAACGGGTTATAACCTTTCGCACGTGGCCAAACGGACTAACACCCCACTAATTCTTTAACAAATGGCGTCATCGACAGACTAGATGGGTTTTCTGGGTCTTGGGTTCGATTCCCACCAAGATCCACAATAATAAATTGGTATTATAAGTAGTCCGTTTGACCACTTGCGACAGGTTAATGAACCCTTTGCTTACCCGAACTTAATCTTATAACACTCTCCCCCCCTGACACGGCGGGATAGCAGGTGTCGGCCGGATATACGGGCGGATGTGTCAATATTCAAGCGGTTTCATTTCCTGGGTATACCGGGGAGAGTATTTTTCAAGTTGGACATACATGGGGAAAGTCGTAAAAGTTTATTATGTAGTCTATGGGTGGTGCGAATCGAAGCCTTATAACATCCCCTACCCTCGAACCCCAGACCCTCTGGTATACAACGCCTGCATATATACACATCGGAAACCCCTATCTTCTTCGAATTCACATCGTGGCAGAACACGAAGATCGATGTTGAATCTCATGCTGCACATCGACTGTCGGATGGCGAAAAAAAGCCGGAAATTAGAAAATCGCTCCGCTCGTATTAAGAACACCGGAACCCCTTTAGATTGAAGTTAGTGTACAGCGCACCGCCTTCCAATTAATTGAGAAACCCAGCCTGGGTCAGTAGTCTACTAGTTTTCCTTCTTGTAGGTGCCCGCAGTCTCCTGTAGTACTGCTGTACAGGCAGCGGTGGGGGGGGCGCAATTTCGCGCCCAAGCTGAAAGTATTGTTTTGGGTGCCCTCACCAGCTACTTTTCACATAAATGTGGCGGCTTCTTATCCTTGGCTCAAGTTCAACCTGACGGAGTTGGCATCTCTTTTTTCTTACATGTTTGAAGATATGCACCCAGAGAAGAACCACAACCCACGTGGGTAATGAGCAATGAAGAGCACCTCCCAACCAAGTGACCTCGCTTCTTATCTCTTGGGTGGGCGTTCGCCACCGCTGCTTGTTACCTTACTGTTCATTAACTTGTTGCCCAGTTTGAGCAGTCGTTTTCTTACACCCTACCAGTAATTCTTACTTGTATTTTATAACGTATTTCAGCCGGCTTTCAAGAGTCCTATTAAAAAAGAAAGGCTCAACTTTTTCATTACGTCGTACAACAATAAGAAATTGGGCGTGGCAGAGACGGCTTAGCTGTAACTGGGCGATTACATGGGAAAACTAGTGATGATGATATAAGAAACTGTGAAACGGTCAACGCCCAACGCCCACCCCAACTACGAAATGAGGGCATTCCGAAGCGTGGGACAAACTAAGAAAACGTCATTCAAGAACTAAGTGTAGCTCGCGAGGACACCCGAAATAAGACATTATATTTAAGGCACTGCGCTGCGAGTGGTGCCGACATAATGCCTGGTCGACTCCAACGCGAAAGGCGGAGAGAGAGCATCGATGCTTCCGTTTTTAACCCAACCGTCAAGCTCCGGAGTATGTTATGTACTGCACAGGGCGTCGTGATATTGTCAGGCTGCTGAGCCGCTCGTGCGGAGATAGCTAGTTGAATCTAGCGCTGGAAGCTGGACGAAACAAACCTGAAGACTACTGGGGTGACCTTCCGTTGGTGTCGTGCCGAGTAACGCTGCGTGATCCGGTCAGGCGCGGTTTCGGAAGCCTGTGTCCAGCAGAGAAGATCGCAAGATCGCCTGTGCTACCGGCTGTTTTAAAAAAATACATACTACAGTTTTTCCATGTACTTTTTTTATTCACCTGGTAATCTACAGCGTCATAGTGTCAGGCTGCTGTGCTGCCCGTGCGGAGATAGCTGGTTGAATCTAGCGCTGGAAGCTGGACGAAACAAATCTGAAGACTACTGGGGGTGGCTTTCCGTTGGTGTCGTACTGAGTCACGCTGCGTGATCCGGCCAGTCGCGGTTTCGAAAGCCTGTGTCCTGCAGAGAAGATCGCAAGATCGCCTGTCTGTGGTGCTGTGCTTCCAATTGGTTTTGTATGGGTATAGATGGCTCCATCATACGAGGAAAAGTACTTATCATCCCCGGAGTTGTTTTCTTAAATGCTGCTCGCGAATTGCATATACCGCTATCCGTTAAGAGCGCATGGTTCGGCTTGTCACGGGGCGCCTTTACACCTGGAAACCCTTTTTAGGGACAAAATTACTTGAAGTTAGTATAGGGAGCGATTTTGGGGTTCTAAAGGGGTTAACGCCTTCACAACTGGACACCCTATTTGGGGACAAGTTTACTTGAAGTTAGTATATAGGGGGATTTTGGGGCTTTAGAGGGGCTAACGCCTTTATTACAACTTGAAACCCTATTTGGGGGACAAGTTTACTTGAAGTTAGTACAGGGAGGGACTTGGGGGCTCTGAAGGGGTTAACGCCTTTACAGCTGGAAACCGTTTTTGGGAACAAATATAGTTGAATTTAGTATAGGGGGATTTTGGGGCGCTAAAAGGGTTACATCGGGGTACCCACTACTGCTGTACCTCGTACACGTGATGTACTCAAGTCAGGCTGCTGGGACAAATATACAAATGTAGTCTGTATAGTCTGATGTCTAATGATCACTTACAACGTATTAGTCGTGGTTATTATTGGTGTTTTCGTATAAGTACTTTTTCAGGATGGCAGATTTTACCATTTGCTACGGGGTCGAGGCAATGGATGACCGGAGACATGACATGAGGGGGGGGGTACGGTCCGCAAGACTATTGTTGCGTATGATACCCGGAGAAACATTTTTTCCATCCATATATCGAGATATTTACTATTCTTAATTTTGCCATCATAAAACAACAACAACAACAACAACAACAACAACACAGAACAGTCTGTGTTTGATGTTCAAGCAGAGAGCTTCAACGTCGGTCGCTTCATAAACACTACTACTACTACTACTACTACTACTACTACTACTACTACTACTACTACTACTACTACTACTACTACTACTACTACTACTACTACTACTACTACTACTACTACTACTACTACTACTACTACTACTACTACTACTACTACTACTACTACTACTACTACTACTACTACTACTACTACTACTACTACTACTACTACTACTATTACTACTAACTACTAGTCTACTACTACTACTACTACTACTGCTACTGCTACTACTACTACTACTACTACTACTACTACTACTACTACTACTACTACTACTACTACTACTACTACTATTACTACTACTACTACTACTACTACTACTACTACTACAACAACAGCAACCCCCCCGAAAAGAACAAGATAAGAAAATCAGGCACGGACAAACCCGACCGTTTTTACTATCCATTGAAAATTATGGTAGTATTATACTGGTATGTACGTAGCCGTCCCCCAGTCAGAAGAGCGATATATATGTGGTGATATAAGGCTTAGTGTGGGTAAGCTATTGGTTGACCTTTTGCAAGTGGTCAAACGGACTAATACCCCACGCAGCTTGCAAAGATGGGCATTGACCCGAAATTCGTCGAACTCACGGCTGACGTCCTTGAAATAATTTTATAAAATGATACCCCACCTGATACCTTAACAAATGGCGTCGACAGACCATGCTTTTTTGGGGGTCGTGGGTTCAAATCCCCCATCCACCATAATAATGAACTTTTTCAGACTTTCCCCATGTCGAACTTGAAAAATACTCTCTCCGGTATACCCAGGAAATGAAATGGCGTGGATAATTATCACGTCCGCCCTTATATCCGGCCGACCTGCTATCCCGCCGTTTCAGGGGGGGAAAATGTTTTATAAGGCTTAGTTTGGGGCAAGCTATTATTGGTTAACCTTTTGCAAGAAAGTGGTCAAACGGACTAATACCCCACTAAAACCTTGACAAATGTGGTGTGCCAGGGCAACATTCGACCGCCTTTTGTTCGGGGAAAGCAGCCTTGTTCGTCCCACGTTACACGAGGAGAGCAATTCCCCGGTCTCGCCGAGCGATTTTGACTACCTACCTGTCAAGGTATCGGGATTCCGCCTCACCCAGACCGCCTTACTTGATGGAGGACCCCTGCTGTGTATTATCATAATCGCGAAAAAGAAGGTTGATGATTGTTGATGTTGTTCTCACATTAACTCGGATAAAATCAAGTCCGTGGTCACAGGACAGGCTCCAGTCACTCTGTCTGGAGCTGAGGAGTACCCCAGAGAAAAAACACAAACAAACCAAACAAAGGTGTGGTAACACATACCAGGTATATCACAGCTGACGCAATTCATGCCTCCGCTAGAAACATACAGAACTTTTAACACTTTACTACTAATTATTGTACGTAATTCCCCGGTCTCGCCGAACGATTTTGACTGCCTCTTATCATGTCGGGATACCGCCTCTCAGACCGATTTTATAAAAATATTTCAAGGACGTCAGCCGTGAGTTCGACGATCTCAGGTCAATGCTCATCTTTGCAAGCTGCGTTGTTGATACTTGTAATATATACTACGTATGTATGTGGGTGAGTTTTTCTCAATGGGAGTGGTCCTTTTGTTTTAAAAATAATACATATACACCTCATCATCTTTCTAGAGCCATCCGTGCCGCTGCTTCCCCCCCCCCCCCCGCCGCCCCGAACGCCCCCTTCTTCCCCACCACCCGCACCATCGCCTAGACCTAGCACCACAGGTATAACAAACCCCTCACCTAAAACCCTTCCTTTCCCCCCGCCCCCTCCCCCCCCCCCCACCTCCCCAAACCCCCCCCACCCCATCCCACCCCCACCCCTTCGAGCACCCCGCCCTCTCTACTCACTGATTGTACGACTTATGTTAAGGAATTAGTGGGGTATTAGTCCGTTTGACCACTTGCAACTGGTTAACCGATAGCTTACCCAAACTAAGCCTTATAACACTCTCCCCCCCTGAAACGGCGGGATAGCAGGTCGGCCGGAAATACGGGCGGACCTGTCAATATATCCAAGCCGTTTCATTCCCTGGGGTACCAGGAAGAGTATTTTTCAAGTTCGCCATGGGGAAATCTGAAAAAGTTTATTTTGGTGGATGTGGGGATCGAACCCACGACCGAAAAACCCATGGTCTGTCGACGACGCCATTTGTTAAGGAATTAGTGGGGTATTAGTCCGTTTGACCACTTGCAACTGGTTAACCGATAGCTTACCCAAACTAAGCCTTATAACACTTACCCCAGGATATACATGATAAACTGATGCATTCTTCCCAAAACCGTCACATTTATCCCCTCAAAATAATATATATTTTCCACGCACAGATTGAGCTGCCCCACACGCCCCACCCCCGCCCCAACCCCCCCCCCCTACGATAAACTGGTGCATTTTTTTTTTTTTCTTCCCAAAACCGTCAGATTTACACCCTTAAAAGGATTTATAGCCTCCACGCACAAATTGCCCGCCCGTTCGCCCCCCCCCCCCCCAAGTCCCCCCCCCCCCCCCCCCAGTCCCCCACCCCCCCCTCCCCCCCCCCCCCTCCAACCCCGCTCGCTTTTGATCAAAACCAGGCCCCCACGTCCTTCAAAACTCCGCCCCCCCCTCACCGGTTATTCGACTTACAGGATTCACTTGATAAACGGATACATTTGCCTCCACAGCTGTCAGATTTTGTCCCCCTCAGAAACGAGTTTTATAGTTTCCGCGCACAGACTGCCTAACATCAGCCTGTTGACCCTGATAGCTACACTGTATGTAACTGTAAGGGGAGTCGCCGACCTATATCCTTAATGAGGATACACAACTCGCAATACGCGCGATCGGAGTATCACACACAGCTTGCAAAGATGAGTTTCGACGAAATCTTCGATCTCACAGCTGGGGTGTATTTTCATTTTTTATAATATATATACCAGGTACATATTTTGTTTTTCTCCCCTTACTATATATAACTGTTGGTGTTGGTATTTTATAAAAATATTTTAAGGACGTCATCCGTGAACTCGACGAATTTCGGGTCAATACTCATGTTCGCAAGCTTGTTGTTGGTACTTGTAATATACCATACGTATGTGGGTAAGTTTTTCAAATGGGAGGGGTCCTATTTTATTTATTTATTTTTCAAATATGTATACTAATTGTTTTGTTTTTTCTCCACTATTATAATAATAGTTGGTGTTGGGATTTTTACTTTATTAGGTGGGGAATGTTTGAGCTAGATCTCACATCATATCTATTTTATAACTTTATTTCCGTAGTTTCCACTTTAGACTACTGCTCTACAATATTATGTATGATAGGTGGTTTATTTTGATTCTTCTCCGCTTTAATATCGGAAGGAGAACGAATATAGAGTATTACTAGTTATTTAATAGGGAAATTGACAAAATCGGGTACACCCGGGTGGTTTCTGAACAAAATCGGGTACCTTTTTTTCCGCGACGGGGCGCGCTTACGCACGCCTGCAAAACGCCTCCAAATCGCCTTCTGGCGCCTGAACTCACTGCGCCTTGTGTACGCGCAGCACCCCAAACCGTTTTTTCGGCGTACCCTCAAAACGGCGCCAATGACGGCCCCCAAAAAGTGCTCTCGACGGACAACCCGATTTTGTTCAGGAACACACCGGGTATACCCCGCCCTGTGCTTCGATTTTATCAACTACCCGATTTCGGCCATACTGCACCCGTTTTTGTTCACTTGCAACACCCGCGGAGACACGGAAACGGACGACATCTCCCCGCAACCCAGCTGTGGAAGATCCCGCACACAACTAGCAACTTGGCGACTGTCATGCGACCACAGCAGCACTGCTAACTTCCCGGCCCACAAAGATCCAGCCCCGATGCAACCGCACTGCGAAGAATGGTGGCATGGCGGTGAGCGCGGACACCCAACCAAGATCCGGCGACACCCAACCAAGATCCGGCGCTAGGACGAAAAGACAAGACCATATTGTTGTTTGTTGTTTTCTCACATTAACTCTTGTCAAAAATCTAGAGCCCGTGGTCACACAAAGGTGCTGGAGCCCTAGGAAGATCCGAAAAACCAAGTGAAATCAAAATTCGTCAGGGAAATACTACGCTTTCCCGCCTAAAAACGCATGATACGGAAGAAGGCGCACAAGTGAAAAGGTCAAATGTGCAAACTAAACTCACATGGCCGCGGGTATCCACTCAACTACAGCATAGAGTTCCCCCGTCCCCACAACTAACCAACTCGTATATGTAGAGACGGTCCACTGTTGGTGATTTGGTCCTCACAACAACACGCGTCAGACGAGCCTGAGGGTGCCTGTTTTCGGAGAACTTCGTGTTTTTCCGAAAAAATAAGGGACGTATGTATCCTCCCTTCCCCGGAGCATGTATTGCTGCGGTGGGGTGCTTCGAAGTACTTCGTATAACTCAACAAAACTACTTGTACTTCGTAGTACAGCTGTTGCGTGTGTGTATGCGTTCGCAGTATGTGTTAGCAGTCCAGTACGTGTTCGCAGCACAGTATGTGCTCGCAGTACAGTAGTAGTATGTGTTCGCATCACGGTATATATATGTTCGCGTTATTGAGTACGTGTTCGCAGTAGGTGTTTGCAGTACAGAATGAATGTGTTCGCAGTACAGAGGGTTCGAACGCCGAAAAAACGGTTTGGGGTGCTGCGCGTACACAAGGCGCAGTGAGTTCAGGCGCCAGAAGGCGATTTGGAGGCGTTTTGCAGGCGTACGTAAGCGCGCCCCGTCGCGGAAAAAAAGGTACCCGATTTTGTTCAGAAACCACCCGGGTGTACCCGATTTTGTCAATTTCCCTATTTAATATGTTAATATTAATACAGCATTCAAGAATATAAAAGTCGGCTACTCCAAAAAAAAAAAAAAAAAAACTCTTTCGGTCACGAACCCACTGACTGTTCCAAATTGATACGCTGTCAGTCACTCTAACATTTTATGCAGATATTTTCAGGACGTCAGCCGTAAGTTCGACGAACTTCGGGTCACTACTCATTTTTTCAAGCTGCTTGTTGGTACTTGTAATGTACTGTACGATGTGGGTAAGTTTTTTGTTAATGGGAGCGGGGTCCTATCATTCGTTTCTTAAAAAAAAATGTTTTCTACACAATAATGAGTGGTGTTGGTATTTTTACTTTATTAGGTAGGAGGTGGGGAATTTTTAACTAGATCTAACATCATATCTATTTTTTTATATATTTATTTCTGTTGTTTCCACTATATATACTGCTCCATCATATGTAGACTCTATCATATGGTGAATGGTTTGCGTATGGATGGCTTGGTCAGGGTTGTTGGTACTTACTTGTGGTTATTAAGTGCGTAGGTAAGTTTTCTCTGCAGTACCTATGATACCTGGGGGTGGTCTTATTCTTTGTTTTTTGCACTATAATACGAGTATAATATTGGCGGGTTTTGGTATACACCGGGAGTATGAAGACAGTAGTAGTGACGTACGAAGTGATGTTATATTAATAGATATAATGTAAAAGTCTCACCCTGAAAAAAAAAGGTTGCTGTGAGATTTATTTGGGGACCCGCGCTCTACTGCTGTCTTGCAATTATTCTTGTTTTTGCTATGTACGACGATGATGATAGTACATTAAAATCCTCCAGAAAGTAGGGGAAATAATCAAGAAGGGAAACCCGAAAGCACGCAGAAAAACGGAAATCCTTTGAACAACCCGAACGTGTGGCTTAACCCCTTCACTTCCAGTTTTTGGGGACAAAATTACTTGGATTTAGTATAGGAAGGGCTTTGGGGGTTCTAAAGGGGTTAACTGCATCTTATTCACGTTAAACTGATGATGTTTCTGCCCGTCTACATCCAGCACAACAACCCGTGTCCCTGCCGATGCCTCATCTTCTAGAGAGAGGCGAGATCTCTCTGACAGCTGTTTGTCTCGGGCCACAAAAACCGCAAGACAGAGACGGATAAACATAGGAGAATACAGAAATGAGTATGATTTGACCACCTATGCAATATACATATTATTGCCAACCAACCGCGAATAAGCATGCTCTCATGCTCTCATATCCACCGAACAATTATTATTTTGCTACTATTAATATTAATACGGAGATCCTTCGACCAGGCGTTTAATTGGACGTAGTACTACGTGAAAGGTTTTCAGATTTGCACGTAAACTCAATACTGCCCCTGCCGACCTCGAGAGCAGACCTCGAACCCCCCAAAGAAAGGGAGCCCAAAGGGTTGGGTTGGTGTAATAAGGCTTAGTTTGGGTAAGCTATTATTGGTTAACCTTTTGCAAGTGGTCAAACGGACTAATACCCCACTAATACCTTAACGAATGGCGTCGTCGACAGACCATGGGTGTTTAGGGTCGTGGGTTCAAATCCCACATCCACCCATGATAAACTTTTTCAGACTTTCCCCATGTCGAACTTGAAAAATATTTTTCCCCGGTATCCCCAGGAAATGAAACTGCTTGGATATTGACAGGTCCATGAATGTCAAGATACGGCCGCCCGTTGTTGTTGTTGTTGTTGTTGTTGTTGTTGTTTTTGTTGTTGTTGTTGTTGTTGTTGTTGTTGTTGTTGTTGTTGTTGTTGTTGTTGTTCTCACATTAACTCGCGTAATCAAGTCCATGGTCAGCACAGGACAGGCTCCAGTCACTCTGGATGAAGCTGAGGAATACCCCAAGGAAAACACAAACAACCCAAAGGTGGTACACGCATAGACTATGTCACAGCTGACGCAATTCATTCGTCCATCCACCAGAAACCTATAAAAGTGCAAAATCGGGAGTCAGCCTACGATGTGCCAGGTCCATACTGGTGCATACATCCGGCCGACCTCCTATCCCGCCGTTTCTTCAGGGGGGGAGGGTGTTGTAAGGCTTAGTTTGGGTAAGCTATTGGTTAACCTTTTGCAAGTGGTCAAACGGACTAATACCCCACTAATACCTTAACATTGGGGTTAGGGTTAGGGTTGGGGTTAGGGTTAGACTTGGGGTTAGGGTCAGGGTTGGGGTTAGGGTTAGGGTTGGGCTTGGGGTTGGGGTTGGTCTGAACACCGCAACCTTAGAGCGTCGTGTTGTGCGGACCTGCACACAGGTAGCCGCCATATCGTACATAAATCGCTATTTTAATTCAAGGATGCGAAACTAAAAAACGTTGCACGTACGTACGTGCAACTTCGCGGGGGCTGAGATCCTTTCTTTGTATCAAGATACGACCTGACTTTTATCACAAAAAATAAACGCAGCATTTTTTTTTTCAACAGTTTTGTTTGGGTCAAGCTCTCCTACGTCACTCAACTGACTGTTTTTTCGTGTGGTGCTATTATACTGCGGTATATATAGCGAGCAAACCAGGCAACAACATATTGTCGACTTGGTCCATTTGGAATCCCAATAACTCTCCCTTTATACTAGCTTGTATACTAACTCCAAGTTAGTTGTCCCCACAGACAGCCGTGAACGCCTCAAAATTATAAGCTAAACACACAAACAAACGGGGACACGTTTTTGTTCCACCCTCTTCTTGCTTTCTTTGGATTTCATCTTAATAAGTACAACGGATACCCGTAAAAATAAATATCGCCGTCTAATATTATTCTTCTTTTTGTCATCCAATAATGTGCAGCGAGCACTGGTGGTGGTGATGCAGCATACCGGTAATAAGCTTCAACGTCATTTTTTTTTTTTTTCGCTCATCCTTTTTTTTTTTTTTTGTAATTATTATTCTCCGGCGGATGGGGAAACATAAAGCTCAAGACCATCACACTTCCACTTGTTTTCATAAAAGTCGTGTGTGTGTCGATTTAACTCAATTGCACCCGCGATCCAAATCCAATCTATTACCAGATATCTCTCTTCAGTTTTTATTTCTCGTTCTCCTTCGAGTTTCCCTAAGCATACCTGAGATCCGGGGTCGCTAGGCGCAGACTCTTCTACCCCCCCTCCCCACTACAGAACACCGCCTTCATTTGTTATCGCCAGAATAAGTCAACACCTTTTCCCCCCGTCGACTCGCTGCGTCGAATTATTGTGCTTACTTACCCACGCTGTAAAGCGCTCTCGGCAGTTGGTGTCTCTAGAAAACAAAAATATCCGTACCGAAATTTGAACCGCTGCCTCCTGAATCATTTGTTACGTTCGAGGTTAACCGCTGGATAGAACATTGGGGCGACCGGAACACTCGTCGACATTCATACCCAGAAAGAAGAAATTCTACTACTGCTATAGCAAAACCTTTTGTCCTCCATGTACATCTTTTTTTCTGTTCTTGTTTTCATCCCATTTATTATCCTCGCACTATACTCTCGCCCTCCCTCCCAGTAGTAACTCGGATCCGGGGTCACATAGCAGGCCCTCCTCCCTACTCCCCAACACTACGGTATAATAACGCCTTCAATATTATCGCGAGAAGGATTCAGCGTTTTCTTCCCGCGTCGACTCGCGTCGAATTGTACACGTTGTGTGTTGATTTTGTAGCAACATTTTCTCTAGTAATAAGTGTCAATCCTCTTCGTCTGTGCAGACGATAGAGGCGCACCGATTTTTTTCTGAGGTTCCTCAATTTTGGGAGCTTGAGACATGTCCCTTCTTAAACCAAAAAAATTTAGAAAAGAAAAATCAAAACTGATTTGGAAAAGAAAAATCAAAACTGCTCGCACCGAAGAAAAAAATGCCGTACGGCGCCAAGGTACACAACAATCTTGAACCACGACGACCAAAAACTGTCCTTACCACGACGATTTTGGGTTAAGGAGCCCCGTCATTCAGAAACCACTTTCGCCAAGAAAAGGTATACCTCTATCGTGTAGCACGCGTCTGCACTGAATACCTATATAGTGGTAATTGCGAAGAAGACGACACAGCACAGAAAGCGCCCGTTTAATGCATTCACTGCTGCCCTTGTTGGGAACGAATTAACTTGAATTTAGTATCGGGAGGGGTTTTGGGGCTCTGAAGGGGTTAACGTTATATATTATGAATAGTAAGAAACGTTCTACGTATGTTTCGCACAAAACTCAATTTCTGTTTCTTCTTGTCGCCACGAGTAATGAAGAGTATACCGGATTTAGTATGGCAGCCGACCCGAGCAACGATCTTCTTGGGTCAACTTTCTTTTTTATGGCGAGAAATGAGCCTAAATCAAGCTCTCACGGCCGAGTTTCTTACGAACGGGCGCCCTCTGCGTGATACGAGAGCCGTGGTTGATGGCCCACGGTTGGACAATCAGCGGACAATCAGCAACTTTTTCTACTGTCTCGGGGATCCATTGTTACACTAGTAGGATGAAGTACACAAACAAAAAAGCGGGAAAACCCTTAAACCAGACCCCAAACCAGCCAGAAACGGGCGAGAAATGGCTGCGCCGTTTTCGATTCCCCTTTCATTTGCTCCGATCTGCGGATCACAATCTCCGAATTGCTTACACTCTATGTAGAGTCTGACGCAAACACAGCCAGCCGTCACAAAATGTAAGGGAAATCGACTGAACGCGGGAGATTATTTTCTTTTTTATTAAGACAATAAAAATACACGACAACAGCAACAGCTACGAGGTCGAGGAATCCGTCGAAGCTTTCACATTTGCAAGCTGTGCGTTATACTCCGATCGCGAGTGTTATTGGGAGTGTGTACTCGTCATTCAGGTCGTAGGTCGGCGACTCCCCGTAGTTCTAGCTATTAATAGCACCAGGGTCGACAGGGCGACGCCAAGACGCTCAGGCTTCAATGATTTAATCAATCTGCGCACGGAAACTGTAAATACCCGTTTTGAGGGGGACAAAATCTGACGGCTGTGGGATGCACCAACTGTTGATACTCATACATTAGGGGTCCCTCGATAAGGCGGTCAGACTAAGGCGGTATCCCGATATAAGGCGGTCAAAATCGCTTGGCGCGACTGGGGAATAGCACTCATAACCTGGAGTGAATACGGCGGCTTCCCTTTATAAGGCGGTCGTATTGCTCTCAGGCACACCATGCCGCCTTATTGGGGGACCCCTACTCTACACAAAATACGGGTCCCCCGATAAGGCGGTATCCCGGTATAAGGCGGTATCCCGATATAAGCCGGTCGTATTGCTCTCAGACACACAATGCCGCCTTATTGGGGGCCCCTACTCTGTACAAATACGGATTCCTCAATAAGGCGGTATCCCGATATAGGCGGTATCCCGATATGAGGCGGTATCCCGATATAAGGCGGTATCCCGATAAAAGGCGGTCAAAATCGCTTGGCGCGACTGGGGAATAGCAATCATAACCGGGAGTGAATACGGCGGCTTCCCTTTATAAGGCGGTCGTATTGCTCTCAGGCACACCATGCCGCCTTATTGGGCGACCCCTACTCTACACAAAATACGGGTCCCCCAATAAGGCGGTATCCCGATATAAGGCGGTCAAAATCGCTTGACCCGACTGGGGAATAGCACTCATAACCGGGAGTGAATACGGCGGCTTCCCTTTATAAGGCGGTCGTATTGCTATCAGACACACCATGCCGCCTTATTGGGGGGCCCCTACTCTGTACAAATACGGGTCCCTCAATAAGGCGGTATCCCGACATAAGGCGGTATCCCGATATACGGTGGTCAAAATCGCTTGGCCCGACTGGGGAATAGCACTCATAACCCGGATTGAATAAGGCGGCTTTCCCGTATAAGGCGGTCATATTGCTCTTGCAAACCATCGCCTTACCGGGGGACCCCTACTGTACTTAGAAAAACGAGGACGAGAAGGGGGGGGGTATCCGATATTCCTGCATGGCCGTAGTCGTATGACCATATGGTATAGACCCTCGCATCCCTCCTATGCCGAGACGGTGTACGTCGGGTTTTCACCGACCAGGCACCGACCAGGCAGACGTTGCTTGCACCAAGCGCGAAGCGCCGTGAGCTGTTCGACGAGTCGCATGAAGGGTGAGCTGCATCCTACTAAGAACCGCTTGTGAGGCGGACTTGCATATGGATGACAGCTTCAATGAGTTAACTTAATTTCCGGTATAGCCACTTCCAGAGACAGCAATGGAAGTATTATGTAGTAACTGCCTCGTGGGTGCCTTACCAAAAGCACTAGCAGATATGCATATGTACCATTTTGATTTTTTTGCCTAGTCCGTCCCTTTTTCTCCGCCGGCGCAGAGTTTTTTTGTGTGCTTTCTTCTGCAATGCGATCAGACTACCCGTCGGTATATTATCAGCCGTGTGCCGGGCTCATGGGACGTCCGTGGCGCGAGCTGTGGCCGCGGAAAGCCGCCGAGACTGGCTCTATTTTGCGGGGTATGAGACGCTTCTGTCCCCGGGCAACCACACACTAGACGTATTTAAGCCTCGAGGTTAGGTCTTAAGTATTTCCAACTGGAAGAGCTAGGCCATTCGATATTTCGACCTTAAACGCATAAAAAAAACACCATATATATGTCTAAAACTCGAAATAGTGGTCTCTTTCAGTACGCATAAAAAGAAAAGCCGAGGAAAGATCAAACTACTTGAAAATAGACTATGATATTTCTGCACTACTCCAGACGCAGATGGCAAGACGAGGATTTATGTCATGAATCAGCACATGAGTGGGTGGAAACTTCGAGAAAGACCCTCCCCTGACCATGCTGTGCGAGCTTGAACAAACGGCCAAAACAAATAACTGGTGCCTGGCAAAAACAATGAGTGCTTCGTACTCCATACTCGCTTCATATGTAGGATACCTCGCAGGCGTCTGCCGCCTTCGGTGTGCCTCAGTGTGGCAGTCAGTACAGCAGCACAGCAGGACTGGCCCTCAACCCGGTTCAATTTCCACCCTCGAAATGTAGGCATCCGTCTGATGTTTCCTCGAGCTTTTGTCGTCTGAAATGCTGTTGTTTGCTGGAAAATACTCGGAAAATTGCTTCAAATATGCACTTGGGCCAAAATGTGCCCAAGTGCATATTTTGGGAAAATCCACATCTCACCATGGTCTGCCGTGGTCGTTAGGTCGATAAAATAGACCTATTTTGTAGACATTTTAAACACGATAGGGCTTAATTTGGTTTAGAGCCTAAAATATAGGCATATCGTCAGGCTTAAATACGTCTACTACACACACGGTGGAACTTTTGTCCTCGCACGTACATCGGGGTGGCATCAAAATGTATTTGCGAGAGAATTTTCCCGCACTGCTAGACGCGGGCGCGGTGTATATGTACCCGCTGCAACGACGTGAACTATGTCATTACTGTGAGTTCTCCCTCACAATTGACACGGTGGTTACCATACAGCAGTAGCGAAACCTGTATAAAGAGATATAAAGTAGCAACACAACCCAAGCAAAAGTAACGATGTGCACACAACAGACCATATCGGCAACAAACATCGGTATAAGCACGCGGGGAAAAATACTGGACACAGAAAACAAACAACAAAAATTGACACCAATGATTCCTCTAACAGCAGCGACAGCAGTACAAACCCATCAGACAGCAAAAAATTTAAAATGATCAAGACAACAATAGCGGCAACAATAACAATTCTGGTCAATGGTCCATTATTCCCGAGATTGGTGATGGTGCATGTTTATTAAGATGTATCTCGCGTCGTGTGCACAACAACCCAGCTTTACATCACATCGTCCGTGCACATATTATTGCCCACATCACAACCAATTTGTACACCGTTATCCCAGGATCAGGTTTCAACACTTTCCACGACAGCATCTTAGCTGGAGCAAATCAAGAACTTGTGGAAGTCGCTGGATCTCAACCTACTACATATTCGAGTGTTGAAGAGTATCTCCACTTCATGTCACAGCCTTACGCATATGCTACAAACGTAGAATTAGTTGCTGCCACGCAGTTATACGGAGTGGACTTTCGAATAACTTATCACACCGAGCCTCAGCAATATCCCAACCCTCCTCCTCCAAAAGTCTGTGATATCTTATTATATTATCCACATTCTTTCCACCACGCATCCCTCCGATATACACCTTCTGCGTAAATATTTCATCATCATCAGTTGTAGTCATTCGACTTGCGTCGCCCCCGGGAGGCACGTGTCCACCTCCCGAAGGGGAACCTTGTACATTATACATTATACGATAATTCCCCTTGTGCGGAGTAAAAGCTCTCCATCCTGCATATATGATCTAACTCGACCGCCAGCTGTGATCGACCGCCCCCCCCAAAAGAAAAACTGTACTGAGGGAAGGGGGGGGGAGGGGGGAGTGTACTCAGTTTGTGCATGGTCGTAGTCGTATGACCATAGACCCTCGCACCCCTACTATGCCGGGACGGAGGACGTCGGGTTTTCGCCAACCATGCAGACATGGCTTGCACCAAGCGCGGAGCGCCGTGAAGTGTTCGTCGAGTCGCATGGAGGGTGAACTGCATCCTTCCAACAACCGCTCTTAAGACGGACTTCAGCACCTTGTGCCTACTTTCTTACTTATGGATGACAGCGCCAATGAGTAATACTTTGTTTTCTGGTGTGGCCACTCCAGAGACAGCGATGTATTATTAGAGATGAGTACTTGTCAGTAACCATCATTGTCGTTACTTGATAACACTTGAAATCATCTGGTATACATTGCGAATAGCTCGTACGACAGACATTTTTTAGCCTGGTAGTTGTCGTTTATCGATGCAGTACGTAGCAAGCACAAGTCTCAGCAGAAATATCTTGGATGCATGATGCACAGCAGCTTACTGGTTAGTCATATCCAAAAGCTGGCGCATGTACGTAGTACGTTCGAGAAACGCGGTGTTATCAAATAATGCGGCGGAATAACGTACCTCGTACGTATAGCAACATTCATGAAATATGATTTTAGGCTGACTGTCGGGACGTTGACGTAGCTAAGCTCCCAGAACGGTCTCCTGCGCTACTTTCGTTTTGCGTGGAAGCTCGTGAAAGCTTCCGTGGAAGCTTTCATATATTCCATATCTTCCATGGAAGCTTCCATGGAATATATGGAAGCTATGGAAGCTTTCATGGAAGATATGGAATATATGAAAGCTTCCACGGAAGTAACTTCCACGGGAGTTTCCACGAAAGCTTCCACGAAAGTTTTTATGGAAGTAACTTTCACGAAAGCTTCCATGGAAGTAATGGAAGCTTTGGCGGAAGTTATGGAAGCTTTCACGGAAGTAACTTCCATGGAAGATATGGAAGATATAAAAGCTTCCACGGAAGTAACTTTCACGGGAGCTTCCACGTAAGCTTCCACGAAGGCTTCCACGAAAGCTTCCACGAAAGCTTCCACGAAATCTTCCATGGAAGCTTTCATGGAAGTAATGGAAGCTTTCGCGGAAGTTATGGAAGCTTTCATGGAAGTAACTTCCACGAAATTCTTCATGGAAGCTTCCGTGGAAGCTTCCATGGAAGATATGGAAGATATGAAAGCTTCCACGGAAGTAACTTCCACGGAAGCTTTCATGAGAGCATCCGTCAGCTTCCGTGGAAGCTTCCATGGAAGATATGGAAGATATGAAAGCTTCCGTGGAAGTATATTCCACGGGAGCTTTCACGAAAGCTTCCACGAAAGCTACCATGGAAGTAATGGAAGCTTTCGCGGAAGTAATAGAAGCTTCCACGGAAGTTACTTCCATGGAAGCGTAGGGTTAGGGCTAGGGTTAGGGTTAGGGTTAGAGTTAGGTTGCTTCCGTGGAAGCTTCCGTGAAAGCTTTCATGGAAGCTTCCGTGGAAGTTGCTTCCGTGGAAGCTTCCGTGGAAGCTTCCGTGCTGGAAGCTTCCGTGGAAGTTGCTTCGGTGGAAGCTTCCGTGGAAGCTTTCATGGAAGCTTCCGTGGGAGTTGCTTCCGCGGAAGCTTTCTTCCGTGGAAGCTTCCGTGGAAGTTGTGTCCGTGGAAGTTGCTTCCGTGGAAGTTGCTTCCGTGGAAGCTTCCGTGGAAGTTGCTTCCGTGGAAGCTTCCGTGGAAGTTGCTTCCGTGGAAGCTTTCGTGGAAGTTGCTTCCGTGGAAGCTTCCGTGGAAGTTGCTTCCGTGGAAGCTTCCGTGGAAGTTGCTTCGGTGGAAGCTTCCGTGGAAGCTTCCATAATTCCATGGAAGCTTCCATTGCTTCCACGGGAGCTTTCGCGCTTCCATGGAAGCGATGAAAGCTACCGTGGAAGTCGTGGAAGCTTCCGTATCTTCCATGGAAGCTTCCATGGAAGCTTTCAGGAGCTTCCATTAAAAATGCAGATAGTGCAGGTGGCCCTCCCAGAAGCAAACCTCAGGGAACGTTGCCATAGCTACGGTACCCCCAAGAGCAAGCCTCCGGAAACGTTGCTATAGGTAGACCATACAACTTTGCGTAGAGTACATCTGTCCATAGCATACGAATTGTGCCGTCTCGATCAGATGATGGTCAGACCCACCTCGATCACTCCTCTTTGCTCACCATCAGCTCTCATCTGCTGAGCAACTTAATCATCAATCAACATACCGGCTTGGGGTCGTCCGCCAATGAACGTATTCTCTTTTCTTTCTTGAAGCTCTTCTACAGGCACACTTAACCGTGAGTTTGCGTTAGCCTCTAAATATTATACAGGCTGTGTCTTGATCGGGTTATCCGCAAACGAGCGTACGTAAGCGTATACCGGCAGGTGTCGTCCCTTCTCCCCCCCGGTTCTTGCCTTCAATTTGCATCGCGCATAGGGTCCAGCAAGCCCAGTGCTGCCCGTTGATTTTTCATCGAGCGATGCTAACTCACGCTCTCGTGCTTTCCCCAAGTCAATTTGTGCACAAGAAAAAATCCCGTACGAATTTACACGAGTATGCGCTCGGGGTTACTCGGATCTCACGAAACTGACCTAAACAGGCTCGAGGATAACCTGATACGCCACCGGGGCAACCGGCATATCTATGATACTATACATCGAGTAGAACAACCAGACAACGAAAACATCCAACATCATTTTCCTGTGATTGATATCCTTTTGAATGATAATACTCTGCCACAAGGGCTCCGCATGGGTAGGGCAGAGCAGCACTTCGATTTGTTCGACTCAATACTCGATAGAGAGTAAAATCCGTTACCACACAACACATAGTATACGCGTGTAGAACGTAAAGTAATGCCAAGATATTGATATAGACTAACAGTGGATTACTTACTACTTCTGTCGTTTCCTCCGTTTCTCCGTTTCTTGCGTGAATCCGACTCCGACCTTCATCATACATATTTCGATCGATAAATCCGAGCCGACGCAGACTGACCCTCTAGTCTGGCCACTAAGAGACGTTTCGAGTGCGTTTCTTGACGTTTCGACTCAACCAAGTATCCAGCGTCAGCAGAGGGATGGCCAAACGTTTGCTGCATGTTCTCTACGTAGCAACTGACAGGCGCGCACTGAGCCAGCTTTTGCTACATACATGCATGATACCATAATATAATACGCGCGATCGGAGTATCACACACAGCTTGCAAAGATGAGTTTCGACAAAATCTTCGATCTCACAGCAGCTGGAGTGTATTTTTATTTCCATAATTGAGTTTCAACCATTCAATCGGTTGTACTCACAGCTGACGTTTTTCAATTTTTATCTAGATCCGAGGCTCGCAGACCGACTGCGTCTCTGTGTGCATATATAGTGATCGTGGAGAGACTTGCTGACGGTATTCTAGGCGTGAAACACGGTGTCGCTGCCTTCGTCATTCAATTCCTCGAATGCTACTATAGTAATGCTGCTACTTGTTGCTGCAGACCACTCTCGTCTGGTCGATGGAATATTTAGCCCGGAATATTAGTAGTGCGCGATAGCACTGAACAAAGAATTGGTAGTTAAGAATTTCAGGCTCGATCCAGTTTTAGACGAAAATAACGTAAAATTCCTGGTATGGCCTTTTTGTCTGATTGCTGGTCGCTCATTGGCCGGAGATCGTACATAAAGTGTAACCGTCATCTGGGGACGATAGGGTCCATTCCCAGAATCATAACCCATTCACATATATACAACTCCGACAACCCCGGGAACGAACATGGATATATCACCAGGATTGATACCTCCCCGCACAGTGTAGAAATCCCCAATGCCACTGACCGGCCGATCTCTAGTTGGCTGGGGTTTGTATATTATTCACCCAGGGTCCCATCCTCAGTCCAGGGGTCATTCCATATATCTAAAAGTTAGACAAACGGGGGAAGAAAGCCGAGTTCTCTCGGGTCGACACCGCCCCCCACGATGTGGAAACCTCAGTTCCATTGGCTAGAATCGCTGATTGTTTCGAGCTCCACAGCGGCCCCCCACCCTAGTAGGAGGATGATAGAGGCTCACCAACCGATGGGGAGCAGTTCCGTCGCACACGGGGGGGATAGGGCCCCATCCCCGGTTCAGAAATTCTTCGAAAATCTCTACAGCCCCAGCAACGCGAAGACTATAACGATGATCTCCGGGTTCGATGTACTTCCCCGCACGGCGTGTAAACTCCAACTCCATTGGCTTACTTCTCGTGATTGGCTGGTAGGCTTTGACCCAATAAGCTCACAAGTATTTCGACCGATTCGGGTTTTCTCGCATACTTCTCGGATACGGGAAACATTTGCAATGCAAGCGCAGTTCAATGAGTTATTTGCATGATAGGTCGCACAAAAAAGCGATTTTGAGCCTATCTGCTATATCAGGTTGGCGTGCCGAGCAAGCACGCTCAAAATGAGGATGAGAAACACTTGAACAGCAACAACAGCACCAAACGCAATATAAATGGACGAATTAGAGCCATGTGTGTGCAGGATTCAGCCCCCCCCCGGTTATAAGCACAATTGGTTTCAAGCGAAAATGGGGTGTTGGAAAAAAACGACATAATAATATGTGGAACTAAGACTGGCACCACTCGAGCATGATAGCCAACCATGGAAAAAAGCGAAATTAGGCCAAAATAGTGCGTATTTGACTCACCGGCATAATGGTCGAATAATCATAGAATACTTGCTGTGCCAGAATAATCACCTCTTTGCCGCTTATGCGGCACCGAAAAAAATCGCTGAAAAATTCGATTTCATTCGCTCATTGGGTCAGAAACCTAAGCCCGCTATTGTAGTATTTTCGCGGGTTTTCTTGCATATACTACTCGCGTGGGGCCAAAAAATGCCATACGACCGCAATTCGTACCAAACGCTCGACCTCGGGATAAATCTATGCAGTTGGTGCCCAGAGCGTCACGATAAAGACACGCGGGACATAAAAAGAGCGATCAAATCGCCATGTTCTGGCATACTTATAGCCATATACTCAGCATATATTTCCCACAACAGATAAGAACAATGAGCGCCTGCATCGGCTTGACACAGGGTGATCTTGAATCGGAATATAATAACAAGTACCCCTTTTCTTTCTTCTGTCTTTTCTAATCTCTTCTTTTTCCAATTGACTTGCGTCTGACGTGCGTATGTGTAGTGATAGGTACCACGACATATTTGTGCAGAAGATCCCTATTTTTCATTATACTGCTATATCGTCGATTGCCAGGAGATATTGTCAAGAAGATCCCTATTACTCTGTATCATCCGTTAATTCCTGGCGAACACGAGACGACATTTTCAAGAAGATCCCTATATTTCTTTATACTGTCATCAATTAATTGCCGGCGCACACGATGTATTGACCAGCAGCAGCAACAGCAACAGTCATTAGCCAGTGCAATTCTTGCAACCACACAACAAAGCGTTGGAAACACTACTACCTTGAAGATCACACCTACCTTTAGAAGTGCATCCAGGTTTCGTTTGTGGGAATAAATATACATGGAATAAGAGTAGGATATTTATCTTGCGGTCCTGAAAGATGGATGATGGATCGTGGACCAATATATACGAAACGACTCTTTGGAGCGGCGATGAAAAAGACTGACAAAACTGTTTTGTTGTGCTCTCGTACCCGGTACGCTAGCATTTCACTTGCTTTACTTTGATTAATTGCGACTGTTTGGTTTACTCTGTTTCATAGTCTGTGACCACATAATAATAAGTTGTATCTCTTTAGGATGAAGAATCAGCACGGACACTGGGTGTAATGATGTTGGGTAGGGAACGCCCTCCCTCGAAGACAACGAACGCTCGAACAAAGAAAGGTATTTAACCTTGAAATCCGATATCGAAAATCAACGACACAGCAGTCAGTCGTACGATGTGCATAGGCCAAACGCTTCGAGGTGTGACCATGAAAAAAGTGTGGTGGGGACGAAATAAGAAGCCTTTTTTTTTTTTTTTTTTTTTATCCTCCGGCAGATGGGGAAAAATAAAGCTTTAGCTCACCACACTTCCGCGTATTTTCATACGCGTCGTGTGTCGATTTAACTCAGTTGCTTTCGCAACCCAACGCTAGCTGGCGCACCCTTCGAGTCCCATTGTAGGTATAGCGTAAGCTGTCCCTATCATTGGTCCTCGTTACAAAATAAGAAGCCAATTTGGAAATGATGCCAACTTGGAAATAAATGTTTTCCCAACTAAACGTTTTTTTCGTTCAAGCTCTGCATATATGTGCCAAGATCCAAGAATAAAACGTTTTTTTGTTCAAGCTCTGCATATATGTGCCAAGATCCAAGAATAGCTCGGTCGTATACCGCCCAAAATACAAAATTTTGCGCTCTTCTCGCTTGTCTCGCTCAGCCCACATACCCGATCCCGGCCAGGTGCGGAACGGATACGGCAGGGCGAGGTGCGTTGGAGCCGCCCCCCGAAGACGGCGCTCGAACGAAGCTATTTGACCGATGATTCCAATTCCGAGAATCGCATACTGAGGCTGAGACGGAAAAAAACTCCTGACAGAATCCCCCCCAAAAAGAACGATCATATATATATTCAAGTATGTATATACAATACCGCAATATCCAATTGGTAATATCCTTCAAGAACAGGGGAGAAGGGAAGACACCCGTGACCACGGCTTGTCCAGAAGGTCGCTGACGGCAAAACCTCTTTTTGCGAGTTGAGCTGGAAAGAAAAAAGTGAAAATGAAAAAAAGAAAACGTCCCCTTCCATGAGAACACCCCCCCACCCATAACACCGCCGGTGAAGACCGAAAACTTTGAGAATGCTCCGGGGTAAAATATCTTTTCTTTTCTTTTTCTCCTTTTTGCTTCCCTACACCCCTGAGTTCGCCCCGGGGGGTTCTCTTTTCGTCTAGTTTTGTGTCGCCCCACAGGGTGTTCACAGAAAAATGCAAGGCAATTGTTTCAGCAGCATTGTTGTTGTTGCTGCTGTTGCTGTTTTTGCCTGCTGCCGTCGTTGTTATTTTTTCCATTCAAACCTTTTCGATCAACTAAAGATCGAGCACCATCTAGGTAATCTCCTGTGACCAAGGACTTCATTATACGAGTTAATATGACAATAACAACAACAACACTACCTCTCGTTTCGCCCGACCCTTTTTGGCGTCGGGGGGGTTTCACTCCCCGGGACGAACGGCGCAAGGTTCTCCAGTCGCCTGTCTTCTTGTTCCTGAATGCTTTCTTGTATGAATGCAGGTGTTAGCTAGACCCGACCTCGTTGGTGCCAGCGCGAGCGGCCCGCGGCAAAAAGTGCGTGCTTGTGTGTGTTCGGTGGGTGCCCCGAACATAAAAAAAGACCAGCACCCCGGGGGCTTTTCGCCTCAGAATGTTTTTTTTTTTGGAAAATCACCCCGCCACCTCGGAGAACTCCCCGGGGCGTTGGTTTTCACCAAAAATGTGTATTGGTCCCGAGGGACGTTCTCAAAGGATATTAGAAATACAACGAGGTGCTTTCGCACTACTCTTTAGTAGACGAGCCGTTAGAATCTAAGTTTTGAACGTTTGAAGCTAATTGTTGAGCATTTGTTTGTGTCGGCGCTGAGATTTCAGCATCCAGCGCTGCGGTCCGTAATATTAAATAGTTAGTGCCTTCATCCGCAAATACGATGCTAAAATCGCAACAATTAGCGCTATGATCCGCAACATTGCATTGTCGGATGGGAAACACTTTAAAATACAACTGCAGCGACTATTGATAGCTGTGCGTAGAGTAAGACATATTATTTTGTTTAGTTGGACGCCTCGTCGTCAGCCGTCAGCCCTGTTACGTACGTAGTACGTAGGCGCCAGATAATAATTCAGGACTGCAAGTAATACCACGTGACTAGATAGCAAACCCCCCTCGACGGATCCTTCCACTGTTCGATGGTCTTGGAATCGCGTTGACTTAGCGTTGCGCGTCAGTGCAGAACCTTGCATATATGCCGTTGTGTAGTCTATAATAATGGAAACACACTCGTTGTATAGACTACATTCATACGTAGTAGTAATGTATCTAGTAGCAGCATCAATAACAGTAGTAGTAGTGGCAGTAGTAGTGACAGTTGTAGTGGCAGTAGTAATACTGATAGTAGTAGCAGTAGTAGTGGTAGTAGTAGTAGTAGCAGTAGTAGTAGTAGTAGTAGTAGTAGCAGTAGTAGCAGTAGTAGTAGTGGTAGTAGTAATAGTAGTTCTCGTAGTAGTAGTAGTAGTAGTAGTAGTAGTAGTAGTAGTAGTAGTAGTAGTAGTAGTAGTAGTAGTAGTAGTAGTAGCAGTAGTAGTATGTACCGACTCGCGACCGCGGGCCCGGTGGTATCAGCTCCGAGGACTTCCCCTGGGTACGCTCGGAGTGCGTTTGTCCACCATGCAATCGTTCGTTCGTCATCACACGGGGAAGTGCCATGCCAACGACCACGGACCTTCCCGTCTATCTCTCAAGAGCTCACAAGAAACGCCAACAGCGAAAGTGGAACCCCCTGACAAAGTGTACCCACAAACGGTTCCATTCTATATATGCACGATAAAATGCCCAACGATATGACCACACTGCACAGCGGTACACAAGTAGTGGTAGTGGTATATACTAGAACTGCAGTACACTTAATTTCAAATCATGACGTAGTATCGTACTATCTTCCAGCGGTACAATATGGAAATCTATGATCGCCCGCGGGTGTGCGCTTATGTTTGAAGGTGCGATTGCCGAAAGCCGAGGTGATCGAGACACTACTCTACGGTTGCATGGCGTGGGGCCCGAACAAGCCTTACTATGACAGGCTACGACGGGTTCACCACTCCATGCTCCTCCGATGCCTTGGATGGCGGAAACGGCAGCGCGACGACCACACCCTATCGTACGCCGACGCGCTTGCCAAGACAGATTCCGAGAGAATAGAGGCGATAGTGCGCAAACGGAGGATATTGTTTGCGGGCTTCGTAGCACGTATGGGGGAGGAGCGTCTGCCACAGAGGGTGATGTTTGGGGAGCTTGTTGGGGGTAAGGGCTACTCAGGGGGGCAAGAGAAGGACTGGATAGCTCATCCGAAGGAGGATATGTCGGTCTTTGGAATGAAATTCGAAGGTTGGCGAAAGGTTGCTCAGAAGGCCGGCAGATGGTTTCGACGAGTAGAGGAGGGAGCCGAGTTGTTCATGCGGAAATGGCATGCGACGGAGAAACGCAGAACTGCAGAGCGACGCGCAAAGGCCGCGGCGGCGCCATCCACCGTCGGCATCTCTCAGCGGCCGGGGGGAGGGGGGGGGAGGAGGGAGGGGGGGGGGGGGGAGGGGGGGCATCCTGCCGAAGAGACTGAAGTTTGGGTCTGGCCATCATCGTCTCGAAATTTGTGAGCCTTCCAATGGCCGTCACAAGCTAGCGTAAGGCCGCCCTGACTTTTTCGCCTTGTTGCGTTCTCTCCCCAGTGCCATTAATGCACGTGATACCCTCTATGAGCCCAATGACGTGTTTAGTCAGTTCCTAGGGTCTGCTACTATGACGCTTTCTCTTTTCCTTTCCTCCTTTCTCTTCTTGTCTTTTCTTTTCTTTCCTTTCCTTTTTCGCTTTCTTTTATTTCCTTTCCTCCTTTCTCTTCTTCTCTTTTCTCTGTTTCTTTTTTCCATTAGACTCGCGTCTGACGTGCACATGCGTAGTGATGGGTACTACGTGTGATATATAGGTGGTAGTCTTTCCTCGGTGGCAAGCGGTACAGTCGGTTTTTCCAGGCGCGAGTAGTGAGACGTATGCACCAGTATGGACCTGGCATATCGTAGGCTGGCTCTGGATTTCACTTTTATATGTTTCTGGTGGAGGCATGAATTGCGTCAGCTGTGATATATGCGTGCACCACCTTTGGTTTGTTAGTGTGTTTTTTCCCTGGGGTATTCCTCAGCTCCAGAGTGACTGGAGCCTGTCCTGTGACCACGGACTTGATAATGCGAGTAAATGTGAGAACAATAACAGCAACAACAACAACACAACAACCACAGCAGCAGCAACAACAATTATCACACGAGGGCACGTGAAAAAAATCAGATCTTTGGTGGGGGATGGTAACAAACCGCCCCCCCCCAATAAAATCCGGCGTTAGCGCGGAACCCGTCAATAGAAATAGCAGTAGGAATGGTGGTAGTATTAGCAGTAATAAAGTAATAATAAAGTAGTAGTAATAGTAGTAGTAGGAGTAGTAGTAGTAGTATGTTGTTGTTGTTGTTGTCGTTGTTGTCGTTGTTGTCGTTGTTGTTGTCGTTGTTGTCGTCGTTGTTGTTGTTGTTGTCTCACATTAACTCTGAAGCGCCTTCACCGGCTTTGTCCCACAAACAATCGTACCAGATAAAGTACCAAATATATTTCACGTTTCATAGAGTTCTTTTAAGCTGTTTTTGCGTTTTTGTGTCTTTTTTCTGTCAGGTCGCGAGAGGGCGTCGACCCACCCTAACCCTATCCCCAACCCTAACCCCAACCCTAACCCCAACCCCGACCCCAACCCTAACCCCAATCCCAACCCCAACCCTAACCCCAACCCTAACCCTAACCCTAACCCACACCCTAACCCTAACCCTAACCCCAACCCTAACCCCAACCCCAACCCTAACCCCAACCCTATCCCCAACCCTAACCCTAACCCTAACCCTAACCCTAACCCTAACCCTAACCCTAACCCAGGCAAGGGCTCCGACCAGAGCGCGATTTCGCCGCGCGTTTTGGAAAAACTGATAAAAAAATGTGCGGACCACCTCCAACATCGAAATCTACTTGGTACTTTATCTGGTATGATTTGTGGGGTGGGATCATCGCAAAAGCTACTGTCAACTCCTGCAAAAACTCTAGAGTCCGTTGTCACACAAAGGTGCTGGGGCCCTAGGAAGATCCGAAACATGTATGTACCGATTGGCGACCGCGGGCCCGGTGGTATCAGCTCCGAGGACTTCCCCTGGTACGCTCAGAGTGCGTTCGTCCACAATGCAATCGTTCGTTCGTCATGACACGGGGAAGTGCCATGCCAACGATCACGGACGTTCCCGCCCAACCCATCTCCCAAGAGCTCACAAGAAACGCCAACAGCGAAGGTGGAACTCCTAGCTAAATTGTATCCGCCACCCATTCTATGTATGCATGATAAAGTGCCCAACGATACCACCACAGCGGTACACAAGTAGTTATAGTAGTCGCCCCGGTGGCGTATCAGGTTATCCTCGAGCCTGGTATATAGGTCAGTTTCGTGAGTTCGAGCCCCGCCGAGTGCATACTCGTATAAATTCGTTGGGACTTTTTCTTGTGCACAAATTGACTTGCGGAAAGCGTGAGAGCGTGAGATAGCAACACTCGATGAAAAAATCGACGAGCAGCGGGATTGCTGAACCCTATGCGCGATGAAAATTGAAGACAACAACCGGGGGGAAAAAGGGACGACACCTGTGACCACGGCTTGTCAAGAAGCTGGAAAGTAAAAGTGTGAGAAAAAAAAAAGTAGAAGTATTCTTACATTAATTTGTAATCATAATAGTGGTACAGCGGTATTTTATGTTTACCATCGGAAGAACGTGCGCGATAACCTTCAACCTCGATCAGCCATAAACATTCAGAACATTCAGTCCCAGAAACAGGAAAGCACAGCCAGTACGCACACGTTACTTCGGAGTACAATTATTGTTGCTACCAACATGTACGTACACGTACGTACGTACGTGCGTTTGCTCGTTTTTATGTACACCACGAACGATCTGGCCGTGTCGTGCATCGTGTACACTCGTACACAGAGAGCGGAGAGTTTAGCCCTTCCTTCGACATACAGTATAGTCTACAGTAGTAGATATCTTTTCAAACGAAACTAACACGCGTGTAGCAGAGCACCAAAAAAAATACCGTCATCTGCTATGTATGGTATCATCCCTACTCTCCGCCCTACTATATACCTGGTATGTCACCACACACGGGGGAGCTTACCGTGCTATCCATGTGCGGTAGAAGAATGCTATGCATCTGAGCAGTAGGCAGAGGAGCCTTCTTCAGCCACGTCGAAAGCTCCTTCTCCTCCTTCCCGTAGTAGCAGCCTCCTGTTATTAGTGTGCCCGGTCCTCGTGGGCAACACGGCCGCAACAACACCACAATAACACTCCTTCGCGCGAGGTGCGCGAAATACTGACATATTGCTTGCTGCCGCTTGTTGTTCGAAACGCACGTACTGCTTACAGCATTACCTGTGTACGGATGGATAGTACCAGGGTATACCGAACTTACTATTAATAGTAGTGGTGGAGTGGTGGTCCCTCTGAAGCGCCCGTCGGTATGTTCCAGCCGGAAAATACCGGCATTATAGAGGAAACCCGCACTGCTCCGCTTATAGTGCCATTACTGGTTATAGCCGGTCGCCCCGGTGGCGTATGAGGTTATCCTTGAGCCTGGTATATAGATCTAGGTCAGTTTCGTGTTCGAATCCCCCCCTGTGCACACTCACTCGTATCAATTCGTGGGGACTTTTTCTTGTGCACAAATTGACTTGCGGAAAGCGCAAGAGCGTGAGTTGGCAACACTCGACGAAAAATCGACGAGCAGTGGGATTGCTGAGCCCTATGATATGGGTGATAAAAGTTGGAGGCAAGAACCGGGGGGGGGGGAGGGAAGGGACGACACCTGTGACCACGGCTTGTCCAGAATCTGGAAAGCAGATGACATTGTGTGTAAATAGAAAGTAAAATAAAATCCCATCTGTGCTAAACGATTTCGCAAGCACTGTAGAGGGCAACCGGCACTACTCAACCGGCACTACTCAACCGGCACTACTCAACCGGCACTACTCAACCGGCGCCATAGAGGGATCACTGCTTCCTGGTATTGCAGCCATGTTTCGTCATCCGATAATTGAGAATGAATGTGCAGCTTCATTGATGAGCTTCATGTCGAGACCACGTATAAACAGACGAAATCTTTCGTATTTGTGTATTTTTAATGTCTAGAAACATTAACACATTCTTCCCATGAGAAAAAAGATGAAAGCAAAATAAGCAAGGGAAACCAAGAAAGGAAACCTCTTATAATACTATGGACACACAACCCGTAATACGCGCGATCGGAGTATCACACACAGCTTGCAATCAAAGATGAGTTTCGACAAAATATTCGATCTCACAGCTGGAGTGCATTTGAATTTTTATTATATTGTAGTCGTGGTATTATTAATAGCATAGTAGTCGTAGCAGTAGTAGTAGTAGTAGTAGTGGTAGTAGTATTAGCAGTAGCAGTAGTAGTAGTAGTAGTAGTAGTAGCAGTAGTAGTAGTAGTAGTAGTAGTGTAGTAGTAGTAGTAGTAGTAGTAGAAGTAGTAGTAGTAGTAGTAGTAGTAGTGGTAGTAGTATTAGTAGTAGTAGCAGTAGCAGTAGCAGTAGCAGAAGTAGTAGTAGTAGTAGTAGTAGCAGTAGAAGCAGCAGATGTAGTAGTAGCAGCTGTGCTAGTAGTAGTAGTAGTAGTAGCAGTAGCAGTACTAGTAGTAGTAGTGGTAGTGGTAGCAGTAGTAGCAGTAGTAGTAGTAGTAGTAGTAGCAGTGGTGGTAGTAGTAGTAGTAGTAGTAGTAGAAGTAGTAGTAGTAGTAGTAGTGGTAGTAGTATTAGTAGTAGTAGCAGTAGCAGTAGCAGTAGCAGTAGCAGAAGTAGTAGTAGTAGTAGTAGTAGCAGTAGAAGCAGCAGATGTAGTAGTAGCAGCTGTGCTAGTAGTAGTAGTAGTAGTAGCAGTAGCAGTACTAGTAGTAGTAGTGGTAGTGGTAGCAGTAGTAGCAGTAGTAGTAGTAGTAGTAGCAGTGGTAGTAGTAGCAGTAGTAGTAGTAGTAGTAGTAGTAGTAGTAGTGGTAGCAGCAGTAGCAGTAGTAGTAGTAGTAGTGTACGCACCCCGTGACAAGCAAAACTTGTGTTTTGTTTAGGTGATCTCGTCTCTATTAATAGTGTTAATGTAGTAATATGGTGGTCGCCTCGGTGGTCTAGTGGTAAAGCCGGTCGACCCGGTGGCGTATTAGGTTATTATCCTCGAGCCTGGTATAGATCGGTTTCGTTCGAATTCCCCCCCGAGTCTACACTCACTCGTATAAATAAACTCGTGGGGACGTTTTCTTGTGCACGAATTGACTTGCGGAAAGCGCGAGCCGTTTCATTTCCTGGGGATACCCTGGGAGAGTATTTTTCAAGTTCGACATGGTATGGGGAAAGTAAGCCTGAAAAGTTTATTATGGAAATGAAAATACACTCCAACAGCTGTGAGATCGAATATTTTGTCGAAACTCATCTTTGCAAGCTGAGTATTATGTATGGTGGATGTGGGATTTGAACCCACGACCAAAAAAACCCATGCTCTGTCGACGACGCCATTTGTTAAGGACTCAGTGGGGTATTAGCCCGTTTGACCACTTGCAAAAGGTTAACCAAAAGCTTACCTACCCAAACTAAGCCTTATAACAAGCGTGAGTTATTACGGGGGACCATAGTAAATAGGACCTACGGTACACACAAAAACCAATATATTTCTATATTTTGACTAACAATATTTGGTCCTATTTACTATGGTCCCCCGTAATAGCAACATTCGATGAAAGATCGACGAGCAGTGGGATTATTGCTGAACCCTGTGCGCGATAAAAATTGAAGGCAAGAACCGGGGGGAAGAAGGGACGACACCTGTGACAACGGCTTGTTGTCCAGAAGCTGGAAAGTAGATGACGTTGTGTGTGTGAAAAAAAAAGAAAAAGGGGTTACCCTCGAATGCTACTGTAAATAATGGACTAAGTTCTGGGGTTTGAATCGCACGTGGTCAGACTTTTGAAGTTATTTGCAGACAATAATAGAAGAAAGTAAATGATAAAAGGAATCAACTAACAACTAACTGCTGAGAGCGCCTACTATACGCGAGGCAGCGTGGTGGGTGTCCCACTCAGCAACCTAGCAAGCAGAAGTGCACAAGTAGGCACAACTACACAATTCCATGATGGTGCGAGTCGGCGAGCAAAGAAATATAAGCTGGAATCTTCCCGCGATAAATATGAAAGGCAAGTGTCTTTTTTATTATTATTATTATCATCCTCAGGCGGATGTGGTCGAAAAATAAAACTTAAGCTCAACACACTTCCGCGTATTTTCATACGCGTCGTGTGTCGATTTAATTCAGTTGGTTTCGCAACCCAGCGCTAGCTGGCGCGTCCTTCGGATCCCACTATAGCGATAGCGTGAGCTGTCCCTATCAGCGGTGGCACGTATCGTAGCAGTGCGGAATAGGAGACAAGAGCCTGCTTAGTGGCCACGGATCTGAGTTACGTTTAGGGAGGGAGAAGAAGAAGGAGAAAAAAACGGAAAAGTGTGAAGATAATAATAATAGTAGAAGGGATGATGAGCAAAAAAAAATGGCACATCCCGCAGAGGATGTCGCCCTATATTTTTTCCTACACGGCTAATAACATTGATCCTGTACTAATTCCAAGACGTTTTTCCACGACAACCCGATTTACCTGGCCTTACATCTCCTGAAAAGTAACAGAAACCGCATAGATAGTGGACGGTCCTAACGCCTTTCTTTACAAAATGGAAGAAGAAAAAAAAAAACAGTTTGGGGGACAAATTACTTGGAAATAGTATAGGGAGGGGGTATTGGGCTCTGACGGGGTTAACCCCTTTTACAACTGGAAACCCGTTTTTGGGGACAAAATTACTTGGATTTAGTATAGGGAGGGGTTCGGGGGCCCTGACGGGGTTAAAATGGGCACACCACTAACTGCTGTTGTATGCACGCAGTTAGTTCTTAGTCGCTCGAAAAAAATGCGAGGTATAAAAATCCGTTATTTCTTGAACACTACAACCACTTCATTCCCAATCATTTGAGAACAACCCGCTTGGAAATACTACGTAATAACAGTGTCGGATAACTCGTGCAGCGAGCGGTAAAAGGACGGTCCGGAGGTGTTTTGTTTGTTTTGCCTTTTTTGTTTTGTTCTGACATTAACTCGCATAATCAAGTCCTCCGTGGTCACAGGACCGGCTCCAGTCACTCTGGAGCTGAGGAACAATATCCCACCCACAGACAGGCAGGGAAAAACACTACCTGGTATTAATAAGCAAAGCATAAGTGGTACACGCAGCATACATCGCACCTGGACCAACTCATGCCTCCGCCAAGAAATATAAAAAACATGAAACCGGAAGTCAGCTTGCGTTCTACGTTAAACCAGGTACGTACTACGCGCCAGGCCGATACTACTATTTAATAACACTGGTATTATACATACGTCTCGATATTCGCGTCTGAAAACCGTCCACAAATGACACATACATATCATACGGCCCCGTGCCACCCAGGGAATCTAACCAATACAAATCCGATGAGAGAAAAAGGAACAAATAACAAGGAAGAAAGGAAGGAATGAGAGAACTAGTAGAAAACGAACAAGGAACATAATACCCATGTATATACTTATTTATTAATGAAGCAGACTCGCCAGCAGGGGGGGAGTGTAGCCAGGTAAGGCCGGCTACTACACGTCGCTACGACAAGTAAGTAACGCACCAAGAAATATACGCGTCCGATGTCTAAGCCAGCAAAAACGAGAACAGTACTCGTGATGTCTTGACTATTAAATACCACCACGTATTATATTGTGAAAAAAAAATACACTCCAGCTGTAAGATCGAAGATTTTATCGAAACTCATCTTTGCAAGCTGTGTGTGATACTATTATATATTATAAAAATAAAAATACACTCCATCCAGCTAGCTGTGAGATCGAAGATTTTGTCGAAACTCATATTTGCAAGCTGTGTGTGATACTCCAATCGCGCGTATTACGGGTTGTGTGTCCTCGTTGAGGATAGACAATAGGTCAGCGGCTTCCCTTGCAACTACAGTGTAGCTATCAGGGTCAACAGGGTGATGTTAGTCAGTCTGTGCGCGGAAACTATATAACCCGCTTTAGAGGGGGACAAAATCTGATAGCTGTGGAAGGAAATGCATCGAGCTAAATAAAGCTTTATTTTTCCTAATCCGCCGGAGGATAAAATATATATATATATATGAATATATTAAGGGGATAAATCTGACGGTTTTGGAAGGAATGCACCAGTTTATTATGTGTGTCCTGTAAGTCGTATAACCAGTGAGAAGGGGGAGGAGTGTTCGAGGGGGTGGGGGGGGGAGGGGGGGGGGGGGTGGGGCAAAAGGGTTTTCAACAGCTTTAGGTCGCATATATGTAGGGGTTTGCTATACGCGTGGTTCTAGGTCTAATAGGCGATGGTGCGGGCGGTGGAGAAGGAGGAGGCGTTGGGCGGGGGGGGGGGGGGGGGTGAACTGGAGCAGCGGCACGGATGACTCTAGAAAGATAATGAGGTGATTTCGATGTTAGGTGGGGCGTTTGAGCAAGAGGGGGCGGGGGAAAAAAAAAAGAAGGGGGGAGGGGGGGGGGGAAGATTCTTTTTTGGGGGGGGGAGGTTTTCAACAGGTTTAGGTCGCATATATGTAGGGGCTTGCTGTACGCGTGGTGCTAGGCCTAGGCGATCGTGCGGGTGGTGGGGGAAGGAGGGGATGTCGGGGGGGGGGGGGGGGCTGGGGAGGGGGCGGGGGGGGGGCGGAAATGAATTGGAGCTACGGCATGGATGGCTAGAAATATAATGAGGTGATATCAGCTGGCTGGTAGTGTTTACTACTCTGGCAGACTTTGATTTTAGGTGGGGCGTTTGAATAAGAGGGATCGGGTGGGAAGGGGGGCGAGGGGCAGGCTTGACACTTTAATATGTGCGCGGAAACTACGAATCCTTGAAAGGGATGAATGTGACGGTTGTAGCAAGAATACATCCCTTTATATCACCTGCTTTGTAATGTTTATTATTATAAAAAATGAAAATACACTCCAGCTGTGAGATCGAAGATTTCGTCGAAACTCATCTTTGCAAGCTGTGTGTGATACTCCGATCGCGCGCATTACGAGTTGTGTGTTCTCATTAAGGATATAGGTCGGCGACTCCCCTTACAACTACAGTGTAGCTATCAGGGTCAACAGGGTGATTTTAGTCAGTCTGTGCGCGGAAACTATAAAACCCGTTTCTGAGGGGGACAAAATCTGACAGCTGTGAAGGGAAATGTATCCTTTTATCAAGTGAATCTTGTAAGTCGAATAACCGGTGAGGGGGGGGGGGCGGAGTTTTGAAGGACGTGGGGGCCTGGTTTTGATCAAAAGCGAGCGGGTTTGGAGGGGAGGGGGGGGGGGGGGGGGGGGGGAAGGGGGGGGCAATTTGTGCATGTTATTATTCTAGCAGATTTAATGCTATAGCTTCATAATTTGTTATTGTACATGATGGATCACAAGATGAAACATTTCAACCGATGAGTAGAACCATTTGATTTCCATGATTTTACCGTGCCGGTGTGGGGCTCTGGCATCGCTAATTATAAGAAAAAGATACATATGCGACCTATATCCTTAATGAGGACACACAACCCGTAATGCGCGCGATCGGAGTATCACACACAGCTTGCAAAGATGAGTTTCGACGAAATCTTCGATCTCACAGCTGGAGTGTATTTTCATTTTTTATAATATTGCAAAATACCACTGGCGAGGTTTCGTGCTCATCGTGAACAAATCGTCAGTGTTTTGAAAGGAACGCTTGGTGTACCCGCGCTCACTTACGTTT
Source organism: Undaria pinnatifida (assembly GCA_012845835.1). NCBI lineage: Eukaryota > Phaeophyceae > Laminariales > Alariaceae > Undaria > Undaria pinnatifida. The sequence goes on along the minus strand of JABAKD010000002.1, from coordinate 12,816,196 downwards.
TACTTCGTTAGTCATACTTCGTTTGGCATAAGTTGGGAGGCGATCATCATGCAGGCGGTCAGTACGAAATACCCTATGTAATAGGTTGGTAGTGTGGTCCACCGCAATTTTAACATACTCGTATCTGCCTGTACTTCCTTTTCCCATTATTATTAGCTCATGTACGATTTCACGCCCATGGTTTCTACCGTGCCGATGTGGAGCTCTGAGGTCGCCAATTCTAAGACAGATGCATATTACAAATGCAGCAAGCGAGGTGATGTGGTTATGCTATGTCACCACTTAGTTACTATTGAACACGAAGGAGAGAGGTGCAAATCGCTGTTGTATACATAGTACATGTATATATAGCATAGTATATTTCACTGCGCACGGCACTCACTCGTCAATTGGAAAAGAAAGAAAAGAAAATACAAAGGAAACAGAAAGATGGAAATAATAATAAATTTATAAGAGGAAGCGAGGAGAGGAAAAGAAAGGATGTTGTTGTTGCTCTCACATCATCTCGCATAATGAAGTCCTCCGTGGTCACAGGACAGGCTCCAGTCTCTCTGGAGTGGAAGAATTCCCCACGTACGAGGGGAAACACACCAGCCCACCAAAAGTTGTACACGGCATATATATATATATCATAGCTGAAGCAATTCATGCCGCCGCCAAAAAAGTATTGATAGAAAAAATGATGATATCGGAAGTCAGCCCATCTATATGTGATATTATTATCGTTGTTGTGGATGCCTCAAAGGTCAGAACCTAAGAGCCTACTTATCCGTTTAGATCTTGGGTCTAACAGGATCCCCGCATTTCACGAAGAAAAATTTGAGCCCTTTTCGCCAGACTCTCCTTGTAAAACCCCTTTCATTGAATCAGAGCCCCCAAACCCCTTCTTATTACCGATTCCAAGTAATACGTCCCCGAAAACGGGTTTCTGGTTGTAACGTGTCCCATACTAATTCCAAGTGGTTTTTTCTCGTCGTCGTGGGCGCTATAGGGGGTAATGGCTTCTTACACAGCAGCAGTAGTAGTAGAGGACTTGGGTATTAATATAGTTTTGTAAGTTTTTTTTTTTTTTTTATATCCTCTGGCGGATGGGGAAAAATAAAGCTTTAGCTCACCACACTTCCACGTATTTTCATACGCGTTGTGTGTCGATTTAACTCAGTTGCTTTCGCAGCCCAACGCTAGCTGGCGCATTGTAAGGGTTCCCCCGGTAAGGTGGTGTGGTGTGCCAGAGCAATGTGACCGTCTTATTGGAGGAAGCCGCCTTATTCATTCCACCTTACGAGTTCGTGCCAGGTGATTTTGGCCGCCTTATATAGGGATACCGCCTCTATATAGGGATACCGCCTCATTCATACCGCCTTGTATAGAGGTACCGCCTCATTCAGACCGCCTCATATAGGGATACCGCCTTATTCAGACCGTCTTGTAGGGATACCGCCTTATTCACACCGCCTTATATAGGGATATCGCCTCATTCAGACCGCCTTGTGTAGGGATACCGCCTTATTCAGACCGCCTTATACAGGGATACCGCCTCATTCAGACCGCCTTATATAGGGATACCGCCTCATTCAGACCGCCTTACATAGGGATACCGCCTTATTCAGACCGCCTTATATAGGGATACCGCCTTGTTCAGACCGCCTTATATAGGGATACCGCCTTATTCGGGGACCCCGCCTCACTTGTTTCTTTTTTCCATTTGACTTGCGTCTGTCGTGCGTATGTGAACCAATAGGTACTACGTGCAATATATACGTGGTAGTCTTTCTTGGGTGGCAAGCGGCGTTTTAGTCATTTTTTCCAGGCGCGAGTAGTGAGACGTTTGCACCAGTATGGACCTGGCACATCGTAGGCTGGCTCCCGATTTCACTTTTATATGTTTCTGGTGGAGGCATGAATTGCGTCAGCTGTGATATTGTTGTTGTTCTCACATTAAAGCTAGCATAATCAAGTCCGTGGTCACAGGACAGGCTCCAGTCACTCTGGAGCTGAGGAATACCCCAGGGAAAAACACAAACAAACCAAAGGTGGTACACGCATATTATATCACAGTTGACGCAATTCATGCCTTCACCCACATATAAAAGTGAAATCGGGAGCCAGCCTACGATGTGCCAGGTCCATACTGGTGCATACGTCTCACTACTCGCGCCTGAAAAAACCGACTATACCGCTTGCCACCCAAGAAAGACTACCACGTATATATTGCACGTAGTACCTATCACTACGCATACATACGCACCACAGACGCACGTCAATTGGAAAAAAGAAACAAATAAAAGAAAAGAAGATAAAGGAAAGGGAAGAAAAGACAAAAAGCGAAAAAACGAAAAAGGAAAGAAAAGAAAAGAAAAGAAAAGACAAGAAAAGCAAGAAAAGTAAAGACAAGAGCTGGAAGCAAGGAAAGGAAAAGAAAAAAAAATGTCATACTAGCAGACCCTAGGAACTGACTGAAGACGGCATTGGGCTCATAGAGGGTATCAAGTGCATCATCAATGGCACTGGGGAGAGAACGCAACATGGCGAAAAAGTCAGGGCTGTCTTACGCTATCTTGTGACGGCTATTGGAAGGCCCACAAATTTCAAGACGATGATGGCCAGACCCAGACTTCAGTCTCTTGGGCATGATGCCCTCCCTTCCCTTCCCCTCCCCCCCCTCCCCCCCTCCCCCCCTCCCCCCTCCTCCCCTCCTCCCGTCCCCCCTCCCCCCTCCCCCCCCTCCCCCCTCCCCCCTCCTCCCCTCCCCCCTCACCCCCTCCCCCCTCCCCCCCTCCCCCCCTCCCCCCTTCCCCCCCACCCCCCCTCCCCCCTCCCCCCTTCCCCCCCTCCCCCCCTCCCCCCCTCCCCCCTCCCCCACTCCCCCCCTCCCCCCCTTCCCCCCTTACTCCTCCCCCTTCCCCCCCTCCCTCCTCCCCCCGGCCGCTGAGAGATGCCAACGGTGGATGGCACTGCCGCAGCCTTTGCGCGTCGCTCTGCAGCTTTGCGTCTCTCCGTTTCATGCCAATTCCGCATGAACAACTCGGCTCCCTCCTCTATTCGTCGAAACCGTCTGGCGGCCTTCTGAGCAGCCTTTCGCCACCCTTTGAGTTTTATTCCAAAGACCGACATATCCTCCTTCAGATGAGCCATGCAGTCCTTCTCTTGCCCCCCTGAGTAGCCCTTACCCCCAACAAGCTCCCCAAACATCACCCTCTGTGGCAGACTCTCCTCCCCCATACGTGCTACGAAGCCCGCACACAATATCCTCCGTTTGCGCACTATCACCTCTATGCTCTCGGAAGCTGTCTTGGCAAGCGCGTCGGCGTACGATAGGGTGTGGTCGTCGCGCTTCCGTTTCCGCCATCCGAGGCATCGGAGGAACATGGCGTGGTGAACCCGTCGTAGCCTGTCATATTCAGGCTTGTTCGGGCTCCACGCCATGCAACCGTAAAGCAGATATACTCGTGTACCACCTTTGGTGTGTTCGTGCTTTTCCCTGGGGTATTCCTCAGCTCCAGAGTGACTGGAGCCTGTTCTGTGACCACGGACTTGATCACGCGAATTGATGTGAGAACAACAACAACAACTTACTCGATGTGACACTTCGCCTTTCTCCCTGGCACATATTCTTCCACTCCAGAGTGACTGGAGCCTCTGTCCTGTGGCCATGGACTTCAGGATTATGCAACCACAACAACAACAACCACAACCACAACAACCACAACAACAACCACAACCACAACAACAACCACAACAACAACAACAACAACAACAGCAACAACAACAACTACGACAGGTGTTCCTCCTGGTTCGCCATCCTGCTACTGCAGAGCTGTAAAATGTTTCCTAGTGATCGCAGACTAACTGACACTGATGACTGCTGTGGGGACAGATACTTTGTGTGCTGTGTTGTTGTCTTCACATGATATTGTCAAGATACGCGGCCTCGAAAGGCCTTCAGAAATATCCGTCCTTCTTTCGGTTGAGGTTGGCTAGGGGTGTGGTTGGGTCTCTGCCAGATCAGTGCCTTGATCTCGTCAATCGTGGAGATGATTCCTAGCACGAACAACGGTGACAAACAACAGCAACCCGACCCTAGGAAGATCTATCCTGAAAAAACTACCTGGTACGTTCTAGGGGCTTTTTCGCTTCTTTCCTTTCCTTACCTTTCCTTTCGTTTCCTTTCCTTTCTCTTCTTTTCTTTTCTTCGTTTCTTTTCTCCAATTGACTTGCGTCTGACGCGCGTATGCGTAGTGATAGGTACTGCGTGTAATATACACGGTAATCTTTGCTGGGTGGCAAGAGGTATAGTCGGTTTTTCCAGGCGCGAGTAGTGAGACGTATGCACCAGTATGGACCTGGGACATCGTAGGCTGACTCCCGATTTCACTTTTTACATGTTTCTGGCGGAGGCAAGAATTGCTTCAGCCGTGATAAAATAAGCATGCCTAACGAAGCAACGCAATTGAACGCGGGTGCATCAAGCGTTCCTTTCAAAACACTGACGATTTGCACTTCTCCCCCTCGTGCTCAATGGTGTTGTCATTGCATGACCGCATCACCTCGCCTGTCGTATTCTGCAATATGTATCTATCTTGTAATTAGCAACCTCAGAGCCCCACATCGGCACGGTAAAATCATGGTAACTACATGGTTACACCTATCGATTGAAATGTTCTATCTTGCAATCCATGTACAATAACACACCACGAAGCTATAACACAGTGTACCACACCTAAAAAATGTTTCCACACCTAACATCAAATCTGCTATAATAATAGACAATACCAGGCAGGTTATATAAACTGATGCATTCCTTCTACAACCGCCAGAGATGTCCCCTTGAAGGATTCATATTGTCCACTCACATATTGAGTTGTCCCGCCCGTCCCCCCTCCCCCCGATCTCTTTTGTTCAAACGCCCCACCTAAAATCAATATCTGCCAGAGTAATAAACACTACCAGGCAGCTGATATCACCTCATTGTCTTTCTAGCTATCTATCCATGCCGTAGCTCCAGTTCCCTTCCCCCCCCCCCCCCCCCCCCCCAACCCCCCGCCCCCCCCCCCCTTTTTATTTTTTTATTTTTTTATTTTTTTCCCCCGCTCCCTCTTGTTCAAATACCCCACATAAAATCTAAATATGCCAGAGTAATATACACTAACAGGCAGTTGATATCACCTCATAATATTCCTAGCCATCCATGCCGTAGCTCCAATTCATTCCCCTCCCCCCGCCCGCCCCAAACGCCCCCTCCTTCCCCACCACCCGAAGCATCGCCTAGACCTAGCACCACATGTATTGCAAGTCCCTACATTTATGCGACCTAAAAAAGGTGTAGGAAATTCCTTCCCCCCCCCCCCCCCCCCACCCCCCCGAACACTCCGCCCTCTCCTAACTGGGCGTACGACTTACAGCATACACTTTATAAACTGATGCATTTCCTTCCACAGCTGTCATATATTGTCCCCCTCAAAAACAAGTTTTATAGTTTCCGCGCACAGACTGAATTGACATCACCCTGTTAACCCTGGTACAAGCTACACTGTAGTCCCAAGGGGAGTCGCCGACCTATATCCTTAATGAGGACACACCCAGTGATACGCGTGATCGGAGTATCACACACAGCTTGCAAAGATGAGTTTCGACAAAATCTTCGATCTCACAGCTGGAGTGTATTTTTATTTTTATAAGATATACGCGCGCGATCGGAGTATCGCACACAGCTTGTAAAGAAAGATGAGTTTCGACAAAATCTTCGGTCTCACAGCAAGAGTGTATTTTTATTTTAATAATAACACATGCGTGTAGCACCGTTGGTTTGCGTTTTTTTTCCTTGGGGTATTCCTCAGCTCCAGAGCGACTGGAGCCTGTCCTGTGACCACGGACTTGATTATTATGCGAGTTAATGTGAGAACGACAACAACAACAACAACAACAACAACAACAACAACAACAACAACAACAACAACAACAACAACAACAACAACAACAACAACAACAACAACAACAACAACAACAACAACAACAACAACAACAACAACAACAACAACAACAACAACAACAACAACTACAACTACAACAACAACAACAACAACAACAACAACAACAACAACAACAACAACAACAACAACAACAACAACAACAACAACAACAACAACAACAACAACAACAACAACAACAGGGGTCTGGGTGTGGCCATCATCATCTTGAAGTTTGTGGACCTTCCAATGGCCGTCACAAGCTGGAGTACAAGTGTGAAAAAAGAAGACGAAAAAAAATGAGCCCAATACCGTCTTTGTTCTAGTCAGTTCCTAGGGTCTGGTGTGAATTCTAGTATGAATAATAGTATGGTGTGTTTTCCTTTCCTGCCCTTGCTTCCTCTTCTTTTCTTTTCTTTTCTTTTCTTTGTTCCAATTGACTTTACTCAAGTCTGACGTACGTATGCGTAGTGATAGGTACTACGTGTAGTATATACGTGGTAGTCACTTTCCTGGGTGGGAAGCGGTATAGTCGTTTTTTCCAGGCGCGAGTAATGAGACGTATGCACCAGTACGGACCTGGCACATCGTAGGCTGACTCCCGATTTCACTGTTTTATATGTTTCTGTCGGAGGCATGAATTGCGTCAGCTGTGATTATGCGTGTACAACCTTTGTTTGGTTTGTTTGTGTGCTTTTTCCCTGGGGTATTCCTCAGCTCCAGAGTGACTGGAGCCTGCCCTGTGTCCACGGACTTGGTTATGCGAGTTAATGTGAGAACAACAACAACAAACAACAGGGGTCCTCGTGTACAGAAAGGTATCTATCTGATCAATCTCCAGCACACCCACCATGTTGATGATTTTGTATCACACATACATACATGGACATGGATCGACTTTTTTTTTTTTCTAATCCTCTGGCGGATGAGGAAAAACAAAGATCTGGGCATTATTTTGTACGGACCGATGGATATTTCTGATATTATTACGTATTATTGCTGCTGTGTGTGGATGCCTCAAAAGGTCAGAACCCAGAGAGCCTCTCCGTCTTAGACCTTGAGCCAAACGGGGTCCCTCCAGGTAACGGAAGGCGAGACCCTATCAACGTAATATATCGGATGGATATAGAAAACGAGTTGTGATGTTACTATTTTGGAGACCGCAGAGGCCAGAACCCAAGATCCTGTCCGTCTTAGATCTCGGATCTTGTCGTTGTTGTTGTTGTTGTTGTTGTTGTTGTTGTTGTTGTTGTTGTTGTTGTTGTTGTTGTTGTTGTTGTTGTTGTTGTTGTTGTTGTTGTTGTTGTTGTTGTTGTTGTTGTTGTTGTTGTTGTTGTTGTTGTTGTTGTTGTTGTTGTTGTTGTTGTTGTTGTTGTTGTTGTTGTTGTTGTTGTTGTTGTTGTTGTTGTTGTTGTTGTTGTTGTTGTTGTTGTTGTTGTTGTTGTTGTTGTTGTTGTTGTTGTTGTTGTTGTTGTTGTTGTTGTTGTTGTTGTTGTTGTTGTTGTTGTTGTTGTTGTTGTTGTTGTTGTTGTTGTTGTTGTTGCTGCTGCCGTTGTTGTTGTTGTTGTTGTTGTTGTCGTCGTTGTCGTTGTTGTTGTTGTTGTTGTTGTTGTTGTTGTTGTTGTTGCTGTTATTGTTGTTGTTGTTGTTGCTGTTGTTGTTTCAACATTAACTGGCATAATCAAATCGGTGGTCACAGGACAGGCTCCAGTCACTCTGGAACTGAGGAATACCCCAGGGAAAAAGCACAAACAAACTAAACAAAGGTTGTACACTCATACTCACAGCTGACGCAATTCATGCCTCCGACGGAAACATATAAAAAGTGAAATCGGGAGTCAGCCCACGATGTGCCAGGTCAGTACTGGTACATGCGTCTCACTACTCGCGCCTGGAAAAAACGACTATAACACGGCGTGCCACACAAGAAAGAGCACCACGTACATATTAATAATTGCACGTAGTACCTTAATAATTGCACGTAGTACCTTATCACTACGCATACATACGCACGACAGACGCAAGTCAATTGGAAAAAAGAAACAAAGAAAAGAAATGAAGATGAAGGAAAGGAAAGAAAAGACAATCTAACGGGAACCCTCTAGAGGCAGGCGTTCCCTGTGGAGTAGTATACAGTCAGTAGGTGAATATCGTCCCTGCTAATGAAATCAATGATGCTGGTTGGAATTCCCCCCGAGTGCATGTGCTCGTGCTCGCAGGGACTTTTTCTTTATAAAAGAAAGCGACCGGCGGAAAACGCGAGAAAGGCGTGAGTTAGTTGTTAATTAAGCTATACTCGATGCTGTTATAGTCAGCGAGCGTAAAAAGCTGAAAAGTGGGAATAATTTCGCGCGACTAAAATGAAGGCAAGCACCGGGGAGAGAAGGGAAGACAACTGTGACCACGGCTTGTTTGTCCAGAAGGTCGCTGAGGCTATGGTATCTGTTGCGAGTAGACCTGGCAAGTTGTTGTTGTTGTTTTTCTCGCATTCACTCGCATAATCAAGTCCGTGTTCACAGGTTATGCTCCAGTCACTCTGGATGGAGCTGAGGAATACCCCAGGGAAAAAACACAAGCAAGCCAAAGTGATACACGCATATATCATAGCTGATGCAGTTCATGCCTCCGCCAGAAACATATAAAAAAGCGAAAACGGGCGTCAGCCTACGACGTGCCAGGCCCATACTGGTACACACGTCTTTATACTCGCGTCTGAGAAACGACCACACCCCATGCCACCCCGAAATTACTACCACGTATATATTACATGTAGAACCCATCACTACCCATACGCATGACAGACTCAAGTCAATTGGAAAAATAAAGAAAAGAAAGAAAAGAAAGAGAAAGAGAAAAAAAGAGGAAGAGGAAAGGAAAGGATTGTAAAAATAAAGAAAACAAAAGAAAAGAGAAGAGAAAAAAAAAGAAGAGAAAAAAAGGAAAAGAAAAGAGAAGAAAAGAAAAGAAAAGAAGTGAAAGAAGAGGAAGCAAGGAAAGGAAAGGAAACAACACCATACCAGCAAACCCTGGGAACTGCCTAAATACGGCATTGATTGGGCATACAAAGGTTGTTAAGTGCATCAATGGCTCTGGGGGAAAAACACAACAAGGCGAAGAAGTTCGGGCGGCCTCGCGCTAGCTTGTGACGGCCATGGAAGACCCACAAACGTCAAGACGATGATGGCCAGACCCAGACTTCAGTCTCTTGGGCAGGACGCCCCCCATTCCCCCCTCCCCCCCTCCCGCCTCCCCCTCCCCTCCACTCCCCCCGCCACCCTCCCCCCGGCCGCTTAGAGATGCCGACAGTGGATGGCGCTGCCGCGGCCTTTGCGTCGCTCTGCAGCTCTACAGCTCTCCGCGTCATGCCATTTCTGCATGAATGACTCTGCCCCCTCCTCTACCCGTCGAAACCATCTGCCGGCCTTCTGTGCAGCCTTTGGCTACCCTTCGAACTTAATTCCAAAGACATATCCTCCTTCAGGTGTACCATCCAGTCCTTCTCTTATGCTCTCGTTGGAGCACTGTCGCCTCTATGCTCTCGAAAGCTGTCTTGGCAAGCGCGTCGGCGTACGAGAGGGTGTGGTCGTCGCGCTTCCGCTTCGGACAGCCGAGGCATCGGAGGAGCATGGAGTGGTGAACCCGTCGTAGCCTGTCATAGTCAGGCTTGTTCGGACTCCACATCATGCAACCGTAGAGTAGTGTCTCGATCACCTCGGCTTTCGGCAATCGCACCTTCAACCGTAAGCGCAGACCCACGCGATCGCAGATTTCCATTTTGTACCGCTGGACGCACGCCCAGGCCATCTGAAGACGCCGCGTCATCGCGATACTGAGTACTCTGTCTGCGCTGATAGCCCCGCCCAAGGGCACAGCTTCGATCGTTGGTTTTGTATACCTGGCCGGCTGCATCGACGGTGAACGGCACCTTACAACCACCTTTAGTCTGCACGCGCACATAATCTCCGTTTTGGCCTCGGAGACCGTAAGTCCGAACGCCGAGTACGCAGTCACGATCACCGTCATCATCATCTCCAGCCCTTCTGACGATCGCGATACGATGCCCGCATCGAAAGCGTACAGCACACCCCACAACCTCTGCACCTCCTCCTCCTTCTCCTTCCCCCCCCACCCGTCGACTTTGCTTGTGCGTGATGTGCCCTTCTTCTACCCTTTCTCCTTCTTTCGTTGGAGCTGCACCATATTGTCCATGATGGCTGCATCAGCTAGGAGGCGTTTCTCGGCCACACGCAGTACTGCCGTGAAAAACATGTTGAACAGCAGTGACGCGAGCACGCACCCTTGCCTAAGACCTTGCCCCACGTCCAACGTATCCGAGCACTCTCCATCGTCCAACCGCACACATGCTTGCATGCCGTCGTGGAATTGGCGGAAGACGGCGAGAATTTTCGGTGGCACGCCAAAACGAGCAAGAACATCCCACAGAAGGGTTCGGTCGACGGAGTCATACGCTTTGGCGAGATCGAAAAAGCACAAGTACAAGGGGGTGTCCTTCTTCCGCGCCAGTTCCTGCAGTCATCGTATTACAAACATCATGTCAACCGTCGAGCGTTGGGGTTTGAACCCTCACTGTTCCTACAGCAAAATGTTCTCGCGTTCGCAGTAGTCACTACGGCGACCCGCGATGACTTTGAGGAGTACTTTGCCGGCTTAAGCCACGAGGGAGATGCCACGATAGTTGCCACACTCCGTCCGATCTTTCCGATCTTTCTTCTTGTGCAGCACCTTAATCGTTGCATCTTTCCATTGTTGCGGCACGCCACCTTCCCTCCACACAGCGACGAAGATATCGTGGAACTTTCCGAGCGTGTCCAATTCTCCTTCGTCGGCCAAGACCTTCAGGAGCTCGGCCGGGAGGCCATCGGGCCCTACCGCCTTTCGGCTCGCCAGCGCACGGATCGCCTCCTCTACTTTGTACCTGGACGGCACATCGTCCAGTGGGTCTGCACGGGGGGCACTTCTCAAGCTCGGATCATGAGTCAGCGATTTGGCGTTAAGCAGTTTGTGAAACCACCTCACCCACCGCTCGCGGATGAGGGCATTATTCCGCAGCAATCAAATCGACCTTCCTCGTCCTCAAATGTACTGCGAGTTAAACGCCCTCTTCCCTCCCACATCCATCCCCTTTCGGTGTTTGTAGAAGCCAAACTGATCACCTTCTCGGACACGCTCTTTGAGAAGCAAAAGGTGATTTTGGGAAAAAAAAAACCAAAATCGACACGTGCTACGATAGATGTAGCAGTTTTCGTCTGAAGAAATGTTTACTGAACAAAGGGGCTCCTTAACCCAAAATCGTCGGAAAAGAAATAAAAAATAGGTCATTTCTTAGTGCATGATTCTCGTTGTGCCATGGGATTTTTCATCCCCGGTAGCAGTTTTTATTTTTTCTCCAAATCAGTTTTTGGGAGAGAGATCTTCTTAAGCTGCCAATTTTGAGGAACCTTGAAGAAAAACCATGGTTGGCGCGCCTCTATCCTAGCGGGCGTCGAACGAACGAACGAACGAACGAACGAACGAACGAACGAACGAACGAACGAACGAACGAACGAACGAACGAACGAACGAACGAACGAACGAACGAACGAACGAACGAACGAACGAACGAACGAACGAACGAACGAACGAACGAACGAACGAACGAACGAACGAACGAACGAACGAACGAACGAACGAACGAACGAACGGACGAACGAACGAACGAACGAACGAACGAACGAACGAGCGAACGAACGAACGAACGGACGAACGAACGAACGAACGAACGAACGAACGAACGAACGAACGAGCGCCAAAACCTTATCCCGCGTTGAATACTGAATTCTTGAACGGTTTTATCATGATGATTGTGATATTACGTCGACCGGTGAACTTCTCCTTCTTTCGTTTTGTTTTGTTGCTTTTTACTGGTTTCCAATTTGGCTTGTTTTTTTGCTGCGTGTGTTATTCGTACCCGGGTGTGCTGACATTGCATTTAAATTAGTTTTTCTCTGTTCGTTTGCTATTGCAGTACTGGTTTGTGGTCTCACAGTCTCTAATCACAAGGGCTGAGAGCCAGCAGCATTTACTGCACTACTACTAATAATCTACTAATAATTACCGGGTGAGTCTTACTACGGCAGCCCCCCCAACTTTTGCTCAACGAAATCGTCGGTTTTAAAACCAGCCCCTATGATACCGGTCGTATCTCTTGAAATACGGTGTCCCTCGACACCCTCCCCGACGTCATCGACCGATACACCTTCGCACACAAGGGAATATGTGGATACTTTTTTTTCGATTGTATCCTTCCTTGTGTCGAGCAGCCATGAAAATGGTCGTTCGTTAAACAAAATCGCTGGTTTTGGGGGGGAGGCTATCGTAGAAGAAGTCAGGTACTCGCTAAAGCGAGCAACCCCCCCTCCCCCCCGGCAGCGGGGGGGGCGCTGGAGGCGCCCCGGACGGCCTGCCGGAGAACGGCGGCAAAAAAAAAATATTGGGCTACGTTTTACACAAGAAAAGCGCACTAAATATGACCTAGATCCCCGTAATTTTAAAGACGAAGGAAACGGCATCTGTTTATACAAGAAAAGCACAAAAACGACAAGTACAAGACATGCAAGATAACGTTTTGCCTCGGGCTAGAGGATCGTGACATCAATTGTTTCAGTCGCAATATTACCTCACGGGGATACGAGCCGAAAAGCGAACTGAATTGTCCCCATAATTAAAGGTCTTGAATCCCTCAGTGGGGTTGTTTGTTTGTTGCTGTCTCCCCCAACCTTGCGCGAAACGCGCGCGCGCGTCGATGACGACTGCAACTCGTGAACTATCATCTGTCATAGCGTACAACATCGTACCAAAAAGACAAGCGTTTTTGCAAAACAAAGAGACATGATGCTTCGTACAACATTCGTATAACAGTGAACGAACGAGGAAGAGCTGCTCGATGGATCGACCCACAGCTGCAATACGACGCAGACTCGGACGATTTCTTCGGAAGAACGCCAGCTCTACATAATGTTCCGCCATGTGTGCATGTGTGTGCCTGGGGATCTCCCGCCCCGCGTTGAAGTCTCACAGGGCGTTGTTGCTGTTCTCACATTCTTCTGTTGTTCTCACATTAACTCGCGTAGTCAAGTCCCTGGGCACAGGACAGGCTCCAATCACTCTGGAATATGCGAACAGGCTTGAATTCTTTGTGCCAACATCATTTCTAGCAGAATTCATCTTTCTTGTGCGAATTACCATACGACCATAAAGCCAGCGTAATCAGGGCTGAGCTGACATAATCCTCCTTTTAGGAGCATAATGCAGTAGACTAGTGGTATAAAAACCGTTACCGGCGGTGTCCCCCGTTGAAAATGCCTCCGAAAACATTACTAAACTTGTTTAATCCGCGTCTATAAAACGTGACAAAGCGCACGCTTTGCCTTGTTGTCAGTGACGGCTTACGCCACACCAGATTATACCGTAAACATTATCTTTTATGGTAGATCGATACCCCATGATTGATATCTGATGGGTATATTTTGAGCTATTGCGGCATGGTGGGAAATATAACGGGGAACATAACGCCTTTCTGGTGGTAGAATAAGAGCACAATTGGGCAAAATTGCGGTATAATTCACAGTTTCAGTAGCACAATGAAAAAACACGGGCATGAAAGAGGTGGCATAAAGGACTCACGCCTACATGTGAGGGTATTCGCAGCCCGCAGCAATTGACGTTGAAAAGCTGTATCCCGCGTTAAAAAAACGCCTTCTTGTACTTACACCAATAACTCGGAGAGTCGACACCTCTGTTTCACGACTGACTGTTAGTCCGACCAATAGCTAGTCGGCGACTCAAGCCGTCCCGACTCGCAGCCCTAGAGACGACGGAATTTGTACCTCTTTGGGAAGAAGGACCAGGATGGACACTGGGGGTTTCCAGTGATATCGCAGGATAGAAGGAACCGATGAAACGTGAAGACAACACACACACACGCCTTAGAGTTCAGAGCCCGAAGACAGCTAGTGTAACCGTGTTAGATCTCCGTTCTGCTAATAATAGTAAAATGCAGAATGCCTCCGACACCAATTTCAAGCAGTTTGCTGCCGATGGCGTCGCACGCAGTTCTACAGGGATTCGGAACGCCTCCATGTCACTGCACGCGAGACCCTACCACCCCAATCCCGGTATTCTAAAATGAATGGCGTTTCCGCCGTGATTGTGCGATAAGGATGGATATTGCGATGTTCTTTATTCCTCAGACATCGGTTTCAAAGTATCCTGCCCGTCTTAGATCGCGGATCTAACGGGATCCCCCCCGCGTGCAAATCCCTTTGGGACTTCAGAGGGAGACCATTTCGGAAAAAAAACAGTAACTTGTTTTGCGGCGTTCTCAACCCACGAAACCAACGAGATAAATCACCAAATATATTTCGATTCTTGAGGTGATGCGCACATTTTTCTTCAGAAGTTTCAAAATTGCGCAGCGAAGCCGCGCCCGGGTCGAAGCCTTAGCCTAGATTATGGTTAGGGTTAGGGTTAGGGATAGGGTTGGGGTTGGGGTTGGGGTTGGGGTTAGGGTTGGGGTCGGGGTTGGGGTTGGGTCGACACCATCTCGGTATTCGTAAAAAAGCACACACGCACACGCACGCCAAAGAAAGCTTAAAACACATCCGAACCCCCCACTGTAGAGCGAAATATATCTGTAAGAAGCGCACGCACAAAGAACACAAAATTATGCAGCCTGTAAAACAGAAAAAAAAACTCTGTAAAGCGAAGTACGTTTGGAACCTCATCTGGTACCTGGTATGATGTTACAAAAATTGAAAAATGTTATCTCTGAGTACGACCGATTGAATGATTGAAACTCAAGTTTGCAAGCTGTGCATGATTTGTGGGATGAGACAGGTAAAGGCGCCTCGAGGGAAACAAGTGACGTTTACAGCAGCATCGATCACACGACGCAGCCCGGGACGAGGGGACGTGCCTGAACCGCCACGTAATTCTCCGCACAAGAATCATACCACGGTAGGGGTGAACCATATTCTAAGAAATTTCTGAGCCCCTATCATGAGGAGCTCAACATCTCACCCGACGCATGACTTCGAAGGCACTCGTCGTGACTTCGAAGGCATTCGCTTGCGCATCACGACTTGGAAGGCATTCGCTTGCGCAATCCGACCAACACTTCCATGCGCTAGTCCTAAGACAAATACACACTCGTACAATTATGAGACTGGCCGGTGCAGTTCCTCGCTTCGGAGGAGCTCAAAACCGGTCAGAAATGCTTTGGCTCAGAAAGTGCGACTCTTCACGTGGGACGGCTCTGCGGCGCGTGTGCAACGTGGACACATGCTCTACGGTGTAGGCGCACTAGCTCTTGCCCCCCGCCCCCCCCCCTTTTTCTGAGGCTCATAATCACTTGAGGAGCTCCATAGCTCACCCAAGAACTGGTTTAGAAAAAATCTGCCTGTGCAACCCGATGAACAAACCCATGGCCTAATAGGTATGCAGAACGAGCACTCAATAGCTACATCAGACCAACGCTTAGGCAGGGCGGTGGGTCACTTCTGGGGCCTGGTTTGAGCAGGGGCTCCGGGTCACTCGCGCGAGTGACCCGCCTGCTCCTTGCGGTGTTAGGCTATTCGTGCTGCTTGCGTCTTGCGATGTAGATCCGCAGTGCGTGGGCAGGTTAGCTAGCTGCTCTGCGCCAAACAATTCGCCTCAATTTTTTTTTCGGTGGCGTACAGAGTCACCCGTGCTAGTTGGCTCAAGCCCGGGCGTGCAAAAGGGGGTAAACCATAACGTCATCATAACATCCTCCCTACCCAAGCCTTGGTGAACAAGAATGGTATTCGTTCGGACGGTTTTGGGCTAAGGAGCCCCGTCACACTCAGAAAGAAAAAAAAAAACGTTTCAGCTAAAAAGCGCCACCTCTACTCTAGCACGGGTCCCTCATGCAGGCTATAGGTCGGTGACGCTCCATACATAGTGCCGTTAATACTGTATAGTACCAGGATCGACAGCAGCACTTTCACAAAGAAAGACGGTCAGACTATACATAGAGCAGATTTGCCAGTTGAGGTCTGCCTCTGCCTGGCCGCGCGTACTACGAATACTACTACTACTGCTGCTGCTACTACTACTACTACTACTACTACTACTACTACTACTACTACTACTACTTCTACTACTACTTCTACTACTACTACTATTACTACTACCACTAATACCACTACTAATAATAATACCATTAACTACTACTACCACTACCGCTACTACTGTGCCCCCCTAACACATTTTCTTCGTGGCTATGGTTTCGAACGAAAAAGGCTCGGAAGACCGAGGCTGTAGCGACGCAGCCGGGTATAAATACATTGGGAACCCTTCGTGTAACGGAAGAAGCCGAAGACCTGACTGCGTGTTTGTTCCACCGTGTGCCCGGTTCTTGCACGCGAAGTAGATCCGCCGAGCACCACACCCGCCCCGCCCCGTCCCGCCCCGCCCTAGCATATTCTTTGTGGTTTCGAGAAATTTCAAGAGAAGACTGGCTCCGCACCTCCCGCACCCGCCTCCCTCCCCTTCAAGCATACTCTCGTTGCTTACACAGTATTGTCCTTGGCTACCCAGCTTCAAAATTAATCGGGCATGCACCCCCCCTGCATCCCCTAACATGATCTCCTTGACTTCAGTGCCAAAAGGAAAGATATTTGGAACACCGGGGTTGCACCGACGCAATCGGGTATCAACACATTATAGGAAACTGGAACCCCCCTCCCCCCCAGAGTGTTCTTTCTGGCTAGAAGTACTTCAAAAGGAGGAAGAAAGCCCCCCCTCCCCCAGCGTATTATCCTTGGCTTCAAGATTTTTCAAAAGGAAATAGGCTCGCACCCGCGCCTGGAAGAAATGCAATCGTCGTATCATGCATGACCGTAGTCCGTGCCGTCATACACGCTCGCACCTCTGCCATGCCGGGACAGAGTACGTCGGGTTTTCACCGACCAGGCAGGCATTGCCAGCCAGTGGGGGGCGGGGGTGATTAAAGTTCGCTTCGCCCGCTCGGCTCGCTTCGCTCGTTTGAATTTCCCCGAACAACAATGCAAGGCGATCTGTTCTACCAATCGAATGACCGGCGGGCCAGAAACCTGGTTTAATTCAGTCGAACTTCGCTCTGATTTACAGCCAGTCCTACACATCAGCGCACTTATTATGAGTGTTGACCACCGCCGCCGTAGGATTCGAAGCCAAGAGTGAGCAACATTGTTTCGTTATTTTGCCGAAGACTACGGTACTAGTGGGGGGGATGTTACGACGGTGTTACGACGGTGTTATGATGATGTTATGATGATGTTATTACATACCCCCGTCTTCACTACCAGGTACCGAGCTTTCATCACTCGCACGAGTGACTAGCTGTACACCTCACTAACCAAAATACGCTAGGCGAATCGTCCGGCGCAGCTTAGGTAACCATTCCATTGCGGGTTCATGTCGCAAAAATTAAAAAAGCACGAAAGCTCAAGACCCCTGCCTAGAATAGCAGGGGGGGGTTACACGCGCCAGTGACCCCAGCCACTGCACAAAAACGGTCCCCATAGTGACTACTCTACCGCATCCTTGGTGCCTCGTTTGATCGTCCCTTTTGCGTTCCAGAGCTCAGCGAACTTGCGGACAAGGCACGGCCGGCCGCAAGGGTCATTGTCCCTTTTCCCCCGCCCGGTATGTGCCCTCGTTTTCGTCGCGCGTAGGGTTCGGCGTTCCCACTGCTGGCCGATTCGCATCGAATCTTGCAAAACTCGCGCTCTCCCACTTTCGGCACATGCGCGCGTCATTTCTTAAAGAGAAATATACCTATCGGTGAAGACGTGCAAAGCGTACCAGGTACGAGCATAAACATGCCGCCAAGTATCACCGAGTGCATGCAAGTGCTTGTAGGGGCTTTTGCTTGCGTATTAAAATTTACGGGAGGAAAGCGACGAGCATGAACAGCTGAAAAGTGAGAACGTTGAACCCTATGCGCGATAAAAATGACGGCAATTACCGGCGAGGAGAAAGGAAGGCACCTGTGACCACCGCCACGGCTTGTCCAGAAGGTCGCTGAGGGTAAAAACAAACCTCTTGCGAGTTGGGCTGGAGAGTAAACGTGATGATTAAAAGTAAAATAAATATACTTCATACGAAGTAAATGTGTTACCTGATAGACAAAGATTATGCCCGTGGTGCATATTAAAGCGCAGTGGAATGGTACAAGAACAAAACGCTACAAAACAGGTGCTATTTGATAGTATTTGATACAATGCCGGCATCATGTATCAATGGTTTTAGATAGACTACCAGTCCGGCAAGTTATCTAAGAGCAGTTTGGATTAATCATAAGTTATTGAAAGAAAATCAGACGGCCGGAAGTACTTCCGGCATCCCCACAGCCTCCATTTTTTGTTTGACGCCTAAAAAAAACAAACTTTTTCTTGCTTTGTGTGTGTCGGCATAACCAAGTAGCACTCGGACCAGATTATGTAAAATCACCGGCAAACGGCGATGATGTAAAATAAACATCGCAACGAACAGTTGTTCAGATGGCTTAAAATGAAAGGTATAAAAAGTGCCATAGAAAAATATTAATGTAAAAAACACAATTTTTCGGCCTCCGAGAGCTTGGTACACCTCAGAAAATTCCTTATTGGAAATTTTGCGCGAAATCCCGAGAATACGGGGGGCATGATAACTAAGCATCCCCGGGTCCAAAAATGGATGTTTCAAGGCTCTGCTCTCTCTGCATATTGCCACAACTATAGACGATTCTTTGTTTTACAGTAATGGTACTGTAACAGTCCATTTTGAAGCTACCCTCATAGACTATATGTTAACCACCGGTAATAATATATAAATTGTCGAACTGGTATGGCATAACGGTACCTGGTACCCTGGTAAGGCATGCCGGTACGGGAATGGTAAAATATACGATTGCACCTGGAATCTACATAAAAACATGAACAATGCGCTTCGGCATGTTCATGGGGTCGAAACTTGATCAAAACTCGTCTGTCTTTGCAACCTGCGTGTGCTACTTTGATCGCGTGTGTTACGGGGAGTGTATGCCCTCGTGAAGGATACAGGTTGGTGACGCCCCTGTTGATACCAGGGTCAACAAGACTATAACACGTCTAGCCACGTTCTGCGCATGGAAGTTGTCATACTCTGATTGAGGGGGACAATTGTCATATGGTATCATACATATCCCTGTTGTATCCATGTCATATAATACAGATAACACGTCTGCCTGTGAGTCTGTCTGTCTGTCTGTCTGTCTGTCTGTCAGTCTGTCTGTCTGTCTGCCTGTCTGTCTGTCTGCCTGCCTGCCTGTCTGTCTGTCTGTCTGTCTGTCTGTCTGTCTCTGCTATAATGGTATCGCCACTCAAAGCGTTTCAGCCACGTCTTGCCGTACGGGTAGGGTGGGTAGGTGGCACAACCAGATCTCGTGTCGCGCCGAGCCGTGGCTGTGGCGTCCTAAGCATTCCCCGACAATACCGTGTTAGTCGTGACAGCCATCAAGCCAGCCTCGCTGCTGAAGTACAATTCTGAATAACAATTCTGGCCGCCGATTGGCTTATCAAACCCTGCCAGACGCCGCTGGCTCTCTTCTAACAGATGATGCTGAACAGGAATATTACAGCCATAGAGCCATCGAGGTTCCACCGCAGGCGGAGAGAATAGGATCCCATCCCCAGCTCAGGAATCCCTCCTTATCTCTACAACTCCGACCAAAACCGGGGACGAAAACGGTGACCCCTCGGGTCGACACCGCCCCGCACGGTGTAGAAACCTCGACCCCATCGGCTGATCGCTAGTAGGCTGTGGCTCGTGGAGCCAACGGGGCAAGGGGAAGATAGATTCCCATCCCCGGATCAGAACGCCTTCCAAAGATTTACAACTTCGACAACCCGGGTACGAAAACGGCGATCCCCTATCTCGATACCGCGCTGAACGGTGCAGAAACCTCACCCTCACCCCACCATCCACTGATTGCTAATTGGCTGGGGCTCATAGAGCCTGCGCGCTTCGAGAGTTGCCCCTAGGGCCAACGTCGAGGTCCCGCGGCACCTGGGTAGGATAAGGTCCCACTCCCAAACAAAGAAACCTTCCAAACATCTACAGCTCCAACAACCCAGGGACGAAAACAGCGATCCCGCGGATCGAATCCGCTCCGCACGGTGTGGAAACCCCACCCCTACATTACTGATCGGTGATCGGCTGGGGCTCATAGATACAGCGCGCGGGTAAAGTTTCCCCTCGGGCCAGCGTCGAGGTTCCGTCGCAGCCGGGAAGAATAAGGTCCCATCCCCGGATCAGACATCGTTCCAAGCATCTACAACTCCGACAACCCGGGGAAGAAACGGTGATCCCCTGGGTCCATACTGCCCCGCATGGTGTGGAAACCCCACCCCCATCCACTGATTGCTGATTTGCTGGGGCTCATATAGCCATCGCGCCGCGAGAGTTTCCCCTCGGCCAACATCGACGCCCAGCCGCACCCGGGGATGTTAAGGTACCATCCCTGGATCATAAAGCCTTCCATACATCTACGACTTCAACAACCCGGAGATGAAAACGGTCTCCCAGGTCGCAACCGCCCCGAACGGTGTGGAAACCCACCCCCATCCACTGATTGGTGATTGGCCGACGTGTTAGACCTGCGCACTGGGGACCGTGGAATGTCCCTGGCTCGCGACTAATAAGTAGCACGTTGGAGCTTTGGAGGGAAAAAGTGATAAAAAAAAGTGGCAATTACAGCAGCGACCACCAAACGAAGCACCGCGAGCTGGCGAGGTAATGTGTGCCCGTTTTGCAGTGTGTAGGAACTGTGCCACATGCGCGCCCCACGGTGATCCTCGTATTTCGGCACGTTCTTCCCTGACGATTGATAAAACATTAATCAGAAAGCACCGTTTTATTTCTCACTTCGTATGGCTCCCCAAAGGGTTTAACTTCTGTAGGTGGTAGTAGTAGTAGTGGTAGCAGTAGTAGTAGTAGTAGCAGTAGTAGTAGCAGTAGTAGCAGTAGCATTAGTAGTAGTAGTAGTGAGTAGTATCAAGTAGTTTTAGTAGTAGTAGCAGCACGGATGTTTTCCCGTAGCAGAGCACTACATTTACAAAAAAAATACATAGGCAGCTGTGAGTTAACAAAAAGAAAAAATTTTAAGGGTCGATACTCATCTTTGCAAGCTGCATGATACACCGGCCGCTCGTTTCTACAGATGTAACATTCTTTGAATATATGTATATGACTCCTGCCACAAGTGTCCCCGAGAGCGGATGTATAACACTCCTATGTATGGATGTTGCCAGGGTGGGCATCAACAACAAAATAGTATACCAGGTACATATTATACTGACATTATACACGTGTTCTGCAGCTAGCTATAATATACATTTCATGTCATGTACACAAAATTGCTACGGTTTTCTCGGCAATTAATTGGTCGTGGGGTCACTTGATTAAAATGCCGTACTTCGCTATCGGCGCTCCCACCCGGTACACGCTTGTCGGAACCCTTTTCTCGGAGAACCTTCCCGGCGGCTTTCTCCTTGCTTACTTCGCCTTCTTCGTGTTCTTCGGAAATCGCCCCTACCCTAGCTTCAAGAGAAAAAATTGCGGCATTGCTTCAAGATTTGCATCCCCACACCATTTTCAAGGGATTTTTGTCCACACTGAAGTTGAGTTTTTTTTCCAAAAAATCGAAGAAGAGTAAAAGAAGGAATCTTCAAAACTCGAGTCAGGATAAAAGAAAATCAAAACTGAGCGAGATAGCCGTTCCAACTCTAAATTCAACTTAAAAACTGCCAATAAACAAGAGAAGTACAAAGAGTTTGTCCGAACACGTGGGTGCTCTTCGGGACCCCCCCTACACTAATTCTACAAGCCAACAAAATCACAGTATCTTCAGATAAATATCCCCGCACTAAATTCACATACTTTTCGTTCCGCACTAAAATCAAAATATTGTTTTGCAGTAGAAGGTCGAAAAAACTTCAAAAAAATGGACAAAAGCTCGAGTCAGATAAAAAAGGGTCAAAATTGAGCAACATTTCCATGCACCCAATCGCCTCAGCCAGGCGGAACACAGCTCCTTGACAAAAATAGCCATCTCAGCGAAGTTTAATGCTCAGAGCACCGCCACGTAGCTTGATCGGGATCCAGACGTGGATCACAATATACCCAAGGCCTCCTTGCTCGCCCCGTATCCGAAAATGCGAGAAAAAAAAAGTCGACCGCCGGATACAACCCCATGCCAAAAAACAAAAAGACTTGTGCACATTTTACATGAGACATATACATACAGGTACCTGGTACCTGGTACATAATAACAAGTATGTACAGTACCGGGTAAATTAATCAACCGATCAATCGCATGTACATAATAACAGGTGCGTACCTACCTGGTAAATTAATCAATCAAACCATCAATCGCATCATTCCACCCAGTCTGTCTGGTAGCTTGGTCGGGAGACGGCAGAATAAGTCATCAAACGTCTGAGGTGAAAAAATAAAACTACACTTACTTGAAGTCTTCTTGCTTAGAGCTGTATTATTAGAACGGATTATGCACAGCACATACATATTATATGTCATTTGACATGGAAGGCGAACAAAACAAAAACAATAAACAAAGGTATACAGCAACGGTGTACCGCTGACGAAGAACACGACGACCATCATTATTTTCACATCTATCTTCTGCCATCTGCCAGTGTGGAGCGCTTGTCCCATTCGTACCGCGAAAAACTACCAACATACCTCGTAGTATTGACCTGAAATTGGAACTAATTAGGCCGCCATTGGAACGAATTAAGCACAGCACATTCGGTGGAAGGCGAACGAAACAACAACAACAAACAGTAACAAGCGTTCCGTACTGCGAAATACTACCAACATACCTGGTAGTATTGACCTGAAATTAGAACTAATTAGACTATTGGAACGAATTACGCACAGCACATTCGGTGGAAGGCGAACGAAACAACAACAAACAATAATAAGCGTTCAGTGCCACCGTCGTCGCCAAAGGACACGAGTACAGCATCTTCAACCGATATTGGAATGAATTGTTCACTCACTTGCAAGCTATCGGAGGAGAAACAAAAAAAATGAAAGATCTTAAATAAACTGGAGAAGGGGAATTGGGTGAGAGTGGTGTAGAGTGTTGTAAGGCTTAGTTTGGGTAAGCTATTTGCTAACCTGTTGCAAGAGGTCAAACGGATTAATACCCCAATAATACCTTAACAAATGGCGTCGTCGGCAGGACGAAAAGCAAAAAAAAAATTGGACTAACATCTTAACAAGAGCACTCTATAACAGTGGTTCGTGTGTGTTCTTCGCATTAAATTGTTCATTGTACCCTCAACGGCATCCCAAAAAAACTATTCACTCTTGAGGGTGTCCGCGCCGAAGCATCATCCTAGAGAGAGACATAGCTCTGTTGTGAAATTAAAGGGTGGGGGACACTGAGTGCCCCCTGCAGGTCTGCCAATTGAACAGGTCCTCGGAGAGTACTCACTTTCGTTCCTTCGTAGAGATGTAGGTTTATTCGTTTCCACCATAGCCCGGGATAGCTTCTGAGACCGGAGGCGCGTGCCTCCGATCTAATTCCTAACTTCCCCGAATATAAACCGCCAACCTTATCATACGAAACCCATCCAAATGATCTCAAATTCGGATACCTACAGGCCTTTCGAGGCCGTATCTTAACACTAACCCACCCTGATGAGTCGCATATGCAGAAATATGGGAGATTCGGGGAAACTCCGGTTCTACGAACTAGACCATGAGTCGAAGATGCGGCTCCTCAAACCCCACTCCCACACCTCCAACCGTCTGGCTATGGAGCCAGGAACACGCGAGTCCTGCCGACGACGCCACATGTGAAATTAAAGGGTGGGGGACACTGAGTGCCCCCTGCAGGTCTGCCAATTGAACAGGTCCTCGGAGAGTACTCACTTTCGTTCCTTCATAGAGATGTAGCTTTATTCGTTTCCACCAGAGCCCGGGATAGCTTCTGAGATCGGAGGCGCGTGCCTCCGATCTAATTCCTAACTTCCCCGAATATAAACCGCCAACCTTATCATACGAAACCCATCCAAATGATCTCAAATTCGGATACCTACAGGCCTTTCGAGGCCGTATCTTAACACTGTTGTCACGAAACTTGATAATGAGACAGGGAGTAGTGTTATGCTATCCCCTCTAGCCCGTTGGGGCGTTAGGATTTATCGCAGTTGTCCCTGTTATAGCTGGCGGGCGTTGTTGTGGCCTGCCTGAACGAACGACCTCCGCCCCCCCCTTCTGTCAGAAGGTGTGAGGGGGACAGCAAACAACTAAGATCAGAGATGATGTAGCACCCAAACAACCCTCGTGTGGGTGACCATTATAGAGCCAGGGGCACCCCTGCATAGCGCCAGTCGGTCCCTAGGTCCGTACTGCCCCAATACTACTGTACTGGCGTCGTCGGCAGGACTATTCGGTGCTTTGAACGCTTTGAATAGCTTTTCTAACGTCACGTACCGCAGGAAAGGGCACGACGAGGACTCGTCCTACATTGGATGCACTGCACGTCGTCTCGAGGCAAATGCAGTTACAACCATGATCTGGGCACAGGCAGCGATGGAGTAGTGGGTGAATCTCGTCTCTACTAAAGTCAACGTCGTTGGTCCAAGTCTCCCCGAGTGCGTGCTCGTGCTCGTATGTACGCAGGAGGAGTTACTTGCGTAAAAAATGGCTGGCGGAAAGCGCGAGAACGAGTGGGTTAGCAGCATTCGATTAAAACCGATTCATAAACATATATATATATATGTTTTGATCAAAATCACTGCTACTCTTGAGATCTAGCTCGACCTGTAAGAGATTTCACCCTCAGCTACCTTCTGGACAGGCCGTGGTCACAATTGTCTTTCCTTCTCCCCCCCGGTACTTGCTTTCAATTTGATTGCGAATAGGGTTCGGCATTCCCACTTCTCAGCTTTCTACATGCGCTGCTCGTCGATTTTGATCGAATTTTGCTAACTCACGCTCTCGCCCTTAGCTTAGCTCGCTCGTCATTTTTTTGCAAAAAAAAATCCCTACGAGCACCATGCACTCGGTGAGACTTGAACCCACGACGTTGACGTTGGTAGGGACGAGATTCGCCAACTACTCCATCGAGGACGCCGATCGTCCATACACCATTAGCTGATAAAACAGTGGGAATGCTCAACCCCATGCGCGACAATGACGAAGGTACGTACCGGGGGGGGTAGAAGGGAAAACACTTATCTATCTATGACCACGGCTTGTTTGTGCAGAAGGTTGCGGAGGGTATGAAACCTCTTTCAAGTTGAGCTGGAAAGTAAAAGCGGTGCATAATATAAAAATAAAATAAACTAAAGAGGCGAAAATGTAACCTTTCGGCCGGACCCGTTCGACCCTCTCAATCAAACAGACAGCACCAGACACCAGGACAGAGGTGTTAACAATGTACAGTACGTACAACTTATTTTGCTCCTAGATAATTCCTACTATATTGCAGTCCATGCGTTGTCTTCCACCTTTGTCAGGGATACGTTCGTTCCTAGATAGAATTCCCATAATATTCTATGCGCTGTCTTCCATCTTCACCAGGAGTAACTTCGATCCTAGAGAATTCCCATAATATTCTATGCGCTGTCTTCCATCTTCACCAGGAGTAACTTCGATCTTCGTTAATTCTCGTAACACTTCAAGCGCTACTATATATGTGAATATGTATGTGCGTTTGGCATTTCCAAAAAACAACGGTGGAAAGAAGGAACCGACGAAGAGACAAAACGAACGAAAACTTTTCTTTGAATTTTTTTTTTTCCAACATTGTTCAGTTCGAAATCGCAATCAATCGCACCGCGCCTCATCCGCTCCGCGCCTTCTCAAAACTCCCCACACTGCTGTTGTTGCGCGCACTCACTCAGGTGTCCAGGGCCCAGGGGGAGATGAGGGGTTAACGAGTGAAACATGGAACGCACGCTCACCACGCTCATGGTTGAGGTATGAGAAATAGCTTTCGTAGGTTAGCCGTTCGCCACCTATATTTTTTCCCTCTAACATCGAAAATAATGAACTATCGATATCGACCACACGGAGGACAGAACACTTGGAGTTCGTATGCTAACATATATTATAAAAATGAAATACACTCCAACCAGCTGTGAGATCGAGGATTTTGTCGAAACTCATCTTCGCAAGCTGTGTGTGTGATACTCCGATCGTGCGTAATACGGGTTGTGTGTCCTCATTAAGGATATAGGTCGGCGACTCCCCTTGCAACTACGGCGTAGCTATCCGGGTCAACAGGGTGATGCTAAAATATATGTCCCATGTGCGTAATAACACATAGATAGTCTATACCGCGAGGAGCTCTTCTGCGAGTATTGCTTGTAATACCGACTGATTCTACGATGATAGCGCCCCCCGAAACCAGCGATTTTCTTTTTACCGAACGTTTCATGGCCCTGCTGGAGGACACGAGGAAGGACGCTATGAAAGTATATATTTTGGTGTGTTTTCCTGCTTGCCAAAGGACTATCGAACGATGACCTCGGGTGGCAAAAGGGCACCACCGTGTCTCAGGAGACACGGCCGGGAGCTGGTTTCAAAACCGGCGATTTCGTCAAAGAAAAGTTCCGAGGAGGGGCTGCCGCAGAACGACTTTACCTCGCCCAGCAATATCTGTGTTGTTTTTTTCAAGGAAAACCCAAAGTGCACCCCAGACGAAAGACGCCTGCTACTACGATATAGGTGTATCTTTTTTTGGCGAAAATGTTTTTTGAATGACGGGACGCTCCTTAACCCAAAATCGTCGGAAAAAAAAAAAATAATGGGCCATTTTTTTTGCATGAAATCCGTTGTATACATACGTAGTCCCCACGGGATTATTCATACGGTATGTACAAGTAGCAGTTTTTTTTTTTCCTCCGAATCAGTTTTTTTAGGTGAAGCAGGACATATGTCTTCTTATGCTCCTAAATTGAGGAATTCTCGAGAAGGTAAAAAAAACAAACTTGTTTCTCACCTCTTATTGGTAGCACGCGTCGACGAACATCCTCGTTGCCTATCATAGGTAGCTGCCGTGCGGTATGTATGTAGTTAACGATTCAGAATACGTGAACCATAAACAAACGGTAAAATGGTTGACGCGTTCTATTAAACGATAGGGGGAAGTACTTCTTTTGGTCGAAACCTTTTGTTGGGGTACGGGATTCCTTAGCCGTGAGAGTAATTCCTCAGCCGTGAGAGTCATTTCTTAACCGTGAGAGTCATTCGTTAGCCGTGAGAGCCATTCCTTAGCCGTGAGAGTCATCCCTCGGTAAGATAGCTGGGTCGCACTTTTTTGGGCCAAAACGTTTCTGGACGCGTGCTATGATAAAGGCGCGCGCCACTTTTTTTCTAGAGGTTCCTCGATTCCGGAGCTCAAGATTTCTCCCAAAAAAACTGATTTGTGGAGGAAAAATAAAATTGCTGCAAGTACATACCGAATGAACAATCCCCCCGTGGACTATGTACACAACGGATTTCATTGCAAAAAAAAAATGGCTCATTATGTATTTATTTTCCGACGATTTTGGGTTTTTTAGGAGCGTCCCGTCATCCAGAAACCATTTCTTCAGACGAAAAAAGGTGTGCCTCTATCGTAGCACGCGTCTCATTTTGCGATGGTTGGGCTCCTCTCGTGGGGAGCTATCAGTTACGAGGCACGATAATTTTTCGAGTACAAAGAAAGGTTGTTTTTAGGTCCGGTGCACAGAAACGTTGGTCGGGCTGCGTGAAACGAATGCCGTTCGAAGTCCTGTTTCGGATGAATGAGATGTTGAGCTTCTCGGAACAGGATCCCAGAAAATCTTCTGCTGCACCCCTACTCAATGGCGTGAGATGACTCAGGGGTAGCATTTTCGGTGAAAACTAAAAAAACTTTTCTGAATTGACGTACGTGTGTGACTACTTGGCCCCAAACCGTTTGGAAATGCCACATTTATTTTTGTGTATTCGTCCAACCGTCGCTTTTTTTTTGTACACCTCCTGGGTCACGGCTTTGTTTTGCACCGGATTGCACTTTTGTGAAATTAAAGGTGGGGGACACAGAGTGCCCCCTGCAGGTCTGCCAATTGAGCAGGTCCTCGGAGAGTACTCACCTTCGTTCCTTCGTAGAGATGTAGGTTTATTCGTTTCCACCAGAGCCCGGGATAGCTTCTGAGATCGGAGGTGCGTGCCTCCGATCTACTTCCTAACTTCCCCGAATATAAACCGCCAACCTTATCATACGAAACCTTTTGCAAGTGGTCAAACGGACTAATACCCCACTAATTCCTTAGCACTTTCGGTTTGTCTCACAATGATTGCACTAGTGCTTGCCCTCTCAGTTTGTCTCACAATCCAGTTATTTATGGGTTGAGCACCGAGCTCCTCAACTCTGACAAGCAAGACGCTCCATGCACTTTCAGTTTGTCTCACAATCCGGTTATGGGTTGAGCACCGAGCTCCTCAACTTTGACAAGCAAGACGCTCCATAAAAAAAACTATTTTTCGGCCAGGTGTAGGCCTCTTCTCTACCGTAGGGTACGATTCAGAATGCGAACCACAGAATGGTAGTTCCGCAAGGTTGGAACCTCTTCATATCGTAGACATTTTTGGGCCGAAGAGCGCTACGAATCGCTATTTGCAGCACCCCCATCTGCAGTGACACCCATTATTTGACGTTTTCAACCCTTCTACCATCAGAGGGCATTTCGACCTGTATTTCGTATGAGTTAGGGTCAGGGTGATCAGGGTTAGTTGGCATGGTTGAAAAGGGACAATAATGTTCAGACACCCCCCACTTGCAGCACGCGTCATCTGTTGAACAAAACTTTTACTTCGCCTCAGGGTAGTCTGCAATCTTGCACTTCGGGATGTCGTTGGCTTCAATCCTGGGTGTGTCGCAATTAAAAGGGAGGAAGACATAGCTCTGGTAAAAAGCTCAAGAAAAAAAAAGCTAGCCACCGCCCCAGGTAACCCGGCAAGTAACACCGACCAGCGCAGACAAGCCTAGAGCTTAGGTCTAGTTATGCGAGCCGGTCATTCCACGCTATGATAGCGGCGCGGAAGAAGCGTCTGAGCTCCTTGAAACTCTGAGGAACTCCATGTATCACCCGAAGCGTAAGTTCGAAAGACATTCGTTTCGCGCTGAAAACCCAACCAGCAACATTTCCATGCGCTGATCCTAAAACAGATATACCGGTAATACACTCGTCAAAACTATCTCGGCTGTCTAACCGCATAGTTCCAACGCTTGAGGAGCTCAACCGGCAAGAGGTAAGAAACGTACCTCTCGGCCTGACACACGCTACGATGGAGATATACCGTTTTTTGGCTATTTTGTTTTCTGAATGACGGGGGTTCCTTAACCCAAAATCGTCGGGAAAAAAATGAATAATAGGCCATTTTTTTTGTTCTGCATGATTCTCGTTGTGCACCTTGGCCATCTGATTATTTTTTTTTTCATCCGGTAGCGCGGTTTTATTTTCCCTCCCGAAAAAAAAAACAGTTTTTGGGAGAGAGGTCTTAAGCTCCCAAATTTGAGGAAACCTCCGAAAAAAAAATGGTGCACGCCTCTTTCGTAGCGCGCGTCGCCTAACAAGCGCAACCCTCACCGTAGGATGACTCATACTGCGCATACAGCACCCGCGACCGACGTACAGCATACACGGTAGAACACGCAAAACATGACACAGCCGCCCACCAGGGTGAACTCTCGAAGCCAGTTTTTTTCCAAAACGAGTAGGGGGCGCACCGCACGACGAACATGGACGAAGGCTACGGTCGTAGGTGGGGTGGGTGGGTGGGGGGCGCGGCGGAGGTCGTTTTTGAAGCCACTTTTTTTGTTTGTTTTCAGTGGCTCAAAGAGGCGCTGGCTGACCACACGCGCGCGGCGAATGGTCTCTTATTATGGCGTTTCGATTTCGCGACCGGAACGACGTGCACCGCCGTAGAACTGCTTACGGTATAGGGCAGAGTCATGCCTCTATAGTGCGGAAGGGGTTGCGCGTTTCGGGCCAGAAGGTAATGACCGGTTGAGCTTCTCGAGCGTGGAACTGTGGGTCAGTATCACGATTTTTTCGACGAGAGTAAGAGCCATCTCACGGTGGGTAGAGGTGCAGCATGAGTCCCTGAGGTCCTCACACAAGGAGCTCAATATCTCACCCGAAAACATGACTTGGAAGGCGTTCGTTCGTTCGCACTCAAACCCGACCAAGCTTCTATGCCTTTATTCCTAAAAATAAAATATATGTAACACTCGTGAAATTACTTAATCGATGATGGCTAACCGGTAGTTCGTCGTTCGAGGAGCTCCATCGGAACAGGTACGTTATTATTCAATCCAACAGCTGCAGCTCCTGCCGTGGTAGGACTAGCCCACAGTGGAGTGTTGGTCGGGTTGCGCGAACGAAGTGCTGCCTACGAAAGTTGTGTTTCGGGTGATGATGATGATGATGATGATGATGATGATGATTATGTTGATGATGTTGATGATGTTTATGATGTTGATGTTGATATTTTGTTTTTTCATCTCCCGAGTGTTAGGAGCTTCAGACAATTTTTGGAAAAATTTCCGCTGCACCCGGCTATACCTGGCGTTGGACGACTCGCCCATTTCGATAATGTTTTGAGTCTATTGTTGGTTGAGGGGCATCTAATAATAGGAGCCACTCGCGCTAGTGACCTCAACTCAAAAGGCAGTAAAAATCGTCTGTTTGTCTTTTTCCCGCGTCATGACCCGACCCCGCGGGTCGGGTCAAGAATTTGTTTTAAACTCTCGCGGGTCGATCGGGTCGGGTTGAGTCGAGTCGGGTCGGGTCGGGTCGGGTCGGGTCGGGTCGGGTCGGGTCGGGTCGGGTCGGGTCGGGTCGGGTCGGGTCGGGTCGGGTCGGGTCGGGTCGGGTCGGGTCGGGTCGGGTCGGGTCGGGTCGGGTCGGGTCGGGTCGGGTCGGGTCGGGTCGGGTCGGGTCGGGTCGGGTCGGGTCGGGTCGGGTCGGGTCGGGTCGGGTCGGGTCGGGTCGGGTCGGGTCGGGTCGGGTCGGGTCGGGTCGGGTCGGGTCGGGTCGGGTCGGGTCGGGTCGGGTCGGGTCGGGTCGGGTCGGGTCGGGTCGGGTCGGGTCGGGTCGGGTCGGGTCGGGTCGGGTCGGGTCGGGTCGGATCGGGTCGGGTCGGGTCGGGTCGGGTCGGGTCGGGTCGGGTCGGGTCGGGTCGGGTCGGGTCGGGTCGGGTCAGGAGGTGTTACAAATCATGTCACGGGGTTGGGCCGGATTGGGTCGGGTCCAAGGAAGTTTTTCAAGTATCAAGCGTCGGGAGGGGTCGCCCTGACCCGATCCGATCCGCGATAAGTGATCCGGCCCATGAAAATTCCTCGTGAATATTGGGGTACCCAAATGCCCCCCCCCCAACCCCCGCCCCCCCCCCCTCCTCCCCCCCCCGATCGTAGCCTTCTCCAATGGTACACCGAGGAACACTGTAGGAGGGGGATTGTAGCCTTCTCCAATCGTACACGGAGGACACTGTAGGAGGGGGATCGTTGCCTTCTTCAATCGTACACCGAGGATACTGTAGGAGGGGTTACCCCCAGTTTCTCTGCCGAGTATCACCCACTCGTGCGAGTTTCTTCGGTGCCTCATTCCAACACGCACTTTAAATAATTAGAGCTGTGGTTCGGCAGGATCTCACGACTAAAACCTGGTCGGCAAGCGTCGTTCGTCAACTATATGACTTTAGTCGGAACCTCGGCTGGTGAACTCAGCTGGTGGCCAACCGACTTGACGACGTAAGTCAGGCGGGCGAAGCGAGCCAAATCAGCTCCCCCGGCTGAGGGGGGCCCTCTAAAACAACAAAAATGGCGTCCTGCATTAAATAATCCTTCCTACAAGTATAGAAACCCAATAAGTCGGATAGTCGGAACATCCAGGAAACGACTAACTATTGGTCCGATTAATAAATACCTTGGCACTTGGTGACTATAAAGTCTCAGCTTTATAGAACATAGTTTGTTGGCTCAGCAGAACCTGTCTGCGGGGTGGGGTTGTGTTTGCGGCCGAGGCAAATTCCAAGGCGGTGAGTGCGAAAAATATCACGAAAACCAAAAGCACGCCCAGGCAGTCAAGTCACTCCACGCGAGTGGGTGTGAGGCGCTGAAAGAAACGAGGCCTTCTAAAAAGTGACCATGCCCCCCCCCCCCCCATCACAGTATTATAGTAATATAGTATTATTGACCAATGCTACGATAGAGGTATACCGTTTTGTGGCGAAAATGGTTTCTGAATGGCGGGGCACCTTAACACAAAAATACTATGCTATCGTTGGAAAATAAAACAATAATGGGACATTTTTTATGTTCTTTGTTTTTTGCATGATGTTCTCGTTGTGTACCTACGAGGCCATGGGTTTTTTCATCCGGTATGTACAAGTAGCAGTTTTGGATTTTTTTGCTCCAGCCAAATCAGTTTTGTTTAGGGGGAGGTCTTAAGCTCCCAAATCAAGGAACCTCAGAAAAAAAAAAGTGGTGCGCCTCTTTCGTGACACGCGTCCCCCCTACACCCCAGCCTTTCAGGGGTAGAGGCGCATTCGACAATTATTTTTCTTTGACGCTCCTTCATTGAGGGGCTCTCTATATGTACCTGGTCTCCACCCGAAAAAAAAACTGATTTTTGTGTAAAACTGAAACTGCCAAGCCCTTACAAAATTCGCTCATGGGACCTAGGTATATACGAACAAGTAATGAACATGCTTTTTATTGCGGTATGTGTTTAGTGTGTGTTGCTGTTATCACTGACGAAGCATAACAACTTGCTACCTTGGGATGAGAGAGTATAGTAATACGTCTATTAGTGAACATTTTATAACAACCACAGGAGTCTTACTACGGTAGCCCCCCCAGCTTTTCTATGACGAAATCGCCGGTTTCAAAACCAGCTCCCGATCGTACCTCCTGAAATACGGTGTCCCTCGACACCTCGACGCCATCGATCGGTAGACTTTTGCACACAAGAAAATATATAGATACTTTTTTTTCAATAGTATCCTCCCTTGTGTCGAGCAGCCACGAAACGTTCGTTCAATAAAATCGCTGATTTGGGGGGGTCGCTATCGTATAGAATCAGTCATTTGCTGTTGATGTTCACCCTCACAGTAGCCGTAGGACAAACGCGCGGCCGGTGTATCACGCAGCTTGCAAATATTAGTATCGATCCTAGATTTATCGAACTCACAGCTGACGCGTGTTGAACAAGATTTAAAAATATATATGTTGCGAATCAAGCACTTTGGGCTTATAGGGCGCCCGCCGTTCCGAAAGTATGTTTTTTTTGCCCGAAAAGTTATACCTCTTGCCGTAGCCCGATGTATTCCAGAGACACAGCTCGGGTGTTTGTACTCTCGACGCGTGCCAAGACAGCAGGTAGCAACCTTTTTTATTTACCTAACTGCTTTCCTAAATGATGAGGTTCCTTTATCAGCTCGAAATTGCCGGAAGTTTTTGTTGTTGTTGTTGTTGTTGTTTTTTAATAGTAATTGTTGGTATACCAAGGCCGTGTTTTTTTCTTCCATCACCTTGAAAAAAAAACTTTTCGGGTGAGTTTTACAGAGCTCATAATGAAGTGAGGACCCTCATCAAGACAAAAAAAAAATGCCAAGACCTAGCTGCCGCAGAACACCACCAGTCACTCTTCTCCCCCGTTACGGGTGGGAAAAGTCAGATGAAACAAATTCATTCGGCTGAGGGTGTCTGATGATATCTCGACACCACATGTCTTCGGTGTTATCGTACGGCAGAGGAACATGTATCGAGTCACCCCCCCTCCCCGCCACGGGGGGTGCAGCAGATTCTGAGATTTTTCTGGGCTCCTGACAGGAGGAGCTAGGTCGAAACCTCACCCAAAAGATGACCTCGAAGACAGCAGTCGTTTCGCGCAAACCCGACCAGCAACAACGTTTTTTTATGCGCTGGTTCTAAAGCAAATACTTCGAATGCCGGTAGAAAATTATCGTACTAACCGGGGGAGTTCCACGCTTGAGGAGGCCAACCGCTCACAACCGCTTGGTTTAACAACTCCAGCCCCTCTCGCGGGATGCCCGCAACAACCACTCAACCACTCAACCACTCAACCACTCAACCACTCAACCACTCAACCACTCAACTACTCAACCACTAAACCACTCTTCGTATCGCGTACCTTGCAAAGCAGATTTACGACGAAAAACCTGCTTGATGTAGGTGCAACATCGGCCAATGTTTGCTCGAAACAAACTCACGGATTTGCTGAGTTATTTTTTTCTGTACGTACCTCCAGCTCACGGGTGTTGGAAGTTTTTACGCCGCTCGGCGGCGCTCTGAGCAAGCCGTGGTCGCAGGTGTCTGCTCACTGTCTGCCCCGCCCCCCCCGCCCCCCCCACCCCCTCTCCTTGTACAAGGAGGAACGGAACGTGCTAGAAGAAGAGATGAGGAGATGAGGGAAATAGACGGATGTGACGTGGAGAAGTTTGGTACATTAGATGGTAGCGATGAAACGATCGCTATCCTAGGAGACAGATGGTGGACACAGACGGTCAAAGAGAAAGGAGATAAGATAAGCAAAGAGTTTAATGTAATGCATGGAAGGAACGTACTGAGCGTCGAAATGTTGGAGGTGTCTACGTTAGGAGCAGGAACGGTGCTCCGTCTCGAAAGGCATGCGCGTTCAACGGTCAAGTGACTAAGGCAAGCAACAAACGAGTACGTCCTCCCCCCCCGCCGCCGAACTCCCCACCCCAATTGGTATTTTCATTTACGAGTTAGTTTAACTAATGGTGAATAATTACTGACTCACACAAACACTAAAAAAAACACCAGGTATCATAGACTATGTACAACATTCTGGAGAAAGGATGAAACGCACCATACGGCCAATGGTTGTCGGCAAGAGATTCAGTAAGCGCCAGACACACGAGGTATTGCCTTGTCCTTCAAATACATCACACATCATGCGACGAATGATATTGGCAAGAGAGATTCAGTGAGCTTCAGGCGCACGAAGTATTGCCATGTGTCCCCACATGGTGGAGGTTGAGTGGAGGCGAATATATATATATGCATAGCCGTGAGCAGGTGCACGCGTGGGACAGATCATCTGTGTTTGCTTGATGACCTCGATCTTTGAGGGAAGATCTGTGTTGTCTATAGCTCATGTTGCCGGGTGGGAGTCGTTCCATCTGCATGATCTGGCGCATGTTTCCTGGGTTGGACCCGCACTCTACAGACACAGGTCCTACAGAAATTACCAAACCGACAACTGCAGGACCTATTGCAGATGATCTAGATCGTGACCTGTCAGAGGTGGCGCATCTTTTGGACTTAGTACGTTGGTTTTAGTGTGGGCGGCGGTCAGTCAAGGTGCCAAACTGCGGCATCCTGACTCACCCCAGAGTCATACCATGTCAGGGGGGGAGGGGTTCAGTTTTTCGGGCCAAATGGCGTTTTTGACCGGTTGAGCTCCTCAAGTGTAGAGCTACCAGTCCATGTGATATTTTTAGAGTAGATCTTGATTTGTATTAGTAGCGCATACAACTGTTGGTCGGGTTGCGCGAGCGAACGATTGTCTTCGGAGTCATGTTTTGGGTGAAGTCTTGAGCTCCCTCATGATCTAGGAGCTCAAAAATTCTTAGAAACTTTCTGCCGCACCCCTACCTGGCCTGGGATGGCTTAAAGGGCGGCGAGATTGCGCCGCCCGCCCTCCGACGAGGAAATGGGGAGGGAGATAGCGACAGCACAAAAAACGTGCCGAAAACGGGACGTATGAGACCTCCGTTGTTTGATTGCCCAGGTCTTCCTGGGAAGATGGATCTCTGCTCTATGTGATCTGCACGATCTACATGTGATTTATACGATCTGCACGATCTACACGTGATCTGCACGATCTGCATGATCTACACGTGACACGTGACCTATATGATATGTACGATCTACGTGTGATCTATATGATCTGCACGATCTAGATCTACATGTTCCGGGGTAGACAACTCCCTTATTTACAGCTTATTTACATGATTAGCACCGTCTAAATGTAGGCTTTCCCGGAGCAGGCAGATCCCTGATTATATATTATCTGCACGATCTACTGCAGATCGTGCTTGGAGAATGATATATTTTATGTTACTGTTCTCGCGTACATGTTTTCTGGGTGTGATCATCACAGCACAGCTCTTGCACGAAACATGACAAAAAAATAAAAAACGAAGACTAATACGATAAAAATCGTAAATGCACGACTGCCAGACAGAAGTCAAAAACGAAAGCCCAAATCCAGCTCAAGCCCACACCCAAAACCAAGACAAAAGTCTTTCTGCAAGGAATATCGGAATATCGGCCGTGTGTCCGGAGTGGGCAACGAAGTAGGAACCGAAACGGAAGCAGAAGTCAACACGAACACCCAGGAATCCGAAGCGAACCTTAATTCAAAATCAAAGCAAAAGCCAAAAATCCAAACCTAAACCAAACCCAAAATCAAGACAAAAAATCATTTCATCAACGGCATCGAAAACGCAAGAATCTACATTAGAAAAACGAATCCACCATCAACACAGACGATCCTTCAAAAAGATAATCCAAAACCAGGACAATAAACCTGAATCGGAAACAAAGACTACAACCTAGAACCAAAATTCATGGCTTCAGTCTCGAAACAGAAAGCACGACCAAGAATCACAATAAGAATCCAAGATCAAATACCTGAACACCACACAGGTCCGAAGATTGCATCAATCCAACGAACCACGTCGTCACCTCGAGATCCGTTGACGATATTCACCACCTCGACAATCTTCTCTATAAAGGTGAACTTACAGACATAACCAGCCTCAGCTGCACTCTTGCAGTGCGCCTAAGGAGGAGGCCCTGGTGTAGCTTGATCGGGCTCGGGACGTCGAAAAAATGCACAGAGCAATGAACACAGCAGTTGGTCGGCGTATGCGCGCACGTTTTTCCCAAACGTTTATAAAGGAGAATGTTATTAGAGGTCGGGAACCGAACCAATAATAGTCTGGCTTTTGTTGCGAGAGGAAGTTTCGGAGGCGGTTTGGTTCATAACTCTGTGGTTGAAGAATTGGCATTGATTACAGCAGCTGGCAGTTTTGGTTGATCACGTCAGTGGCTATACCAAGTGGATACAGCACGGGACGGTGCTGGCAGACTGGTAGAACACGTAAGCGGACAGTCGTGCTGTTGCTAGTAACTGGCCGGCAGCTGCTGGGCCAGGTATTCCTGATTTCTAGCTGTTCGGTCAGGTGTCACGTTTTTCCCAACGTAAGAAAATAGCCGATTTTCTAGAGCTGTGAGTCGGCAAGACTTAATCAGTCAACGATTAGTTATTAGTTGGACTAAATGCTAGTCGTGTCCGGGAGGTGCCGACTATTCAACTTATTGGGTTTCCGTACCGAAACGAAGGATTGCATAATGCGGAATGCGTCTTTTGTACGTGCGGGCACGGGGTTGAGTATACCTCGCTACACGCGCTTGACTTAAGTTGTCAAGCCGGCTGATGAGCTGGCTTTGCCAACCTAATTGACGACTAGAGTCGAATATTTTGGCTAACGGCACCTACCGATTAGTTCTTAGTCGTGAAATTGTGCCGACTCACAGCGCTATATAAATCATTGTTTTGTTTTCGGGAGGACAAACGGGAAAGCTTTTGTTTTGCCTCGAAAGAGGTACCTGGTACCTGGTACCTGGTACCTGGTATGTTTTCCTGAGAGTTACTTTTGATATCAGTTACTGGCAACGGCTATCGGCCAGAAAAAAAAACGAGACCAGCTTTGACTGTATGGAGAAACAGGTGGTTCTGATGCAAGAAAACATGGTTTCGGGGGGGGGAAAGCGATTTTGTAGAGCCGTGAGTGGGCAGCATTTCATGACTATGAACTAATCGGCAGGTACCATTTAGCCAACTAACTGACATTAGTCGGCAAGTCGGCGGGTGAAGCTAGGTGATGGCCAGCCGACTTGGAGGCTTAAGTCAAGCGAGCGTGGCGAGGCGAACTCAACCCCATCGTCGCGCCCACAACAAGTCAAGCGAGCGTGGCGAGGCGAACTCAACCCCATCGTCGCGCCCACAACAGAAAAATGCGTCCCGGAGTAGAGCAATCCTTCCCTTCCGTACGGAAACTCAATAAGTCGGATAGTCGGCACCTCCCGGAACACGACTAACTACTAGTCCGACTAATAACTAGGCGTTGACACGACTAACTACTAGTCCGACTAATAACTAGTCGTTGACTTGAGTCGTGCCGACTCACAGCTCTACGACTTTTATCATTTTTCAGGGCTTTTCATCGGTCAAATGATCCGGCCCGCGGGCCGGGCCGGATCGGATTTTTTTTCGGAAACTCGAGGGTCGAGTCGGGTAGGGTAAAGGGGGTGTTCGAGATCTCGCCGTTCGGGTCGGATCGGGTCAGGAGGGTTTCAAAATGTCACGGATCGGGTCGGTTCAACAGGACCCGACCACCCGACCCGCAAGAGGAGATCCGACCCGTGAAAAGCCCTAATATCTTTTGGTGCAATTTATACGGCTGTTTCTACCGACTGTATTTCGTCGTGTGTATACTTTTTGACCTACTCAGAAAAACGTATACCAGGGTATTATATATATATGCATGTCAGAATCAAGCAGTTGCTCGTTCTCACCAGCAGAGGATAATCTAAAAACAGGAAAAGCCGGCCGTGGTTTTTACCCTTTTCGGCCGTGCGTCGCGCGTCGGCCCCCGGAATGTAGCAGCGACGCACACAACGATACGGATACTCTCCGGCCGATTTTTTCTTTCAAAATATAATGTCCACTCTCCAGCCCAACCCGTAAGAGGTTTCGCTCATCCTCAGCGACCTTCTTTTTGACAAGCCGTGGTCACAGGTGTTTTCCGCCCCCCTCCCCCTCGCCCCCGAGGTACATGCCGTCTTTTTTATCGCACATAGGGTTTCATTCAGCATTCACATCCTTGAGCTTTTTTGTGGTCGTCGATTTTTTCATCGAATTTTGACTCCTACAGTAGCACGACCAATTTTTTTTTACCGCGTTACGGCACTTCGATAGAGGTGCGCACCATTTTTTTTTTCTGAGGTTCCTCAATTTTGGGCGCTTAAGAAGACCTCTCCCAAAAACTGATCTGTGAGAAAAAAAACAAAACCTGCCACAGGATGAAAACTCCCATAGCCTATAGGTACACAACAAGAACACGCCCGAAACAAAATGGCCTATTATTTATTGTTTCCCCGATGATGTTGGGTCAAGGAGCTCCGTCATCCAGGAAACATTTCGGACGAAAAGCGCTCGTATTTCGATCGTAGCACGCGAAAAAAAAAATTATCTGGGAGTGAGGCTACCCCCTTTTCACTACAAGGTTCGAGCCACTCGCCCAAGTGACACACACCTGTACCTCACTGAAGAAAAAAAAAAAATGGGGGTACTTTTCTTTTTACCGCAGCGTATCGAACCATTTTTTTTATGGAGGTTTCATGCAACAATATGGATAATACGATTAAGGGGCTGTTGCAGACACAGGCCACCCTTTGCAGGTTTCTCTACTAGGCGGGGCAGGTTCCACGCTGGTCACTCACTTTGTACTAGATGAGCTCTTGTATTAGTTCCACACACGCCACGGACGAGCTGAGTAGCGTTCGATTCCGCCGGGCAAAAATCATATCCCCTTTT
This sequence comes from Undaria pinnatifida, assembly GCA_012845835.1. Taxonomy (NCBI): domain Eukaryota; class Phaeophyceae; order Laminariales; family Alariaceae; genus Undaria; species Undaria pinnatifida. The sequence goes on along the minus strand of JABAKD010000002.1, from coordinate 12,776,484 downwards.
TCCTATGCGCACATACCTTCAAGGCATGTGAAACCCTTTTTTATCCAGCCGTAGCCCACATGTTACGCCTTGTTAGGCTCCCAGGGGAATGCCACAACAGCAAAAAAAAATCGGCGTTAAAAGTTGAGACGGCAACAGGAACAGGGAGGGTCACCCGTGCGAGTGACCCCTAGCTATTGAAAGAAGAGGTCCGAAAAGTGAACCCCCATATCGTGCCCTTGGCGCCGGCGTGATTACGTAACACCCTGTCAAGGTATCAGTGGGGTATTAGTCCGTTTGACCACTTGCAAAAGGTTAACCAATAGCTTACCCAAACTAAGCCTTATAATACTCTCCCCCCCTGAAACGGCGGGATAGAAGGTCGGCCGGATATACGGGCGGACCTGTCATTTATCCAAGCCGTTCCATTCCCTGGGGTACCAGGGAGAGTATTTTCAAGTTCAACATGGGAAAATCTGAAAAGTTTATTATTGTGGATGGTGGGGATCGAACCCACGACCCAAAAAACCCATGTCCTGCCGACGACGCCACTTGTTAAGGTTATTAGTGGGGTATTAGTCCGTTTGACCACTTGCAAAAGGTTAACTGATAGTTAACCCAAACTAAGCCTTATAACGCTCTTCCCCCCCTGAAACGGCGGGATAGCAGGTCGGTCGGATATACGGGCGGACCTGTCATTCATCCTTCAAGCAAAGCATTCCACCCCCAACAACAGCAGAGTAGAGTAGCACTATGATCGTCACATGCGACATTTCGTTCGATGAGATGGCGGTGGCTCTGAGCTACATCGGCCTTGGAGGTGGATCCGCTGCGGCACCGGCCGCGTCCACGGCGAGGGCACTCCCAGCTGCGCCTCCTGCGAAGAAGGCGGAGAAGCCTGCGGATGACGATATGGACGACTTGTTTGATAACGACGAGCCAGTTCGCATCTACGTCCCCCTGCTCATGCGCCCTTGGATCGTGCAAGCTTGTCACTCGACGGCCTCTTGTCACCTTGGCACCACGCGCACGTTGCGCATGCTGGAGCGTTTTTGTTGGTGGATTGGCATGAGTGTGTGCACCCGGTGGCGGCTTCGCCACTGCTTGAAGTGCCAAGCGCGGAAAACCCCACGGCTGACTGTCCGCTGGCCCATCATCACATTGCCTCTGCCGCAAGGTCCAGGCATCGCCGTCAGTGTTGACTACTTCGGCCCCCTTCCGGTCACACCACGAGGCAACACCTACATCCTGCTGTTCACCGATCGCTTCAGTCGTCGGGCAGACATGTTCCCCGTCACTGCCGCTGAGTTCACCGCGGAGGGTACAGCCAATATCCTGGTTTACCAATACATCCCCTTGTGGGGGTACCCGCGCACCATACTCTCGGACAACGGGTTGCAGTTCTGCTCCAAGCTTTCACAAGCTGTATATCAGCTGTTGGGTGTACACAAGCTTGCTACAAGCTCCTATCATCCCAACTGTAACGGGGGCGTTGAGAGGGTAAATCACACTATGGCCCAAATGCTGGATATGGCCGTCAACGAGCGACACGGCGATTGGGACTTGCATCTGCCCCACGTAGAATTTGCTTACAACAACTCCGTCAGTGCGGCGACGGGTCTGGCTTAACGAGGTCTACATGGGCAGACTCCCACGGCTTCCCCTGACGATTTTCGACCGCACTGGTGTCGTGGGACACCAGAGTCTGGCCCGTGACCACCTGGCTTATTGCGACTTGGCCACCGACCGGCAAAAGTGCGCGAACGACATTGTCCGCGCACACCACGCCCTCATCGTTTCCCATGTTAACCGCAGAAACTCCGCCCTCGCCAACGCGCTGCGTCCAGCACCTAACTTCACTGTGGGTGGTTGGACATGGGTATACAATCCTGCCTCTACCATCCGCCAGGGTGTGAAGGCGAACACCGACGCCAAGGTACTCAGGGCCAAACTCGCGCTTAACTGGACGGGCCCATACAAGGTCCTGGCCGTCGGTCCCTGCTCCGCCGCCGAGACCCCGGACGGCTTGCCGCTCGGGAGCAACCTCCTTTATTTGGATCTCCCTTCCGACCTGCCTGGTTCGGACGCTCGTCGGCGTGTGGCCGTCGAGCGCTGCAAACCCTGTGCCAACCCCACGACAGCGGGGACATGCCCAAATACCTACCGGCGGGGCTGACACAGTATGTGCTCAACAAATTTTCCAAGAAGTCCCCGCCGTACCACGTCACTCAAGACGACGTTTCGACTCCCCTCCAACGGCTGGAGGTGGAGCAGATCACTGGTCATCAGTCGGTACGGGGGCGAGGTGGCGTCATCGCGGTGCTATACAAGACGCATTGGGCGGGACTCTCCGAACCCTCCTGGGAGCGGGAAATGGACCTTCACCTCTCCCGCTCCCCCATCTTGCGTTATGGAGCCGGAAACCCGGACCAGCACCGCCAAACCAACCGCCTGTACCGCCGAATGCGGATCGGGGCGGCACAGCGTGAGCTCTCCCGCAACAACGGGGAACGTTTCCTAGCGCCGGACTACGCCTGTGTTCCCCGCGCCGATTGGCTCCGTCGCTACCACGACACAGCACTCCCTGAGGGAGCCCACTTTTGTTACAAAGGAGACGATGGGTTATGGTGGCTTGGAAAAATCAGCGCGAGCACTACCGAGGACAAGTTATACCTGGTCTGCTTTCTGGACGACCGGGACCGATTAAACTCCCTCTTTCCCCGGTGCGCTACACGACTTGGACGGGAGCCGTACGAGGCTCTTGGTGCCTGTTAGTTCACATCGCCAGTGCGTTTCCTCGGGGAATCCAACGTAACGTAGACGAATCTCGAGGCGCGGCCGTGGCCAGTTGACTTCCAAGCCACCACCGCTCCTCGATAGTTCTTCATTTTTTTTTAGTTATGAGTTTTGCGTCTTTGTCTTTGGGTTGTTCGTAGTGTCCTGAGAGTTTTCGTCGGGTTTTGGGGCGGTTCTTCCATTAATTTTTCTTTCTGTCCTGCCGACGACGCCATTTTTTAAGGTATTAACGGGGTATTAGTCCGTTCGACCACTTGCAAAAGGTTAACCAATAGCTTACCCAAACTAAGCCTCATAATAACCCCCTGTCCACTATTCACTAAAGCCACACCTTTCTATACGGAATCCCTGCGTTTTTTTTCGCGGACAGATCTCCGCTGTCTGTCACGATATGCCACATTTTGACGTTGTTAGTAATTTACCCGTAAGAATCTTAATCTCTGCTTTATTTTGTGGTAATTCGCTTAGAAAATAACCGCGAGCTATTTTTGGCGGTACTCCGACATATCTGGCCGCCAGGGACCGACTCACTCGTCGTTTTTGGGTCACTGTGCATGGGTCTCGATAGGGTCGGCGACCGATCAACTTTGAGACCTTTCATCCGCATGATGTTTTTTTCCACACTTTCTCAGCTGTCCCTCAATTAATGACCTTGATCCGTGTGGTATTTTTTGCCTTGTTGGGGTTTGTCTAGAGGGTGGGGGGTTGGTGGTCGTCCCCCCATGATGATAAGCCTTCCAAGAAATCGATGCTGGCATATATTCGGGACTTTTTTGAGTGACCAACGTTGAAACTCATACTCTGCACGTTGTCGGATGGCGAGGACAACAAATGGAGTAACACTGTAAATAAAGCTTAAGAGGAAAGTAGGCATAGGAAGGGGCTAGACTTCGTGTATAGGTTTCTTTTTGTTTCCGAGGCTTTTCTTTCAGGGGATGTTATAAGTGATAAACGCTTGAAGCTCATACTGCACACATGGTCGGATGGCAAGCACAATAATAATAATAATAATAATAATAATAATAATAATAATAATAATAATAATAATAATAATAATAATAATAATAATAATAATAATAATAATAATAATAATAATAATAATAATAATAATAATAATAATAATAATAATAATAATAATAATAATAATAATAATAATAATAATAATAATAATAATAATAATAATAATAATAATAATAATAATAATAATAATAATAATAATAATAATAATAATAATAATAATAATAATAATGATAATAATATTACATTAGTATGTAATATGCCTGGCACGGTACACGACAGCGCCTACGAAAATGGCACCTGAGAAGTTTTGGCTCGACTTATTCCACGAAAAACGTACAAGAGGAAATGTTAGTACTTTTACTGAAATATAATCGTTCAGGGCACACCCTGTCTCTCAAATAATAAGAACTTGAGACTAGCCGAAGTAAATAATTTCTTATATTTCATTGGAGAATAGTGTAGGACACAAACCCTGCCTCAATCATGAACTCGATTCTGGCCCAAAGTCAGAGTTTCTTCTGGAGTATACTGCAAGACGGTGTCGGACACGCACCCTGCTTCAAATAAGAACTTGGGCCAGACCCAGATCAAGAACTTGAGTCTAAATAAAGAGGTATTCATGCGGTGTCAAACGTATCTTAGCGCGTGGGGTCGCGTGGGGTGTGTGCCAGCGCTCTGCTGACAACAGCGATGATGGACCCACTTGCCATATTTAGCAAAAAAAAAAATCATCCAATCATCAATGTTCGATCCTCGTGCTAGTTCTCCGGCTTCCCCCCTTCTTGTAACTCACATCCGGGGCCACATAGCGGGCGCTCCTCATCCCTCCCCACTACAGTATAGTAACGCCTTCATTTTTATCGCGGGAAGAGGTCAGCCCTTTCTTCCATCGGCGATTCACATCGAATTATGCATACATACATATACAAACGCTACGCGCTTTCTGCAAGACTTCGTTTCGCAAGAAAATAGGGGTGAATTCAAGCCCACGAGACTGGCCTCAGGCCTTGTTAAACCAATAGACTTACCGGCGGTGTCGACTGGTGCTCAGGTTCAGTCCAGGCAAACGCTTTGAGTGGTATCGAAGCGAACTCTTGTTGTGCGAATTTCAGGCTCTCCTACGATCATTAACTAACGGTGTATAGCATTAACCGTAGCGTAGTGATTGTCGTACATGGTAGCTAATATATAAGCTAACCTCGTCACGAGGCCTTCCAAGCACTCCCTGAGTTTAACAAGTAGAAGATCAAAACACGCAACACGCGGCACTTACATTTTTCGGTGGCATGTCGATTGCGTTTTGTAGTAGTAGTAGCAGTAGCAGTTGTAGTAGCAGCAGTAGTAGTAGTAGCAGTTGTAGCGGCCGTTGTAGTAACAGTAGTAGTAGAAGCCGTCGTAGCAGCAGTCGCGGTAGTGCTAATAGTAGAAGCAACATAGTAGCAGTACTAGCGGTGCTATTAATTGTAGTACAATCTCTATTATTCCTGTGTCCGATTGCTATCCGCGCCTTTTGTGGTCGTGCAGCAGACTACACGAACAGGGTTTAAACATTGATATTGTCGGAATTCGTAAAATGTGTCTGTGCCCTCCAGGAGAAACATACACTACTACTAGCGAACTTCTGGTGGGCGTCGTTGAATACCAAAATCGCGTTTTTCGTATTCGCATAAAAATAAATACCCCCCCCCCCCCCCAATGACAATTCCCCAGTGCTACCGAACGGCGACTTAGTACGTATATCTGCGCTGGATCCGCCAGCTTCTCTTACGTATGTATGTACCGATCTTTCTTAGATTGAGTATGTTCAAGCAGGTAGATACTTGCACAAGTTACATGGTCACACTGTGCGAGATATGGCGGAACGGAGGAATCATTATGGACCAGCAAGCTAGGGTATGCGGTCACACACTGAGACAAAGATTAACGGAGGAAGCGTTGAACGACAAATAATGACAAATAACGCTTGAAAAACGAACGCAACAACATACTAATCAACCAACCTACAATACTATCAAAAACCAGCTTTGAAGCATTAAAATACAACTACGTAACGATTGTACAACAACGAAAAGCAACCGACCACCCATCCATCCAGTCAACCTTGTTATCACACCAACCAAAACAGACCAACAAACGTTTTGCTGTTTTGCACCGGGGTATTGACTACACGCAAGGCAACACGCATCAACAAGGGGTACCGGTACACATGATACAACGTTATTCTATTGATAGGATTATTGATTTGCTGTTTTTCTTGTTACTCACTTTGAGACTATGAATACAAGGCACACCAACCAGCTAGACTACCAGTTACCTGGTACATATTATTTTGTTGACGTACGACGAGTGTCATAAGGTCGATTCCTGCTCCCTTTCACGATATTCTATTCCTTCCCACACAGTTCGACGCGAGTCGACGATGACGGAAGAAAAATTTAAATGCTGAATTCTTCTTGTGATGATAAAAACGAAGGCGTTCTTATACCGTAGTCGGTAGGGGGGAGGGCCCGTTATATGACCCCGGATCCGAGTTACTACTGGGAGGGAGGGAGGGAGGGAGCGCGAGGAGAGTAGTGCTGGGACAATAAATGGGATAGAACAAAGAAGAACAAAAACAAACAAAAAAACAGGCGCGCTTTCGTTCTCATTCTGTTTATTTCCCAATATATTTTTTTCAGTGGTATATTCCCTTTATGACGTACCAGGTGTGGCATGTACACAGTATAGTAGTGTGTAGTGCGGTACAAGAACTCAATGGTGACACATGAAAATGCGGAGAATGCCGGTCTCTTCGTATTTTTTTTTCCGTTTTTGACCTCTTTTTTTTGCGTTCTTTGTTCCTGTTTTACCATAGCTACCATCCCGCAGGGTATACTTGTGTTTCTCGTTCTCCTTCGGTTCCTCTTGCCGGTAGTTCTTTTGTTATTCCCTTTTCTTGTCTACTAGTAAAAATTGTCTCTTTTCTGTTTCTCTTCTATTATTCCATTTCCAGTTTACGTGAGTCGTGGACGGGTATTTCCGTTGGATACCTCTCATTTTCTCTTTATTGCGCTGTTTGTTGTTCCTCTAACTCGCGCATGTGCTAGGTTTTTTCATCTCGCGTTCCTTTTTTTCTGCAAAACTGACTATTACGGAGAAGATGCACTCCACCGTTGACAGGATGAAATTTCACACGAAAAATGACAGCATCGACACCTTGAAGGCGAGCTCTCCTCCGCTACGATTATGTTCGATGAAGGCTCCGTATGCCCGGTAAGACCTGCCAACAAAATAAACTTGAATCTAACGCGATTAAACAAACACGGGTGCTTTTTTGTCCCCTGTTTTGTTTGATACTTCATCCTGCTAACAGTGGGTCTCCGCAGTAAGTAAAGTTATTACCAGCCCCCCCCAAAGCTGTGAGTCCGCACGACTCAAAAAGTCAATGGCTAGATATTTGTCGGACTCATGAACAGTCGTGTCCGGGGGAGGTGCCGACTATCCCACTTCATGGGTTTCCGCACTGAAAGGAAGGCTTGCTTGATATGCGGGATGTGTTTTCCTTTCGTGGGCGCGGAGAGGGGGGTTGAGATTGCCTCGCTACGCTCGCTAGACCTGAGTCGCCAAGTCGGCTGGCCATCAGATTGCTTCCCACGCCGACTTGACGACTAAAGTTCGTCAGTTGGCGAACGGTGTCCAACGATTAGTTCTTACTCGCGAAATTCTGCCGATTCACAGCTGCTCCAGCCCCTCCCCCCTGAAAAAACTAGAAACAAAAAAAAAATAGGTACATAATTTACATGTTTACCCCCCTATAGAAGTATCACTACCAGGTATGCGCCATGAACTGCAGTACACCTGCCTGTGCACACACAGCGTCAGATATATATATGTCTATTTACAGTTCTCGTCCCAGTTCGTTTTACAGTGTGTACGTTTGCTGCTGCGGGATACAATTACCCGCCGAGAGCGCAAAATCACAAGAAAACGAGAAAAACGCGCCCAATTTTGGTTATGCAGTCATAGTCCCGCTTTAGTGCGGTACCCTTTAGTGTGGGGGGTCCAGTGTAGTGCGGTGAAAATCGCTTGTCACGACCTCGTCCTGGAGGGTGCTGCACTATCCCGGGAATACGGGGTTCCCACTTTAATGCGATTGTTGTCGTCTGGCAAGGCATCGCACTATTGAACGACCACCACTACTACTGTAGAGACTAGGTATCTTCCCTTCCACCACGAAATTTGTTATGGACAGAGCCACCGCCATGTCCCCCTACGATATATAGGTATTGTAGAGGGGCCGACTACTGCTCTGCAGTGGTGCCTCTGACTCTGTATTGGTCGCTCACGCGAAGTTTGTTTGGGTGCTACATCTCTGGTCTTGGACTTTTGCTGTCCCCCTTACACCTTCTGACATAAGGGGGGGGGGGAGATCGTTCGTTCAGGCAGGCGATAACGCCTGCCAGCTATAAAGGGAACAACTGACTATAAATCATAACGCCGCAACGGGGAAGAGGGGACACCATAACAGGGTCACACGCCACCTTCCCACACCCTATCAGGGTTAGGTGTAAGGTTGGGGTTAGACGCCACTCTCCAACGCCCGTGCAGGGTTAGGCTTAAGGTTGGCGTTAGAGGGTCGGGGTTAGGGTTTGGGTTAGAGTTAACGTTCGTATCAGGGACAATATTCGGGCGATTTATGTCTATGACAGTAAGAGTCCCCCACTAAGGCGGTCTGAGCAAGGCGATATTCCGATATAAGGCAGTCGAGATTGCTTGGCATGGCTGGAGAATTTAGTCACAACCTTAAATGAAAAAGGCGGCTTCCCCGATAAGGCGGCTATATTGCCCTCTGGCACTCTACCGCTCTGCTGGGGGACCTCGTACTGTACTAGATGCATGGATACCTTTTGCATGACTATTTGTGTGAATATCCAGGCGTGAGGCGCGGGGAGGACAATATTTTAAAAGATGGATTCGAAAAGCCGTTGTGATTTCACGCGCAGGCTCGCGTCCTGCCGATGACGCCTGTGTGGCACCGACTATTGCTGTACAGGGGTGCCTCTGGCTCTGTACTGGTCACTCACCCGAGGATTGCTTGGATGTTACATTATGCTCTGGGATTTTGTTGTTGTCCGCCGGATGTCTTCTGAAAAGAAGGGGGCGGGCTCAATTCATTCCAGACCGGCCATAACGCCTGCCTGCCACGAAATGAGGGGACACTTGCTATACATCATAGCGCTGCAACGATGGAGAGGAGATACCATCACACTTATGTCTAATACTATTAGGAGGTACATTAAATACCGTGTGTGCATGACTACTTGTATGAATTCTAGGCGGGGGGTGTGGGGAGGATATTCTTATACAAATACGTTCACGTCTTTGTCTTTGTCTTCGCCTTTGCCTTTGCCTTCGTCTTTGTCTCTTTACATCCTCCATTCCCAGATCACATTATTTCCGCTAGGCCTCCATAATTTTCCCTGGTTGTAATCTAGGCGTGGGGTGTGGGAAGGATATTCCTATTAAAAAGCGTTCTGGTCTTTGTCTTTGCCTTTGTCTTTGTCTCTTTACCTATTTCGTTTCTAGGTCGCGATAATATTGCCTTTAGGCCTCTTTCATTTTCTCTGGTTGTGGTCCACTTTGCTCACATATTTGGCGCTGATGGGTATAATTACCCGCCGGGGGCGGCGATCATACATTAAATGCGTCGAGCGTTCGTTGTATATAACATTCCCTCCCGCTATGCAGCAGCACAGATAGAAGAGCTGTGAGTCGGGCAGATTTTAACGACTAGGATTAAACGACTAGGTGCTGATAACCAACTAAGTGACTTTAGTCAACAAGACGACGGGCAAAGTCAGCCGATGGACGGCCGATTGTATCGACTAAAGTCGGGCGACCGAAGAAGAGCCAAAAATCTGTTCCCCCCAGCAAAGAAAACCCCCACCCAGACAAAAAAAAAAATAATCCTACATAAAAAAAAACTTCCTACATTGGAAAGTCGGCACCTCTGGGAAACGGCAAACGATTAGTTTGGCTAATAATCAGAATAGTTGACGTCTTCTTAAGTCGTGCCGAGACTTACATATGGAAGACAAGGTCTCGCGCCGCCCTCGACACGCCACCCTCCACCGTCCTCTCAGCCGTGTTTCTGGGAGAAGGGTTAGAGGTAGAGTTAGGGACCGTAGTCAGAGCAGATTCAGCGCTGCAGCTTCAAGGTGTGATGCAGGCTAGTTTGCATTTCATTAGGTTAGGGATAGGCTGCGTCAGTCAGCCGTGCTATCAATTGTTAAAATGTTGACCAAGTAGGCGACTGTGGAGAGTGGGGAGGCATGTTTTTGGAGTTTCTAACGTGGGAACGTGGGCGAGAGCAGCTAGCGGTGTGGGGACGGAAAGCCTGGTGGATGATAGGGTAAGGATAAGGGTTAGGGTTAGGTTAGGGTTGAGGTTAAGGATATGTTGGGGTTAGTAGGCTTGGGCACTACAAAAACCAGGGCTTTTCACGGTCAGGATCACTTCTCGCGGGTCGGACCGGGTCAGGGTGACCCGAACCGACCCGTGAGGAATCCAGTACCTCCCGACTCGGTCCGTGATATTTATTTAGAATACCTCCTGACCCGACCCAACTCGGCCCACTGAGGTTTTGGAAAACCTCCTGACCAGACCAATTAAACCCGACCCGCGGGTCGGGTCATGAACCGTGAAAAACCCTGACAAAAACGATCCTGACGCGTGCTACATTAGACGTGCACCACTTTTTTTCTGAGGTTTTCCTCAATTTGGGAGCTCAAGACCTCTCCCAAAAACGTGTTTGGAGAAAAAAGAAAACGGCTGTCCGGATGAAGTATCCCTTGGCCTACGTACACAGCGAGAATCATGCAAAAAAAAATGGCCTATTATTTATTTTTTTCCGGCGATTTTGGTTCAAGGAGCCCAGTCATTCAGAAACCACTTCAGCCACAAAAAGGTATACCTCTATCGTAGCACCTGCAGCTTCCTATTGTACTTCCTATTATACTAAGAAACTGCTGGTTTGACATGGAGGCATGCACGGGGGAAGGGCTGCTATGTGACCCCGGATCTGAGTTTTATGCCGAGCTGAAAAAAAATGCCAATATACTAGACGGGATGGACAAACGAATTAAAATTGGTCGTACACCACCGTCCCCAGCAGCGCATGCCATGTAGAGCGCAGGCCATATAGAGTACCGAGGACTCGAAATTACATTATATCAGGGATCGACGCAGCAAGGAGGTCGGGAATAAAGAGTTTCGGACTGGGAAAGATTTTTGAATATTTTGAATGAAGACTCTCCGAATGAAGCGGCGTTTCTCATTCCCAGTCCTGCACATGAAAAAACTTGGAATTCGTGTACGATGTGTTATACTCTTGCAATACATATACCATATTAGTTCCAAGTGGTTTCCCCCTGAAGGACTGGGGATGAGAAGCAAGCGCCGAGCCATTGTAAGAGCCAAAATTCAAATGAAGGGAAACTGAAGCTAAAGTCCGAAACTCTATATTATATCCACAACAAACAACAGACCATTCATTCATGCCAGAAAAAAAATAGGCCGAGGCCAGTATCTACCCCACGAAGGGGCCAAGGCATCAAATCAAACGCCGACAATAGTGTGTTTGAAAGAGAGGGGGGGCATCGTCCGGTTTCCGCAGTTGCCATTGCAGCATTTGTTATCAAAACCCGACATTACACAGAACCAAAGCCATCACATTCCGACGCGTTTATCATACCAATGTACCCAGACCCCAGACCGTACTAAAGGACATTTCGTACCCGAAGTTTTCTGACTGGCAAATTGCTTACCTGGTATGTCGATATTACTTACTGGTGGAATATCCTTGGTCGACGCTGTAAAGTGTGGTCTGTATGCTACTATTAAGAGCTTTTAATAGCCGTGTACTATATACTATTCATACGAGTAGCCTGCACGTTTACGAACAGACAGTTACACTACTGGTAGGTGGCAAAGTACCCAAGGGAGCAGGTAAGTATCAAAGCTCCGAAAGTGAGCGGTGTTCACATCAATCAGTACTAAAAACAAAATGCCGAAAATACGAAGATACAGACCTCCACGCGCGCAAGACGGTGATGACGCTGTGCGCAGGTGGGAAACAATACTCCAAGGGTGTGCGCCTGATGCCACGGTGAAGTTGCGCCCCTTTTTTTTGTCCTACAAGGTTCTTAAGTGGAGGAGCTCCATACCCCCACCCGATTTGGTTTTTGAGCAAGCCGAAAGGGCAATCCGATGAACGAACCCGTGAGGCCCCAGGTATCCGAAACAATCATTTTTGCAGAATCAGGATGACCTTATAACGATTTTTGGGCGTTAAGGAGCTTCGTCATTCAGAAAATAATCTGGCCAAAAAGGGGTATATCTTGGGTAACATCTCCATCGCCGCACGTTGCGTCACCAGGTACAATATGATTTTAGCGCGTGAGGAAAAACCGCGGACTATACTCGTCCTTGCTACCCACTAGACCACTCAGTCACAGTGACTACTGTGAGTATAACCAGGGGAGCACACAAAAAAAATAATGTCACCCACATTTTTGTTTTTTAAGGAGCCAGGCAGGGGGGGGGGGGCGTTACTAAAACCAAGAAAAAAAAATATTTGAAAAATAACGTCGTTTTCTCGATTTGCACAGCAATCACAACGCTCCGATTTGTTTTTCGTTTTGACCTTTCTAAGAGTGTGGCTCCGCTTTCTCTTTTATATTCAATGTGCTCCCCTGGTATAACCAGCAACAGTTGTACGTATAGTCTACACAAAATAGACACCGTCGTCAGGGGAGGAGCCCTTCGGCACGCTCCCAACAGGGAAAATACCGGGACAAGCCCATCGTACTGGATGTCACTCACGCAGGCCCACAAGCGAAGGTACACCTTGCGAGAAGGCAGCGCTGATCGCAATGAATCAAGGCTGCCTCTACCTCCGAGATGACCAAGTGCTGACATTGCGCTCGTCCGGCCGGGGCATGTGTCCTTCCACGAGCGGAGTCGCAAAATTTGACACTTTCGCGGTGACCACCCTTAGCCCCTTTAGAGCCCCAAAACCCCTCTCTACACTAATCCCAAGTAAATGTTCCCAAAAACAGTTTTCCAGTTGTGGAGGGGTTAAACGCCTCGGGGTATAGTAGACGGCAACACCTTCATTGGCCAGCTATGGCAGCGGGCGTGGTAGGGGGACAGGACGGGGGGTCCTTGGCGAGGAAGCGGGTGGTGAAGGAACGCCTATTGCGAATCGTTTCGGTGACCGCGCAGGTCGCCGTTTCGAGTGGGTTGTCCCGCTTCAAGCTCCAGCTGAAGGGTCGCTAGGAAGTAAGGAGGGGAGGTGGGGGCGACGATGATGACAAACCCACACCCGTGGCGTGGGGATGGACCCTGGGCGAGGCTTAGGGTTTAAGAGTGGAAGGTAGGTGGACATGTAATGAGAAGGAAGGGCGGAGCAAGAGTAGCAGCTGGATTAGATCGATGTTAAGCGGCAAGCAGATGCAGAAGGGAAGTAGAGCTCGTGCATAGATTTCCCCTTTTTTTTGGGTTCCCTAGGGTTTTCTTCTATTTTTTGGTTTTCTTCTATTTTCGTAGTATTGAACTGATTTTACGATAGCCGCCCCCCAATCCCGCGATTTTCTTTGACGAACGTTTCATCGCTGCTCGACACGAGGAACGATGCTATGAAAACCATATCTTGATACCAATCCCGCGATTTTCTTTAACGAACGTTTCATCGCTGCTCGACACGAGGAACGATGCTATGAAAACCATATCTTGATATATTTTCTGGTTTGTACAGGACTATCAAACGGTGACATCGGGGCGGCAAAGGGAATCGTATTCCAGGAGACACAGCCCGGTAGCGGGTTTCAAGAACCGGCGGTTTCGTTCAAGAAACGTTGGGGAGGCTACCGTAGAACGTATCGTTGGCGCTCACACTACTAGCCTGTTGATAAGACCGCAGTACCACTTGCCATTACGGTGGTCGTAGTACTGTTGCAGTGCGTTGCAGCGAGAATAAGTTTGAATGCGTGGCCGGTTGTCCGTATTTATTTTTTCTTCTTGTTTTTGCTATCCTCCGTCGGACGGGCAGAACCAATGCTTAATCTCACCACACTTCCATATATTTTTATACATGTCGCGTGTCAAGTTAGTTCAATTGTATTCGCAACCCAGCGCTAGCTGGCGCGCCCTTCGGTTTCCGTGACAACGGAAAACTCGGCTTTCAATCGGACCAATGCCCCGAATAAGTTATATCTGTATGGTCGGGGATCTAGCTGTCGGGAAGCGCCCGTCGCGATATTTTTTTAGGAGAAGCGAGGAGTGTACCCGGCGAAGAACGCCCGCCGCTGTGTGCGCAAAACTTAATGCGACAAAGCATGCACGCCCGGTGTCTTTCGATGCCATCCAAAGAACAAAGGAAGCTCAAAGTCAAACGATTCGTATACCTGTCACGTATCGCCTATCGTTACATCAACCTCATTGCTCGTAACAACAACTGGAGATCGGAGCGAAGTTGGGGAGCTGTGGAGCTGATCCGTGGAACAGTACTCCCGCGGATTCAAACATCAAGGTGAGCCGGCCTCAGGCGTGATCAACTTGGCCTACTTTGTGGCCTGAAAGTTCGGCTTCGTTGCAACATGGTGAACCCAGCATGCCAAGGAACTCTTTTTTTCCTGTTCCCTTTTTTTGATATTCCGGAATATTCCTAAACCGGAGACTTCTCGAACACAAACATTGCCACCAAAGTGATCTTGAAACGTCGTTTGTTCGTAAAAGAGATGCTAGTTTTAATGACAAGACAACACGCGTTAAGGCATTGGGTTAACCAAGAAATTGATGTTTTTCACGTCGCGTGGGTGGAAAAATCCCGGTTTAGCTGGAAATTGCGAGAACGAAACAACGGCAGGAGTGTAGAGAGAGGGGAGCGACAGCGGAAATACGGACACCTGACACCGCTGTCGAGGAGAATATAAACGAGATAGCAGATCGTGTGAAAAGCCCCCGGCTCGACTTGAGCACGTAGCACAGGCGGAAACCTACGCAACTACCGCCGCCGTAGGAAATTTTATGTCTAATGTCTACTCTTTGAGCACGTAGTCACCTGCACTATGAATAGCCATAATATACCAGGTAGCTTTTCACGGTTGCTGTAGACGAACTTCTGTGAATGTATTGATACCCCAAGGGAAATTTGTCGATTTACCGGCAGCCGGCGAGGAGCGAAAATGTCGTCCAGCGTGGACAGGTCTTGGGTTATGGGGGTTTATAGACGCAGTAAAATTATCTTGCTGCTGGCTTGGTAGACCAGCCTTTTTGCTTCCCGCGACGTAAGCCCTTGAGAACTGCACACTCGTTTTTGGGAACAAACTACTTAGACTTAAAGTAGACCACTTCGTTAGTGGAGCCATGAGCATCGACTCCGGAGTAGCTTCTCCTAGCGGTAGACTGTACATCGTATAGCGGACGCGTTTCAGAACACCCCGCGGCTGGTCCGACCGAACAATGAGAATTGATTCCTTCAGGTGCTCCCAAGGAATAAACGAGCAAGGACCGTGGGTAGGAAATTGCTTGAGCTGCCGCTAACCTCTACTGTGCCGCAATATCTCGATCAGCGGTGATACAGCGGGGGGGGTTCTATGACGAGGGGAATTAGCCGTTCGTGTCGGAGGGTAGGCGTGCGACTTGACCAGTGTCCCACTGATCGACCTCCGTAGCCAAGGGAGGGTCGAAAGGGTGCGGGGGTACCTCAATGAGGCGACTGTCGAGATCTGCAAGTCGTGAGGATCGCGATGAGAGAAGGTCGAAGCGTCGGCTGGTCGGATTCTACTCTTAGGAGAACGTTCGAGGGCCAAGGACTGCCGCCATTTCAGCCACCATCCAAAGTCGGCACCGTCGAAGGGGGTGCAGAACTACAGAGACGCGCTTGGTTACCGCAATAATACCGGTTTGACGCCGACACCCACGAGCGTCGGATTGGGAGCGGTGCGCCAGTGATGGGGCGCTGATGAAGAACAGAGAATCGGGGATCGGCTTGGATGCTCGCTTAACACCGACACTCACATGCACCGGGCTGCTAGAGGGTGTTACAGCGACGCGATGCCAAGGACGAAATCAGCAACGGAAGACGAACACGCTGTGTCTGGACCAGTACTGGGATGCCCGTTTTGGGGCCCCCGATAGATATGCGTCGAGCAGAGTGTTGCATCGCCGGGGCACCGGAAAGCGATGAAGGGCCCGTTGATCAGTCGTATGGAAGGCTCACACGCTCTTACCGGGCCGTGATCGGGATGCCCGCTTTGGGACCGACGATAGTTATGCGTTAGACAGGGGTGGTGCTGCAGCGCCAGGGCGTCGGGAAGGTTGGGGGTTGCCGGGCAGTGACCGGGATGCCCGGTATAGGACCGACAATAGTTACGCGTCGGACAGGGGTGGTGTTGCAGCGCCAGGGCGCCTCGAAGGGTGGACCGCCCGTTGTATGGAAGGCAGACACGCTGTTGCCGGGCCGTGACCAGGATGGCCGCTTTGTGGCCGACGATAGTTATGCGTCGGGCAGGGTACGTGCTGCAGCGCTGGGGCGCCGAGAAGGGACGGGAGAATCGGTGTATGGAAGGCGCACACGTTGGTGCCGAGCCGTTTCCGGGATGACCACTTTCGGACCGAAGATAGTTGTGCGCCGGGCAGCGGGAGGTGTTGCAGCGTCGAGTCGACGGGAAAAAGACAGAAGATTCGTCGCATGGAAGACACACGTGCTGTTACCGGACCGATGCCGGGGTCCCCGCTTTAGGGACCAACGATACTGATGAGTCGGTCAAGGGCCGTGTTGCAGCGCTGGGTGCCGGGAAGGGCGGGATATCAACCTTACCGAAGGCACGCACGCCATTACCGGTCTGTGATCGAGATGTGCGCCCTATGAACGACACAAATTATGCATCTAGCAGGGGGCGTGTTGCAAGGCTGGTGCACAGGGCAGGGACGGGAGATCCGCCGTTCGGAAGACGCCCACGCTATTTCCGGGCCGTGCCCAGAATGTCCGTTTGGCACCGACGATAGTTATGCGTCGGGCAGGGGGAGTGTTGCAGCGGTGGGGCATCGAGAGGAGACGAGAGATCCGCCGCGTAGAAGGCACACACGCACGCTGTTGCTGGTCCGTGACCAGCTTGTCTGCTTTAAACCAATGATATATATGCGTCGGGCAGGTGTGCTGGGATGCCGGGAAGGAGCGGATAATCCGGGGTATGGAAAGCGCATACGCAAATACCGGGCCGTGAGCAGGATGCCCGTTTTGTACCGACGATGGCTATGCGTCGGACAGAGGGGTGTTGCAGCGCCGGGGCGCCGGGAAGGGATGTGGTATCCGTTGTATGGAAGGCGAACGCACTGCTGCCGGGCCGTGATCGTGATGGCCGCTTCGGGACCGACGAGAGTAAAATGTCTTGCAGTGAGGGTGTTGCAGCGTTGGGGCGCCGGCAAGGGACGGGAGATTCGTTGTATGGAAGGACACACGCTGCTGCTGGACCGTGACCGGGACGATTGCTTGGGACCGACGATAGTTATGGGTCGGGCAAGGGAGTTGTTGCAGCGCCGGGGCGCCGGGAAGGGACAGGAGACCGGGTGTATGGCAGACGCACACGCTGTTTCCGGGGCGTGGCCAGGATGTCGGTTTAGGGCCGACGATACTTATGCGCCGGGCAGGGGGGATGTTGCAGCACCGAGGCGCCGAAATGGGACGGGGATCCTTCGTGTGGAAGGCACACACACAACGACCTTTTCGTGGGGTTGATCACGTAGCTTCTGATAGAGAGTCGGTATTTTTATAGAAACAAGTGGAAGTTGTGTATTCCAGTTGGAAATGAAAAACATGATCACTCGGAATAGACTGAGCCGGAGTGACCTTTTCGTATACAAATAATTTGCTTGACGGTAGAAAGCATCATCGCCACCAGATGTAAACAGTTATTATTGGTGTACTGTGATGTATTGTACCAGGTACCAGGTGTAGCACGTATACGTATTGGAACACCCTGGTAAAATACGCTTAATAACCAATATTATATAATACCTTGTGCAATATGAGAGCTGGAAATACTTCACAATACGCAGCATGCATAAAGAGCTTGTGCTATGGTATGATAGCCACAAGATCCCCTTGTAAAAACTTCTTGTATAAGAAGCGGGCGGGCGGGTACAACACTGCTGCTGTGCTGCAGTCAGGCACAAGCCACTAACAGCGTATGGAGGTGTAGTCGATCCCATGTAATCTGTGTAGGCATGTGTAAGACGTGCTGCCTAGGCTGAACGCCGAGCAGCGGGCGCTTGAAAACAGCTTGCCTATATGACGAGCTGGGCAATATAATATATTAATGCGAAGCGACGAAATAGCATGAATCAAACTCTGGAGTGTGCAGACTCGCGATTTCACCTTCCGCGGCGGCCTTCTTAGTCCCGCTGCTCGTCCATATATTTGTTTTGTAAATTCGCGGTCTCCTCGAGGGATGATCAAAACAATGCATTGCATAGATCACCGACCGGTATTGGAACCCCAGCACAGCCCAAACCGCCACCCAACAAGCACGAGTTTTTGACACGACACCGCAACATTTTTAGTGTATATCCAACGTAGTGAGTGTTGTGTTACACCAACAGCATGTTTCTCTATAGTATTTAATAGCAGCAGTATTTTCCACCTGCTCGTTGACTGACATACAGTACCTTCTTTCGGGCAATCATGGGTGACGTACGACTGATGTTTTGATAACCTGGACAAAACCCAAACGCCCGCCATTAGTCGAAACATTTGCAGTCCATGGCCCAAAACGATCGAAAGGCCCAGCAGCAGGCAGCAGGGGCAACTTTGAAAGTCTGTACAGCCCAGAAGGTGAAATGTTTAACGACCACAGTAACGACGACAGGGAAGAATGTTTATTGGGTTTGCCGTCCGACAACGTGCAGTATGAGTTGCAACGTTGGTCACTCATAAAAATCCGGAAAGAAGAAAACCTCGGAAACAAACGGAAAGCTATGCACCAAGCCTAACTCCCTTCTATGCCTACTTCCCTCTTGAGCTTTTTCTACAGCACTCCTTGTATTGTCCTTGCTCCCTCCTTCTCAATACGTGCTCGTTGCATTTTATTTTTAAATCCTAAGCCGCTTCCAAGCTCCGTCCAGATGCCATCAGTGTGGGTCTGTCATCTCCCCCACCCTGATCCTTCTCGCTTCCTGGCGGTCCCTAACCTGGAGCTTCAAGCGCCACACCCTCCTCGAACTGTCGACTTGTGTAGTCACAGAAACGATCTGCAGCTGACCTTCCTGCACCATCCCATTCCTTGCCATCGACCCACCATCCCTCCCCCCCATGGCACTAGCTGCCATCTGGTTTCACCATCCCCTTTCTTGCCATCGACCCACCACCCCCCCCCAGTGCGACACTAGCTGCCAGCTGGTCGATTAATTTATTCCCTCCATCCCGAGACGCCCACAGCTTTCCACCGCTAAAGTGGCAAGTTTGTGATTTCATTCGGCGAAGGATACATGTCCCGGACGAGCGTAGTGTTGGCGCTTGCGTGCCTCAGAGGTAGAGATAACTGATACATCATGATCAGCACTTCCTCCTTTCGAGTGTACCCGCGCTTGAGGGTCAGCATGGATGACGTCCAGCAGAGTGGGCTTTCCCCTATACTCCCTGTTTGGAGCGTCCCGGAGACCTCTCCGAACGACTATGCCCGTCGGCAACTTCCGGTCTGCACTGAACGGTTCGCCGCTCTCCATTTAGAGTGAGATTTTCAACCGTTTCAACGTGCGGAAAGATCGCATGGCGAAACGGTTGGTGCTGGTTTGCCTGCACCCTTGGCTTGGGACAGATACGTGGGTGGTGGATGTCGACATTGACGGCATAGGGGCGACCCACTGCCACGGACTCCTCGATCTCCATGAAAGGCCTTCCCGTGCCCACAATCTTTGCTGCGGGTAGGACATGCAGTGAGTCCGTTGGTCTCGCCCGAAGGCATGCGTTGGCTTCCCCCTGTAGACTCCTATAGCGAGCCTTGGCGAACGACTTGGTCTCGCCGTCCCCCAGCGGGTCGCCTGGTCCGGCGGGGCGTGTGGTCTCCGGTAGATCCTCCAACGAAGCTGTGTGTGCAGCGTGCCAACCCTGATTCACCAGCTTGCCCGAGTTCTGTTGTACGCTCCGGGAATTGATGGTTACGGCGTCATGCGTTGCCAGCATGTCGGTCTCTGGGGGCCTCGGTTCCAGGTCCCCCTCCCTCTGCTCCTAGAACCTAGTTCAGCCAAGAAATGGGAATGATACCCGCCATGCCTCCTTCGTCGCCCCCGATGCATCTCAGACTTCCCGCAAGCTGCCTATTAGCTGAGCAAGGATGCTCGATTCCGGGAGCCCCCTTCTCACTCTGTCTCCGAACCGGCCCGTGAGGTCTACTAGCACATCCGGCAGGATCCCCACCCTGCTCCCAATTGAGGCAGACACATTGCCTCGCCCCTGCCGACGGCAGCCTTAGCCCTCTCGCTCCCGTAGAGAGGCGTGCTCGGGCCTGCTGTTGAGGTTAAGATTCAACTGTCAGGGCACCCTTCCTGAAAAAACGACTGATCCTCCACCGCTCGTTCCCGTTAGCTCGAGGATTGTTTTGGTACACCCACCGCGCCCCGTTGCCTGCCCTTCTACATGCTTCCAGGGGCAGTTCAAGGGCCAGAGCCCTTCCTAGGTAGCTCGTCCTCTGCCCGAAGGATTCGACGGCGAAGAGGGCTGCAGCTTGTTTGCTGGGCATGTTAACGAGGCAGAACGCAATGTGGTCCGCGCCTCCATCCCTCGCTACGTCCATTGCTCACCCCCACACGTATTCTTCTGTGCCGATCGGTAGACCCACCACCGTCACCCCACCTTCGTCTGCCATGCGGACTTCAACGCTATTCAACGAGCGAAATCTCTCCGCCGTAGCGGCGTGCCCTTTGGGTGGTAGTATCGCTGTCTCAGCGGGGTTGACCACAATGCCGATGTCATCTAGCCCTCGCCAGAGGAAGGCGAATGCTCAAACCGTGCTGGCCGTGATCCCCATAAGGCCGAGAAATACATCGTCCATGTACGCAAATGCTTCCTCTCCTTCTCTCTCGACTTTCTGTCGGAATCGCTTCAGCCCCGGTCGAAACGCAAGGCAGAACACTACCGGCCCCATGGGGTCCCCTTGCTGGACATCACTGGAACAAGCAATTGTTATGGTCTCCCCTGAGTCCATCCAGAAAAACACGTCGGCGGGTCTTGTGCGTAGCTCTTGGCCACTAACAGCGTGAGCGCTGGCACGCAGTTTGCTACTTCTTCTACCACCATCGCCTTTTTGAAGGTTTTGAAGGCTTTGGATCAGGCCGTGAGAACGAGCCAGTTGCCCGTCTCGTGTAGCGTCCTAGCCCTGAATTCCACATGCTCCACCCCATCGGGTACAGCGACCCCAAACTGCCTCACCTCTCGGTTTACCTCCTCCAACCGCGGCGGCCACCGTCACATAGCTCCTGCGGTGATGAGCCTCCTTCACACCATGCCCACGCAAACCGGCCGGCACGTTTCCCCCAGCGCCGTGAGGCTCGACTGTAAGAATAATTGCCAGAACTTTGGCGGAACGCGTCCGGCTCGTCGACGATTCTCCGCCAGAAGACTGTCATGCCCCTTCCGAACTTTTCCCTCTCGGTGTCGGTGTCAATGATGATGAAAATCGTTGGCCGTCGATTCCGGGGCCTGGGCGCTGCGGGAGCTGGTGACGTGAAAGAGCATCTCGGTGGCGTCCTCGTCGTCAGGGCGCCACGGAGGGGCATTTCCATCTTCCACTTGCTTGGTGGCGCAGCACTGCAGCCGCCGCCGCGGACACGGCAGCGTGGTTTTCGGGGGGCAACTTGGCCACCAGTGTATTTCATGTCTCTTCGTTTCCCGCTGATCGTGGCTGTGCCACAAGGTTGCGTTCTGCCACTTTGACCCTTCCCGCGTGCCGACACGCCGATGATGCTCGTTCAAGCTTCACCTCCTTTGAAGCTTCCTCGGCAGCATCCCGTTGTCTCAAGTCCCCTCTCCTGGTATACGCTATCACCCAGGAGGTTAGCAGAACTATGTGCCCGCTCTGCACCAACGCGAAGCTCTGTCGCCTCTTGATCCGGCTGTCGGGTGAGTGGGGCAGGGCTGGCATGAGGTACCATCACTTAATCGCCCGCAGGAGCAAGCTTGGAGTCGCCGAGTCCCGGTTCGGCCGGTGCTCTCCCATAGTGTGGTTGAGGGTGTCAAACAAATGAACGCTTAGGCGCTCGTGTGCTTCTGCCAACCGTGGCTGCGCGTTTTTTCCGGTTGCGAAACGTTGTCCCAGGTCATCCCAGGACACGATATGAAGTGGTGACCCTATGCCCAGGTTGTTACGATCCCATCTCTGCTAGGTTTGCTCCTTGTACCCGTCCCCGCCATCCCCGCCCTTTCCACTCCCCCCGGTCCCCCCGTGTGCCTTGCCCTCTCCACCCTCCCCGCTCTCCCCGCTCCCCCCGCCCTCCTTTCTAGTCCCCTCGCCCCCCCGCCCCCCCGCCCCCCACGCTTCCTCCGCTCCCCCCCCGCCGGTTCCCTCCGCTTCCCTCGCTTCTCCCCCCCCCCCAATCCGCAGCCTGCTAACGAGGGTGCCGTACTATCCCCTCTTCCCGCTCCCCCCCAGCTCTCGCCGCCCCTCCCACTGTCTCTGCTCCCCTTGCTCCCCCCGCTCCCCCCGCTCCCCCCGCCTCCCCCGCTCCCTCCGCTCCCTCCGCCCCCCCCGTTCCCCCGCTCCCTCAGCTTCCCCCGCTCCTCCCGTTCCCTCCGTCCCCCTCTCCTTCCTCCGGCCTGCTCACGAGGGTGACCCACTACCCCCCTGCCTGGCGTTTCGTCCCGTGCTCGTGTCGGCCCTCTGTCCATTAGTCACGAAGAGAAGGCAAACAACACGCCCGATTTGAATTATTAATAACAACGACCTGATTCTTTACGGGGGTCAAGGGTCAGGGTGGCAAGTAACCGTGACTCTCGACTTGTATTATCCTACTGACGTTTACTTCAAACACGCCAGATGTGAGTTCGACCAATTGAGTGGTCGATACTCGTCTTCAAATGTGAGGTCAAGGATTTGGCGAAACTCGGCTTTGCACGCTATCCTTTACTTTCCTTATTCCTTCCAACACATTGATGTACCAGTATGACACCAGGTGTGATATTCATACGTACATGACATACGAGTACAGCCAGGGGGGTGCACAAAAAGAGACAACGGGACCATGTTCTACTATTGATGTAAAGGTCAAAAATGAAAGAAATCGGAGCGCTGCAGATTGTGATTTTTGTGCGAATCGAGAATATGACGTCTTTTTTTTGGTATTATTAACAGTAACGCCCCCCCTGTCTAGCGTGGTTATTTTGGTTATTTTACTCTTTTAGTGCTGCCAAACGCTTCTGTCTTGCTACCCAGTATGTACCAGGTATGCCTTTTTCCCGTTGCCGCTTGCCACAGTAGCAGTCAGTAGTACTGCTGTAGTTTGTGTCTTCTCAGGCGATGTGCGGTGTGCTGTGTACCTGGTACGAAAGTAGCGTGCGGTGGGATTTGGATTAGCCAATCAAAATGGCGGTGTGGTCTATTGGGTTTGGTCCGCCAACGACTTTCGCCCTCGAACTTCAAACACACTACCTGGTAACTACTGCAGCAGCAGCTGTATCTTAGTGAAACATTGATGTACCACGCAGCTTGCTAAGTTGAGTTTCAATCATTCAATCGGTTGTACTCACAGCTGACGTTTTTCAATTTTTATAAAAACACGAAACACAGATCTAATCTACCATAGACTATATATGCAGCTCGCAAAGTTGAGTTTCAACCATTCAATCGGTCGTTGTCACAGCTGACGTTTTTCAATTGAAAAAAAACCACTAAACCCTGATGCTTGCATTTTTTAATGCTGCAGTTCTAGGGTTGCAGAGAGGTCTCCTCCCCGTCGCGCCCGCAGCTCCTTGCAATCCTAGAACCAAAACCTGGCACTGCAGCTCATATCTCAAGATATATCTATATATCGTAGGCACAGCTTACACAGGGTTTTCAAAACATGTGTGTTGCTTTGCAAAGTAGGGACCCACATTCAACTGGCCCCTCGTATGAGCAGTTTGCTGGTTTGCGGAATAACACCTGCCACACTAAGCTACTGCTACTTCTGTATACAAGTATCCCATGCCATGCCAACAATAGATGATGGGCGTTTGTGTGTCCTGCCGGTATTGGTAACTGGTACTCGTGGGCCAGCCAGGACTCGGCGGTGCAGCAGTGGTCTTCTTGCTTAAAGCTACAGCACAGCACAGCAGTAGTAGTAGTTGACCGATTTTTATTTGATTGTTGAGTTGAGACATCGTATCTGATCGTCACATGGTCTAGTGCCCTACGCCAGCTAGAGCAAGACTTGGACATTTTACATCAGTGGCGAGAGAGGGTCTACCTGAGGGCACTCACCACACAGGACCGGGTTGCCTGCCTGTGCTTGTGTTCGGATTCGTGGGGTGGGATCTCCTTCCTTCATGACGGTGCACGAGGAGGGTGTCGTTAAAGGTGGGCATACTGTTGACGAAATGTTGGCTTGCCTTGCACAACACACACCATATCTATAGCATACGACGGTCGCAGCTCGCGGAGACAAAAACTCAGCAGTAAAGAGGTACATAGGTGTGGATCCTTGTGGAAGGAGCCCCACTGTTGTGACCATGTAACTGGTATCATACGTCTACTACTGCTGTAGTCTAGACCAAAAACATATTTTGATAGGGGACCTATGTATTGTACACTATAGCCTACCCAAGGCCTACCAGCTATCGTGCAGCCGTCGTAGATGGACGTGCGCACACGTCACGGGTACGTAGGTATACAAGGTCCGCATATTTAGGATTTCCTGTAGGATATGATACAGGTGCTACCGGTATTCATTTAGTGTTGGATATCGTACCGAAGTTTCGATATATTGTTCGATAAAAAAATAAAATGATCGAACCAAAGTAAGTGCGATATTTCGATAATGTTTTCATTAATTTGATACGTGGGGTACATAACGATCCAATATAACGATTAAAAAAAGCCGAACGCCCTTCAGGGGGACAGATGACAGCAACAAACTGCAGCAGTCTGGGACTTCCAATGGGAAACCCAACACCCTATGGGATGACCCATATATAGGGAATCCCATAGGATGTTCATGGGATGTCCCATAGGATGTCCCGTGCGATGTCCCATAGGGTGTCGCATAATATATCCCATCGGACATTCACATGGAATATCCCATCGGACATCGCACACGTAGGATGTTCCGAAGTAATTCCCCTGTGATCCCATGGGGCATCCCACACGAAGCCCCACAGGAAGTCAGTCCCATGGGACATTCCACAGGAAGTTCCATGAGATGTCCCATAGGATGTCCCATGGGAATGCTTATTCCCGTGGGATGCAACGTCCCACGGGGTGAACGACAGCCCATAGACCATCCCATAATTCATCCCATGGTACATACAACCCACGGGATGTATGGGATCCCATGGGATGAACGGCTCTCCGTGAGCATGGGATGTACTGTTCCATGGGATTTCCCACGAGATGAACGGCCTTTCATGGGCTATCCCATGGGACGCCCCGTGTGATGTACTAAACCCCATGGGATGGCCGACCTCCCATGGCCATGGGATGTGATGTCCCATATGGTATATCCCATGAAGTGAACGAGCAACAACCACAACCACAACCACAACCACCACGGACTAGATTATGGCGCGATGAGTTAGTGTAAAACAACTTCTCCGCTTGACTTCTCCCCTCGCCTGATGCGCTCCTCTCCTTTACTCACTGTCTTCTCTTGGTTGCCATGACAACCTCGCCGGCTCTGCTCCTTTCCTCTCCTCATCATCTTCTCGTGTTTTTGACCGTGACTAGACGGCGGGGAGGACAGGAGCACCCGTGCCTCAAACTTGTCACCGCAACGGGCGGCACCAATATCGGAGATCGGCGCTGCCGATGCCGTAGATGGGACAAACCGTGGCGCCTCAAATTGTTCGGCACCAGCGTCAGCCACCGACCAAGGAAAAAGGACCAATGGCAGCGGCGAAGGCGTTGGTGCCGTCGCGGCGGAAGTCGATCGTCCCATGTACATTGGCGTTGATGAGGAAGCGCTATTCGTAGATGAGAGACTAACTACTGGTTACGTAGGGAAGGCACCTACTCAAGCGCTAGATCGGAGACGACCCATAGAGGGGCAACTTGCTCAAGTGCTAGACCAGAGACAAACTACTGTGTGCTTGGGAGAGGAAGCGCATCAGAGACGAACTGCTCACGCAGAGGAGAAAGCGGATCAGAGACGAGATGCTGCTTGCTTGCGGGGGGAGGCGGATCAGAGGCCGACTGCTGTTTGCTCAGGGTCGGAAGCTGTTCAGGTGCTAGACCAGAGACGAAGTGCTGCTTACTCGGGGGGGGGAGCGGATCGAGGACAAACTGATGTTTGGTTAGAGGGGGAAGCAAATCAGAGACGAACTGCTGTTTACGAAGAGAGGGCAGATGCTCGGGCGTCCCTGGGTGCTGATGATGTGATGGAAAGCAACACTGGCTTCGACGAAAGAGAATCTTTTTCGAGTCATCCTTTGATGGATGGCGAGGACAGGGGAAACTCTGATATGCCGGAAAGCAGTGCCGACACCGACAAAAGTGGTTGCCCTTCGAGGAATTATTTGGCGTTCCTGAGTGCTGCAGGTGAGCTGGAAAGCAAAGCCGGCACCGGCAAAGGATTCTCTCCTTCGAGCCGGCCTTTGATGGGCGGTGGGCGGAAGGGAAGCTCTGATATGCCGGAAAACAATGACGGCACCGAAAAAGGCTTTCCTTCGAGCCAACCGCTGATGGGTTGCGGGGGCAAAAAAAGGTTTTGGCGAGAGGAGGGGAGTTTGCGAAAGCGAGGGTTGTCGCTAGACTGGGGCCGGGGGACGGTCGCCGTGGGCGATGTTGATGTCTGTGAGAGGGGGCACCATCAGTCGCCCGTTGCGATAACATGTCAACCTACAGAATGCGATGCCGAGGAGCATGGCCTTGGTACGTCCGAGAATCTAGAAGACGGGCGAGGGGAACCGGTTCCTCCGCCACCAAGCCACGAGGTGCTGGCGTGGCTGAGGTGAGAGAGGCACGGGCTTCTATCCGTTAAGCCACATCATTGTTTCCGCTTGCACGTGTTGCGGGCGGATTCATCGGGTAATCCTCGCCCCCCGCTGCTGGGACTGGCGTCGGTTGGCAACGACGTAAAACACGCCTCTCACTACGTGAGCTAGACCACCAGGGTGCCGTTTTTTTGTCGCTAATACGTTTTGGTGGTAGCCGAGATGGTGGTCGAGTTAGATCATATTGTGCGAAGTGGAGATCCTTATCTCCGCGTAAGGGGGATGGTATCACGTAAAGTGCGTATGATAAGGCATCCACGAGGCAGTTAAATAGTATCCCCGTTGCTGTCTCTGGAAGTTGCCACACCGGAAAAACAAATAAGTCGATTCGAAGCTGTTATCCGATATGCAAGAAAGCACGCACAAAGTGCGGAAGTCCGCCCCATAAGTGGCTCTTAGTGGGATGCAGCTCATCCTTTATGCGACTCGCCGAACACCTCACGACGCTTCGCGCTTGGTGCACGCAATGTCTGCCTGGTCGGTGGAAACCCAACGTACTCCGTCCCGGCATTGTAGGGGTGCGAGGGTCTACCATATTAAGACTACGTCTATGCATGAATTGAGTACCTCCCCCCCCCTTTACTCGCCTATAGCATGAAATACATGTTAGATGATACAAACAAAATCCCGACAATGCTGTCGAGTTTGTCGGGCATTCAACGGATAAGTCCACCTCCGTCCGCCCCTCCACCCCAAACGCGCCGCCGTAGGGTTTACCTCGCATGCCTTGCATGGCCAGCTGTTTTAATGTTGCTGTCCGATCGGCGCCATCGCCATCCTCCGTGCGAGGGAAGTACCGCGAAAGTATCGCCGCTCGCGTCTGTCTTGGTTGTTTATTTCTTCGGCTTTTAGTTTTTCGGCGATACTTTTCCGCGTCGGTTGTCATCGTCAACATATGCGCCTCCCTCCCCCCCCCGGCCTCTTCCGCCCACACGTCCCCCCCCCGCCGCCACCGCCACCGCCGTCGTCTGCCTCGTCTGCCTTCCATGGTCAGCTGTTTTTTCTGCTGTTGTCCGATCGGCGCGATCGCTATTCTCCGTGCGAGGGAAGTACCGCGAAAGTATCGGGCTGGAGACTACGAGGTGAGGACGAACGAGCCGTGTCTCCCGTTCTGGTGCCGTGTTTGTCGCGCGTGCGTGTCTAGGGGCGGGGGGCGGGAGAGTGGTAGGGGCGCGCGTAATTTTCCTGATGTTCCTGGCTTAAGAAGTTATATACCTAACAACTCCAACAAACCGTGAAAAACTTACTGCCTTGGGATGAAGTCCGCATGGCTGCTGCCATTATTATTATTGACGATAATTTGTTGTTGATGTTCATTCACCCTAGCAGCATCCGATGGGAGTCATGCATCTTCAAATGAGAATACACCTTGAAAGACGACCGGCCGGTGTATCACGCAGCTTTTGTATAAATGAGTATCGACCTTTTAAACTGATCCAACTCACGGCTGCCATATTGGACGTACTTTTTATTCAATAACGATGAGAAAAACAACTCCGCCAGTCAGAAATACTACTTCTCAAACACGCTAGCGCGCACCAGAACACCAATACATACA
Organism: Undaria pinnatifida; assembly: GCA_012845835.1. Lineage (NCBI taxonomy): Eukaryota > Phaeophyceae > Laminariales > Alariaceae > Undaria > Undaria pinnatifida. Next base: position 12,747,913 of record JABAKD010000002.1, on the reverse strand, counting down.
TGGTATTTTCCCAACACTATAACGGTGTTGGCGGGATAACAAATTTTGATTGGGTAGGAAAACATGTAAACATATTATTGAAGCCAGACGAATGTCAGAACCTAACCAAGGCCGGCTCAATCCACAAAAAGCTGGGTCTAGAAGAAAAATAAATCCTGCGTATATACCATGTGTTGAACTTATACAAGTAGTATTGAGACCAGACAAAATTTAGAATCTGGCGCCACCCCAACCGGTGAAAAGTTAGTTAAGAAAAACAAACCAAGTTCCTGTTACGTACTATGTTTGAATTTCTTACCTACTTTTTCGTGAACTGGGTTTGGGTTGGCCTTTTGGGTTGTGACGTTCGTCGGTTTGAGGACTGTTCTGATATGTTTCTCACCCAACCACGTTTGGTATATCACACAAACACCCTATCATATTGAGTAGTTCCTCGGTTGAGGAACCCCGTCGGTCTGAAATTCGTCGGTCAAAAAACAGCTGCCACCCCTATCTACCCCTATTGTGGCACACGTCATGCGCTCTACTGTACGTGAACCCTTCGCCCCTCGCACCGATGTCGGCCTGTCCTGTCCTTCGCAGGGAGCTCTGCGGTCGTCAGTTGCGGCGCACAAGTGGTCCGTGGTTGCTATCGGCGTTGGATTGTTCTTCACCGTTGTCAGGATAGGGCTGTACTTCTTGTACAGCAAGTACAGCTGCACGTTTTTGTGTTTCTTTTAGATTCCAGAAGTATTTCACACGCACTATAGAGGGCGACCGGCACTGTAGAGGAACCACTACTGTATTGACTTAGGCAGGCAGGGCAAACGAGCTTCGCTGAAGATTTGCTCTACGTGATTTCGCTAATTTGTTACAGTAGGGATCACGATGTGAGAGAGGGGTGTGGCAGGCCATGTAGACCGGTAAACCGGAATGGGTATAATTTAGCTTTGACGAGCAATGTGCCCGTGCCAAGCCGTCTGACCTCCCTTGCATCGATGTTTTTCTCAAATCAAGTTCTCTTAATTCGTACCCCCCCCGTATTGACTTAGACAGACAGGGGAAACGAGTCCCGCAAACTCGCGCCGCGGAGAAAAAGTAGCGCTCTCGGGAGAAAGGAACAGGGTGTGTGCCCCCAGCCCGCTGTTTGTCCCTCCGTTTGCATGTTCTCCGACGTGACAAGTAGAAATAGTCCCTCTATAGCGCCGGTATGTGCCACCCGGAAATACCGGGACTATAGCAGCAACCGGCACTACTCCGCGTGCCGCCACTGCTCATTTTCCCGTCTATCCCAAGCGGGTTCATAGGCGCTATAGCGGGCAACTGGCACTATTCAACCGGGACTATAGACGGACTACTACTGTAGTAGCAAGTCACAATGTTAGGTAGCCTCGATTCTTGTTTTGTAAACGTTGCTTTAGCATCTGGTATGTTTGTGTACAAGTAAGTACCTGCCGACCATCTGGTATGTTTGTGTACAAGTAAGTACCTGCCGACCCTGTTGCAACTGTACCCACGTTTTTGGACACAAAATACTTGGAATTAGAGTGTTTTTTGCGGTGTTAAAAGGCCTTTTCTTCTGGCCGGGTTAGAGATCCACGATCAAGCCTGTTTCCTGCGGGGAATAAACGAATACCCCCGGTCGGGCGCGTGCTGCAGTTTTCGCCCCCAGTAACATGGATAAATCGGTGAGCGTTGAAGACACCTTTTTTTCCTGAGTCTTTGTACAAAAATGAGGAGTTATATCGTTTTGTTGGTGCGCTTTTCTCCAAGCCCCCTTCCCCCCCCACCCCTATTTGAAGGGGTGCGAAGATCTACGGTCTAAAGATGCAAGGATCTACGGTCTAAAGGCTACGACCATGCATTACAGTGAGTACCCACCCCCCCTCCGCCGTTTTTTTGTTTATCCTCCTTTCATCTTTCCTTGCCAGACTTTGAGCCTGTACTTTAGCCGTAGGTTGTCTTTCATTAATAATGGTTACCATGAACAAGGAGTGAAATAGGATGGTGTTGATAGGTGTAGGTTTTATGGGCACTAAACAGCAGCAGAGATAACAGGCGTTTCGGGGTGATATATACCTAACTGCACGTCGTGAGCTATATTTGGCGTTTTGGCAAATCTCGAGGAAACGCACTCCCACCACGCGTCGTGGAGTAGGGTTGACGTTTTGGCTAATCCCGGGGACGCGGCTGTAAGTGGAAAGCCATCCGGTATGTTGTCGACTTCGTATTCGCATTGCGGTGACGGCTGGGGCGTGCTGCGATTGGGGTAGCAAATTTTGGGGGAAACTCTTGAGAGGGACGGGGTGCCCTAACTGAGGGAACTTAACTACCAGGCACCCAATATTGTGGGAGTCCCATGTTGTGGATCACAAATGATACTCGTGTTATACCTAGGCCGTGGGAGATTCGATTGGGTGAAGCATACAGCAGTTGTTATCAAAAGTCAGATTTTGGGTGAGGTATGGAGCTTCTCTTTTACGTTACGAGCCTCAGAAAACACTTATAGGTACACCCCATGCAGAACGAAGCACATGTCGGCTGTCGTTTGTGTCTCCCGCGATTCGTGGGTGGACGGGCGGGCGGGCGGGTTGTTCGTTAGCTTGAGACAAAATGGTTCAAGCGCGCAGGACACGGCTTCCCGTAGCGCGTCGGGCGTGAAGAGAACGAATCCGAGAATAGGCCACTACCGCCACCGACCATTGCCAATTTTGGGGATGTGCTGCTTTGATATTGGGTAGAAATTGTGTTTGCCCAAAGTTTTCTTACTGACGGAGGATCCTTAGTGGGGCAACTACCAAGTACCGTTGGAATACCGTTTTTTTGTTTTTAGGGTTTTTTCATGGGGGATGACCCGGCCCGTGGATCGGGCCAGGAGGTCTTCGAAAACTCGCGGGACTAGCCGTGTCTGGTCAAAGAGGTGATCGAAATCTCACGTGTCGGGTCAAGAGGTGTTCCAACTATCACGGGTCGGGTCAGGTGGTGTTCAAATATCACGGATCGGGCCGGGCCACCCTGACCCGATCCGACCCGCGAGCAGTGATCCGACCCGTGAAAAGCCCTGTTCTTTTGTAATATCATTCCTGTTAATGTTTGGTTGCACTCTTAGTTTTTATCGCAAAAATCAGTTTTGGGGGAGGTATAGAGCTCCCCAATTGAGGAGCCTCAGAAAATTCAGAGCTTTTCACGGATTATGGTCGGACCCACGGGTCAGGTCTGGAGGTTTTCAAGATCTCGCGGGTGGAGCCGGGTCGGGTCAGGGGGTACTCGCAATTTCACGAGTCGGGTCAGGAGGTGTCGTGAGTCTAACGGGTCGGGTTGGGTCGGGTTGGGTCGGGTCACCCTGACCCGGCCAGACCCGCGAGCAGTGACCCGATCTGTGAATATCCCTGGAAAAATCAGAGGTCAGCCCCAACGTAGCGTGCGTCCTACCGGTGTGACCGATTTTTTGACGCCGTAAATACTCATGTGTCAGCTGGATCCGCGCTTTTACGCCGCGAGAGGCACCGTTGCCAATTTTGCACAAGGTAGTGTTGTTTGTTTTCCTCCCGCGCTGCATGCGCTTTTATACCGCGAATGAAACTGTTGCCGATGTTGTGGATGGAGTTGTTGTTATTGCTGTTGTTGTTGTTGTTGTTGTTGTTGTTGTTGTTGTTGTTGTTGTTGTTGTTGTTGTTGTTGTTGTTTTTGTTGTTTTTGTTGTTGTTGTTGTTGTTGCTGCTGCTGCTGTTGTTGCTTTTTCCGCGTGAGATTTTGATTGATTCTACGATAGCCCTCCCCAAAATCAGCGATTTTCTTTAACGAACGCTTCATGGCTACTCGACACGAGGAAGGATTCCATGAAAGAACTTCATATAGTTTCTTGGTTGCAAAGGATTATCGAACGATGAGGTCGGGGTGTCGAGGGACACTGTATTTCAGGAGATTCGACCGGGAGCTGGTCTTGAAACCGGCAATTTCGTTAAAGAAAAGTTGGGGGGGCTACCGTAAAACGACTCCTTTGTTGTTGCTTTTTCCGCGTGCTGCAGTTGCTGGGGGCGGCGGCATCGAGGGTTTTTGGTGAGCGAGGCGATGGTCGTGGTTTCTACGTCAGTTTGTGGATAGTTCGTTGAGTTGGCGGTAAGGTAGCCTTGCGTCTGTCATTGTAGTTACTCTTTTTCTTTTTTCGGGTAATAAGTATTGTACCATGGCCAGTTTCATGGTAACATTTGGTTTGTAAGTTACCAGGTACACGAGATCGCATGCACGGCAGCCTGTAGTGCCGTTCAATTAGCGTATTCGTTCTGCGGTGCGCGCATTATTTCGCAAGTTCTTTCTTCTTCCATCGGGACCTTTCTTTTTTAGCCTTTTCGTGACCACGGGCTAGACACCAAGAAGATGAGCGAAGAATGTATAACATCGCCATCATCATCATGTGGCGCTCGAGGCCGTATACCGTACGACACTCAAGATGACACCCTCAAATTAGACCAATTTTCGAGCTGATTTTCTCGACATCAAACGAGGAGAGTGAAAAGACGCGTGCTAAGATAGAGGTATCACTTTTAGTATTGTGCAGTATTTTTTTCTGAATGACGGAGCTCCTTGATCCGAACTCGTCGGGATGTCATTCATTCTTGTCTTGCAAACTACTGTACCGTAAGTATTTTGTTATACCTAGGCCATGGGATTGGCCGTCGGGTTGCACTTTCAGTTCACACGCAAAAGGCCAAGGCTACGGCAGGGGGGGTAACCCCATTTTCACTACCACCAGGTTTTCACCTGACCCTGCACATACCTCACGGACACAAACACTTTAGGTTATTTTAAAGGCGCAGCTTAGCTTACCATTCCCGTGCAGATTCAATGCGTGAACTGTAGCCGCATGAAAGCTTCAGGCGGCAAAGGAACAGGGGGGTCACTCGTGCGAGTGACGCCGAGCCACTGGATTAAAAAGGCCCGTAAAGTGGCCCCCCTACAGTGCCGTAGCCGGGGTCCAAACTATGTTTTTGGGTGAGGTATAGACCTTGGTCTAGTGAGGAGCCTCGGAAAAAAGTGGTGCGCACCTTTGCCGTAGGTAGCATGGATGTGTCGAAATCGTCGATCGATTCGTTTTGTGGATAGATCTCGATGGTATATTGAAATCCCGAATGACACCGCCGACGCGTGCTACTATCTAGAGGTAGCACTTTTCGGCTACTAAAAAAATCTGAATGACGGGGCTGTGGATACCGGGTCCCCTTCCCCTAAATAGTACCGCCTCATTACACACAAGCTCATGGTCACCAGAGCCCCCCCAGACTCCGTTCCGTGCTGACCCGAGATACCGATTCACCTTGATGTGTTCCTCCACACCACACCACACCACACCACACCACACCACACCACACCACACCACACCACACAAGAGAAAACCTGTCAGGGGCACTGCCCACAGGGCTCCTTAGCCCAAATTCGTCGGAGTGTCATTCTTGTTAGGCGATATTATTTGTTTGAAGACCAAGGTCATGGTTTCGTTCTTCGGGTTGAACCTTCAGTGTTGCTCCAAATCAGTTTTTGGGTGAAGTATACTATTAGTAGCATAGAGCTCCTCAATAGGTTAGGAGCCTCAGAAGGAAAGTTGGTGCATTTCTACCGCAGCATGTGTCCGTCTTCGTTGTGTATGGCCCCCTCGTGTGGGAAGAAATGGGCTCGGAGATTTGTGTCGGGGGTTGTGTTATCTTGCGTGTGGTACGTTGACTTGCTCCGGGCTTTCAGAGCGCTGGGGGGATTTTGTTGCCGGGACGACCATCCGCGTGATCCCCCTTGTCCGTGCGGAGAGCACAGTAGTCCTAACTGTTGCGTGTATTTTTTTCGCTACCGGGATGTAATACAGAAGACACCCGATAGTATTAGAGTAAGAAACGTCAACTTCGGCGTCTAGGCTCACTTTCTTATTTTATCATTACCATAGAGTATACGACACCAGTTAAGAATCTCTTATTCCTGGCCAGGCTGGAATTCGTATGTAAGGCAGTGTGTGCCCTATACTATTTTCACTAAAAACACGGCAAAGTTATTATTTTCGACTGAACCTCGAGCCTGAAATTCTTAACTGTCAAATTATTAAGTGCTGCCGAGGGTGAAGCAAAGGCTACCATTGGCTATTATATGAGATTTTTAGTATGGCACCCGTCCCTGATCCTTGTTTCTTCGGTCAAAATTCTTCGTTATCGTGAGAACATGAGCCTCAACTTTTCGCGACCGGATGTACGCCGTCTGTATGTGTCACTTCTTTGGGAGGGATGCTGTTCTCCGGAGGCCGAGTTTTTTTCCTCGCACTTTAGGCTGCGGGGCAAGCAAAGGCGCCATCGGTACAATACGACGGATATCTGGATCCCGGCCGAGCTCCGTGGCGGTGCTCTGAAATTTCAACATCGCTGAGCTGGCTCTTTTTTCAGAGCGTTGCGTTCCGCCTCGCTGAGACGAGTTTAATAGGTACATAGAAAATCCCACATGTTTTTCGTTGTTTTTCAATAGCCTGCTCCGCGCTTCAATCAGTCTAATTGTTTTTGCCCCTCAGTGCTGTCTACTACGCGGGAGCCACATGTTGCACGGCCAGCAGCAACAGCAGCAAATCTGATCTGTCGAACATCGTCCTTATTAAATAGTAATGCTGCCATGTGGTAGTCGTCGTCGACGTCGCATTAGTCATTTGGATCTTCCTATACTACACTATGTCTTTCAGCATGCCCCGCGGAAAACCGGGCTCCACCGTACGCCACCCGGTCCTCAGCGACCGCACGCCCGCGTCAAGCCCGCCCCACACGGCAGCCCTATGTATCCTCGCCGAAAACGTGCGCCCCCATGCCCAACTTGGCGCGCGGAGGGCGCGGAAAGCCGCGCTCGCGGAGACGGACCGCTCTCTCTCCGGGAAGCGCCCGGATCCGCGAACACCGAGGCGTTCACAACATCTTCAAAGGCCTACCGATCCGGGGTCGCCCCTACACCGACTTCCCCAAACTAATTTCAAGACTACGTTGTTATTATTTTTTGTGTCCTCCGACAATGTAGCGTAGATGCCTTTTCAATACAAATCGATTATCCTTCCATAAAGCAGCAGTAGCACCTAATATGAAGTCGAATGATCGCACCATAATGCAGTGGTATCTTCCGCGTTATTCAAACTATTGAAAAAATTACATATCCCGCGCTAATTTCAAGACATGTTTTTCAACACTAAAATCAATACCTTCGAAGTATATGTTTCTTTTTAAATCGAAAAAAAGTGAAGCAATTGGATCTTCAAAACTTGAGTCATGCGCGATCAAAGTCAAAACCGCGGGGGATAGCCAATCCTACACTAACTTCAACATAGAAAATCGAAACTACCAAAAGGCGGGAAAGTCGACCAAACAGAAGTTCTCCTCCACCATATAGCACGACAGCATCTAACGGGGTGGTCCTTTGGGAGATTCCATGCTTTTTTTGTATTAATCAATGCAAAATTGGTCTGCTGTACGTACTGCAGCACTGCTGTAACACATGGCGAGTGGGTTTGTTGGCGAGTGCATGGGCTGGTAGGTGGGTGTGGCTGAGTGGGTGGGACGCTCGGTTTGTGTAGTGAGAGTGGGTGCTTTCGTACCTGTGGATGGTGGCCCTGTTTTTTTTTTCGTACCACAGCGACTTTTTGTCCGCTAAACCGGCCGGCTCTGGCTTTGGTCAGCTTACCACTAGTACGTGTTTGTCGCACTTAGTCCTGTGACTTCTATAGTACACCTCGAACTGAACACGTAACATGTGTCGCCCGACAAACCTTCCTCCCTCTGTCCGTCTACCTATGTGGGAGATTGGCACACCTTGCTGTTTTATTCGCGAGTGGTTGCCCCTCGCATCTGGGAGGTAGTCGCACCGGCAAAGACCAACAGAGCAAGGCCCATACTGCCACCTGCTGCATCGTTTCGCCGAGCCTATAGAAACCTATACCGGTATGTTTATGATTTTTTCTAGCTCTGCTACTGTGCAACTGCATCATACATGGCCCTCAAGGCTCTGCTTTTGTAGCAGTCACGGCACAGCAGCAAAAATGTAATACTGCAATCAAAGGGGTGCCGAGTGGTACGTAGAGATACGGGATATATCGGTGCTGGGAGGCACCGCTTCTCATTGTATGCATATGTACCATTTTGATTTTTTTGCCTAGTCCGTCCCTTTTTCTCCGCCGGCGCAGAGTTTTTTGGTGTGCTTTGTTCTGCAATGCGATCAGACTACCCGTCGGTATATTATCAGCCGTGTGCCGGGCTCATGGGACGTCCGTGGCGCGAGCTATGGCCGCGGAAAGCCGCCGAGGCTGGCTCTATTTTGCGGGGTATGAGACGCTTCTGTCCCCGGGCAACCACACACTAGACGTATTTAAGCCTCGAGGTTAGGTCTTAAGTACTTCCAACTGGAAGAGCTAGGCCATTCGATACTTCGACCTTAAACGCATAAAAAAAACACCATATGTCTTAAACTCGAAATAGTGGTCTCTTTCAGTACGCATAAAAAGAAAAGCCGAGGAAAGATCAAACTACCTGAAAATAGACTATGATATTTCTGCACTACTCCAGACGCAGATGGCAAGACGAGGATTTATGTCATGAGTCAGCACATGAGTGGGTGGAAACTTCGAGAAAGACCCTCCCCTGCCCATGCTGTGCGAGCTTGAACAAACGGCCAAAACAAATAACTGGTGCCTGGCAAAAACATCGAGTGCTTCGTACTCCATACTCGCTTCATATGTAGGATACCTCGCAGGCGTCTGCCGCCTTCGGTGTGCCTCAGTGTGGCAGTCAGTACAGCAGCACAGCAGGACTGGCCCTCAACCCGCGGTTCAATTTCCACCCTCGAAATGTAGGCATCCGTCTGATGTTTCCTCGAGCTTTTGTCGTCTGAAATGCTGTTGTTTGCTGGAAAATACTCGGAAAATTGCTTCAAATATGCACTTGGGCCAAATGCAAGTGCATATTTTGGGAAAATCCACATCTCACCGTGGTCTGCCGTGATCGTTAGGTCGATAAAATAGACCTATTTTGTAGACATTTAAAACACGATAGGGCTTAATTTGGTTAAGAGCCTAAAATATAGGCATATCGTCAGGCTTAAATACGTCTACTACACACACGGTGGAACTTTAGTCCTCGCACGTACATCGGGGTGGCATCAAAATGTATTTGCGAGAGAATTTTCCCGCACTGCTAGACGCGGGCGCGGTGTATATGTACCCGCTGCAACGACGTGAACTATGTCATTACTGTGAGTTCTCCCTCACAATTGACACGGTGGTTACCATACAGCAGTAGCGAAACCTGTATAAGGAGATATAAAGTAGCAACACAACCCAAGCAAAAGTAACGATGTGCACACAACAGACCATATCGGCAACAAACATCGGTGTAAGCACGCGGGAAAAATACTGGACACAGAAAACAAACAACAAATTGACACCAATGATTCCTCTAACAGCAGCGACAGCAGTAGTACAAACCCATCAGACAGCGAAAATGATCAAGACAACAACAGCGGCAACAATAACAATTCTGGTCAAAGGTCCATTATTCCCGAGATTGGTGATGGTGCATGTTTATTAAGGTGTATCTCGCGTCGTGTGCACAACAACCCAGCTTTACATCACATCGTCCGTGCACATATTATTGCCCACATCACAACCAATTTGTACACCGTTATCCCAGGATCAGGTTTCAACACTTTCCACGACAGCATCTTAGCTGGAGCAAATCAAGAACTTGTGGAAGTCGCTGGATCTCAACCTACTACATATTCGAGTGTTGAAGAGTATCTCCACTTCATGTCACAGCCTTACGCATATGCTACAAACGTAGAATTAGTTGCTGCCACGCAGTTATACGGAGTGGACTTTCGAATAACTTATCACACCGAGCCTCAGCAATATCCCAACCCTCCTCCTCCAAAAGTCTGTGATATCTTATTATATTATCCACATTCTTTCCACTACGCATCCCTCCGATATACACCTTCTGCATAAATACTTCATCATCATCAGTTAGTTGTAGTCATTCGACTTGCGTCGCCCCCGGGAGGCACGTGTCCACCTCCCGAAGGGGAACCTTGTATATTGTATAATTGCTTCTTTCTTAGCTCAAGGTTTGGTACAGGTCAAGGATTCAAGTGACCGGACGGGGACGGTGGACTTTATCAACCCCCCGCCACACCTACGACGGGTGGCTACTTTAGGACCTGAGGGACACAAACCCTGGAACAGCCAAATGCTGCATCATGTCTACGAGGGCCGCAATAGGAACCTGTATTTTTATGTATAACTAGAACAACACAAATCCATAACACTAGCCCACCCTAAGTAGTCGATGCATTAACGACCTGTAGACGCATCCCATGATGCGTACGATACGCGTACGAGCACTTTTCTTTTTCTTTTTGCTGCTTCTCGTAGGACGAGGCCTCATCCATACCCGCTGACTTTGATAAATGCACCCCGATAAAAAATCCAACGGCTTGAGTCCAGGCATGTAGATAGGACGTAAAACACAAGACGGTCCAACGATGTTGGATGGTTGCTCAATTGAGGACACATACCACGTCGTAGCGGTGCACCGAATTTTTTCCGAGGCTCCACCTCTTTCGAAGAGTTCTGTATACATACTATATACATACCCTACCCAGAAACTGATCTTCATAAAAATGAAAGTATAACCCGATGAATAATTAAACTGCCTAGGCATGCAACAAAAAACATACTGCAAAACAAGAATGACACTCCGACGCTGTTGGGTTAAGGAGCCCCGTCATCCAGACGGAGAAATTCCCTGAAAAGTGCTACCTCTATCGTAGCAACGCATCAGTCGAGGAACCCCGTCGATCAGGAATATTTACGCAAAAAGGGGCTGCCCCTATCTTAGCACCGACGACGGGCAGTCACAGTGCGACAGGGTCAAACGCCTGCTGCACACGGTACCAACCGGAATGTGCTCTTAAGCGTCTTCTAGGATCTGGCAGTCGGGATTCCACGAATAGATTAACAGAGATCTGTCAATTTATGCGTGCACCACACTAAACTGGAAGTTAACCCCGTAAGAACCACAAAAAAAAATCGGACAAACTACGGTGGGGTGTCCGATTTAAGAATGTCCATGTCAAGAGTGAAACGGACTTGAGAGCAGACAAATTGGCTTGTCACGCGTTGTGATGCCTGTACTAAAGCCTATATTATTACGGAGATTCATCGCAGGATGAAATGCCACGAAAAGAGGGGAAGCATTGCTACTTTTCAGGCAAGCTCTCCTACGCTACGACTGTATTTGATTGAGGCTCTGTATACCTGGTAAGACTAGCCAGCAAAATAAACTTTAGACAAGCGCTATTAATCAAAAGCGGGTGCTGTTTTCGCCCCCTTTGTTGTTCAACAATCCGTCCTGCTAACAATGGATCTTCGTCATAAACGATACCCAATCTGAGGCAAGAGCAGGACGCGTGCTACGATAGAGGTAGCACTTTTGGGGGCGAAATTTCGTTCTAAACGACCGGGTTCCTTAACCCCCCTTAACCCAACAATCGTCGGGATGTCATTTTTTTTTAGGGAATAATAATGTTCTTTACACCTCAATCATGGGTTTGATCATCTTAGGGTTGCATTCGCAGTTTGCTAAACAAAAACGGTGCAACTCTGCCGTAGCGTGCGTCGCAGCTCGGAGATAGGAGCGGTAACACTGGCCTGTTCCGAGGGGCTCTTAAATCGAGTACCCCACTGTATTTGGGATTACCATGGAAATGTTTTTTTCAGTGGTTAAAAAGTCTACAACGACAGACAGTGGTTGGACTGCCGCTTGCCAATAACTTGCTGAGTGTATCTACGGACGAAAGCTTCATGTCGGCATGTATGATGGCTTCTCTGCCTCATCACGCTCCCACCTACACGAAGTGTCGCCGGTGTCAGATCCAATCATCTCGTAGGATCTTGATTTCGAGGTTCCACGAATGGACGAATGGAAGTCGACCGTTAGAGTAAATCTACGCCCGAAAGCTTTCTGTCCGCGTGTATCCCGCTCTTCCTTGCCCCAGCACACCCTCCACCTAACCGAAAGCAAAAATATCGGTTGACGGCACGCGTGTCCCTTGACGGACAGCCGTCAAGGAATTCCCGCACTACAACTAGTACACTATGTTGTAAGTATCCTTGACGGGCCAAAACTAAACCCTCAGTTGACATGCCGTAGTGGTGCCTCAAATAGAGCCGGTTGCCCGCTATAGTGCCTGTGAACTCGCTTGGCACAGATGGACGCAACGAGTAGCGTCAGTACGCGGAGTAGAGCCGGTTTCCGATTTACTACGGGTATTTTCCGGCGGGCACATACCGGCGCTACAGAGGGACCACTATTGTAGTTGACTCGAAGTGTCCAAGCTTTATCCGTGGACAACCCCGTAGTCGAACCCGGCGGCTAGCTGGCCGTTTACTCTCTTCGCCTCCAGCAGGCTGGCCCTGGCATCGCAGGCGAAGAAAACATCGAGATAGGAAACGCCGGTTTAGGTTAAGTGCTATCGAGTATATTTTTCTCTCCCGCGGTTTGGGGACGAAGTGCTTGTTGATGTTGGAGTGTGGGGTTAAATTTGCGGCGGTAAAGAAATTACTTCAGGCGGTAAATGCAGGCGTTTTTTTTTTGTCTTGAGAACGACCAACGAAGCAAGTGCGACCGTACCGAGTCAAGGCGCGAGGAACATGTGTTATTGCGGACATACGTTGTGCATAGGACGAAATGAAGAACCCCAAAAAGGCAGAGTCTCGACGTTTCAATCAAGTTCTCCTATGTAACGACTGTGTTCGTGTGAGCTTCTGTACAGCGTGTAGACCAGGCAAACAATTAATCACGGACATCAAAACCAGGAAACGAATGGAATCTCCCCCATTTCCTTTTTTGTTGAGATTACATTTTTGTCCCGCTCGCAGCGTGTAGACCAGGTAATCAATTATTCATCGACGATAAACAAAAAACATGTGGAATCTCCCCCCGTTCTCCCTTTTTTTAGTGTACAGTTTGTCCCTCTAACAGTGGACCACCGTAATGCCTCTGAACACACAGTTTCCAACCATGCGGCGCCGCTCACCTGAGCTCGTCTCTCGCGGCGGCAGCCTCGGTCGATACCGGTGGCGTCCCCTGCGAGGGCACAGAGCATCGAGTTACACGGAAGGGGGGTTCCCATACTTTGTGACGGCGGACGAAGATGGTCCCAAGCTGTGATCGCCTCAGAGGGGTGGTAGCACACAGAGTGGGCGAGCGCTAAACTATGCGCAGATTATCATGGGACAATCGAGTCACACGGAAAAGGGGTACGATGTACGAGGGCGTTTTCTGGTTACGGTGGAATGGGTGGGTAACCCCGTTTTCACTACCAAGGTTAGGCCGCTAGCGCGAGTGGCTCCGTACCCCGGTCGAAAACGTGAAAAAAAATGAAATTTCGTTGGCGCAGCTCAAAAGAACTTTGAATTAGGCAGAGCGGTGAACATGGTGAACCCAAAAAGCACGACATGTATTTGATGAATGGGGTATCCACTTGCGCCAGTGGCTACGAACCGAAACAAAACAAACTTTAACAGTGACCCCCCCATGCACCGTAGTCTTGGCCGAATAGTGACTGCGGCCGAAGGTGATCCCCAAGACTACGGTTGATTCAGAGGGGGAGAGACACGCAGCGGGGGGGCGCGCTCCAACATGTGATGATGAGCGCAGGTGCACGAGTAACCTTTTTTTGCTGTATAATCGATTAATTAAATATTTTTATTATTAGTTCGGTTGTTTAGTCTACACATAGATCTACGGTGGTATATTTGACCAAAATAATCCAGACTAAACTATGTTGAAGACGTTTAGAGTCACCTCCGTTGCAGGCCAGAGCAGAGCCATACCGTAGAGTTATACCTGGTAGTCTGCTTTACTAAATAGTCCAGACTTGAACAATTTCAAGACGTTCAAATTCACTTATGTTACAGCCCTCCCGAATCAGATCAGAACCATGTCAAAGTATCAACACCAATGGTCTGTTTTACCAAAAATCCCAGACAAAAGCCATTTCAAGACTGTAAAATTTTACCTCTGTTGCAGCCTTCTCGAACCAGAGCAGAGCCATGTCATAGTCAACCGGGACGCCGCGACCGAAAAGACACATTTTGCCCAAATACAGCATCGAAGGGGCATGATGATGCTGCGCCCCCTGTGAAAAAAAAAACGCATATCGAACGGTTCGAGGGCGCGTTTGACACTATTGTCAATACAGCGGGGTACTCGGTTTAAGAGCATCCTTGACAAGAGAAAACAGGCTTGAGGGCGGCGAAATTGACTTCTTACTCTTTGGGACGCCTACACCATAACCAAAGATGTCGGTTGACGGCACTCTTGACGTTTGACGGACAACCGTCAAGGGCCGCTCCATAATATTAATAAAATCAGTATACTACGTCTAAATAGGACTTGACAGGACAAAACTAGATCGTCAACCGACATATTGTTGAGGTTTACCTGACTGTGGCGCCTGTACTAAAACGTATATGGTGCCGAACCTTAGATAAGAACGGCCCGGAGGCAAGAGCGGTCTATAAACGGGCCTATTCCGAGACGCTCTTAAATCGAGTACCCCTCTGTATTTGGTATGTGTGAGGGAGGCGCGAGTCGCAAGGATGGTGGGTGAGTCAACCCGTGATAGGGGGTGCATCAGAAGTTTCTGACCCCCAAACATGAGGAGCTCAATATCTCACCCGAATCATGACTTCAAAGACATTCGTTCGCGCAACCCGATCGAGGTTTTTCTATTCGCTAACCGTAGTCCTAAAACAAACGTACTCGGAAAATGATCAAACTAACCGATAGTTGTACCGTTGAAGAGCTCAACCGCTCAGAAATGATTGGCCAAAAAAGTGCAACCCCTACCGCGGGATGACTCTACGGTAACGTCTGTTTTCGGCAGAGCGAGAGGGGGTTGCTGCCCCCCCAAGACTCATGCTACGTGGTGGAGGCGCACACCAAAGTTTCTGACAGGCTCCGTCCGCATTTGAGGACGCTCATCCACACCAGGTACCGACTCTGCTCTAGAAGGTGAAGGTACAAACCCGATAAACAACCACGCGGGCCTAATCCGGGGGGACATGGTAATCAGGACCAAATATGGCTAATAGATTATTGGGGAATACTTTCAGGGCTATTCACGGGTCATGGTCCGGCCCGCGGGTCAGGTCAGGCGGTACTAACAAAACTCGCGGGTCGGCTCGGCTCGTGTTCGAAATCTCATTGGTCGGATCGGGTCGGGTCAGGAGGTTTTCAAATCTCACGGGCTGGGTCGGGTCACTCTGACCCGATCCGACACGCGAAAAGTGATCGATACGACCCGTGGACAGTCCTAGAATATACCTGGTATGGATATTTTGTGATTATTCTGGGTCCTGATTTCTATGGTTCCCCGGAATTGACTGCCGAACGAAAAGTTATGTGACGACGCGTGCTACGGTAGTGGAGTCAACGGCACTCTTAAACCGACCCCGTTTCTGAACGAAGGGGCTCCCGAATCAAAACACAGTCGGAGTTTTCGTTCTCCAACTATAGTAAGATTCACTCCTGCTCCTCAAAGCCCAGATTTCCTACGTTCAATCTCACATTTTCTTTGTTTTGATCGCCATCTGTTTTCGTTGTATGCCTCGGGCCAAGGGATTGTCCGACGGGGTACGTAGCGCTTTTGCGATTTTTTTTTAAATCTGTTTTTGCCTCAGAGGGGTATACACCCCATCAGGTTAGGAGCCCCAGTGGCATATCAGGCTATCCTCGAGCCTGGTATAGGTCAGTTTCGTGAGTTCGAGCCCCGTCGAGTGCATACTCGTATAAATTCGTTGGGACTTTTTCTTGTGCACAAAATTGATTTGCGGAAAACGCGAGAGCGTGAGTCAGCAACACTCGTTAAAAAAACGACGAGCAGTGGGATTGCTGCTGAACACTATGCGCGATAAAAATTTGAAGGCAAGAACCTGGGGGGAGAAGGGGCGTCACCTGTGACCACGGCTTGTTCAGAAGCTGGAAAGTAGTAATGTGCTGAAGAAAAAAAAAAACAAGAACCCATCAGGTTAGGAGCCCCAGAAAAATAAATGGTGAAATCTTATCTCGAAGCATGCGCCTGACACACGAAATAGTTTTCCGACCTTACCGGGTAGGATCTCGGTTGATAGCAATAGCCCTGCCGTCCAGAAACGTTTTCACCGAATCGGTTACAAGTGGAAATATTGCGGCGAGATTAATTAATAACAGCGGGGTTAAAACTCCTATGGGACCTCAACGGGGGAGCAATGGCGTCGATATAATCTGGATCTATACGGTACCTGTGAGTAGCCGCTAGGTCCAAGGGGTGCGTTCGAACAGGTGTCTGCGTATATGTGGATGATACCGCAACTTCCTTCCAACAGAGTAGGACCTGATGCTTGCTGAAGCACGGTATCTTGATGCCGTCGCTTCAAAAAAACTTCAACACACGTAGAGAATCTGTATGAGCGTAACATTCCCAGACGGTAATACCGACGCGTGCTACGGTAGATGCATCAAGGTATACCACTTTTTGGCGAAAACCTTTTTTCTGGATGACGGTGCTCTTCAACCCAAAATCGTCGGAACGTCCTTTTTCTCGCAATTGTTTTCTTTTTAAATACCTAGACCATGGGATTATTCATTGAGTTACTCTCGGCAATTTTCTTCTAAATCAGTTTTTGGCTGGGAAATAGAGCTCCTTATCATGTTAAGAGCCTCAGAAAATTATGAATGCACCTCTTTTTTTTCTCTTGCTTTCTTTTTTTTTCCATCCCATTTATTATCTTCGTACTACTCTCACGCTTCTCCCCAGTAGTAGCTCAGATCCGGGGTCACATAGCGGGCCCTCCTCCCCCCTCTCCACTGCGGTACGTGCTTTTATTTTTATCGCGAAAACAATTCGGCGTTTTCTTCCCTCGTCGACTCGCGTCGAATCGTACCTCTACCATCGCATGAGTCTAACCCCGCCTTATATATGGATATAGATATCCACTTATATCATATGCAGAGGCTTCTTCTCGGTGGTCGAGCCGGTTTCTCACCGGTACCTCACCAGCACCCGCCGCGCGCCATTTATTTTGCATTTCGTCGGAAGGTTTCCCAAACAGATCGTTGCCGGAGAGGCTCTACCAAATGGCGTGGCTCTCAAGAGCGGGGCTTCTAGTGGGGGTATGTACGACGCGGTGAGCCGACCTTTTGGAAGTGGATGACGGCGCTGCTTAGGTCTTGCGCGAAGCCCCTCCCGTGGGTTTTCATCAAGCCCAGGTGGTAGTGTGACTCAGCCAGCCCTTGTGCTGCCGCGAGAGAGTGCCAGTGAGCTGCCCTTCGTTGATCTTTGCTCACTCCCAGCCCGTACTCGTGCGCAACCCCTGCGTCCCGAAGTGTCATCGCGGAAGGAAAACAAACAGACATCGTCTCTCTCGAGCATGGAAACTTATGAATGTCTTGGACTTAGCACCAGGTACATGAATTATCTAGATTTCAGCCCCCCCCCCCCCCAATATAGTCATGCGTGTCGTTTCAATCAAGAAGATATCTATCCGGCCCGAAATGTCTGGATCACGAGACGTGGATCTGATTTTTCCAGCATACGCAGAATTCGATATGAATCGACAACGGAAGAAAGGGCTGAACTCTTCTCGCGATAAACATGAAAGCGCGTACCGCAATGTCCAACAGGGAGGGGGGGGAAAGAGCCCGCGGAGTGACCCCGGATCTGAGTTACATCTAGCGAGGGAGAAAGGAAAAGGAAAAGCGCGAAGATGATAGAAGGGATGAGCTAAACAAAAAAGTGTTATATGATATATGATGTACAGTGGTGGTCTCCCTATAGGTGCCGGTTATTGTCTGCCTCGAAGCTGGAAGGTAATGGATGTCATGAATTAAGTATTAATTAATCAGTGCTTATCACCCCCTATCTTTTTCTTTTTTCTGGTCCTCCGATGGGCGGAGAAAAATATACCAGGTATAGATTAAGCCCACCGAGCTTCCACGTCTCCCCCTCGAAGGTGGAGCTGATGTTAATGTCTTGAATAACGGTAATTCCACGGTGTGAAACAAAGTTAACTTCTATTGCACCAAGAAGAAAAGCAACCCAGCAGAAGCAAACATGGAGTGTGGGGGGATAAGTGTGCAGACATGTTGGCTGTATTGTATTCCAACACGCAACACTTCATTCAGGGTCCTCCAATAAGGCGGTGGCGTGCGAGAGCAATATGACCGCCTTATATGACCGCATTATTGGGGGAAGCCGCCTTGTTTAGGATTACGAGTGCAGTTTCCCAGTCGCGCCATGCGATTTTGACCGCCTTATATCGATATACCGCCTTACTTAAACCGCCTTGTTGGGGGACCCCTAAGACTGTAATAGTTATTGGTATATTTCATTAAGCGCATGGCCAACGAGCCAAGTCCCAAGGCCAGGGTGTGAGAGGGGGTTTACTTATTTCATGCATCGCGGGAGTCGCATAACATATGGTATAGTAGCTATTAGACCCTCGCATCCCTACAATGGCGGAACGGAGCAACGTCGGGTTTGAACCGACCAGGCAAACATCGATATCGCGTGCACCAAGCACCAAGCGCCGTGAGTTTGGTCGGCACGAGTCGCATGAAAGGTGAGCTGCACCCCACCAGGAACAAATATCAATGAGGCTATGCTGTACGCTATATACTACCAGGTATTTAGTGGCTTATGTTTTAGCAGGCTTTGGCCCTGGTCGATTTCGAGATACTCGCGCGAGTAGCTACGGAATTTATTCGTCAAAAATCATACCTAGGCTTCGGTGCTGATCGATTTTGCGATGTGCTCCGCCGCCATATAATTATTTTGTTACCCTTGCCACCAACACAAGCACTTCGAAGTATTATGAACTCCGTTTTTCGACGGTAGTAAAAAAGGGGGGCAATATGCTATAATATTGTATAGCCTTGATTCAAAGGATTGCCTGTTTTGCGTCGAAATGGTTTTTCGTTGACGGGGCTCCCTCATTGGAGGAGCCCACCCACAAACAATTCACACCTCGCACAGATCAGATAGATCCCTTATCCATGGCGCATGCCTTTCAGGGTAGACAACTCCTTAGTTTATACGAACTGGTATGATCTTTATGACCTATATATCAGGATGCCGCGTGTGACTCGGAGGATCCGAGTAACCTAGTACACGTTTCCTGGGTTAGACGCAACACTTCGAAGCACTACACAGATCTCGCACAGCATTTCATAGCGACAGACACATGATCTGCATGATCTAGACTGTGATATTTCCGAGGTGTGAGATCTTTGGATCCAACGCGCAGTTTTTTTTTGCAAGTTTTTTAGTTCGATACCTAAAGTAGGGGTCCCGCAATAAGGCGGTATCCTTATATACGGCGGTACCCCGATGTAAGGCGGCCAGCACGCCAACATCGCTTGGCGCCACTGAGGAATTGCACTCAGAACCTGGAATGACTAAGGCGGCTTCGCCAAATAAGGCCGTCATGTTGCTCTGCGACACCCGCCGCCTTACTGAGGAAACCCCTGCTGTAGCCCAAGGGGTTGTGTATCGAGCTTAGCTCAGTTTTTTTCTCAAGTTCGGCTGTGGGGTGTTCTCAAAGTCCCTCATGGGGTGAGGGATAGAGGTCCTCCATTGAGGAGAGCCTCAGACACATTATTAGGCGCGGCCCCTGCCGTGTCAGTCGTACGCTATGATACAATATCGGTTCACCGCACCGTTTTTTTTTCCCTGCAAGGTTCTTGGCGTGAGGAGCTCTGTGCTTCACCCACACACCATTTTTCTTTTTCTTTTTTTCAGTAAACTGAAAAATGCAACCTCATGAACAAACCCATGTAGGCCTTGATGTGTTTAAACAGAAAGTTCACGTTGTAGCAGACGAAAGACATCCCGATGAGTTTTGGATTTGAGAGCGCCGTCATTCGTTCAGAAGCAGTAATGCAGAGAAAACTGCTACCTCTATCGTAGCACTCGTCGGCACGCGTCTATCGATACATTACACCACGGAACACGCTGCATGCTCTGCCTTCTTGCCAGCGACAGCATACATCACTCCGCAAAAGGGTTCTAGTACCCGAGCGCCACAAACGAAAAATCCCTAACAGCACTGTGTATTGACACTGCTCGGCGTGACTAGTGCAAATGATGCCACTACGTCCCCTGTCGCTCCCGCAAATATAAGGATACGTTTTCGAACATAAACAAATTAAAAAAGGCGTGTAAATGCAACTGATGTGGCCTCCTTGCCCACCTCGGTGACCAACAACCTTGGCCGCCCTGCAGTCTCACCTAAGTAGTGCTGGCCTTTCGCGTTGCCCGTGGCGGCCGCACGATGGAACCACTGCTCATGATCACAGCACAGAACGTCCCGGCCGGATATCGTTTCGTCGGAAGGTTTGCAAGGGCGACCAACACAAGCGGTTAACAGCGCAATCTGTTGGCAATGAATGTGGTCGACTCTCACTATTTTACCGATCAGCGACTCCGTAGGCTACTGGCCACTGTTGCAGGCTACTGCTTCTGCAGCAAAATATATACATCAACACGACCCCTCGAAGGAGATGGCAAAGTTAAATGTGGTCAACTATCACTGTGTTCTCGATCAGCGATTGTGTACGCTGCTGGCTACTGCTGTAGCGAAGTACTTACCACTAGCACGATCCCTCGATGGAGGTGCCGATCAGCGACTCGGTAGGCTACTGGATACTGTTATAGCTTAGTAACTACCAGTATCACTATCAAAACCCAAGGAGGACCAGGACGTCAAACGAGGAGCTAGAAATGTGTTTGTTTGAATTGCAGTCAGCACTCATATTCGACGCTTGTGACGGAGGCACTCGTAAAAAAAAACTTGTGGCGGAAAACGTAAAACATCGGCTGTAACTTTGTGGCCCGCGGTATTGAATTATAGAAGTTGAGATCCATGTGTAGTTAGCTGGAGTGCATCTGCTTGGCAGGAGTAAACTGAGTATATGATTCATAGATATCGGAGAATTGAAGAATCGAGTTCGTTATTTCTCGTCTCTGATTTTCTGAACGAAACGTGAGACACATCTACACATGGAAACCAACGTCCATGGGTGCGTCCGATGTGAATTGCCGTGTCCTTCAGGGTTGGTCCATCGATGCAGACAATCCTGTTGTCCCCATACTTGGAGTGTTCCATGAAGCTTTCTGAGACCCAGGTGTAGCTATCTATAAAAGCGAGAAAGCATGGTTTACAAGCTACCCCTTCGGGACGTGGTTGAGTTGAAATCCCGGGGGGTGTTGCAAGTTGAAAAAGGGGGACAAAACGACAAAACTCTTGTGAAAACTGAAGAAGAAACAATTAGCCACCGCACAAGTAACACGGCAAGTAACACCGACCAGTCCATTCAAGTTTATTGCTTGGTCTATCACCCGTCTAGGAAAAGTGATCAGTAAGTACAGGTGTCGGCATGCTACGTGCGGTTCGTGCAACTCCCTGCGTTGCAAGTTAGACACTTTCGCTATCCCAGCAACCCGGGCTGGTTCGTGTGGCCGATGCCGCTATCGTCAGTTATTTTTCGTCATATTTTTTCACTGAAGTCCGAAAGGAGTTAATGTTGGAGACAGCCCAACGTTTGAACACGTGTGAGTTTGGAGGTGCACTGGCTCTGTTTGGCCTTCTGAGCGTGGTTGCATGATAAACTACTCTATGCCTCACCCAATAACTGCCTTATTAATAGAGTAAACTGAACGTGAAACCCGATGAACAAACCCTATGGCCTAGGAATACAAAGAAAACTTATTGCGAAACAAGAATTCTATTCTGACGATTTTGTGTTGTTGTTGTTGTTGTTGTTGTTGTTGTTGTTGTTGTTGTTGTTGTTGTTGTTGTTGTTGTTGTTGTTGTTGTTGTTGTTGTTGTTGTTGTTGTTGTTGTTGTTGTTGTTGTTGTTGTTGTTGTTGTTGTTGTTGTTGTTGTTGTTGTTGTTGTTGTTGTTGTTGTTGTTGCTGTTGTTGTTGTTGTTATTGTTGTTGTTGTTCTTGTTGTTGTTGTTGTTGTTGTTGTTGTTGTTGTTGTTGTTGTTGTTGTTGTTGTTGTTGTTGTTGTTGTTGTTGTTGTTGTTGTTGTTGTTGTTGTTGCTGTTGTTGTTGTTGTTGTCGTTATTGTTGTTGTTGTTGTTGTTGTTGTTGTTGTTGTTGTTGTTGTTGTTGTTGTTGTTGTTGTTGTTGTTGTTGGTGTTGTTGTTGTTGTTGTTGTTGCTGCTGCTGTTGTTGTTGTCGTTGTTGTTGTTGTTGTTTTTATCGCATTAACTCGCCTACTCAAGTCCGTGCTCACGCGACAGACTCCAGTAATTCAGAAAGCCAAATTGCCGAAGAGGGCTACATCCGCCGTAGCACGCACCATTGTCCTCTCTCGAATGCGTTTTTTTCTTTGTACCTCGGTAGATCGAGAGTGTAACTACTGTGCTGTAACAGCCGGACATACCTTGTTTGCCTCGTCGAAATCGACGTCACCGACTCCTTTCCCCTCGTAGTGCATCCTGCGTCAAAAATCAGCACGAGAAGTGGCAACGAACAGTAGGCTTACTAACCCCTTCAACATAGCACCTGCGCTTCGGGGACCAACTGTGGAATTTGCGTGGGACCATGAAACACGCTAAGGCAGAGATACACCGTTTCTTTTCTAACACTCCTGACGCGTGCTACTACGATAGAGGTAGCACTTTTCGTCTGAAAAATGTTTTCTGAATGACTTAAGACACTCACTCCTTAACCCGAAATCGTCGGAAATAGTCCATTTCGTTTTTGCATGATTCTCGTTGTGCACCCATTAATAGCCCATGGGATTTTTCATCCGGTGTGTAGTAGCAGTTTTATTTGTCTCCAAATAAGGTTTTTGGTAGAGGGCCTCAGGCTCCCAGATAGATGGAGGAAACCTCAGAAAAACAAGTGGTGCACCTCCTCCCCACCGGAGGAGCTCCACACCGGCTCTGTTTGAGTAAAAATTAAAGTGCAACGCCGATGAACAAAACCATGGCCTAGGTACTGTTTACGGAAACATATTATTTGCTCAACAAGAATGAGAAATTCCGATGATTTTGGGTCAAGAATGAGAAATTCCGATGATTTTGGGTCAAGAATGAGAAATTCCGATCATTTTGGGTCAAGAATGAGAAATTCCGATTACTTTGGGTTAAGGAGCCCCGCCATCCGGAAAAAGGTTCATCCAAAACGTCGTATGCCTTAATACCTTTAGTTCTCGTTGCACGCGTCCCACAGTAATCAGCACCCACGACAAGCACAAAAAAAAAAACTTACGGTATTCCTCTATATTTGCTTAGCCATATATATGTTAGGTGTATATTTTATTTTGTACATACTTTATTGTATATTTGTACTTGTATATATTTTGGTGTTCCTCCGCAATAGTGTGGCATGTCGCTGTTCCTCTGGTTGTGCTTTCGGTTTTTTGCCAAAGTTACTTTAATTTGGTGAGGTATGGAGCTCCTCAAGCAACTAGTTTAAGGGAAAAAAAAAATGGACCGCCGGTAGGAACAGCTCGCACTGTCGCTACCACGGGAACTGAAAGGATACGCCAGCTAGCGCCGGATTGCTAACACAACTAAGGTAAGTAAATTGACACACAACATGTATCAAAGTACGTAGAAATGTGGCGAGTGTAAGCTTTGTTTTTCACCATCCGCCGGAGGATTAACGAAAAGAAAGGAAAACAAACAAAAGTGCTAGTAGCATTCCTATCGCACCATGCACCTAGCTAGGGCTACGGCAAGCGAGGTACCCTTATGTTCGTGGCCGTAGTGGTCCCTCTATATCAATGTGTCCTGGCATGTGCCAGGGCAATACCGGCACTACAGCGGCAACCGGCACTACACATACTGGCACTGCTGGTTGTTATACCTGTGCCAAACGATTCCACAGGCGCTGCAGCGGGAAACCGGCACTACTCAGCCGGCGCTATAGAGGAAGCTCTACCGTACTAGGAGTTAGTGTTGGGTCATGGTTTTACGGGTGAAAGGGGTAAGCTCGCTCTCGTTTCTTTGCGTCGTACGCTGGGCGCTAAACAGCGACTTTCCTAGGTCCGAAGTGTCTTGTCTAATAATTGCACTCGTGCTTTGGGGGACACACTACCTTGGGCTGCAGTAGGGGTCCCCCAAAGAGGTGGTCCCAAAGAGGTCCCCCTACGAGGTGGTCTCCAAGGGGTCCCCCAACGAAGTGGTCCCCAAAACATGACTGGGGAAGCGCTCTCATAAGCTGGAAATGAATAAGGCAGGCTTCCCGCAACAAGGAGGTCACATTTTTGCTCTTGCACACCACCAGCCCACTGCTTTGCTGTAGTGTGGGACAATTTACCCACGTTTTGGGGGGGCAACTTACTTGGAATTAGAGTTGGATTATTTTTACGGTGGTAAAAGGGTTATGCAACCCCGTGGAACTTCAGAGAGGAAAAATGTCGTGGAAAAAGTTTCGATTACCTCATCGGCCACACAGCCCGGGCTGGTGGAGAAGGGTGCGTGTATTCCGAGGCATGGCGTTAAGCGTTTATAGCGTAAAACACGCGGGCAGCACGCCGACCCTCGTACGGGTGCGAGCTCTTCCTGTTAAACAGTCGGTTGATAATGTCGCAATTTTCGGGCTTTTGGGTTGATATACAGGCTAGTTCACGTTAAAAACCCACATGTATTCCCCGGCGAATGTCCACGCCGTTTATGCGATGCAGAGCGTGAAATTTTGCACACGTCTTCTATGTGCCCTTGCGAAGACCTCGCCGTCATTTTTGTTTTATTTTGCCTGGTTTTTCGTCAGTTAAGATCTTTCGGAAAATGTGGGCCACCTTAGCCCAAACATTTTCGGCGAAAAAAAGAGCAAAAAAAACGGAGGTCAGACCTCGGGATGGACATGTAGAACACTTGTGCAAATTTTTCAGGGTCTATATCTCAAAAACGGCGTGGATATTTGGACTTTTGTGCGTAAAAATGAGTAAGACACGTTATTTCCTTCAAATGACTTGGTTTTAGTGTGATATTCAGTTTGCTCGCTAGATTCTGCTTGATGTTGAACACAGCCAGGTCAGATCTTCAATACTTCGCGCGAAAAATTCTACAGACATGCCTTGGAGTACGTCCAACCGGATCGTGCAAACTGCGGCGCAATTTATTGTTCGCCCCCGCTTGGAAAAGCCTGAATGTTATTGAAAAATTGAAGGGCTGTCATTGGTCTTTACGAGTTTAGTTCCTAGAGACAGCCTGAGGCCCGCATGAAAAGGAATGGCCATGTCACCCTGTTACCCTGTTCCTTCCACTGGCACTGGTCATGGGGGTCACTCTTAATATGATACCAACTATCCACTCTTTGACTAGATATTGCGAGCGGCATTCGTGGGGAAGATAGTTTGTTTTTTGGTACTTGAACATGGATCTCGAAAGAGTTAAGGTCGTACTATTTGCCTCGCGTCATGCTGTGCGTTAGATGACATTTTTTTTCAAGGTGTTTGCGATTTCCAATTTTCTTGGGTTGTAAAAAAATAAGAAGAAAATAGTGGTGAAACCAACGAACGTCGTAACCCAAAGCCAACCAACCCACGATTGAAGAAGTGTAGAAAATCAAAATAAATACACATCAAAATCAGGCCCCCACGTCCTTCAAAACTCCGCCCCCCCCCTTCACCGGTTATTCGACTTACAAGATTCACTTGATAAAAGGATGCATTTCCTTCAACAGCTGTCAGATTTTGTCCCCCTCAGAAACGGGTTTTATAGTTTCCGCGCACAGACTGCCTAACATCACCATGTTGACCCTGATAGCTACACTGTAGTTGCAAGGGGAGTCGCCGACCTATATTCTTAATGAGGACGCACAACCCGTAATACGCGCGATCAGAGTAGCACACACAGCTTGCAAAGATGAGTTTCGACAAAATCTTCGATCTCACAGCTGGAGTGTATTTTAATTTTTATAATATATATGATCATTCTTTTTTGGGGGGATTCGGTCAGGAGTTTTTTACGTCTCGGCCTCAGTATGCGATTCTCGGAACTGAAATTCTCGGTCAAATAGCTTCGTTCGAGCGCCGTCTTCGGGGGGCCGCTCCAACGCCCCTCGCCCTGCCGTATCCGTTCCGCACCTCGACGTGAACGCGGATAGACGCTGAGCGAGACAAGCGAGGAGTGCATTTTTTTATTTTTATTTTGGGCGGTAAAGGCCCGAGCTATTCTTGGAGCTTGGCATATGACGAAAACATCAAGGGACAGCATTTCTACGTTGGCATAATTTCCAAATTGGAATCTAAATTTCTTCCCGACATCGCTTTTCTCATGGCGGCCTCGAAGCGCTTGCCCTATCGTAGCTACTACCACTGCTGCTGTGTGTCGTTGCCTTTCGGCTCAGTGGGTATAGTGCTAAGTAACCAACGAAGGATGTGAAGTGAGTACGATTCTCACCGAGATCATACTTGGTATTCAGGAGCGCGCGCGCTGGAGACATTCTTAATGGTTATGATAGCTGTTAGTGTTCTCCTGAGTACTACTAACTCTGTAGTACATGGAGAGGGGATAGCTCCGGAGATCCCTCTTACGAAGTCGGTGAGAATTAATTAACCAACTCGAAAACATATTTGGTTGGTTTTTCAGCATAATCCACTGAGTTACCGAGTCACGTGACAGTGGGTAGTGCTATGTGTTGTGAGTTCGATTATCACCGACTTCATATTTGTCTTTTTTAAGCGTGCGCGCTGACGACAATATGAATGGTTATTTTGGTACTTTAGCATATGTAGCACTACCCACTGAGCTACTGAGTCAAGTGATCAAGTACGAGGCTCAGTGGGCAGTGTTGTAGGATTTCTCGGTCAAGTCACTTCGTTCGAAGGGCGCTGTCCAACGCCTTCCTTATCCGTCCCCTATACCTGATCGTGAACGCATACTACGTACATGAGGTAAGAAACATATCCGAGAATAGCGGGGCCGATTTTGGATTTTGGATTCCTGCGCAGTTCTTTTTCCGAGAACGGGTCAACGCGTGGCGTACTAACCGTTGACACAGCAGCAATATATAGTAGTAGCAATAGGTATCTTCATGACAACATGTCGTGTGCGCGAGCAATCGATGATACAGCAGTAAACAATCTGTAAAAATAGTCGACAATATAGTCTATACCTGGTACGCTGTTTTCAAATTCCGAGCTTCAAGAGCAGCAGTTTTGTTGTTGTTGTTGTTGCTGTTGTTGTTGTTGTTGTTGTTGTTGTTGCTGTTGTTGTTCTCACATTAACTCGCACACTCAAGTCTGTGGTCACCGGACACGCTCCATCAATAAATAATGCTGACTGACACCACAGGCAACACCTCTCTGGGTAACGCGGCGTCATCCATCGTAATATCATACAATATCGGGGAATGTAATCGCTATATGCTATGCTAAGATCCTGTTTGTTTTATTCAATTGTCAGCCGGTCGCCCCGGTGGTCTAGTGGTCTTACCCTCGAATACTACTAACATTTGTTTGTCCTAGAGTTCGATTCCCACCATGATGAGATTTTATTTTATTTGCTAAAATGCGGAAAAAAAGGGATCAACTGCTGAGGGCGCCTAGCAGCGTGGGTAGGTACAATTGGATGCGAGGCGACGATGGAAGAAAATGCTGCTTCTTCTCGCGATAAAGATGAAGGCACGTGCCGAAGTGGGAAAGGAGGAGGCGGGCCCGCTGTGTGACCCCGGATCTGAGTTACTACTGGGAGTAAGCGCGAGAGTGGTGCGAGGATAACAAATGGGATGTAAAAATATATATTGCAAAGGTGTATTATTACTACCACACGCAGCACCCCTATCATTTTCCGGGATTTTTCTATTTGTATGTGTCCATCCTTTTCTCTAGGCAAGAAAATATTGACAAATTACATCTTTTTGGTGTAGTAGTAATACATCCTGAAAGAAGATACTAGATTGTCTGTGCCTATTTTTTTTCTGAAGTTGGACTTTCAGTCGGAAATGAAAAATACTAAATACTAAACATCGACCTTTTCCGCTATGCATAGTCCGAAACGAAAAAATACTACTACCAGTAAATAATATTTTAGTCTCTGAGTAGAAAATACGCACGGCACTGTCAGCAGTCGTCCCGGTAGGGACACTCCGGATATTATTTATTGAGGGGACGCGTCCGATTTCGACAACGTGAAAGCACCCGCGAAGCAAAAACAGCAGACACACATATCCCGCCTTCCCGAGTAAAAACAGAGAAGAAGCGCTACGCCAACCTCCCGTACGAGCAAAGCCACCCCCGCATCTATCTTGGACAGCGCCGCCGCAACGAGAGATCGCTCTCCTCTTCTTCGTTTTTTTCCTCGCCCATGACCACACAGACCAATCAATGCGACAGCCTTTAGGTAATAAACAAAGCTTTTTTTCTAAAACCTCGCCGGCTGACACGGCCCCATGTCGACGTTTGATGCAAATCGACTTTGCATCCTGTCGACTTCGAACCTCCATTGCCACGGGGACAACAGTGCAGTCTCTTCATTGATGCCAAGTCCTCTTTCGTTTCGCCTAGAGGCGAAGCATGTTCTCAATACTCTTTTCGGTATTTTTGTTTGATATACGCTAATGTTTACTTGACGGCGCATTTAACAACAGTGCGTTCCGCCTATCCTTGCCTTCTTTGTTGTATATTACGTTTTTGTTCTGTCAAATTGTGACCTTCATAATCTCATGTTCGTATGAAACTCTTGGCATTACTTTAAAGTTCAATGACTGCCAAATCGGACAGCTACACCTTAACTTGTCGAAGTGCTGCCCTGCCCATGCGGAGCCCTTGTGAATAGTACGTATGTACGTATGAGGAAAACATATTACTCGCCAACTCGTTCGCTGATTTTTTCGAGGCTTGGGTTGGTCTTGGGTTATGACGGTCGACGGTTTCAATACGATTATTACATGTTTTAATTCCTGCCCAACCAAAAGTTTCTATGTCGCAAACAATCCAGTTCTCGGATTTTCTGTGGAAATTAGTTTTGCGGTGGCAGAAGACTTAAGGTCGCTCTCCTTACCTTTCGTCGCGTACTACGTTATATGCGCGATTAATGTCGGTTTTTCTTGGTCTGACTACTCAGAAATGGTACTCATTGCAACAGTACTAGTGTAGCCATTTGCTCCGCTGTATCACGTCGGTCGTCGGCAAGTGAAACTTTGAACTCGCGTACACAAGGGCATTTGAGCTGATATACACGCAACCGCATAACCCAAAGATTGACACGGTTCAATCCCTTTACAGCTGCACCCACGTTTGCAGGGGACGACTACTTGCATTTAGTGCATAATTATTTTGCGGCAGAGCGTCCCCTGTGGAGTAGTGTACTGTAGGTGAATCTCGTCCCTACTACTAATAACTCAATGACGCGGGTTCGAACACTCCCCGTTAATACTATATTAATAGTGCATACTCGTGCTCGTGGTGAGTGTCCTTGCGTAAACTATTGACTAGCGGAAGCGCGAAAAAAGAGCGTGAGTTCAAAATAGCAAAATTTGATGAAAATCGACGAGCATAATAAAGCTGAAAAGTGGGAATGCTAAATATACCCTATGTGCGATAGGCACATACCGGGGAGGAGAAGGGAAGGCACTTGTGACCACGGCTTGTCCAGAAGGTCGCTAAGGGTAAGCACATCTTTCGAGTTGAGCTGGAAAGTAAAAACTGACGATAAAAAAAAAGTGAAAGAGGTAACCTCGCCAACAAACTTGTCTACGAAACCCCAAATAGTCGGATAGTTGACACCGCCCACCGCCGCAAGTAACATACATACGCCTCCAACTAACAGCTACTCTGCGGCTTGTAGACAGGCAAATTACAGCCCCAAATAATATCGCACCTTCCCAGGAGCCACATGGATTCGGCGTGACCCTCTGTAGCCGCAAGCTTGAACCAGGCGGCCGCTGCGCCGAAATCCCGACTTCCCCCTAACAAAGGAAGAGATGAGAGATGAATCATCAAGTCTGATAACCCCGCCCGCTAAGGATCCTCAGGCTTGCCAACATTTCCCAACACCTCCAGGAGACCTCAACCCCTTTAGTGCCTCAGAGAAAAAATACGGTAAAATAAATGACGATTTTTCACGGCGTTGTCACCACGAAGCATCGCTGACCGTTGGGTCACGGGATGATGTTTGTATTAGAGGCACACCATGACCACTCAGCTGACTGCATAACTCGAAGGCTGTGGTGTATTTCGTTGTGATTTTGTTAGCCATACACCCGTCACCACTGAGCTATGCAGTCAGCGCTGATTGCACAGCCCAGTGGTTACGTTGGTATCTCTAATGGTTGAAATAGCGGACTGCCCTATGTTGCGCGCTTGCATTGTGAATAAGACTGCATTTCGTACCTTACACATGAACCCTGAAAGGGCTAAGAAGATTATGATCGCCTGCATAGCTGCGGTGCAGTACAGCACGCTACCACATGCAGGCATGAGTAGGAGGGCACGCGTGCGTGTAGAGAGGCAACCACTTGGGTACGCCAGAAAATGTAGTTCAGGCGTAGAGGAGTTGGACAGTACGTTCGAGCGCCCAGGTTGGCATGCGTTCTAACACACAAGCTAGGTTTTGTACATTATCTCCACACGCAAAACACTCAAACATCGTCGGACTCCGACATTGAAATCGCCCTCGCCTGTAACCCAGCAAGCAGCCTGCGGTCTGCCTCGTGTGGCTGTAGCTGTGAACATAAGTATGTTTCGTCGTTTTCGTCCCTCTCTCTGAAGACCGACCCGTGGCACGATAGCGGTAGCAACATTTTGGCTGTAACGTTTTCAGGACGTCGGGGGGGCTCCTTAACCAAAATCGTCGGAATTGCATCCTTTTTTTCATAAAAAATGTTTCGTTGTACATCTAACGTCTTGGGTCTGTTCACCGGGTACGAAGTTCTTTTACTTCTCCACCCCAAGTTTTGAGTTAAGAAAGGTATAGAGCACCTCACGTGAGGAGCCTAAGAACATAAAAAGGTGTAGCTCTACCGTGAGAAGTCTGAGAAAATGAAAAGGTGTATCTCTACAGCAGTAGCATGCCTCGACCCTAAAGAGCTGAGTCGGGGTATTTTGTCCTCCGGTACGCGGTGGTTGTCTCACCTCGGCCGTGCAGGAGCATCACTCCCAATGCCGCCATTGCCTCAAGGTGCCTCAGTTCAGCCGCTTTTCGGATGCACTCCAAAGCTTTGCCGGCGTCTGGGGATACTGATATCCCATACAGTTTCAGCAGCCCCAAAAAGTACAAAGAGTCTGTATGAAACCCGCGCATGCACGCGCACAAACAGCACGCGAGGTGCACAGGGGAAGAGCGCAAGCTCAGTCGCGAAAATCTATTGCAGTTGTCGGCCTCTGGTGACTATATGAATTGTCGGTATGGTCAGGTTTCATGTCGATTTAAAATGCGGCGAATTATGGGTGTGCCGCATTCGAGTGTTCATAATTTGTGTGCGTGCCCGCGAGGGCTTCCGCTCTCCATCACTCTACCTTTGTCTGATTGTCTCTGTGTGAAGCAGCCCGTGATTCACGATATAAAAATTCGTTCATTCGATCGAGGGTCCGCCGATGCTAACAGGCACGGTGGCTCGAACATTCCAGAAATTTTGCTACCTAAGTGACGCCATGAACGATGAGGACCTCCGTCATAAGGACGCTCAAAAAGAAATCGTTAAGGTGAGGCATAGTTTCGAGCAACAGGAAGATGTGAAAGAGAGCAAGGCTGCAGAGCAGGCAGCTCAAACCCAAGAGCTGATGAGGACGATGACCGAGCTCCTGGGGAAGAAGGAGGGATGGGCAGACCCAAGAGGCGTCAGCCGCAGGTGGCCAGGAGCGAGGTCCTTCGGCATCACCAACTCCTCGAGAAGAACTTTCGAGCACCGGCGAAGGTGCCGTGTCCGTCGAGGTTGGCCCCCAAGGGGATCAACCTGGCGAGAGTGGACAAGACAGAGACTACGGTCTCGTCAATGAGTCCACTAGCACACTCGATGTTGTCAGCGACTCCGTTCGAGCCGACCCACGTCACATCGAGGTCGTCATCGTCATCCTAAGACGCACCCTCTTCCCCACTACCTGGGCGGGGCGTGCCCTCCCTCACCGGTGACAACGCCGGTTTCCTCGCCCTCAGCGGGCGTAGGGGTCGTCTGCCCAGCAGAGGAGTGGGGGTGGCGCACACCAGGCGTTTAATTGCACGTACGTGCAAGGTTTTTAGAATAGCACGTAAACTCAGTACAGCCCCTGCCGACCTCGAGAGCAGACCGAGAGCCCCCCAAAGGGTTGGGGTTAGGGTTAGGGTTAGGGTTAGGGTTGGGGTTAGGGTTAGGGTTGGGGTTAGGGTTAGGGTTAGGGTCGGGCCTGGGGTCGGGTTGGTCTGGGCAGCGCAACCGTCGTTTTGTGCGGACCTGCACATAGGGAGCCGCCATACATAAATCGCTATTGAATTTCGGTGCAAATCTGAGAAACCTTGCACGTACGTGCAATTTCGCGGGAGCCGGGTGGCACATTATTGCCAGGTGACATTGCGGGAAAATAATTCCTCGCTCTCTATAGCGTAGACACGTTCGCAATCTCTAGTATGATTAGCTGCGGGGCCAAGAAAATGACCTGGCTTCGCTTGCGCGTCAACCTTTCTGGAGTAGCTTCAACAAGTTTTTACAGAGCCAAGCGTGACATAAAGATTGACACACAAGCGAAGCCAGAATATTTATTGGCCCCGCGGCTAATCACCCTTGAAATCGCGTACGCGTTAACGTTAGAGAGAGCGGGTATTGATAGCCCCTCGTCCGGTCCCAGCAGCAGCTTCGGCAGCAGCAGCAGCAGCGGCGGCGGCGGCAACGCCGGCAGTAGCAACGCCAGTACCGGCGGCGTTCCCGCCTACGCCGCAGAACTGGTACATGCTGGAGATATTCTCGTCTCGGACGAGAGGCGGGAATCAGAGCCGTTCCGAGGAACCTGCGTCGGGCTCTTCGCACGCCCTTCTGGTTGACTTGGCACGTCAGGGGGGGAAACGAATTCGGAGAAAGGTTTCGGAGGCTACGAGTTTGGCGAGTCATCCGGCTCGCTTACGTCCTGGAGCCCGAGGAAAACGACTAGCCGTCAGACGCTCTGGCGCTGCAGAGAATGGCGGACGAATTCAGCCACTTCCTCTCGCTCGTGAGAAACATCGACGAGATCGCCTTGGTCGATACCGAAAGCCAAGGGGAGTCTGGGTTTTGCATGCCCAGTGGTCCTGCAGCGAAGCAGAGGTGCCTCCTGTAACGGTAGCAGGTGTAGATCGGTCGCGTTATAAGGGTTCGTGGTACCAGACTGTGGATAAAATAAATTCAGGGACTTGCAGGATCGAAGGCATTCACGGTGTTGGACAAGCTACCCGGAGGGGTAAAGGGTATTGGGTCTAGGTGGGTGCTGTCCTCCAAGTCTGGCAAGGAAGGCTGATCACTACACGAAGGCTAGGCTTGTCGCCTAGGGGTTCGTCAAAGAGAGGGTATGGACTGCGTTCAAACGCACCCACGCCCGCAGCGGCATGAGTCAAGATTGTGATGGCTGTTGCTAATGAGCTGAAGTATGAAGTATACCACCCAGAAATTGGATAGACGTTGACAAAGGATGACTCGGACCGCGTGGTGTACATGAAGCTTTCTGGTGGATGTTGTCAGCTGTCTGGCAAGTTTGTTCGTCTCGAAAAGGCTTTGTATGGCTTGAGGCAAAGTGGGCTGTTGTGGAACGTGTACATGGCATGGAGCAGTGCAACACTGACCCGTGCGTGTTTAATCTGAATCGGGAGGTCAAGGTGGTACTAATCGTTATGGCTGACGGCCCACGTAGAGAATATGGCGGTAGCTGGCCCAAGGGATGAGGTTCACGAGCTGCTTTTGGTGTTTAACGACGATTTTTACGAAACACGACCTTGGAGAGCTTTCTTTCTTTATGGGGTGTGTTCGTTTACCCGGGCTTGGAGAAGGGTAAGCTTAGCATCATTTAAACTTCTTTCACTGAGACCCTTGTGAGGTGTTTTGACCTGACCACGACCTCCGCTTACCCCGCTTCCCCTGGTGCGGGCTTAGGAGCGGGAATGGAGGGCGAGTCGGGTGGGACTTGAACCTGCAGGGAGGCTGGACATCGCGAACGCTGTGCGTGCTATGGAGCGTCACTCCCACAACCCAACCGCAAGGCACTGGAAGTTGGTGCTCATGACCATCGAATACTTGCTCGGGACATAGGATCTTGGTCTTACGTTTAAACAGCGGTCGGGATTGAACCAGTCGGTGTTTACAGATGCGAACTACGCCGAGAAAGCAGACGGCAGGAGGTCTGTGACGGGAGTGGTGGTTACTCTCGAAAAATCAGTAATGAGCTGGGGTAGCAGCACACAATAGATTGTCACTCTTTCGACCACCGAAACCAAGTACGTGGCACTCGGGGACGGAGTTAAAGAGGCGCTGTTCGCGAAATCAGTGTTGTCTTTCGTCGTGCCATCTCTGGCGGAGAAGTGCTTTGATGCTTTCGTAGACAACGAAGTGGCTATCGCTTGAGCCAATAACCCCCTTAGCTCGGCAAGGACCAAGCACACCGACGTGCTGTTCCGCTTCGTTTGAGATTCAGTGAAGCCGTAAACGATTTCGGTTGAGTACGTCCCAACAATGGAACAACGTGCAGATATTCCGACCAAAGCACTAAATGGCGCTGAATTCAGGGACCGCAAGGGTTTCCTGATGAGTATGCATGCGTCATGATTTTTCTTGTGCGATTTAAGCTTTGAATCGTCATGAGTCATTTTTTTTTGTGTAGCACGGGGGGATTACTGTGTTGAAAATCATGCGGAAAAGACACTGCCATTTGGCATTACCGTCACGATCTGTGTACATATGGCGGGAGTAGGGGGCATCGGAAACGTTCTGCACGGGGGAATTGGGCTCCTCGCAATCTCTGGCACATGTTGTTTTTCGCCTTGCTGTAGTTATATCTTACAGGCGCGGCTGTCGTGGTATTCTGTGTGGTTGGCACAATAGCTGAATTTGAGATATATTTGTAAGAGGCTTTGATCCAAAGGGAGGGCTTCCCCATGTACCGTCGTTTATTTACACGGCTCAAGAGAATATGCATGTACATATACTTCTTCCTCTGGCTCATGAGTTAGGTCGATTACGTTTGCAGGGGCTTTTAGCCGTGTCCGATGCCGTCGGCGACGATATTTTTTGAAATCTTCGTCATTTTTTGAGTTAAAGTCCGTTTTTGTTTTTTTTGCGCAGCCCTCCTGCATGCGCCAGGGTCCGAGAAAAAAGCAGTCGGCCGTCAAAAGGCCGTATTTTGCACCTCCTTATCCAGGGGCAAAAAAAAAACAAAAAACAAAACAAAACAAAACAAATATTAGTCCTCGCTATCTAGACGCTAGGTAGTCCCACGCCACGCTGAAGGCGTCCGCGTCGCATTTATCACCCTTTCCGACGTTCCGGCCGCTTGCCGCGCCCTTACCCTGGCATGCTCCACACTGAAGTCGTTATCGCCCAACTTGCGAAGTGTTTGCCTGTAAGTGTTGAGGTAGGGCCTTGAAAGGCCTGCAATTATCCGATTTGATAGGTAATTGGCCATTTTCGTATGATATGTTGGCGTTATCTATTCGTGGTAGTCAGGAAATGCAACCGAGGCATACGCCTCGCGTTGTCAGTTGCTATCCGGGGCTCTGTGGAAATAATAATGCTGCTTCTCTACTACGTACGGCTAAGAAAGTGAATACTCACCGAGGACCTGCTCAATAGGCAGACCTGCAGGGGAACTCTGTGTCCCCACCCAATACCTTAACAAATGGCGTCGTCGACAGACCATGGGTTTTTGGGTCGTGGGTTCAAATACCACCATCCTCAATAACATTTTTTTTCCGACTTTGCCCATGTCGACTTAAAAAATGCTCTCCTTGGTATACCCACGAAATGAAACCGCTTGGATAGTGACACGTCCGCCCGTATATCCGGCCGACCTGCCATCCCGCCGTTTCAGGGGGGGGGGGGGGTTGTAAGGCTTAGTTTGGGTAAGCTATCGGTTAACATTTTGCAAGTGGTCAAAAACGGACTAATACCCCACAAATACCTTAATATAAACCTCAAAAAGGCTCTGCCACGCTCTTTCCAACGTGTCACCGTTGTACCCTTCGTACGGAGCAAAGATAGTCTCCACCGACTCGTCTATCGAACTGGCATTCGCCCTCCACACCCTCGATCTGAGCGATGCAAAGAAGCCCAAGTCGTTGACGATGGAGTCAGGCGACTGCGAAGGCTGCGTCTTAAGCTCTACCAACCAACGCCGCCCCATTTTATTCGGGGCCAACACCGTAGCGCTGGGCGAGGGGGGTCCCAATGCCCTTTGGCGGCCGTTTTTGTTCTGGAGGAATGACCATCGCTATCTCCACCGCCATGGCATAACGGCGGCCCAATGACACCTCGGCGCCCCGCTGGCGACGCGGGGGGGTGTTCACGGTCTCCGTAGCGGTTGCGCCACTAAGGGGGGGCGGTGAACGAGCTTTTTTTTCCAAGAATTCTCATAAATATTTTCAAACAAATCTCAAGATGTTGGCCAAAATAGGGGTATTTTAGCCCACAATTTCTCAACAATACCAACCCGTTTTTTTTTTTTTTTCCATGAGCATCTCCGTGACTATATATTGTCAACGAACCTAACGATAGCACCGTGCACTCTTCCGTTCAAAAGATATGGTCTGCACGCCATAATCGACCTAACTTTTGATTCAGAGGAATAGGTTCGACACTGTTTATGAAGAGCCAGGGAGGGTGCCGGTGAGATCTGTCAAAAGTGACGGTTTCGTGTCAAATGAAAATGCGGTGAATAATGACTGTGCTGCATTTGGGCGTCCTGAGTGTGTGTGTGTGCCAGCGAGAGATCCCGCTCTCCATCACCCTCCCCTTGCCTGATTGTCTTTGTGTGAGGCAGCCCATAATACACGATATAACATTCGTTCATTCGACTGAGGGTCCGTCGATGCTAACAGGCACGGTGGCATGAACTTGAACGAAGCACAAACTTGCATGAATCATAACGAGCCAACTACCTCCCGTCTGACGCGACCAACTT
The DNA here is from genome assembly GCA_012845835.1 of Undaria pinnatifida. Classification (NCBI taxonomy): domain Eukaryota; class Phaeophyceae; order Laminariales; family Alariaceae; genus Undaria; species Undaria pinnatifida. The sequence goes on along the minus strand of JABAKD010000002.1, from coordinate 12,710,817 downwards.
AATTCCAGTGGCACTTTGGCCTTGCAGCCATTCACGCACCAGAGAGTGACCCCTTTCTCGTGACGCTGGCAAGCTGTGAAGGCTTTGCAGCATGGTCCTAGGGACCGACTACTGCTATGCAGGGGTGCCTCTGGCTCTGCACTGTCACTCACATGAGTTTTCTTGGATATTGTATCTCTTGTAATAGCTCCTTGCTGCCCGCCTGATGCCGTCTGAGAGAACGGAAGCGGGGCCTTTTATCCAGGCAGGCGATAGCGCCTCCCAGGTAATGAGGGGACACCTTCTACCAATCATAACGCCGCAACGGGGCAGAGGGGATACCATGACCAAGCTCAGGCAGGTATCTACAGCATACGACACTATACCTCGGTTCCCCTGATCCGCCGCCTGTATAACAGATTGCACCACAGAAACAGGCACCTCGTTGCCTCGCGCGAGGCCTAAATCCTTCCCCAGTTCGTAGTCTAGACCTCCCGCAAGTGAACCTGATATCGACGATGGCCGTGGCACCTATTATGCCGGGAGTTTCAAGCAATCACGAGCAGCGGCGAGGCCGGTCAAATGTTACTTGGCCATCCCGATCCTTTCGTCGTCGTCGGAATCTGTGTGCTGTGGCGTCGGGGGGCATTCTCTGGGGTATCCTCGCGGGTTTACTAGTGCTACGTACGCATGCATGCGTCGGGGGGCATTATCTGGGATATTCTCCAGAGTTTACTATGACCAGTGATATATATATGTAGGCGTCGGGGGTCGGGAGGCATCATTTGGGATAGACTATATCCTCACGTTTGTTCGTGATCGTAGGAGTCGGGGAGCAGCATATGGGCAGTCCTCGCGGGTTTACTAGTCGTGTATAGCTACCGGGAGGAATCATCTTGGATACCCTCGCGGGTTTACTAGTGATGAGTAGGCGTTGGTGGGCATCCTCTGGGATATTCTCTGGGGTTTGCTAGCGACATGTTTGCACATACCTTGTATACAGTACGGGACACGTAATAAGAAACACAAAAAAAATACCCACCCAGGCTGGGTTTCTTATTTGGGAGAGAGTGCGACGCGTCCCACACCAACTTGTTACAACGGCTCCCGGATTTTTTGCGTTCCTCTAAATCTCCGCCCGCTTTTGTTATTGCCATGTATTCTTATTTGGTGTCCCATGCTGAACTGTAATCGGTAGTAAACTCGTAAGGGTATCCTAGAGGATAGCCCCCGTCGACACCATGCCGAGCAAGCTTAAGGTGTACCGGGTTACGTGTTACCCTTCTCCTGGATTGATTCAAACCGCGTTCGTCTTTAGCCCTGAGATCTAAGTCGAAATTTTACTCGTATCTCTCATTATCGCGTTCTTTAACAATCTGTAAAATACAACAGGAAAGTTACTGCCGTTCGTGAATTAATTGTAACCGCCGCGATCACCCGATCGCGCAATGCACAAAATAGGAACCTCAATCGCTTCTTCCACAACCTTGAGATCTAGGCTCGGGGCCTACCGTTGTTTGCATTTTATATGTGGCTCTAGAGGTATAGACTAGTTTAGACCAGAGCTCTCGAGTCCTGATGCCAACTGCTGTAGTCGTATGTACGAGTACTCGTACTATTAATACTGCTTTTGTGCTGACTGGTCATGTGATGTTGTTCGACCTCCCAACGTACTGATGCTTATGTCAGACCGCACGTGTATGGAAGCTGCCTCACGAAACCTTAGCGTTCCTTATGGACAAGGCCACCCAAGAACCCCAGCGAACACAACTAGCGTCTCTGGCAGGCGTTGATCCTATGATATATGTCAGCGAACCACCAAAATCCAAACCCTACTCGCCTGATCGTCGCCGTGGCTAGAATGCTTGATGTGTTCAACGGGTGGATCTCCGTTTGGATTCCAGCCACCATCATGCTCCACAGGAGTGACTTTGTTCTGGTGGCCGCCAGCAGCTTCACAATAGATCGACCCAAGGAGACCACCGAGAGCTGTCACAGTAAACACGAACAAGCGAAGGCCCGTTTTAGTTCTGGTGTGCAACCATGCTCCCCGCGTCATGTAGATCAGCTAGACGAGGACGAACATACCTGTACCTTCTACCACAGCAGTGAGTGGTAGTATCTTTTCAATATTTTTTATTTCTGTCAGATTTCAGCATTTTACTTTTGTTTGGGTTTCATGGAGATTTACGAGGCGGTTTTATTATCCTCTCGCAACTTTTGTTTTTTCGCAGCTTCGCCGCAAGCAAGCCCGAAACAGAGGCAGACGGGCGGTAGGCGAGCTCGACGAGAACGCGATTATGGAGGTAAGTGCCTCAAGAGAAGGAGCATTTTTTTTCACATGTACTCACCCCCAATATTGGTAGCTAGACGATTGGGATGCACCCAAGGTTACCCCTCGAATCTGTGCCGAGCAAACTCTTGGTTCTCGAATGGTTTTACTGCTGTACCAGGTAGTAAAAAAAATTGGTGCGTTGGTTTCACTTGAGAAAGAGGGGTTCAACTTTTTCGGTGCTACGTGACCTGGCTTTGCCGTGCCTTGCAAAGCTACGCGGCTGAGAGCCGTTACATTGCAGCCGCCACATATGGAGACTTGTGCGCTCCAACGTGAGGCTAGGGCAGTGGTGCCATCAGCATTTTCAGTTATGGCTGCATCGTATGCTTGCTTCTCTTGTTTGACCTGAAAAGCACCCCTGACCGCGGGGCACCCACGATGTTGGCCCAAGCGAAACGTGCCCATTTTTCCGATTGTTTATCTTTTTGACACTAATTTCGAGTGTTTTGTCCCCCAAACGGGACCGCGGTGTTAATCCTCCCACATTTTTTGGACAAAACTACTTGGAATTTGTATTGGGTCCCTGTTTTGTTGTTGGACTTTTAGAGAAAAACGTGTACACTAACACTCACAGCTTGCACTGCCGGGGTTGTAACGAAGACCACTGATAGGGACCTCTTACGCTATACCTACAATGGGACCCGAAGGGTGCGCCAGCTAGCGTTGGGCTGCGAAAGCAACTGAGTTAAATCGACACACGACGCGTATGAAAATACGTGGAAGTGTGGTGAGCTAAACCTTTATTTTTCCCCATCCGCCGGAGGATAAAAAAACAAACAAAAAAAAAAAACTAACACTGACGATTACGTACAGCTGACGATTACAGAATCGACAGTCCAGTCGCCGCTGGGGTATCACAGCAGCAGAGGATGTGTCCGGGCTGCAATGCAAGCAAGGAGCTGTGCGACATGCATGCAAGCTGGTGATACTTGTACTGCCGCACGCTGTTTTATACGCAGGACGGATGATAAGATCCCCCCTCCCGTGTTTTTTGTTGAGTGTCGTGGGACTTCCCCCTCTCAGCTTTCGACCCCGCTGTCGTGTGCCGTGGTGCCGGGTACGGGTGCGTGTGTTGGTCGGCTAAGCGACCGGCTGACACCAATCCTACAGCTGCGAGTACAGCCTTTCGTTGGCAGAGGAAGGCAGAGGAAGGAGCGATCTATTAACAGTGAAGTGGACAAACATGTGCAAGCCGCCCTCAGCCCTGAACCCACGAATGGTACGCGCCCGCTGTGGTGCTACTCGCTGTTGTCTCCCGAACGTACCATACAGCAAAAACAGTGTTACAAATCCGCCAAATCTGCAGATCTGTAGCTCTACAAGGTTTCTGCCCTGACACCCAACGCCAAGTCAACGCGATTCGAAGACCATCGGACAATGGAAGGGTCGGTCGAAGCGAATTCTGTCTGGTCGCAATGATAGCCCTGAATTAATATATTAACATGACAAAGGTCTTAATACCTTATACCTGCACACGCACGGATCAGGGCTGGCGGCTGACGCCGGAACGCAAAACTTAGCAGATTGCGACGTCAACGCTTTTTCTACGACAGCGTTATTAATGTATTTTCCATGCGACGGCGCCTTGAGTTGTTGCTGAAAAAGGGGAGGTGATAAGTGATGCGGTTGGTGGTGGGAGGCACTGTCGAATGCGTGACGGCGGTGGGAAGCTCGTGTATGCGTTGTGTCTCTGCATTCGAGTATACAAAACTGAAGTCGCGCGCACACACATAATCTCAACAGCGGTGCGATTGGCTTCGCTTTACGTTTATTCGGAGGGGTTTAGGTCATTTTGTTTTAAAGAGAGATAAATCCCTGGGGACCCTTAGCAATTGCGCTTTTCGGTTTTACAACGCTTATTAACCCCTTTAGAGCCCCCGAGCCCCTCCCTATACTGAACCCAAGTAATTTTGTCCCCAAAAACGGGTTTCCAGTTGTGAAGGGGTTAAGCAGGAAGTCACCCCCCCGAACAGCTTCCCACTGTGGTCATACCCCGAACACGCACGCGTTCACCCCCGAACACGTCCATACCACCCCTTCCACGCGTCCGCCAATGCCTCGCACCATCAACCGCATCGCCTCACCCCTCTTGGCAGCAACTTTAAGGTGCCGTGTGTTTGTCGACCCCGCGTAAGACACGGCACCTTAAGTTTTTCGTGCAACAGGGGGGAGGGTGGTGCGATTGATGGTGCGAGGCATTGGCGGATGCGTGATGGAAGTGGCAAGGTTGTACTCGGGGGTGGGAGCTCGTGCTGGAGTTGTGTGTGTTTTGTGTTTAAATATTCAGGTTTTAAAACATCGCTAGCTCACACACGATTTCAACAGCGGTTTGGTTTGGTTTGGTTCGCTTTGTGTTGATTAATTTGGTTCTAAAAGAGGTCCCATTGGGACCCTAAAACACTTGCGCATTTTGGTGACCCATCTCTCACACAGCATGAGACTCATGCTGCGGTAGGAGCCCGGATGTGCACATCATGGTTCTTAGGCTCCTGACCTTGAGCTCTTTACCGACTTTGCGAGAAAATGAAAGTGCAGCCTTATGGACAATGCGACGGCCTAGGTATATTTCACAATATAACATATCATAACACAAGTATACTCCAGCGATATTGGGTAGGCCCATCAGTCAGAGACGTTTCTACCAAACTATTTACAGTGGGTACCCCGATTTAAGAGCGCCAGGATAAGAGCGTTCGGGACTTGAGAGCGGTTAAATCGGCATGTCCCGCCTATACTAAAAGCTATATATTTCCCAATACAGATAAGAGCAATGTGTAGTTAAGAGCGCTTGGTTCGGCGTGTCACGGGGCGCTCCTGATTCGGAGTACCCACAGTACCCCTATTGTAACACGTGCGAGGAGCTCATCCCCCTAACAGCTTAAGAACCTTGATTCGGCGCAAAGGGGGTGATTTCACGTACCAGGTGGTGTTCATATGGCGAGGCATCCACGAGGCAGGTACATGGTATTCCCATTGCTGTCTCTGGAAGTGGCCACACCAGAAAACGCATGAATGCAGTCGAAGCTGTTTTCCGACCCGCAAGAAAGCACGCACAAGGTGCGGAGCGATTCTCAATAGGATGCAGCTCACCCTTCATGCGACTCGCCGAACACCTCACGGCGTTTCGCGCTTGGTGCACGCGATGTCTGCCTGGTCGGTGAAAACCCGACGTGCTTCCGTCCCGGCATTGTTGGGGTGAGGGTCAATGGTGCTGCATGAGATGAGTACACCCCCCTTGCAGCTTCCCACCGCTGTCGTCGCGCGAATACTCAAGCTTCCACCCCCGAACACAAGATCGCCGCCGCCGCGCATCCGCCAATACCTCGCACAATCAACAGAATGGCCTCTGTCGCAGTTGCAGCAGCAAGTCAAGTCGCCGTGTCTTCGTTGTTGACCCCGCCGAAGACGCGGCGCGTTGAGCTGTTACTCCAGCAGGGAAGGTGATGCGGTAGAGGGTGGTGCGAGGCATTGTTGGATGCGTGACGGCGGTGGGAACCTCGCGTTCGGGGTGGAAAGAAGTTCGTGAGTAGAGTCGATCTCAACAGCTGTGCGATTGGTTTTCGCTTTTGCGTGGAATCACATATTGTGGAGACATCCCTGGGGACCCTCAACATTGTCTTATGTCGGTGTCCTAATTCTGAAACGGCAGGATATCATCCTCCGAAAAGCTTCCCATCGCCGTCATCCCCGGAGCATACGAGTTTTCAGATAAACTTCCAGCCCCGAACACATGAGCTCCCACCCGTCGAACAGATCGGATCCCTTTAGATGATCTATAGATGATATGTGCCGTTCAGGGCGGACAGATCCCCGGTGAGTATGACCGGCTTGACCAATTGATCATGTATCCGCGTGAAAACCGTATGATCTGTGTGATCTAGCACATGTTTCCTGGGTTGGAGCTGAAGTACATAGATCCTGCGCAAAATACCATGATGAGATTTACAGGATCTAGATTATCTAGATGGTGATCTGTCCGATATGTGGAAACAAAGAGCTTGAACATAGAATAGTCCCCACGACGGGCGAGTCAGATCCTTATAAATGATCTATAGATGACCTGTGCCATACAGGGCAGACAGATCCATGGTAAGTATGATCTATATGATCTATAGATCATGTTGTCGCGTGAGAGCCGGATGATCTGGATGACATACCGCATGTCTCCTGAGTTGGACCTGTACTACGCGGATCCTGCACGATATGTTATAACGGCAGATGTAGGATGCATATGATCTATATGATCTACGAGTATACGATCTAGATCGTGGTTTGCCTGATGTGTGCAAGCTTCCAGCCCCGAACAGACAAGCTTCCACCCTCGAACACATCCTTTCCGCCGGCGTCGCGCATCCGTCACTACCTCGCACCATCAACCGCATCGCCTCCTGCGCTGTTGCAGCAACGGCTCAATGCGCTGTGTGTGCGTCGTTGACGCTTCAGAGATTGGTCACAACTCACACAGCATGAGCGCACCCCCTGTAAAGCTTCCCACCGCCGTCATCCCCCGAACACAACTTCCTTCCACCCCCAAACACGAGCTTGCCACCGCCGTTTCGCAACGTCGATCTCGTCACCTTCGTCGCTGTTGCAGCAGTAGCTGAAGGCGCGGCGCCTTGAGTTATTGCTGCAACAGGGGAGAAGGTGATGCGATTGATGGTGCGGGGAATTGGCGGATGCGTGGCGTTGGTGGGAAGCCCGTGTTGAGATTGAAGCTCGTGTGTGGTTGTGTATCTTTGTGTTCGAGTATACACAATTGAAACAACACGCACATACACGATTCAGCAACGGTGCGGTTGATTTCGCTTTGCGTAGATTCATTTTGTTGAATAGATATCCGTGGGGACCGCCAACATTTACGCTTTTCGGTGGGAGAATTCTGCTGAACAGCAGAAGCTTATCCCCCAAACAGCTTGCTAACCCCGTCTTCCTCCGAACGCTAGCTTCGACCCCCGAACACGTTTTTACTCCTCCGCCGCGCATCCACCGATGCTTCGAACCGTTAATCGCATGGCCTTCTACGCCGTTGCAGCAGCAGCTCCAGGCGTCATGCCGTTCTACGTTGCCTTGAGTTGTTGCTGCAACAGGGGAGAAGGTGATGCGGTTGATGGCGCGAGGCATTGTGGTGAAATGCGTGACGGCGGTGGGAAGCTTGCGTGCCGAGTGGGAGGTCGTGCTAGAGGTCTATGCCGTTAAGACGGCGCCTTGAGCTGATTTTGTACAAGGAGAGAGGGTGATGCGATTGCTGGTGCAGGCCATTGGCAGGCGTTTGACGGCGGTGGGAGAAAGCTCGTGTTCGGGGGACGTGGGTTGCCCAAAACCCCTGCAAAAGACGATACACGATCATGATCTGAGTCACGCACAACTCTTGCTAAAAACGTTGCGAGATGTATGATACGATCACGAAAGAAAAGCTCACAAAAAGGGAAGCGGGTGATGCGATTGCTGGTGCAGGCCACTGGCAGGTGTTTGACGGCGGTAGGGGTAAGCTCGCGTTCGGGGGACGTGGGTCGCCCAAAACCCCTGCAAAAGACGATACGAGCTGGGCCGGTCAAGAGGCCCTGACGGCGACAATATCGCAATATCACACCCAATTTTTGGAGTTTGGATCTGAAATTTTGACACGTGATTTGGAACATGCTGAGCAAAACATCTTACAAGTCGGATGCAAAAAAAAAAAAGTTGTCCTCCGACGGCCGGCCCAAAGTTTCTGCTGAAGCTTGAGGCGGGGAAAAGTGCAAAAAAAAGAAAAAAATGCATCTCAGTTGTATCTTTTTTTTAGCTTGATTCAAATCACGTGTCAAAATTTCAGATCCAAACTCTAAAAATTGGGCGTGATATTGCGATTTTTCTAAACCCCAGGTGTCGGCACGATTTTCCTGGGAAATGTTGAAGTCTTGCATCATCACGAGGCCGCACCAGAAAGTCTCTGTACGAGTACGAGTATTTTGTTACTCGCAGCTGCGTATGAAAACATTGGCGCGCAGAGCATTTGAAAATAGATGTCAATGCCGTGGCCCTTGTTGCCTTGCTCCCAGCTCAATCTCCACCAGCTGGCAGCCGCTTTAGCCTCCTCCCTTGTGTTGAAATCTGCTGACGACACCTGCTTGGGTTTCGCAGATTTCCTCGGGGCGTACCGCAGCCTGAGCCGCCACTTCCCTCTGCGCTTGTCTTCTTACGTGACGGAGATGGAGGTCTTCTCCCACTCTACGTCGTACTGTGTCCGGCATGGCTGAGGTGACGGCGCGTCGTCCTCACGTCTGTGGCGCTGCTCTGCTGCTGTGTTTCTGCTGTTCTTGTCCATGAAAACTTGATTGCGCCGCAGAAAAGCTGATGACATTTTTTGAAAATGTCGGTGTCATCCGGTGATCATGCCGCATCTTAGCCGTCTGTGATTGGTCAAAGACCCTTCTACTGCAGAACAGAACCCCTGCTGCATTTGGGGAGGTCTAGCTTCTTCGTGGCGATTCAGGGGATGCAGCGATGTCTTCGGTTTGATCGGCAACAACGTAGATCCAGAGATATGGCCATCTTGTAAACCTGTGCCTCTCTTGCCCGACCCAGCTCGTACACGATCATGATCTGAGTCACGCACAACTTTTGCTAAAAACGTTGCGAGATAAACGATACGATCACGAAAGAAAAGCTCACAAAAAGGGAAATCAAGATACAAGAAGGCAGTTATTTCGTGCACAAAAAAATAACACCAAAAAGTTGGCGATCGTGAGTCGTTTGCACGTACATGATGAAAAAAAACACACAAACGAAAGTCAACGTAAAAATAAAGGCAGTTGGTGCGAGGGTTTTGTACGGTAAATATGGGCTGGAGGCTTACAGAACTGCACGGAACGTATCCAGATACGACGCCATGCGGCATGTTTTCGGCGTCACCCCGCAAGAGAGAAAGAACACCACTGCCAGGGTCAACGAGGCAATTTTACCAAGAGGGATTCGGCCCGTACTCATTCTGCACACTGATACTATATATTTGTACAAACCACATTTTGGCTCTGACTGCTTATGAATGTTCCCCCGTACTTGTCTTATTCGAAGGGATTTGTCCCCATAACGGGAGTGCAGTGGTATTCGTACCTTGGTGAAGGTTACTAACCCCATTTCCTGTTCCTTTCCCCTTTTTCTCTTTTGAATTCCCCTATTCCCCCTCACCCTCCCTAACCCCCCCCCCGCCCCGTCCACTCACGTCATCCCCCCTATACCTCCCCCCTCCCACCCCGCCCACCCTTGCGAAAACACGCCTACAGAAATTCAGCAAGTGGGCCGATCGCTCCTCGGGGGTGAATCCGTTCCTCCCGTTTCCACCAAGACCTCCGAGGTCTCTCTTTCTCAGTGTCCCCCACTTCTTGCTGGGGCTGTGCCTTGCCTTGGTGCGCATGCCGTTAGCGCTGTCTCTTCTGACGCTCGCTTCCGTGGGGGGAGCGCTGTCGAGGTGGGTTTCTCGGTTTACATGGAATGCGTGTGCGTGGAGAGGGACGGCGGCCGCGGGGGGGGGGGGTAGGGTCTTGGTTGTGATGGATTCACGTCCAGCTGGTCGGACAGAACAAATCAACTATTTCTTGTTTTTTCGAATAAGAAAGTTAACATTGATGTCCGCCTGCGTCTCTGGATGCACCCAAATATATACAAACGGAACGTACCTTCATTTCAAGCTTGCCACTACGACGCTTGTTCTTATGAGAGGCCAGGTATGGGTGTGTCAAGCAGCGCGCGGGACGCCGTAAGTCGCGGCATTGAGCTTTTTTTCCCGACGCGAAGTCTGGGCTGTTCCTTGCCCTTCGAGTGGTGATGTTTTCCCGTGGAAGGACGCGCCGGAAAATAAAATGCGCAAAACTGATGCCATGATCGCGATGCCCATGCCCCATAATATAACAGGATGCACGTAGGCGGGCTGGCCGGGGGGGGCAGCGGGGGGGATTCAAATTCGTGGGGTGCAAATGCTGAACGGTGCGAATGTACGATACGACTTAAACGAAAAATGATATAAAACCGAACAGCATCTCTCCAATCGCCCATCCATCTTATTGTTGTTGTCGTTTTGGGGGTGCTTACTTTTTTTTTTGGCAGGTATCTGCCGGTCGTAATGGCGGTTTGGGCGGTGGAGCGATCGATGAATGGCTTTTCGTCCGATCAGGTCTGGGGCACGAGGTTCCTCATCGCCATCCCGCTGCTGGTGAGAGACGGACAGATGTTGGCGTTGGTGGAAGGGTGGGAGACGAAAACCTCGAGTGTTTTTGGTGGTTTCGGTGCGAGTGGCGTTCATGGTGTTAAGTGGTGTTTTTTTTTTTTTTTCGTGTTTGTTTTTATGTGTTATTTTGTTGTTTTGGGAGATTTTTGTGTAAACGTTGTTTTTGGTGTCGCGCGTATTTTCGTCGCAGTGTGGCGTTGTGGGCGTTGTCCTGCGCTCCTCTCACTCGCGCCGATTTGCTGTGTCTGCGTATTTTGTCTTTGTGTGGGGTAACGGCAGAGGGGCTCACGCTTGACTTCCAACGTTGATGATCGTGCCCTGCCCCCTTGGGCAGGTACTCGCTCACTTTGGGGTACGTGTTGCTTATATCTCTAACGTCAATTTTCGTGTCCCTCCCCCCTCCCTTTGACAGGTGCTCGCTCACTTCGGGGTAACCGTTTTTCGGGTCTGCCTGGTGCGCATCCCTTTGCGACTGGCTTTGTCCGTCATGGGGATTAAGGTCGAAGAGAAGCACGCGAACCTTAGGCGTCTGGGCTTACGGTAAGAGTACAGTAGTTCCTACTTCGAAAAACATTACGTTGGTACCTGGTATCCATTAACAGGTAAGCTTTTACGATGATGCTTTTAATAGCAGTTATTTTGGCGTAATTGGGCGTGTTTTTGTGAGCACAGGAATTGCGTGATTGGGCTCTTCTTGGAGCACAACGAGCGCAATTTGGGGGAAATATGGTCAAGTCATATTTTTTTTGTGCTACTTATCAAGTTTTTAGGGGAAACAAGCAGTGAAGGTGCTGTCTCCCGGCGTGTTTGTTCCTCTGCGGGTTTCGCACGAGAGTCTCGGCGGCGAGGGAGAGCCCCAAGAGGCTCGCGGGAGCAGGAAAACCGGTGCCTTTTTGTTGTGACGAATGCAAATAGTTGCGCTGTAAGCTCTGAATTCGACAACAAAAAAAGTTTCATGACCCGCCACCCCCTCTTACCCGTATATGGTCGCCCCTCACCGCCTCCTCCTCTGCAGTAACTCCTCCGTTTTTGTTTTGATGTCCCATCGCAACGCAATTCGTTTTCATTGTTTCTTCGTGGCGTGTATTGTGTGGTTGTTGTCCTCGTGAACGAAGGTCACCGGGGGCGGAGCCGCCATCGGGTCGCCCAGGCGCGGGAATTTGTCGCGGAGACATAATCATCCGAAACAGCTGCTCGTTTCTTGAGGTGAGCCCTCGCAGCATACTAGAGGGGAAAAAAACTGGGAGGACTAGACTAATGAACAGCGTTCGGTTCGGCTCGGTTCGTTTCGATTGGGTTCGGTTCGGTTCGTTCGGTTCGGTTCGGTTCGGTTCGGTTCGGTTCGGTTCGGTTCGGTTCGGTTCGGTTCGGTTCGGTTCGGTTCGGTTCGGTTTGGTTTGGTTTGGTTTGGTTTGGTTTGGTTTGGTTTGGTTTGGTTCGGTTCGGTTTTGGTCGGTTTTGGTCGGGTCAGCTCGGCTCGGCTCGGCTCGGCTCGGCTCGGCTCGGCTCGGCTCGGCTCGGCTCGGCTCGGCTCGGCTCGGCTCGGCTCGGCTCGGCTCCGCGAGCCTCCGCGAGGTTCCGCGAGACTCCGCGAGACTCCGCGAGACTCCGCGAGACTCCGCGAGACTCCGCCCGTCTCCGCCCGTCTCCGCCCGGGTCCGGACCGGGTCCAGACCTGGTCAGGTCGATCTTCCCCACTTGTGATTGGTGCCCCCGCTGCTCGGCGAAAATATTTCACTCATCGGGCAGATCAAGATGTAGATCATGCACAGTTCTTCCTATGTATGTCGATACGATACGATGTGCAGGAGCTGTGTCGTACTCAGACCCGTCAGTATCTATATCTGTTGTTCTGATATTTTGTGCAGGATCTGTGTAATAGCAGCACATATCCAACCGAGGAAACCGGTGCTATTATAAGTAGGCCGCACAGATCGTACAGCTCCCACCTTGCAACAAGATCTACGCCATGCAGATCATTTATCAAACCAGGGATGCATCTGCCCTGAACGTCACAGATCATTACAGATCGTCAAATGGGTATCTGATCTGTCCCATGTGTGAACACCTTTGCCTCACAGGTGTTGTACCTCCAGTCCCGGGTCACCCCTCAGTTCACGGCCATCGCCGCCGGAGGGGACGAGGCACCGGTGAGATTTTTTTCGGATGTTTCTTGCGTCTCGCGCTGCGTGAAATACAGCCCCGCGCTGCAAAATTCGGCACCTGGTATTTTTTTGTTTACATGTGCGAATTACGAGTGTAGGGGACGTGATGCATCTTTTCTTTTTTTCGCGGGTGGTGGTTTCGGCCACAACTGTGTGCTGCTGACTACTGCAAGTGCCAGGCACACAAGTGAAGAAAAAGCGGGCCATACAAGTAGTTTTGTCAAGTTTGTTTACGACTGCTGGTCCTTTCACATGATCGACACCAAGGCGTGTGCCGTAGTGAGGACGGCACGGGAGGGGAAGGGGAGCTCTTCTGTAAGACCCCGGGTCTGAGTTACCTCGGTGAAATAAGAGAGAAAGGAAAAGTGACACTAATGGGCTTCAACGGAAAGGGAGAAAACACGATGACGTTCTCTATGTTAGTCTAGATATATGGATGGTGTTATTTAGTACACATATACTTTTGTTCCTGATGGCAGTCGCCTGGTGTAACAAAACTATATGAATACTGAATGACACCGTACACGAAGATCTCTAGACTAAACACGGAGAGAGCCATCGTTTTTGTTCACTTCGCTTGTTGCCCTTTCGTAGCTCTACTCTATTCTCTCTTTCGTCGTGCTCGGATCCTGGGTCTTGGCAGGTTTGTTCCTGGTGGATGTCATGGACCTCGAATGTTGAAATGTATTGAAGTCTTGATTTATTCCCTGACACCACCCGTAGACTTGAGTTGATTAATTTTCACCCCCACCCCCCCGCCTCATGTGTGTTCTCCCTCGAACATGGAATTGAAAGCATTTCTTGAGCTCTCTACATGTTAACCTTTGGTGTCTGTCGGATATTCCCCAACTGTCTAGGCCGTTTGATGTGTGCAGCGAATCCCTGCGGCAGGGTCGACACCGCCGAAGCAATTTCGAAAAACGATTTAATCCATGTTATTACATGCTGCTATTGTTTTGTCTGTCATCGCGGTCTCGCGATCCAGAGCGTTTCATCTATGTTGTTAAACGCTTGCTGTTGTATCTGTCTGTCATCGTGGTGTCGCGATCCAGGCCGTTTCAGCCCGCCCCGCGGCATGGATAGAGAGCGTTGAGGACACAACCAGCAGAACACTAGGCCTCACATCGCGCCGCGCCGAGTCGTGGCCGTCCCGTGCTGATCATTGCCGACAATCCCGAGACAGTCCTGACAGCCATCGAACCATCCTTGCGGCTGGCTTGCAATTTCGAACTACGATTCGGGTCGCTGATTGGCCCATCAAATCCCTGCCAGAGGCCGCTGGCTCTTTTCTAGAAGGTTGGTGCTGAATAGGAAACAATGATATTCAAGCTAAGGAGGCATGGATGTTCCGCCGCACTCGGGCAGGATCGGGTCCTATTTCCGGTTCAGAAATACCTGTATATCTCTACAACTCCCGCCAACCGGAGATGAAGACGGCGATTCCTTGGGCCGACACCACCTCCCGCGGTGGAGAAACCTCTACCCCATTAGCTGATCGCTGATCGCTGATTAGGTGGAGCTCATGGAGCCAACGGCACCCATGGACGATAGGGTCCCATCCCTGGACCTGAAATCGTTCCATACATCTGCAACGTGCTCCGAGAGCGACAACATTGATCTCCCAGTTCGATACCGCTCTGCACGGTGTGGAAATCCCGCCGTATCGACTGATTACTGGTCGGTGGGGGCTCATGGAGCCAGCACGCAGCGAGAGTTTCCCCTCGGGACCACGTCGAGATCCTGCCCCACCCCCGGGACGATAAGAGCCCATCCCTGTACCAGGAATCATCCCATACGTCTTCAACTCCCTCACCCTGGAGTGATTCCCCCAGTCGATATCGGCCCGCAGGTGTAGAAACCCCACCGCCATCGGCTGATTGCTGATCTGATCGACTGGGTCTATGAAGCGAGCGCGTGGCGAGAGTTGCCCCTCGGGACAACATTGAGATTCCGCACCCGGGGACGATGAGATCCCACCCCTGGACTACAAATCCTTCCATACATGTTCAATCCCAACACCCCGGGGACAATCCCAGGGGCGAAGACGGTGGTCTCCCGAGTCGATATCATCCCGAGCGGTGTGGAAACCCCACCCACATCGGCTGATCGTTGATTGGTTGAGACTCATGGAGCCAGCGCGTCGCGAGAGTTCGCGGCAGAGTTGAGGTATCACCGCACCCGGGGAGGATAATTTCCTATCCCCGGACCATAAATACTTCCCTTACATATGCCACTCCAACACCCCGGGGACGAAGACGGCGATCCCCCGTGTTGATACCTCCCCGCACGGTGTGGAAACCCCACCCCCATCTGATAGGGAAATGAGTGTTCACTGACTCCTTTGCTGAATGCTGATGTGTGCTGGTTGCTGGTGTTCGTGGCGTCAGTACAGTGGCTCGCGATCGAGGAGAATTAACTTGTATTAGTGTCCCCACAGCAAATGGTTAGAGAGCAGGGAAATGACGAGACTGATCCGATGTGACTCATTTTTCTTGCTCATTTCGCTCCGGAATGCTACATAACTCTTCCAATTTCCAATAAACACAACAGTACTTCAACAGTACCTGTAGGAAAAGCAGACTCTCCTCAGATAACTGCTACTTAACGTCTACCTAGACTACCTTCACTAGGAAAGACTCACTTCTTCTTAAGCTTACCGTGACTCCTCTGTCCTCGCTCTGCCTAACCTTGCTACTTTCGTCTCCAACTGACACTTGTCTTTTCCCCTCTTTGAGATTATTCTATTTTCTCCGCGCATTGAGTCATGAAAACATCACCAAACTACTGAGTTTTAGTGTACATTTTCCCGTTGGTTCCTCTCAGTTCATAATTAATCTCTTTCTGCCTTGTTTCGGTAAAACCTGTTTTTCCTTATGAACTAAGTTCCGGCATAGAACAACTGAACAAAGAGGACAAGCGGAATTCTTGCTCATGAAGAATTTACAATTTCCCTAACCAAACATCCAATTCTTCCTAATTGAAACCTTCTGTCTCCAGTCTAATTACAAATGAACCCTTTTCCTATACTAATTCCTATTCAATTTCCAGTCTTACCACACTGGCCCCCCTGAGTTCATTGCCACCTCTCATAGAACAAAGGTGTGCAAGAAAATTATGTTCTTCCAGTCTGAGATTGCTGCAAATTTTTTACTAGTATATAGCTCCCAAATTCACTTAATAATATAACCAGAAAATATTACTCATCAATTGCTACTTCAAGAAGGTCTCTTCTGAGCTAAATTTCCACCACATTCTCCCCAATTAATGTCAAGCTTACGGATTGCCAAATCAAGGCAATTCATCGGCAGGACATCATTAAACTAATCTGGGCTGAGCTAGTCCTTGACCCATGTTTAATTGATCCCAAAACAATGCAAAATCTTCGGTTGGGTCTCACCACGGGGCTGGTTTGAGAAACTTTTAAACCATTGACCGATTTGATTGCAGGATGGATCCTAGTTAATTTATCAAAGAAATATTCCGTCCTCCCCAAAACTTCAACATTCATCATGAATAAAAAACTTCTTGCGACTCTTGGCGGTTTCATGAACATGCCAACACCAGGTTTCTACTTCCTCACTACATGTTTTTAACTTGTCCTCATACAAATGGACATTGTACCTGTTTCCTAAATCTAAAATTTTGATCGTGTGCGGAAGCGCCTTGTTCAGTGCATCTTCCGCCACCATCACCACCCTTGTCAGCTGCCAACCTGCGCGAGTGGTTTTGAAATATATATATATATACGATCCGATGATGTCTCGTGAATATATTCCTGGCTTTCCCCTAACATCACAGCATACTTTGTAACCCTTAGCTACATGTCTTTCTCCCTTAGCACACGCTGGCATACGCTTGACAAGTTGAACTCGATGTCGTCGGTATTTCGCATTTTCGCCTCCAATTTGTACCGGTTCACCAGCCTAATACCGCGACACTGCTACCGTACTGTTGCGTCTCATGTTCCCAAGTTTTTACTATTACTTCATCCCAACTGGTATAGTATTGTACCGCATTCTTTCCTACTACGAAAACCTCTCGAAATCTTTTGTTTTGTAATCGTTGTGGGCTTGATACGATAGTTGTCTAATTCCATACAAACGTCTTCCGCAGTCAGGTGGAAAGGCGGCGAACGCTCAGGATATGTATCCAGTACATAGTTACTCGTTGTCCATGGCAAAAATTTCGGTGCTTCGGCGCCCTCGTGGGGAATGTAACACTTCTTGCACCAAAGCATAGATACTCTGGCACTTATTTCTCGGCCGTGCTCATCCTTCCTGACCTCCAACAACAGCAAATTGTGTCCAACCTTGTTCACATCACTAGTTGTTCACGGTCCTACAAACGAAATCTTGTAAGGGCCAGTCCAATACTGCGCTAATTTGGCGGTCAAAGCGAATTTCTTACTTCTTGAATCCGTTTCTCTCGTTTTTAGCACATGTTTACCTCCTCCAGATATGGTACTCACATACCCAGACCCATACTCCTAAATTCGAACTTGGGGCCCTTTTGTTATTGATTAGCTCTTCAAGGTTCTCATTATTAATAGCAGCCTCATGTCTACCCTTGGTAAGACGGTCTTCCTCCTTCACTAATTGGTATGCCTTAATTTTTCTCTCATGAGTTCCAGGTATTCAATTGGTCCTGTTTCAGACCTTGATGACCTCTTACCCCTCGCCCTTCCAAAATAGTCATTGGCAACCTCGGATATCTCCCTATATGCACCTCGTTGGGAGCTAGACCCGTACCTTTACTAACATTGTTGTTGTGTGCAGCTACTGCGTGCGTCAACATATCATCCCAGTTCTTTTGATCGTCTGCAATTAAATATGACAGCATCTGACAAAGGGTATGTTCAACGTCTCAACCATTCCATTTGTTTGGGGATGGTCGGAGCTAGTAAACTTCTTGGCAGCTCCCAATGTCTGGTAAACAGCAGTACTTACTCGTGAAATAAACTCTACCTCGATCGGGTATAAAGGGGTGTGGACACCCCCAGCTTGGTATGTAGTCATCCACTATTCGGGCAGCACAGCCTCCAGCTGTTTTCTCTTCCTTTGTCATAGCATACCCTTCTGCGTGTCTACTGCATAAATCTACGACCAACAACACATACGTATTGCCGCGCTCTGTCTCCAGCAGTGGTCCTAATAAATCAAAAGAAATGATGTGAAAAATCATCCCGGGCGAGTAGGAAGTGGTACGGAAACCAATGGCCAGCGGATGGTAATGCTTGACGTTTTTCTCGCTTGACACGTGTAGCATCTCCGCATCCACCACTTAACACTCCGCCATACCAATCCACCAATAATATCTTTTCAACATGTTTAAGGTCACCTTCTCACCCAAATGCACTGCTTCTTTGTGTGTACAATCCATAACCCATGGTCTCAGCAACAGCGGCACGTAAGTTCTCACAGGCTCATCTCCCAGCAAGCGCTCGAATCGTCCAGGATTCCTGTCATCACGGTGGGCAGGTTCCAGCGTTAGACGCCTCATTAAAAGTTTGCGCGTATTTGAGAGTTCCTTTAGCTTCCCTTGTGAGACCAACCGCGTTATTCCGATATCTCTACGTACTACATCAAGTATTGTTCCTTCCGTGATTTCTCCCACAGGAACACCCGAGTGCAAAAACTCAATTGCAATCCTTGCGGATTCGTCTTTCATTTGTGCTTCAGCCCATTCACTTGCCGTCTTTTCACACCATTTTTCACCGAACTCCCGCGCTTCTATGCCGTCCAATTCTTCTTCAGGAAGCTCTTCATTATTATCAGTAGGATGGTGACTACCAGCTACTCCGGCACTACCTCCTTCATCCTCAGCATTAATCACCGTTATAGTTTGTTTATCAATCAAACCTAATAAATATCTTCCTTCTTCAATTATAGGACAAGCATGTAATACCAGCCCTGGCTCCCATTGGCCACTAATTACTGACGTAGGTCGCACTAATGGCGTCTCATCTGGTATAGCGAATCTACGATTTGGTTCTACTATATTTGACTGTCGTGTCGCACGTTCGGTTCTTGATCACCTTTCAAGTTTTGAGCTGATTGCTCGCTAGTAGTGAACGGCGCAGTCCTTAGCTCTCTCCCCCACCGCAAAAATAAACCCGGGGTCCAAATTTTCGTCCTGTGATGGCTGGTTGCATTGTTGGCTGCGAGCTGCTCAATTTGCGCTCCGCTTGCTCCGATCAGATAAAAACGTCACTTTTTGCAGGGTCGGATGATCGGACGTCAGGGTGAATGCAGCTTCTGTGGCAGGTAATGGTAACCGCGACAGTAGGTCAGCGTTGCCATTGGACTTCCCTGGTCTATACTCCAAGGTGTACGTACACGCACTCGAAAAATCAAACCATTTTTGCACTCTATTAACTTTGTCGATAAACTTTCCAGGTTTTTCACCGTTTGATGATCACTCACTACTACAAAAGGAATACCAGGTACCATAAAACATTGTTCGGTTCTTCTTGACCGCCCACACAATCGCTGCATACTCCAATTCTGTTGCACTCCAATTTCGCTCATTCAGCAATATGCTTCTACTAAGAAAACACAGAGGTCGGGTGGATTGATCAGGTTGCATCTGCTCTATCACCGCACCCAACCCATCGACTGATGCATCAGATGCATCGGTGATCAGTCGGAAAGGTCGATCTCCTGATATAGCCGCTTTAAAATCCGGAAACGCTAAAACGTCTGGGCTTGATGGCCGTTTTGATAAAGTCTGCACTATTTCCACAAGTTCGACTGTGAACGTGAATTTAACACCTTTCTTCAAAAGGTTATTCAGGGATCTAGTAACAGTTGCCATTTGTGGCAAAATTTGTCGGTAGTACGACAGAGCACCCAACAGCGACCGTAACTGGCTCACGTTCGTAGGCATCGGAAGCTTCGTCATTGCTTCCACCTTTCTAGAATCTGGCTCTATTCCCTTTGCCGTAACACGATGGCCCAAAAAATTGATCGTGCGCGCCTAAAAATGCCTTTTCAGGTGCTAGTTTTAAATCAAAAGTTGTAAATCTCCCAAAAAATCTCTCGAGGTCACACACATGCACCATTTTTTTGAAAAACACACAATATCGTCAATAAACAGGCGCGCACAGTTCTAATCCACCACAAACTCTCGAAATGATCGATTGGAACCATCATGGACTGGATGCAAGACCCATCGGCATAACCGTCCATTCAAAATTTCCCTTATGGGTACACACAGCCGTCAGCGGAATCGAGTCTTTCTTCGTGTACGGCACACTGGAAAAACCCACTAACCCAATCCCTAGTGCTAACACCTTGGCTCCACCTAGTTCTGACAATAAGTCATCCACAGTGGGTAAAGGCATCACCGGTACTGTGGACTGTGCGTTAAGTCGTTTGTAGTTGCAGGCCAGCGTGATACGACCGTCAGCTGTGGCAATGACCACAAGCGGGCTAGTCCAATTGCTATAAGACCGGCGTAATGTTCCTGCCAGAACCATTTTATCGATATCTGTTTTGTACTTTAGCAGCTAGCACAGGGGAGTGCCTGTGTGGTCGCCGTCTCACCGGTTGTGCATCTTTGTTCAATATAATACGAAAAGGGTCGACAGTGACGTGTCCCAAAACAGTGCTATGCATAGAAAACCGATGCGCATACTTGCATAATAGATCACCCAGCTCGTCAATATCCTCGCCTGTCTAAAAGGTCTCCTCAAAACCAAAGTGTATTGCCCTCAACTATTTGGGAATTTTGTTCCATAGCCTCGAAAAATCTTGTTTTTGTGCCGTAGATACACTAGACAGTGCAGCTGCTGGTGGTTCATCATCCGATTTTTCCGGGTTACCGTCACCACTGCCAACCATCATCATCTGATTTTTCCGGGTTACCGTCACCACTGCCAACCACTTCCTTTGCACTCGGAATGTTGTTGGGGATGATGGCTGCATTATCTAAATCACGGTACCAGGCGATCACCACCCACTCCTAAACGCATACCATTTTGCACCAGAAACCCAATATTTTACTCGTCGTATGGGGATTTCAGAAACACCTGCGTCAACGATGGCTTCCTGTGGAAACCATTCCGGCCCAAGAAACCGGACATAGTAAGCCCCCTTTTCAGTTTTGTACCATCCGCGTTTGTGAGGCTTACTTGCAACCATGGCATGGGGTTTGGCAATTTATGCTTTAAACTGGCGACACGGACGATCACACGACCGTTCCCCTTACATTATATCATGCCTGCTGCTTTATTTATCCACGCATTGTAACGCTCCTCCTTCGACGCCAATCCATTCGTCTTTGTAGCAAACGTCACGACGGTTGTCGTTTCACTCGCGTCTCGGTATTTTCTCATAGGGAAGTGCGACCAGCTGTCCCTACCAAGCAAAACATCCACCGTCATTGCCTTATCTGGTACAACATAAGCAAACACAACTAAACAGACGGTCGGGGACCTGACCGACCCTTGATCTGTTTTCTTAATATTTTCCAACTGTATGTTCAAACGTACATAGCTAGAGGTTATCAAAGGTACTCCGTGGAAACCTCCCCAAGTTTTGGTGCTGCTTTAGTTCTTCCATCACCCAAACCAGAACCACAAGCCAGCATTTGCTGCCATACCTTTTTCCTAGTAAAGGATGCAGGGCTTCCCGTATCCAATAGTGCTGTGCATTCTCGTGTCCGTAATGCCTTGATGCCCCCGAACAGCCGTATCTTCGCCGTATGGTCCCGTCTATCCAGAATTACCTCCACGCCCACTGCCCGGGTAAATTTGGATAAATAATCGGCGCGTTCTCCTCTCACGAAGCACATACGTTACGGAGGGAACACGGGTACAGGACTATCGGAATCATGCCTTGTCGACGGATTTAAAGTATAAATTCTGTTGCCGACATTTTCGGGGTCAGAAAATATTTATCACCACTTTCCTGGCTATCCTTACTACTTGCTGAATCTGTCTCAGCACTGGGAACAATCGGGCTCTTGTCAGATGCATTGACGGCACCAACCTGGTCTGGGTCCTGTTGTAGCTCGCGTTGTTCTTCGTATATACTTCGAAGTACTACTCAATTTCGGAACTCCGACACCTCGACAATTCTTCTCTCGCGGTTCAGGACCCGAAACTTCACGTGAACCAACAACCATGTTTTCTGCAGGTTTTGGCGGGGTCCTGTTTCACACGTGCACCACGTGGTGTACCCTTTCCTGGCCAACACCACACTCGCTTTGGTCTGCGCATACCCCTTCCTGAAAGTCGTCTGGCGCTAATCATCTGATCGTAGTGCTTTCCTAACTTTGGTTGATCGGCCAAAGGGGGTGCGCTTACTTCCCCTGCAGCAATGGAGATAGACTCGAATTCGGTTTCACTATCCGCTGCTACACTCGGCTTAACTTCGCCGCTTCGAACTCGTATTCCTTCCGGGGGCCTATTCCGGTGACCCATACGGTTCGGACGGCCACAACTCGGCTTGTTGTCAGGCACAACAGGCTGTGTAAAGAGGGGGGGGGCAGAATTAATGCTCCACGGAGATCTCGGGGAATTACTTCCATCACTACCCAGTAGGCAACTGACATTTGAATCCCCACCCTCACCGTTTTTAAGCAGATTGCATCCTGCTTCTTGGCCGAGAACTGCAGTGTGCAATAAAGTTCCGACCGAATTTCCGTGTTTCGCAGCCGCAGGCGTATTTTCCCTGACGACGCGCTTCCTTGCTCCACCTGCAGGAAAGAGCGAGGGAAGAGACGGCCGCAATGCTTCCGGCGCGGGGGGCAACCTACCGTTGCCATTTCACGTATTTCTGCAATTTTTCTCGCGGCGGCGGGTCAGCGCCCATTGACACAATCGCTGTTGCCAACGGCGCCATCTCTTTTCAGCCTCATCTGGGGTGTACCATCACCAACGGCAGGATCAATTTTTTGGGATCGATTCCAATTTTTTTCAGGACATTCTCTGGCGAAATGACTCATCTCCACAGTTTAGACAGCGTGGCCCATATGATGCGCGGGCAACATCACGCTCTTCTGGGGTTTTGAACAGCACATAAAGTGGAGGGTCTTTATTATTACGTCCGAACCCCCCTCGTTTTTTCGTGATGGCATGCACACGCCCAAATTCCTTACGCTCGTCCTCGAAATAGTCTTCCTCGACCGACATTATCCCGCCGTACTGCCTACCACGAGAGGCGCGGTTGTATACCCTACTATTATCGTGCGTTGCCACCCCCCTCTGACAAACGCACTGACGCGGTCGCACGCGTCTGGTTCAGAGCGAGGTATTCCTAAGACCCCATGAGCTCATCGACACTATTGAACGGCAAAGTTCGCAGGTTCCTTCCCGCAAAAATTTGAGCACCCAGACCCGCAAACTGATCGTCAACCCCAGTTTTAATGGCTATTTGTAGGGTGCCATCTTCTGGAGCAACACTCCCCACACACCGCACGTTTCCCAATGACAACCTCAACTCAGACAGGTACGTACTAAAAGGCGTTCCTGCCGGGACAACCAAGTTTTGCAATGCCTGCATAACTACTGTAGGTGTCGCTGTACTCCGGTGCGTACATAAAATCGTATAACGTGCTGCAAAACGTCCGGACCTGACCGTCCAGAAGCGAACGCATCGGACACCATACCCTTTAACGCCGATACCTGAGGAGCGGTGGGACGAACAGCGCGAAGAACGTGGCGCTCGATGCATTTTCACCAACCCTTTGTCCATGATAGGAGGTGGAAGTCATCACAAGCGAGACGGAGACTGGATACAGCATCACGCAAGGCTGATGTTGTTGTTGTTGTTGTCGTTCTCACATCAACTCGCATAATCAAGTCCGTGGTCACAGGACAGGCTCCAGTCACTCTGGAGCTGAGGAATACCCTAGGGAAGAAACACAAACAACCCAAGGTGGTACACGCATATATCACATCTGATGCAATTATGCTTCCACCAGAAACATATAGAAGTGAAATCGGGAGTCAGTCTACGATGTGCCAGGTCTATACCTGGTGCATACGTCTCATTACTCGCGCCTGGAAAAATCGACTATACCGCTTGCCACCCAAGAAAGACTACCACGTATATATTACACGTAGTATCTATCATTACGCATACGCACGACAGACGCAAGTCGAGAACTTTTTTCGGAAAAAAGAAACAAAGAACAAATAAGAAGAGAAGGGAAAGGAAAGAAAAGAGAAGAAAACGTGAACTGTACCAAGTCAGAGACGTTACTGGTAGAACTAAACGGAGTAGGGGGTATGGGCATCAAAACACGTGTATCCATATCATACGCGCATATACCTTGCGTGTCGCGGTTCGTTGTTCCAAACTGGGAAGGTCATCATCCGTTTGAGTCTGAACAACTGGCGGAGCTACGATCGGTCCTGTTGTAGCAACATCACCAGCGGAATTTACATTTGCACTAACAGTCACGGGTTCAGTCACCACAGCAGAGACAACCCCGGGCCCCAAATCAGCCGTATTACGCCAGCCTACCCCTCCAGCCGGGAAAAGATCGTGACCAAAAACACAACGCCCAGTATCACCGTGACCTCTATCATAACCCAACCCAACAGCGCCGCCTTTGCTCTGACCACCGACCGTAACACCACCTGTTGGGGCTCCACCCGCCACAGCACAACCAACACTATCCTCACCACCAACGCCACCCACCAAACCACCAACTACTCCTTCCGCAACTACACGCCACTCTTCGCACCTCTTGAAACCTTGTCCCCTGGCACCTCGATGGCCTTGATGGTGCTGTCCATAATGCTGGGCATGGTGACGCTCGTCACGGGAACCTCTGCTGTGGTGGCTCCACTCGTGCCCTGGTCCGGAGAAGTTAGCATTGCCCCTTCCCGGGCCGTCCGCCCTGTGCTGGGGAGGGGGGAACTGCGGCGTGGGGGCGGGCCCGACCGGAGTCATGGAGATGATGGGGGCCGGCGAGGACTTCCCCCCCCCCACAGGTGGCGCTGACGGGGTCTCCTCCATGCATGCCAGCGCCATCCCTTGGATGTCCTAATGGGACATCCCCGGGCAAGACGCTTGTACCATCTTGTAGAGTTCAATCTGGCGTCGCATGCGCGCTACCACCGGGTCGTCACCCACTGCCTCGGGTCCCACCGCAACAGGTGTAGATGTAGGTGCCGTTGTAGTAGCCGCATGCACGGGAGGCGGCCTGGGAGGAATCGAAACAGCAGGAGCCGACGGAGTAGCAGCAGGTACAGAAATTGTCGCGGTCACTGTTGATGGTGTCACCCGTAAAGCAGCGGCGGCTGCTGCCGCAGACGAACGAGCAGCCTCCGCTGCTGCCTCCGCCGAAGAAGCAGCAGCAGCCGAAAAGGGTGCGGATGCCGCCAGGTCGCGCGCCAGGCCTACCAGAGCCTCAACGTGGCGCTGAGAGGGTTTCCACTCCCTCCTTGGCAAAGTAGGCTTGCCAGCCGCGTCGGCAGCACGGACCACCGGGACGCGCGCTGCTTCCCGTTGCGCCCGTTTGGCGTTTGTTTCCGCCGTTGCAGCTGCCACTGCCGCGGCTGCCCGGTCCAGGAGTGTCTTATGAAGTTTTTCGTCCGCCACGGCCTGGCGCAACTGATCACTGGTGGTTGCGTGTATTTCGTCAGAGGCCGCTTTATTATCTTTCCCTCGCCTCCTGCACCCGGACCTGCGCCGCCAACGTCTGCGAGATGTCCCTTTCCTCTTTTTGTGCTTTACCCCGCTGTACGACGATGTCCTGGAGTTGGCGCTCGAAGTCCCGACTTTCCCGGGCAAGGCGACGGTGCGAGGCCTCCAGGGCAGCCAGGTCGGGAGAGGCCTTCTCCTGCCGGGTTTTCGCCGCGGCGAATCCTGCTGCAGCGCCATCAATCTCCGCGCGGGAGCGGGCAAGCCTCCTCCTCAATCCCCGAATTCTGCTGCAGCGCGATCAACCTCCGCGCGGGAGCGGGCAAGCCTCCTCCTCAATCCCCGATCCCTGCCTCACGACATAAGGGGGACGTCCGCTGGAACGACCAGGGGATACCAAACAAGCTAACCTCTTTGTGGTGGTCACGGCGGGGCACGACCTAGCCTCCGGGGAGGAAGGCGCCGAATCAAAATGCGCCGCGGGTTGCCTAGGGGAGCCCGAATCAGGATCTGACCCCGTATCCAAGGGGAGCTCCGTACTGAAACATCCCATGGAACGTGCAAATGTTGAAACTTCCCATGGAACGTGCAAATGTTTCGTCGGCTGCTTCCTGTGCCGCTCATTCCGCCGCGTCCGCAGCATTTAGGGCCGCCTGCATGGCCCGCGCTCACATATCGTCGGTCTGGTAGCTGCTAAGCGTGACGGCTATGGGGGGCGCCACAGCTGCTCCCCCAAACTTGCTGGGCTCTACCGTCACCCTATGGGTGTGACCATCGTGCATTACAACTGGTACGATAGCCCCACCCGGCCCTACGGCCGTGGTCACCATTCTTGCGGTAGGATCGAAACCTACCGCCCTCATGCGGTCCTCATGCAGTCCTCATGCGACCAACCCGAGCGTGAAAACAACACGCTCAAATCCGCAACGTCTGACTCCGACGGCGGGCAATCCAACTCAGACATAGCTCTTACCGCGTCACCAAGCCCCGACACAGCAGGAGACGCGGAGGCAGCGTCTTGTCCAGGCGCCGGGCCCTTCCCCTCAGGCGAAGGGGGAACGACGGGGGAGGGCGGGGTGTCGCGCCCTCCCTTCCCACCCTTCCCAAGCGGGGAGGACAGGCGGGCTTCGGGCGATTTGGCTGCGGCAACATCCCGGTACGACATAAAACGCACAGGAAAAACCAGGAGGTATATGTGTGACGACGACATTGGCGGGGGTGTCGGGATGGGGCATGACGAAAGTACCCCATCATGCGAGGAAGAACTACCCTGACCCGAATGAGCGCTACCATCACTACCTTCCTGGCGAGCACGTGGCTTGCTCGGCAAGAAGTCCGCAAGGCTTCGGGCGGAGGGACGGGGCGGTGAATCTTTTTGGTACGAAAAATTGTGTTCGCCGGGGGTTTGTTTGCTCGCTTTTTGAGACGAAAAAATGCGTACGCGAGGAGTTTGCTGACTCGTAGTGGCAGGCGACCCGCTAGCGTGTTGCATGACCGTACTGGTGCGACACGCGGCAACGCTACCATCATGACTGCGAGGGGCGTAACGAGGCGACGACAGGCCCACACTCAACGCAGTATCCGACAGAGCCAGAGAAAGAGTAGGCGACGAGGCAGCACTAGACGGGGAAACATTATTGTGTATCATGCTACGCGTGGCTGCTTCTTGGTCAGATGCGCTACTCTTTTCATGGCGACGATGGTGCTCACGGCACTCCCTACCAGCGACATTATCCGTAGGTGTCGTCGGGCTACCGCGGGTACTCCCACCCGATGACCCAGGGCCAACCCCCTGAGTACGGCCGTCAGCGTCACGCGCCTGTGCGCGCGCCGCCCTACGTTGAGCCCTCGTGCGAGGAACGCTAAAGACAGGTCTACCCCCTGCTGATGAGCGTCCCTCTCCTTCCCCAAATTCTGCTTACCCATTTTGGTGATGAAAGAAATGCTCTCCACGCGATGAACCGAGAGTGACACAGAACTGCTCGACGACGGTCAGTTCCCTTTCAACGGCATCGTCGAGCAGTTCTGTGTCCTTCTCGTTGATCGCGTGGAGAGCATGTCTTGAAACACCAAAATGGGTAAGCAGAATTTGGGGAAGGAGAGGGACGCTCATCAGCAGGGGGTAGACCTGTCTTTAGCGTTCCTCGCACGAGGGCTCAACGTAGGGCGGCGCGCGCACAGGCGCGTGACGCTGACGGCCGTACTCAGGGGGTTGGCCCTGGGTCATCGGGCGGGAGTACCCGCGGTATAGCCCGACGACACCCACGGGTGATGAGGTCGCTGGTAGGGAGTGCCGTGAGCACCATCGTCGCCATGGAAAGATTAGCGCATCTGACCAAGAAGCAGCCACGCGTAGCATAATACACAATAATGCTTCACCGTCTAGTCCTGCCGTCGACGCCATTGAAAAGGAAAGTAGTGTTCACTGACTCCTTTGCTGAAATGCTGATGTGTGCTGGTTGCTGGTGTTCGTGGTGTCTGTACAGTGGCTCGCGATCGAGGAGAATTAACTTGTATTAGTGTCCCTACAGCAAATGGTTAGACATCAGGGAAATGACGAGACTGATCCGATGTGACTCGTTTTCCTTGCTCATTTCGCTCCGAAATGCTACATAACTCTTCCAATTTCCAATGAACACAACAGTACTTCAACAGTACCTGTAGGAAAAGCAGGCTCTCCTCAGATAACTGCTACTTAACGTCCACCTAGACTACCTTCACTAGGAAAGGCTCACTTCTTCTTGAGCTTCTCGTGATTCCTTTGTCCTTGCTCTGCCTAGCCTTGCTACTTTCGTCTCCAACTGATACTTGTTTTTTCCAGGGCTTTTCACGGCTCATGACCCGACCCGCGGGTCGGGTCAAGGGCGTTTCAAAATCTCGCGGGTCGGGTCGGGTCGGTTCATATCATTTAAAAACCTCACGGGTCGAGTCGATAGGCTTCGAAATCTCGCGGGTCGGGTCGGGTCGGGTCGGGTCAAGAGTTTCAGAATATCGCGGGTCGGGTCGCGTCGGGTCAAGAGGTTTTCAAAATCTCGCGAGTCGGGTCGGGTCATGACCCGCGAGTTGTTTTCGGCTGACCCGCGGGTCAAACCCTCGGATCTGGCCCGCGGATCCGCTTTTTTCGAACTTACAGCTGTGAGTGAGGGCCATTGCCGTGTAGGCGCCCCGCGTGTCCGACCCGCGGATCCGTACATCATACAAAACTTACCGCTTGCTGCCTCTCTCGTGCCGATGCTCCGATCATATGTCATCACAGCGTGTAGAACAGTCACCAGGCAGTTCCCCTAGCTACGCGTTCCAAGGCATACATTGTGACGCGAACCCCGTGCCGGCTGAAGCCGTAACAGTAGTAATAGTAATAATACGGTCGTACCAGTACGAAATGTGACCAAACGTAAAAAGGCGAGGGCAGTAGTCGTCGTCGAAGCACCAGCGGCAGCGGCAGCGGCAGCAGCAGCAGCAGCACTGGCAGCAGCAAGCACCAGCAGTAGACCCCGGATTCTCGCGGATCGCAGCCCCTGCTGGCAGATCCACCGCCCCAGTTGTGGGCTTGCTCCCGGAGGCGGCTCAGCTAGGCTGCTTGCCGGGGCCGGAGACTGCATAGATCACTAGCTCGCTCGTCGGGTCGCTCGTTGGGTCGACCCAGTGGTCTAGCGCTACGGGACCCGGGCGTGGGTAATTGCCCATGCGTGTGGGTTGCGATTTCTTCAATATTTTTTGCGCGCACACCACAAAATGCTGCTGCAAACAACACCGGTAGAAAGAACCATAGAACACGACATCTTGGGGAAAGTACGAGGGGCCAAGGACCAACCAACCGACCGAGGTATACATGCTTTGACCCTTGACTTTTCAACTTTGACCCGTGAGAAATGTCACGGGTCAAGTCGACCTGATCCGCATGAAACCCGCATCTCGCGGGTCACCCGGATTGTGGCGGGTCGGGTCAGGAAGATTTCAAAATCCCGCGGGTCGGGTCCGGTCGGGTCAGGAGGTTTCAAAATCTCGCGGGTCGGGTCGGGTCTGGTCAGGAGGTTTTCAAATTCTCGCGGGTCGGGTCGGGTCAAGACGTCTCGGAATTCTCACCAGTCGAATCAAGTCAGCTGACCCGACCCGACCCGACCCGACCCGACCCGCGAGATTTGACCCGACCCGTGAAAAGCCCTGGTATTTTCCTCTCTTTGAGATTACCTGGTATCCTATTTTCTCTGTGCGACAACTCATGAAAATATCACCAAACTACTGAGTTTTAGTATTCATTTTCCCGTTGCTTCCTCTCAGTTCATAATTCATCTCTTTCTGCCTTATTTCGGTGAAACCTGTCATTCTTATGAACTAAATTCCGTCGTAGAACAACTGAACAAAGAGGATAAACGGAATTTTTGCTCATGAAGAATTTGCAATCTCCCGAATCAAACATCCAGTTCTTCCTAGTTGAAATCTTCCGTCTCCAGTTTGATTACAAATGAACCCTTCTCCTATACTAATTCCTAGTAAATTTCCAATCTCACTACACATCCACTTTTTGCTGATTGGCTGGGGCTCATGGGGCCCGCGCGCGGCAGGAGTTGCCCTTTCGGACAGCCGAGATCCCATCCGGGGAGGATAGAGTGAGCGCGTTCTCCTTTCCTTCCTTCGGCATTCAACCGTCCATGCATGCACTCGTTCATTAGACTGAGTCATTCGTTTGTTCATTTTCTTCATGAATGCATTCATTAGTTCATTCATTGGTTCATGTCTTCCTTATTATCTTCGTTTACGTGATGAAAGGTGAACTTGATGCGAGTGAGGTTCGTTTCAGCTGTGCTAGGCTCCTTCCGGGGGCCTCCGGCTGCTACCAGTCTCCTGAAAAAGGTACGGTTGTACAACTGTGCGAAAAAAGCGGGGGATGGTGGAGGGAGGGGTTCTGGTAATAACCCAATCAGTCTTTTAAGGCTGGTTATGGCACCCCAAGCAAAAATTATTGGTACCGATGCCGCCCAACGGGAGGGGGGGGGGGGAGAAGACGCTAACGTATGTCCATGCGATCATGTAAGAGTATCGCTGGTTGCGCCCGAAACGAAACTGGCCCGTACAGACGCCATATGTTAGCCTAGGCGTACACACACGCCCACCCGCGCCACAAAAAGACGCGCTGCAAAAACGGAGAGGGGGTGGGAGAGTGAGGGTGTGGTTGAATTTGTTTAGCCTCTTGCCGTTTGGTGTGCTTTTGTCGAACCGCCTTAGCCAACTATATTTTGTTGTTCACGCTTTTCCCGGTTTGTCGCGCGTTTTGCGGCGTTCGCGCTTGTTTCACGTGTGTTTCTCATGTGTTTCTCATGTTTTTCGTGTTGTGTTTCATTTGTGACGCAGTGCGGGTGGTTGTGTGCTTGTGCTGTGCGTGTTTTTTTTTTGTGTGTTTCGCATGTCTCACGTTGTTGTTCTTTTGTGACACGTGCGGGTGTTTTCGGGCTTGTGCTGCCTTGCTGTCGCGACTGTGCTCTCGTGCTGACAGGAGCAAACTCTGCGCGACATCATCACCGAGCCGCGAGGCCGCACGCGCTCAATCGTCGTCACGCCAGAGGTGATACATTAGCTCTTTTGGGACCCCGTGGATAGCGATTAGAAAAACGATGATTGCGATTTTTTCAGGTGTCCACCAGAAGCGTGAGCACGCGGCAGTAGGAGTAAAATCATGCCGCGCCCTCCCGTACAAGAGTGTTTGCATTTTTGTTGTTCGGACACCATGTTATATCATCGCCAAACCACCAGTGGCCGATGCCGCAATCGTCAGTTTCCATCGTCAATTTTCCGTGTACTATAATCAATTATCAAAAGGGGTTCTTAAGACGCGTTTTATTAATATTAATTAATGTATGTTACGATAGGGTCGAGCAGTTTCTATAAAACTGTTTCAAAAACGTCAGCTGTGAGCTCGATAAAACTTCAGGGCCGATACCCGTATTTGCAAGCTGCGTAATACACCGGCCGCTCGCTCGTCGTTACCTATGTATCATTCTTTGTAGTGTATGACTCCCGTGGATGTGGCCAGGGCGCTCAAACGACAAATTATCATCAGTAGCATTAATGGTATACCACTATCTAGCAACAATACGTACTTCATCCCAACGTAGTATGCTGTTGTGATTATTTAGGCGTTTTTTTTCTATCCGGCTGGCGCGGTTCCTCAACCGAGGCACTACACAATATCGCTCCGTCTGTCTCACAATGGATTTCATCGTGTACACACTACTAGTAGTGGTAGGCTAGAATAACATGGTTTTCTCCCCTCCTTCGATGTACCTAGAAAACACGCGACCGATCTATCGCGAACAGCTTGCGAAATTCAGGTATCGACCTTCCGGAAGAACTCACAGCTCACGCCGTTGTCCTTAGTTTTTTTCAAAAACTAGGCCGTGCTACGATAGCGTTACGGAGCACGTTTTCGCGTAAAACGTTTACGATAGACCGTGCTTCCCCGACTGAGGATATACCTGGTATGATATCGTTTTTTTGTCTTAACCCCTTTAGAGCCCCCAAATCCCTCCGTATACTAACTTCAAGTAAAATTGTCCCCCAAAAAGGGTTCCAGCTGTGAAGGGGTTAAAGGGTTGTTATTGTTTTTACACCTCCGACAGATGACGATGTACTAATAGATCATCTCTAGATAATCTAGATCCTGTAACGCGTGTTACGATACTTTCTGGCTATTTTTTTTTGTGAATGACAACGCTCCGTAACACAAAATCGTCGGAATTTTCATTTTTTTTTTCGCAATATTTATAACTTTCTGGCTTTTTTTTTGTGAATGACGGCGCTCCTTAACCCGAAATCGTCGGAATTTCATTTTTTTTTTTTGCAATATTTATAACTTTCTGGCTTTTTTTTTGTGAATGACGGCGCTCCTTAACCCGAAATCGTCGGAATTTCATTTTTTTTTTCGCAATATTTATAACTTTCTGGCTTTTTTTTTTCTGAATGACGGCGCTCCTTAACCCGAAATCGTCGGAATTTCTTTTTTTTTTTCGCAATATTTATAACTTTCTGGCTTTTTTTTTTGTGAATGACGGCGCTCCTTAACCCGAAATCGTCGGAATTTCATTTTTTTTTTTCGCAATATTTATAACTTTCTGGCTTTTTTTTGTGAATGACGGCGCTCCTTAACCCGAAATCGTCGGAATTTCTTTTTTTTTTTCGCAATATTTATAACTTTCTGGCTTTTTTTTTTGTGAATGACGGCGCTCCTTAACCCGAAATCGTCGGAATTTCATTTTTTTTTTCGCAATATTTATAACTTTCTGGCTTTTTTTTTTTGTGAATGACGGCGCTCCTTAACCCAAAATCGTCGGAATTTCGTTTATTTTTCGCAATGTTTATTACTTTCTGGCTTTTTTTTTCTGAATGACGGCTTTCCTTATAGCCCAACATCGTCGGAATTTCGTTTATTTTTCGCAATATTTATCACTTTCTGGCTTTTTTTTTCCTGAATGACGGCCCTCCTTAACCCAAAATCGTCGGGATTTCATTTTTTTTTCGCAATAGTTATTTGGAACTCCCAGTCCATGAGATTTGTCGATCAGGTTGCAGTTTCGGTTTTCCTCCAAATCAGTTTTTGGGTGGGCAACAGAGATCTCCTCAAGTCAAAACCTCAGAAAAGAAACGGGTGGACCTCCACCGTAGCATGAGTCCTGTATCTGCCGTTTTCATGAAAAATGTGTAGCATCAGCCGTCGAGGCATATCTTAGTCAACCAGCTGAGGATTTTATGTCCGGATCGCCCGCACGATGTTGTGAAGGATCTGTACATGTTAAGAACATATCCAACCGAACCGAGGAAAGCATGTGCTATAGATTATGCAGATCGTACGGCGGCTCCCGCCCGGCGGTGTCATGAGCTAGATCATATAGATCGTCCCTGAAAGATCTATATCATGTAGTGAGGACAGACGATGTGTCCTCTGTCCGACGTGTGTAGTCGTTGTATATCAAGGCCATGGGGGTGTACATTTTGGGTTGTACTTTCATTTTTTATCAACGTCAGTGTTGGGGTGAGACAGACAGCTCCTCCTGATGAAACTGCATCCATGGCATGGTGTTTTTTGTTTTTCCTCGCCAGGCGGCGCGCACCAACGGGACCGGAATTCTTCGACTCTCGCGGGTGTTCGATTCGTTGGCGCATCCTCCTTCAGGGGACAGAGGGGTGGCGACCCCGCCAGTGATTCACCTGGTAACGTTTTCCTACGATCGAGGAGGTGGGAGCGAAGGCGGGGTAGGGGGACGCGGCGGGTTCACCCCCGCTCAGCCCGTGGGATCAGCTTTGAGACAGTTGTACTGGCTGTGCTCTCAGGTCAGTTGGGGACTCGTTAATCGTGTTGTCTGAGAAAATAATTGCGCCGGTGTTTTGTTGAGGGTGTTGTGAATGGGTGGGGCGGGGGGGGGGGGGGGGGGGGGGGGTTAGCGGGGGAACTGAAGGGGGGAGGATAGCAATATTCCAAGTTCTACAGTTATTGGCGACAAGCCTAGCACGCGCCCGCTTGTGCAATCTAAGAGCAGCCCGCGTTGTCCGTTTTGCTTGTATTACCATTTTGCCCGTTTCCCGTTTTGCTGACTTATCTTACTTCCTCGGCGGCCTTCTTCTGTTCGTCAGCTGTGTAGGAGCACGATGGAGGTATCTTGGGTTGCGGCGGCAGATGTGCCAAGGTTCCCTGTCAGGTGAGGGTGAGATTCGGTCATCGTCTAAATACATGCCACAATCTGGTCAGGGTTTCCACATCGTCTACCCGAATCCCCGAATAACGTTACGTAGGTAATCAATTATTCCCCTCTTACCCATCCCCAGGTTTTAATTGGGGTGTCTTGTCAGCGAAACCTCCGAGCTTTGTGTCGTCTGACTGTGTGATCGAAAACGTAAAATACCTAAAACGGTGTACCGGTGGTTTTTATACGCCAGTTTGAGGTATGCGGCGTGGTCGGTTTCAGCTATGTGTCTTCAAACGTATGTACCAGTATTGCCCTGTTGGGTACGCACGCTGACTTCCGATTTCACTTTTTTTGTTCCTTTCTGGCGGATGTACTCACGACTTGCTTCAGCTATGATATATAGTAGAAAAAACGAAAATGACACTTTCAACTGTGATACGGAATTTTTCAGGAAATTTTGATTAAAAATAGATCGTCTTTGCAAGCTGCGTGTGATACTTCGATCGCGCTTGTTACGGGGTATGTATCCACCCTCGTGAAGGATGCAGGTCGATGATATATATACGTGTACCGCTTTTGGTATTTTTTTTAATGTTCTGCCACTCCAGAGTGACTGGAGCCTGTCCTGTGCCCACGAACTTGATTTCGCGAGTTAATGTGAGAACAGAACGAAAATATTAGAAGGAATATCGAATAATCTCAAGGCCCCCAACACGACAAAATTGTACTGTACACTGACTCCAATGTCAACGGTACACCGTTTTTGTGGCACAGCGATCGTGTTTTGTATTTTAAACCCAATCACGAATTAACATGAGGACAGCAGCCACCACCGACTCCAATGTCCTCGGTTTACCGTTTTGCGGCACCGAGAACAACAGTTTATATAAATAAGGGTAGTAGATGATTTGCATCATGTCTTTCCGGATTCAGCGAGACCATATTTCGTTTATTCTCTCCCCGACTCCCTACTATTATATATATATCACAGCTTGCAAAGATGAGTTTCGACGAAATCTTCGATTCACAGCTGGAGTGTATTTTCATTTTTTATAATATGTTGAGAGTTGTATTTTCTTACGTTCCTGCGTTATTTTGTACTTGACTTGGGGGGCGGGGGGTGGAGCGGGGATTTGGAAGAGAGATGGCGAAGCTTGCGGTCGTGTTTATCTGTTCCCGTTTTCGTTGGTATTGTTTTGTGCTATTTTTGTTGTTCTTGTTTTGGTGGCTTGGTGGTGCTGCTGGCTCGGTGGTGCTGCTGCTGTTGTTGTTGTTGCTACGGCTGTTTGTCGTCGTCGTTGTGGTTGTTGTCGAAGAACGAGCCACACAAACGCAAGCAGGATTCCTACCCCCAATTGCTCAAAACACCAACAAAGCACAAAACATGATTCCCACCCCAAGTACGGAAAGCATCGACATGATTCCCACCCGCAACACACGAAGACTAGTATAGCGCGATTCCCGACACTCTTAAAAATAGCTACAGGTAAACCACACGCCCTTTTTGACGCGCATGTTACCAATAATGTCTGTCCCCTTCGCGCGCGCGTGTGTGTTTTTGCGCCTCTCCAGCCGGGGAGGGGGATCCTCGGATTATTCCCGGAAATTTTCTGGCTCTTCACAGGTCCAAACGCCCGCAGCATGGACAGAGGAGGTGAGAGAAGCAGGCACGGGGCGGTTTGGTCGGCTTACTACCCGTGTTTTATACCAGGTAACTGGTAAATATTATTCTCAATTTTTTCACAGGTCATTCGTGTATTTAATCTTTTTTGAGACTTGAGAAGAGAAAACTACGAGTGAGCAAAAAACGCTAATAATCCTCCCCTCCCCCCCTCCCGCCCCCCCTCCCTCCCCGTCGCGTCACCCTTCGATTTTCGTTGCAACTCCCATCCCTTTCCGTCCGCTATCGGAACTACGCTTTCCAATTAATCACAGATCCGGTCAATCATGGCGGGTATGATAGGACGGCCCAAACTCGACCTCGGTAGTCGGGACTTCGCGTCGTTTTTCGATTACTTCGAGATGCACAGGACGGGAAATAAGGAAGGGGCGGCTGCTTTGGCCGATGCGCGGAGCAAGAACTGAATCGAGCCTTGACGTCTTTGGCACTAAAACGTACGTTTTTGGAGATACAATACTTGGAATTAGTGTGGGATATTTTGTTTTTGCAGTTCTTAAAGGCTTGATTATTTTCAGGGCTCTTCACGGTTCATGACCCGGCCCGCGGGTCGAATCAGGAGGTTTATCAAAACCTAGTGGGTCGAGTCGGGTCGCGTCGGGTCGGTTCGAATCACCCGGACTCGACCCCAACAGGGATATAAGCGGCGTGACCCGCGAAAAGCCTTGGTTAATTCACTACCCTTTTCTATATACCGTGATTTTTTAATCCCACATGTATTTTCGAGCTGTTAGCCCCCAAAATTAATGGTGGCGGTTCTAGAGGGGTTAAATGGTCGGAAACACGTGTTGTGTTAATGTTTTCGTCAGTACTAAACCGAGATCGTTTCGTCCCGGCTCCTTCAGCTTCTGCTGCTTTGTTCTACTATGATTGTGTTTTCCCCTTGTTTTTCATCATAGGCTTTGTGTGTGCTTGTTTGCTTGCTGCAAGTGGTTTCGTGTTGGTTAGTAAGTATTTTTGTCCTGTTTTGGCTATAACCCAAGGGGAGGGGTGCGGGGAGGGGGGCGGCGGAATGTTTCCTTTTTCTTTGTTTTCCCGTGCGTATGTAAGTCAACGCCCGTATTAAAGGTCTTTTTCGATTGTCAAAAATTGTTTTCGTTGAGGGAAGCGGAGAAAAGGAACGAAGGCTTCTTGCAACTTGTGTTGTTCATTGAGTGAACGCACGGGAAAACGTGTCCGATAGGTTCTTGCGAGTTTTGCTTTTCATTGAATAAACGGGAAAAAAGATTCGAAAGACAGCCGGCGCGTGATGCGTGCGTGCTTTGGGTTCGCGATTGCGAAGAGTTTCGTTTTACGGTAGATGAACAGGAGAAAAGACGAACTATAAGCGGCGCGCGATGCGTGTGTGCCTTGGGCTCGACGTTCGAAATAGTGGAACCTGTCTTCTCATGTTGTACGGCGCGCCTTAAGTGCCGTTTAGGAGGAAATTGGGGGTGGAGGGCGGACGCATGCCAAGGAGGACTAGTTGCTCTTTTTGTTTGTCGCCAAGGACAAAATGTTTGTGTGGTTCCCCCAACTTCTGGCCGTGCCATGTTAGGAGTTTTTGTTTTTGTTTTTATTGCGAAGCAAAGATATGTGTTGCTTCCCCAACTTCTGCCGTGCTGGATGGAGTTGTGTGCGCAATTGCATGGCTTGTCGCAGATTTGAACCTAACTCATAGGGTTACACAGGAGTACTGTACCTGGTATGGCGATTGCGTTTGGTTTGGAGCTCCCAGGATCATCCGAGCTCTGTATTTATGCCAGAAAAAAACCGGGTTAGCCATCTCACCACAGCGAAAATGATTCCACACTTACTCCAAGTAGGTTTTGCCGCCAAAAACGTGGATGAAGTTCTCAAGGGGTTACAAGATGGGTTCTATGTGAAACTTTTCATGCAGTCGAGCGTTCTCTTGAGCTTGTGACACGGCCGGACGCGGTTGCTCCTTGCGAAAAGATAACGCCGATGCTTCTGTCGAAATGTGGTGATGGAGATAATCTGGGCAAGAGACAGGCAGAAATGGCACTGAGTGGCTGATGCACGCTTGTCTTCAGAGTCTTGCTGTGTACAGTATAGGTCCCTCAATAGTGCCGATATTTCCGGCCTCTGTAGTGCCGGTATAGCCAGCCGGAAACACCGGTACTATACGTAGCGGCAACCGGCACGGCTCGGCGAACTGCCACTACGAGCACTGCTTTATGCGGCTAGCAACTTTACAAGACACTTTTGCGGGCAACCGGTACTATGGAGGGGTTACTGCTGTATCCTGACATCCTCGTGGGGTGGCGGTGCATTATTTTGGCCTCCCCTTAGCGAAAAACCGCTTGGGATCTGTGTTCGGGCGCATTGGTATCCCCGTACACTGTCATGCATCATGAAATCTGGTACTTCATGATGAGGTTAGTAGCGCAGAGTCAAAACTTGGCTTCAGATACAGTAGTACTTGAGGAAACGAGGCCTTTGGCAGGAGAAGCACCATAATGAAAAACGGGCTTCTTTGATCCTCAGAGGAACTGCGCCCGGGCGACTCTACCTATGGCTGTAGTTTGCCTCTCGTGGCAGTCCACCGAGGATTGGCGTTGCAACAGCAAGACGAAAACACGGCTTCGCAAACACTGAAAAACAAACGAACGACCTCGACCCTACGATCCTCAGCAAACACCCGGCCGGGAATGCCGTGGGGATGAGATCATGAAAATTGGCAGCTGGAAGACAGTCGGTAGCCAAGTACTTCATCGGGGCCACCTCTAATAATAGTAGAAACGTGCACGATAGCAACAGAAACCGCGGTCGGAGCTACGCCGATGCCAGCGAGCTGCCACTGTCGTCCGAGTTTGAGAAAAAAGACTTCCCAGCGTGCGCGGCAAATAATCGATGCAAGGGTGCAACGTTACGAAGTTTGGGTGCGTTTACCCTGTGCCTGACGGTAAGACAGTATACATAAATGAAGTACGGGCAGGACCACTGGCTGGCGCAGGGGGCCTCATCCAATCAAATACTCCACGGTCAAGGGAGGGTTACAGGTTAACTTTACTTGACAACATTCGCTCACCAGACAAAGTTCGCCACAAAACGGTAAGTCGTGGAGATTGGATTCGGTGTACCGTAAAGGGTTGTTGGGCCTCTGGAGCTGGTTCCTTTTTCCTTACTGTACCGTAAACTGGAGTAGAAACCACCAGTCCTGTACTTTTGTATGGGTTGTGCCAGTAGTTTTCTTGGTCAGACAGTCAAGACAGCTCGGAGGTTTAGGTCTAGGTCCCAGAGAACCTCACTCAATAAACAATGAACCGAGGACAAAATCCCCCTCAAGTCCCAAAAGCGATAACCCCAATTCCCAGCTGTAAACAACCGCAAAACAGACGGAGTTCAGGTGCCAAAAAAACTAAAACTGAAAACTAAAACAAACGCAAACGCCAAACCGATTAAACCCACAACCCACCTTGTACCCCCTCCCCCCCCCGCCCCCGATCTCCATTATTGAGAATTCCACGTTGGAGAGTATTTTTTTAGGAAAACCAATCTCCGAATCCCCTGTTTTCTATTGTGAATTGTGAGTTATTGGAGGGGGGTTTAAGCACGTAAATAACTTACCTTTGATGCATTAAGCCCTCCGGGACTTCATAGGGGAGAAATAAATGCCAAGAATTACTGACGACTACAGCATCGACCGCAGGAAGCAGCCCGTGTAGGTGGAGTAAGCGATTTGCTCGGACTGCATTAAGTGGAAGGAGCTGTGCGACACCGCGGGGTGCCGCAGCATGATGATACTCGTACTGCTGCATAATCTGCCTAGACGCTTGATAAGTGGTCGTACACAATCGTTGTCTTTTTGGTCGCTACACATATACTACATGGATCCCCAACAGGTTAAGAGCCCGGAATCACGAAGACAGACGGACGTTGCCGCTCAGCTTGAGAATTGACAACTACCACTCTGGGCGGCAATGAAATGATGATTGGTGTACTACAGTAATATGAAAAAAAATCCAAGAACGGTGCTTATGTTTCCGTCCTGACTGGTACTCAGCACATATCTGGTGATCTCTAAACTTGTTTGTGCCGTTTCAACGTCCTACTGCTAGCGAGAAAGACATTTCGTGCCCGCAGTTTTTAGTACGAAAAGTCCTTCTCCCATGAATGGATCTCCAAGCAGTTAAGAGCCCGGAATCGCGAAGCAGGCAGACGTTGCCGTTCACCTTGAGAATAGACAACTACCACTCTGGACGGCAATACAAGGATCGTTCGTGTACTAGTACGAAAATCCAAAAACGGTCCTTATGTTTCCGTCCTGACTGGTACTCAACATATACATACCTGGAAATCCCTCAACTTGCGCCGTTTCAACGTTCTACTGCTTCCAACTGCCCACCTACGAATGTGTACAGCCTGAAGCTGCCAAACTGCCTATCAATGGTTGTCGTTTCCCCCAGTGTTCACACGGTACTAGAACAGTACCAGAACATAATAGGGTACTGCAGCAGTACCAGACCAGAGTACGGTACATACGAAGACATACCTGAATAGGGTACGGTGCTCACACAGCCAGAGAATAGAGTACGGCACCATACAACAGTAGTACCAGAAAATCGCATAGCACCAGAAAAGTGCCATAACAGACTTCGGGTGACAAGGTCGACAACCGGCCGTTATATTACATCAATACATCCACATTGTACTTGTACCAGAGTTCGGCACGAAATCGGCACACCTGATACCAAATTGTCAACTTGGCCAATACCACTACCGCCGTAGTCTACTGTACAAACCGTCAAATTGACCAATACTGCTACTGCCGCAGTCGAATGTACGATAAGAACAATATTTCAAGAGTCCCCATAAAAGCACCGAGTAAGGTTTGAACAATCTAATTGCTATGCCACCAGCAGCAAAATACGCCGAAAAGTACCCGCGACATATATGCAACATTCTATACAAAAACAAGACCGTGCCTCCTCCAAACCGACATCATCGTCAAAACCATGAATCAACCGGCACGAGCCATTGCTACAGGAGGAGTGATATTACTATACCATCACGACAATGCTCAAAGTGGGTAGCCGTCTAACGACCCTATAAAGACGAGAGCATAGCGGAAGAAGAGACACAAAGAACACCACACTTAAAAACAAAAACACAAACACAGCGTCAATCTCTCGACCACGTCGTAACCAGAAAACCGCGGGCACAAAACGTACTTATCTACTGTACTATGTAACACTGTTCTACTGCGACCAACCCAGCGACTAACCCAGCGACTACCTTAGGTCTGCTCACATTTTCGGCAAGAAACCCCCACTCGCTCGCGTTTAGCGTGCGTTTGCTGATTTACACGCTACGCCCCTCCCATGAAGAATGGGGTCCCCCCTTACCCACCGTTCCACTCTGACGGTGACCCCCGACACAAGAACGCCTACTTACCTATACCAATAATTATCTATACCAATACCAATAATTATGTATACCAATAAACCGTGGTTTGTCAGCTACTGTGTGTGCGGAGGCCGCAACTACGTCTACGGACAAACAAATCCATCTTCGCTCTACAGAAGGCTTCCCTAATGGGATGGGGGGGGGGGGGGGGATTCATTGTCATCCATGACCGTAATCCTATGACCATGAACCCTCGCATCCCTATGATGCAGGGACGGAGCACGCCGGGTTATCACCGACCAGGCAGACATTGCTTGCACCAAACGCGAATAATCGTGATGCGTTAGACGAGTCACATGAAGGGTGAGCCGCACCCTGCTAAGAACCGATTGTAAGGTGGACTTAGGCACGTTGTGCGTACTCTCTTAAAGATGGATGGCAGGGTCGACTTACTCGGGAATAGCGGGGGGGGTGTACCAATAAACATGCATGGTCGTGATCTTACGACCGCGGACCCTCGCATCCCTACAGCGCCGGAACGGAGCACGTCGGGTTTTCGCCGACCGACACCGTTGGCACCAAGCGCGAAACGCCGCGAGGTGTTCGGAGAGTCGCACAAGGGTGAGCTGCATCCTACCAAGAACCGATGGTGAGGCGGACTTCGGCACGTTATGCGTACTTTCTTGCATATGGATGACAGCTTCCAATGACTTTATATATTTTCCGGTGGTGACCACCTCCAGCGACACCAACGGGTATACTACGAAGTTTCCTCGTGGATGCATGACGATGGACACGCTACGCGATAAGATCATCCCCCTTGCGCGGAGTTAAGGTTCTACACATTCTACACGCACACAATATGATCCAACTCGATTTACCATCGCGGGTGCCGCCTGAAAAAACAAACAGGTTATGTCTAGCTCACGCAGTAGGTGGCATGTTTTGTAGCGTCGTTGCCAACCGGCGCTAACCCCTGGGGAGGGAATTATTGGGGAAAAAGTTAAGCCGCACGCAGCCAAACTTGCCTATTGAGGAATATGTTAAGCCGCATGCGGTACAACTTGCCTATTGGGGGAAGAAACTAAGCCGCACGCGGTCAAACTTGCCTATTAGGGGAATAACTTAAGCCGCGCGCGGTCGAAATTGCCTACCGGGGGGGGAACTACGCCGTACGCGGTCGAACTTGCCTATTGGAGGAAGAAGTTAAGCCTCACGCGGTCGAGCTTGTCTATTGGGGGAGGAAATTAAGCCACACGCGGCCGCATTGGTCGAACAACCGGAGCAAAGGCTTGCTGCAGAAACACCGCGCGCAGAACCAATTTTTCCGCCTGGCTCACGTTAATTCAATCGAGTAGCCACGATAGCGTCCAACCATCTTCTCCAAAGAACTACGGTCGATAGCCTCGTTTTACACCTCTTTGAGGAGCGCTACCGCAAACGCAACCGGTCAAACTGCATCACGCTCAGCAACCGCAAATGTCTGTAAGTTAAGCCGCACGCGGTCGAACTTGCCTATTGGGGAAGAAGTTAAGTCGCACGCGGTCGAATTTTCCTATTGGGGTAGGACGTTAAGTCGCACGCGGCCGAACTGGTCGAACGACCGGAGCAAAGGCTTGCTGCAGAAACATCGAGCACA
Organism: Undaria pinnatifida; assembly: GCA_012845835.1. Lineage (NCBI taxonomy): Eukaryota > Phaeophyceae > Laminariales > Alariaceae > Undaria > Undaria pinnatifida. The sequence goes on along the minus strand of JABAKD010000002.1, from coordinate 12,668,195 downwards.
AAACCAAATCTCCGCTTGGCACACCTTGATGCGCCCCATGGGGTGACCACGGAAACTTCCCACCATTTTCTCCAAGGACCTACGGTTGATCGCCTCGTTCTCCACCTCGTTGACGAGCGTTACCGCAAACGCGAAACGGTCAAACTGCATCGCGTTCAGCATCCGCAAGGACTTATTCTTTCTCGAGTCGTTCAGTTTTACCCCCGTTAGCTGAGCGCACGAATCGAGGCCGCCATATTTCTGGAGGCAATCAGCGCCATGACCAACCTCCCGCGCGGCGTCCGGCGCATAGTAAGGCCCAGCGGTATCTCCGTTGTAGGGGTGCGGTTGTCGTGCCGTCACCCCTCTCGAACTGTGGTCATCCTGTGGCGGTGCGATGTTGAACGAGAGCCCGAACCCAGCTACCTTGCCATCCTCGTCCGCGCTTTCTCCGGGGTTGCCGTGGGCCAGCTGAATCTGGAGGGCCTTCACACGGTGCACTGCCGCCCCAAAGCACGCTCCGGAGCGCACAGCACGCACTGTCAAAAACGGGCGCATACAGGTGGCGCATCGTGTGATTTCGGGAAATTCTTGTACTTCGCGGTGGTCAGGGGGCATTGACACAGTCCACGGCCACCCGAAAGCACGCTCCGGAGCGCACAGTGGGCACTGCAAAAAGGCGGGTGTCATGTGGGTGGCATGACCTCATTTTCGGAAAAAAATTACGGCAGTCGTCGGCATCAGATATATCGATTGCATTATTTAGTATTCCCAAGAGGAGTCGGAGCACATAGCACCTTCAAAGGCGGGCAAGGGTGACTGGCATGTGGTGAGTTCGGAAAAAATCAAGAGTAGTCCTTGCTATCAGAGCTACGGTTGGTTGGGGTACTACCCACTGGCCCACAAAGTCACTCGACTTTGTAGGAGAGAGGGTAGAACCGTATAACCAACAGTTACCGTTAGCATCTAGCTTTCCCACCAAGGCTTGTACAGATGCGCGAACGGATCGAGACCCCTTCTCCGCATTCCCATCACTACTATATGGGATACGCTAACGAAACGGGTATTGGGAGTTGGCCAACACGTGGTTCCGGCATTGGAAGAGAGGTTATTCCGGCTCTTCCCCGCCCTCCCCAATAACCCTGCCCTAACACTGCCGCTAGGAAGTTAGTTAGTCCGGAATATTTCGGGCAGTAAACAAATTACCTCTAGCATGTGATCTGATTTTTTCAAGAAACGTTCTAAAGTTGTCCACACTGAATATTTTGTGTTGAGTGATGGGGGAGAATAACAAACACCTTTGGCACTGAGCCGTGATCTACTGCGACAGGAGGAGTTACACTTTTGCGCCCCAAAACAAATCCTTGACGTGGCTCCTCCACTCAGGATCTACCCTACCCAATGTGTCTCCCTCTACCATAAAAATTACAATTATTATATATTTTATATTTTTATCCTCCGGCGGATGTGGAAAAATGAAGCTTAAGCTCACCTTACATCCACGTATTTTCATGCACGCCGTGTTCCAATCTAACACAACTATATTCGCGATCCAGAGCTAGCTGGCGTATCCTTCAGTTCCCGTGCTAGCAAAAATAATCATGTCTTAAGTAGTAAGGACTCAAAAATCTTCAGCACCCCTCCTATATGGAGTTGTTCATATTATTCCAACTTGCTCATTTGTGCACGTCATGTATACTTTACACGATATCTAGCTCATGGGATTGGGTATCATTTAGCTTACATGACACTTTTCTTAATCAACCGCCGATTGTTGGGCGAGTTACAGAGGTTCTCTAGTAGAGTTTCAGCAACGAATAGGTGCTACCTCTGCCGCCGTGCGTCCCACTACGAATTCAACTGAGCGGTGCACCGCAGGGCGAATCATACGCCACCAACATTAGCAGCATCGCCCTCGGCTGTCGCTATCGGGAATGGCAGGGATAGAAAGCCAACTCTCGAGCGCCGGCATCAACTACGAGGCCGGCAGCGACATTTTCCAAGATTCGAACACACGACTTTGACGGTGGACGCCTGTCGACAACCCGTAGAGAGGTATTGCTTGGGCGTGCACGTATATTTATATCATACCTGCTCTCTCTTTGCAGCGGTCGTCGTCGGGGAGCAGCTTTGCCGCGATGAATTCCTCCTTCGCCTGATTGTGATCGTGGGCACAGTTAGAGAGGGAACAAAAAGGGCAAGAGAAAAAAAGCTCACATCGGTCAGATCACGACCTACATCATCTAGACCATATACTGTGGATCCTTCAACCCCAAATCATGTACGCGCCTATTCGAACACAGAATACCCGTCAATATTTGACAAACCCAGGATCCGCCGCAACGTTTTACCCGATTTCAATTTTATATGTTTCTGGCGGAGGCATAAATTGCGTCAGCTGTGATGTATGCGTGTACCACCTTTGGTTCGTGTTTTTTCTCCGGGGTGTTCCTCAGCTCCAGAGTGACTGGAACCTGTCCTGTGACCACGGACTTGATTAGGCGAGTTAATGTGAGAACAACAACAACCCTACACCTTGTCGTAGCCTGAATCTCAATCCCGGAGTCATTCCACCATAGGAGTTGCGGTTTTTGGGCCAAAATGTAATGACCGGTTAAGCTGTTCAAGTGTGGAAGTATCGGTTAGTCATTATCAAGTAATTTTACGACTATCTTTGCTTTAGGGCTAGCGCATAGAAATGTTGGTCGGCTTGCGCGAACGAATGTCTTCGATGTCACGTCTCGGGTAAGATATTGAGCTCCTCATGCTAGGAACTCAGAAACTTCTGCCGCATCCCTAGTGCGGAACGCCTCCCTCCGCTTATGACTAAGGCTGGGTTTCACTACCGAGCTTAGGGTCCGTATCCCACCCCCAACCGGAACTTAAACTCCATGTTGTTGGTGTAGCGTACCAAAACATTATCTTCCTGTTCTTATCGCGAAACCGACCCCCCCCCCCAAAAAAAAAACTCTCGCGAGTAGCTCTGGTCCAACATAGGCCCTAAAAGGGACCCCGCCTACAATAGCCTTGGCCCGATCAGAAACACATCCGCTGAGTCCCCACATGCCGAAACATAGAGTGTCTGACAAGAACACACCCACCTTGGAGTAGGCCAAAATCGTGGCTTCTGCTCGAATCCCCTCGTCGCCTCGCCGGGGCTGACACAGTTCCCCGGAGAACGGAGGCAGCAACGGCACCTCCCCGGTGGTAGAACCAAGCGCTGCCGCGAGCACGCGCGCCGAAAACGCGATATACGCCAAAACGCTGCTCATTAAATCAGCGACATCTCCCTCCTCCTCTCCCTCAACACTCGTTGATGGATCCGCGACACTCGCTGGCGGGGGTGGGCTCCTCCCGCCATGTCGCCCCCTGGCCCCTGCTGAGTTCAGAGGTACAGATGTGCTTCTCGGTGTGGATCCTCGTGGTTCCCTGCCAACCTGGCCCTGGGCTCCTGTTGGGTTCAGAGGTATACGTGTGCTTCTCCGTGTAGGCCCTGGTGTGCCCGCCGCCCCACGCCGGGTCCGGGCTCCTGCTGAGTTCAGAGGTATAGCTACGTTTTTTCGTGTAGACCCCAACCCGCGAGGAGATCCCAGAGGACGGCCCCCTACGCCACAGCCATCATCTGTACCCTCTCGGAGGGGTACACCACCATCAGCAGCTACGCCGTCTTTCAGTAGTGCGGCGAGCGCGGTTAAGCGCGTGTGGAGCACTGCAACCACCTCGAACAGGCTGACCGAGAAGTGGCTCTTGCGGTGTAACTCCCGAAAGCAGGACCGCGCAAGATCCACGAACCGCGTAGCGCTAGCGATAGCGTTGGGGCTGTCCCGCCTAGCCTCATTCCTAGCAGAAACGTCGAGGAGCTGGCCGAAATCAAGGCGCTGCTGCGCCGAGGGGAACGGCTCCGCGTCACGAAGAGCATTGTACACGTTCTCTTGGGTGCATTTTTCCTCGGGAACGGGCTGCTGCTGCCCGGATTGCTCCTCGACGACGTCCAGCGAGGAGCGGGCCTTTAGTGTCGCTAGCGAAGGGATGTTTACTGTTGTCTGCATGCTGTCAGCATTACCCTCGCGTATCTGCATGTTGTTGACATTAGCCTCGCCCATCCTCGGAAGGGCTCCTTCGTCTGGGGCCGCGCTGGGACAGCGTGCGTGGAGGATCGGTCCGAGACGGCACATGATGTCTGTGTTGACGAGGATGGGCAAGTGCTGCATTTTCAACAAACGAGGGGTTCCGGGAAACGGCAGTTTGTATGCAAAGGGTGAAACGGTATTAGCGGGGGGCGCAGGGCAGGGCTACACACTCCGCTGCTTGATGCATGCCTATGGATGGGCACTAGCGCGACGCCGCTATTCTGCCAGGAGTACTGCGTCCTCATTTGCTTTCACTTGTGGTGCAGTAACAGCTACTGCGCTGCACTTTTAGCTACTGCACCCCATACAGATTTGCGTTGTGGTGCATTATCAGCTTGGCCACACTCGCGGGTCTCGAAGCACGAAGCAAAAATATGAGACAAACGTGATGGGGCCATGTCGACTGTTACAAGTGTTAAACACTACTGTTTGATTCATGCGTAAGGAGGCGGGCATGCCCTACGGTTAAGATATCATTCACCTATTTTCTTGTTCGATATACGACATCCTTCAGCTGTGTATGTGTATCAAACTGGTTTGTTTACACCACTTTTCCTGGGGTGCCCTTCCACTTCAGCGTAATTGGAGCTTGTTTTGTGACCACAGACTAGACTGTGGCGATGAGGTCATGTGCCAACAACAACAACCAGCAACAGCAACACCACAACCCCCAACTGGTCCACCTTGTGATGCAAGACCAACTCGGCCACATCCGCAGGGGCAGAAGCGCCCAGCTGAAACATGTGACACGTCTGGACTCCGTCGACAGCGAACTGCCCCTCGACGCCGGACGTCAACGACAACCCCCTGTCCAAGAAGAACTTGGCGCAGTCCTCCTTCCCGTGGTGCGTCGTCTGCCAATAGTCCCACACCCTCTCGAAAAGTTCTCGAAATAGAGCCACGGTGGGGTACCTGGGAGCGGAGGGAGACCAACTTGAGACGCGTATCACGACAGCGGTGGCACTTTTGGGCCAAAAGAGCCACCTGGTATGACTGACGGGGGCTCCTCCTCAACCAAAAAAAAAATCAGCGTTCTTGGAATCTCCTTTGTGATACACACTACTAGTAGTATTCTCCTTTAGAGCTGCATATATCTTTTGAAGACAATCTACTTGAAAATTCGACCGGGTTCATATTTTGCAGTCGTAACAGGGTCATTACAACCGATTTTGAGGTCTAGGTACAGGGACGAATACGCGACAGGATCAAGCGTATCCCGATGCATCCAAAGAGAGCGTGCAGCGAGCATCACCCTGCTGCTCGTGTGTCGCACAACTTCCTACATAGGTTAATACCGGTACACATTCCCTATCTCAGCAAACCGGGCTTCTTCGTCTTGTCGATGCCGTAATCGTCAGTTTTTGTTTTTCATTTTTTCCTTCTCAAGTCTTAAAAGGGTTAAGCGCGTATATAGGCCCTTCGGGTTGTTCATCGGGTTGAAATTTTTCATTTTTTTCTCAAACTCCGTTTTTGGGCGGGAGCGGTGAAGAGCCTCTGAAAAATTACGCGCACAATCCCCCTACGGTAGCATGCGTCACAAAAACGTGAATGCATCGCCTGTCCGACCCCAAGTCCACACAACCATCTCACCCGACGATACATTTTGTTGTACCGCCACAAAATCGTAAATGCAGCACGCGGTAGAAACCTACATACACACAACATCATCAACATTATCGCGAATACAGCCATGCGGAATAAATCTCACTGGCTCATTTCCGGTCGTTTAAGCAACAAACATTAACTGTCACCGTACAGGACCTTGACACACTAGATGATGCATGCCACACGCGGAATGAAAAAACTCACCGCTCAGCTCCCGGACTCTCAGGCTTGAAACATTTACTATACAGGACCTCTAGTTCCTCCATCCCCATGCGGCCCACCAACTCCTTCAGCGTCAATCCCCCGCCCTGTTCCTCCACGTACTCTCTAAGCGCAGCGCCATTGCCCGCCTCTACATCCCCACTGCGCGGTGCGGGTCCCCGCTCAGGAACCTTGAGAATGTTGGACTTCCGGTTTTGCGGGCAATACGCCACAGGGGTGTTGTAAGAGAACTGGAGGCGTCTGCTGAACACCATGGGAGACAGCATGCTCAACGCGAGCCAGACCGCGTTACGGTCTATGTCGATGACGTGCTCATCGCGCTGATTGAGGTACTTCTCGAAGTTGATGCTCACGTCCAGCTCGCTGCAGCGATGCCAGGAGGTTACCAGAGGGTAGAACCCGTGGACAACGCTTGAAAAGGCGTAGGGGTGGTCGGTGAGGGCCTCGTATGCCAGGTAGACGTCGAGTAGTTTTTTCACCAAGAAGTCGTTCGTAAGGGCTCTGTATAGCGCGCGGTACCGCCCGAGACAGAAGAAGGCAGAAGGAACAACAGTCAGCAGTCAGGACAACCTCTATACTTCACGAAGGCATACACACCCCATAGCACGTGCGATCGTAGTATCACACAAAGCTTGCTGTCTGCGAAACTCTCGGTCTCACAGCTGAGGTGTATTTTCAACTTTTGCTGGTATTATTTAACGCTGCCGCCGATTATTCAATGTAAGCACTGGATCAGATTAGGCCTCCTGCCCCGAAGCATTGGCGTCGACCGTGGTAAACCACCGCGTTGAGCGCGCGCTCAACAAGGCGAACATCTACGCCTGCACGAAGTATTCGTTAAGGTAGCAATTCAATTGACATGATTGGGCGTTTTGAATATTATAATTTGGCATAACTACGCCTCTTTTCGAGCAAAAACGAACCTAATGGGGGGGGGGGGGATGGTAGCATATTTGTTTTATGCGCCTTTTCCAGCAAAACACACAAAAAAATAGGGGGGAAAGTAGCAGAATGGGTGTACCCGCAATGCACATGTTCTTGCCTACTCACCTGCTGACAAAGGAGTTCGCTTCCATCCATTCCCAATCGTCGGCCAAAGGGGCGAGAATATTCTGCCACGCGTTGGTGATGGGCGTGCCGCTTTGCACCGCTCGCCGAATCGCGATAAGGTAAGAAATGTGCACGGCCAGCTTTTCGCCGAAAACGAAAAAGCCGCTTTCTCGCCAGTCGTCGCCCGTCACTCCTTCCGTCCCACACTTCGAGCACCCCTTGATGCCGATCTCCACTGCAACAAGGTTGGGCCCCTGAAGATTACAGACCGATGAAGAGATAGAAGACAACATTGGACAGATCATGATCTAGATCTGTACAAGTTATACCAAGGATAATATATCACACATTCGGACAGACCATGATCTAGATCATCTGTACATGCTATGCCAAGCGTAATGTATCAAATATTCGGACAGATCATGATCTAGAGAGATAGACCACATCGGACAGATCATGATCTAGATCATATGTACATGCTTTACTAAGTATAATGTATCACATATTCGGATAGATCATGATCTAGGGAGATAAACCACATCGGGCAGATCATCATCCAGATCATCTGTACATGCCATACCAAGTAAAATTTATTACATCCTGGAACAGATCATGATCTAGAGAGGTAGATCACATCGGACAGATCATCATCCAGATCATCTAGATCCTACAATCGCCGCTATAAAATGTTGTGAAAGAGTAGATCACCATCCACATCACGTAGATCCTACTTGCACATTTGCCGCTACGATATGTAGTGCAAGAGCCGTATCAAACAGGTCCCCCCCGTCAAGCATGTGCGCATGAGCAAACGTCATGCAAATCCCACCCAGCAAAAATCTAGATTGTAGATCGTATGAATCAGGCTTTTATCTGCCCCGAAAAACCTAGATCGTGAACTGGGCATATCATCTGTGCGCTGTGTGCGCGTATGAAACCATGGAATTATGATGTGGTGACGGGCCGCCTATTTTTCATGCAGCTGACTATTGGGTGATGTAGGATATTGATGCATTCTACATGAGGGGTGCACGTAAAGTCGATGGGGTCTCTTACATGAGGAGAGCTCTATACCTCACTCAAAAAAACTGAGTTTGGGAATCGCTGCACGATTAACCCGATGAACTAACCCACGGCGTACGAACAGAGCGAATACTATGGTAAGCACAACTGGACTACGTAGTTCCTCCGCTAAGGACCCCTATCAAGCCACTTTTGGATTGGCCAAAAACTGGTATTCGTATCGTAGCATGCCCCAGGTAACGCACACTGTTTATTTCCATGGGCTTTTCGTGGGCCAGGTCATTTCTCGCGGGTCGGATCGGGCCAGGGTGACCCGTGGTAGTTGAATCCCTCCTGACTCGCCCCGACCCGACCCGACTCGTGAGGTTTCGGACACCTCCTGACCCGACCCGACTCGAACCGCGACATCATGGAAACCTCCTGACCCGACCCGTGGGACGGCGGGTCGGGTCAGGAGGTTTTGTGAAAAGCCCTGTTTATTTTTCATCGCGAGCTCCAACACCAGAGCAACAACACTCGACAGCAAAACACCTTCCTCACCGGAACCAAAGCCGTCGCGTTCACATTCCGCAAAGTCTGGAACGGGCCGTCGCACACCTCGCAAACATCCTCAAGGCAGGACAAGACGCTGCCCTCCCTCAACAGGCCGCGCTTTCCCGCCTGCGACAAGTGCGGGATAGGGTTAACCGGAAACTTAACCGCTCCCCAAATCTTCAACAGCTGGTTAACCTTCGTCATGAACAGCGACTTGTTGCGTTTCCACTCCCCCTTCCCCGTGCCCATCTCCTCCCCCCCCGGATCAACACCGCCTCCTCCTGTGTCGTCGTCGTCGGAGTTGGCGGGTCCCGTGCCGCCACAAACCCTGCCCAGTACAGCTAGCGCTACGATGTGGGTGTGCAGACATATTTTTCCCTCGTGCTTCGCTGTGCCGCACGGTCGCCCTTTATACGCCTGAATTCCACATAAGGGATCAAAAAAAGAGGGCAACAGAGAAGGTGTCGGGTAAGGATGCGTCAGAAACAGTTGCAACACCACATCGAATACGCTTGCACTCACGAAAAGGGTCGGAAAGGGGGCAGGAGAGGGGGAGGGGGCGTAGTATCTTCCGCCATGGCCGTCGTCGTGTGGTCGTAGAGGGGGGGGTGCGCGCTCGTTTGTTGCTTGCCTTAAGCATTTGACCATTGACCACACATCCCTTTCGAGAAAGAGCCCCGTTCCTACTCCCAATAGAGACACTTGCTACCCCCAAAGAGGCACCTCCAACATCTGGGCGCTCACTAGGTTTTGGGGGCGAGAGAACACTCGTACCTAAAAATAAATTCAGAACCTCTACACGCCCAAGCTCGCAAGGGTTGGGAACGCGGAAAGAGAGGGGGTTTCAGGTAAGGAGGCGTCAACATCAGTAGCACAAAATGATGCTTTCCTGCCAAAACAACGTTGCTTTTGCCTGCCCGGCGTAATCCTTTCAAAATTGCCCCCTAGTTTTTGTTGACAAAAACATATTTTTATATAAACTACGATTACGCCTGCAGCAACGGAAGGGATACCGGTTGCTGCTGCACGACCTACTAGGCGGGCCGAGTTTCGTCGTCGTGTCATTCACACGCCACTCCCACCTCATGCGGGGCACAGACTACGGGCACAATCACGTTTCGCCGTCGTGCTTTCACACGCGATTCTTACATGTCATCGCAGACTACGATACCAAACGCGGATCCGACACGAGATATGATTTCGTCGCAGATTACGACACCGTTACCGCTGATAACAAAAAGAGACAGTTCACCTCGCACATGAAGCTCGGAGGAGGAACAGCAGTGTCCCTCCTCCTACTCTCTGAGGCCGCCGATCGCTTCGTTCCAGCTCCAGCCGCCGGTGCAACATCCGCGTTTCGAACGTGCGCCCAAGTGCCCGAAACGCACTGATTGTCCGCGTGGTACACGGCATACGACTGAGTATCCCCTAATCGCACCACCAGGGGAACACCATCTTTCAGCGCAGCTTGCGCCAGTCTAGAAATAGCGGACGCGTCATTTTGACCCAAGCATCCCCGGGTTCGTGCTTGGTCGACAAGGGCTTGCAACCCTCCCCCGTTCCCTTCCCCTTTCCCTTTCCCTTCTTCTTCGCCGAAGACGATAGCCTCGGCTTCAGGGATGTCTGATTTAGGGGCCTTGGCGTCCTCTCCAAGAACAGCCGTAGCGTGCTCGCAGCGGTCAGCTGTAGTCTGCTCGTCGGCGCTACCGTCGCCCGCCTGTGCAGAGACACTGGACACACAAATATACAAGAAACAGCATCAGTTTAGCGCCATTGATGGAAACTTGCGTTAACAGTCTAATATACACATTCAGACTTCCTACAGGCTGCCGACAACCATCGTCTCGTGGTATTACAGTTAGTACGTACTGAACAGGTCCACTATACAAGTACAGAAGTAGATTCGAGAGCTTTGCGTCGTTGGCCATAGCTTACTGGTGTTGACCACCCACCCACAAGGCGGACGTGCCGATCGACTATCCTTGACCCAAAGCACGAGCGCCTCCATCCGGACCCTACGTTAAGCCACACTTGGGTGCACCCTACATCATAAAATTACCAGACGTTGAGACCAAAGGAGCGACGGTGGCATATTTGGTGGTGTATATTGTTTCAACCGACCAACTGTTTACCCTGTTTACCTCGTCCCGCCCCGTGTCGGAAACAAGTAAACCGGGCATGAAGAATTGCATTCCACCGTAGTACAGTGCCAGCATGTTTCCCTAGGGTATTCTGCCACTCCAGATTAATTCACGCCTGTTTTCTGGCAACGGACTAGAATGTACTGATGAGCTACCGCGAGAAGACAGCAGCAACAGTAGCACCACCGCCAACAACAACAGCACCAACAACAGCACCGCCAACAACAACAGCACCAACAACAGCACCACCACCAACAACAGCACCACCACCAACAACAGCACCACCACCAACAACAGCACCACCAACACTACCACCAACACCAACACCAACACCAACACCAATACCAACACCAACACCACCAGCACCACCGCCAACAACAACAACAACAACAACAACAACAACAACAACAGCAGCAGCAACGACAACAAAGACTCACGGTTGGCACTGCCTGCCGCTGCAGAACACGGCGCAGGTTTCGGAGTCGTTCGGCTTGGCCTTAACCGTGACCACAACACGGCATTGACGGGTGCTAGACGAAACAGAGAACTGCTGGTCAACTCCCGTTGCCCTTTCACTCTCGGAAAAACGAGTGACTGGGAACTTGAAGATGGTCGCGGGAAACTTGTTATTGGCCGCTCGCGTGAGGCATCTTCGTCGTGCATAGCCGGCTGGGGCTCGGTCCGATTTTTTCGCCTTTCTCGCCCTCTTCTTTTTGCACCTGTGTGAAAACAGTGCATACAAAATAAAAAGTCGTGCGCGATTAACAGTCGTGCGCGAAAAAATGGTGTGCGAAAAGTAGTGTGCGAACACAAGCGTGCACAAATATTTCACTCCATGTAACCGATGTACCCAGGGCACAGGACACGATAGAAATTGCTCCTTCTGAGGGTGGTCACATAACGCCTGTACAGCTGGAAACCCGTTTATGGGACAAAATACTTGTGATTAGTATAGGCAGGAGTTTTAGGGCTCTAAACGGGTTAAGGATTTCTATATACCCTACCCAAAATACATACCAGGTATATTTCGGACAAAAATGAAAGCGTTACTCCAACGAACGAATCCCACGGCCGGGGTATACATAATTTCATATCGCCAAACAAAAATGAAAATTTGGACGATTTTGGGTTAAGGGGGCGCCGTCATTCAGAAAACAGTTCAGGAAAAAAGTGCTGATACCTCTTTCGTACCACCCGTCCCACGTACCCTGGTATGTGGTATATGGTATCCTTCTTATGCTAATAGTTCCGCTATAACCGTACTCAAGTGTCGTGTCCATGTCTGTATATGCGTACGCGCAGCTAGTTGAGGGCCACGAGGAATGAAAAGCGTTCGATAGCGAGAGCTACGGCAAGACACAGAATAAAATTTTCGGGGGCTATTCCTCGCCCGAGGAGCTTTCCTATACCCCACTTAAAAACTGGCTTCAAAGAAGAGAACAAGGCCTAACTCGATGAAAAATCAATCCCATTTGTATGTGTAATATTATATGGTAAAACGTAGGACGGCATTTCCAACGGCACTGGGTGGTTTTTCTCATTCGAGGGGGCCTGTCAGCCGGGAACAAAAATGACGAAAACAGTCCACCACTGCTATCCTAGCACGCACCCCTTTGAGGTCGCGAGGAAAAAAAAAAACGAGGAAACAACAAATATTATAACTCACGCGTGACATCCGCACCCTTGCTTCAGATGAGGTTCGCAGCAGCAGCACGAGAACGTCTCCTTGTCCTGGTTGTTCACGTGGGTGTGGCGCCGACATTGCCATTTCGGACACTTGATGTCGACAGAGCAAATCGACGCAGGGGGGTACCTTTCCCTCGGAACCCCACAGCACCAGCTGCACTTCGACAGCGTCTTCCCCTCCGGCACAGCGATCGGGAGAAGTGACACGCCATTGTCGTCATTGTCCACCTCCTCCTCTGCCTTCTCTTCCGCCTCTTCCTCCTCCTCCTCCTCCTCCTCTTCTTCCGCCTCTTCCTCGTCCTCTTCCTCCTCTTCCCGCTTATCCTTCTCCTCCTCTTCTCCCTCCGCCCCCTCCCCGCGCTCTCTCTCCTCTCCGCCCTCCTCCTCCTTGTCACACAGCATCGGCCTGGTCCTGTCGCTTTCCCCCTTCTCCTCTCCCTCCGCCCCCTCCCCCTCTCCCTCCTCCCCCTCCTCTTCACACAGTAGCGGCTTTTGCTTGTCACCGCAATCTCTGGCACCGGTCGTTGCACGATTTCGGGAAGCCGACGGTGAAACAGATGCTGCTCCTGCAGCCCTCCCACCACCCACGCCAAGCACGCGGGTATGTCTACCCGCTTGGTGAAGATCAGCCGCCGTGCCGGTCGACGCGGGCGGGCGTAGCTGCCGTGGCATACCCGCAAACGCCCCCCTGCCACCTCCGTCATGGTTGTACCACGCGCCAAAACCCGCGAGTTGCTGCACGCTGCTGCTAGTAGTGCCTCCAATGGCCCCGGCGTTTGCAGTGTTCTGCGGTTGGGCAGCGCGCATCGCAGGCGATGATGATGATGATGCTGGCGGCGCCGCTCCCGCCCCCACCCCGACCCCCACCCCCACCACCCCCGCCTCTGCCCCTGCCCCTACCCCCGAAACTTGCTGTGGTGACCGTCCGCCCACTCGCAAGACAAAATTTCTCGCGTCGGCCAGATTGAAGGCCTTTCTTGGCATGCCACCACTACCAAGCGTTCCAAATGCGCCGCCTCCTACCACTGCTGCTATTGGTGGTGCTGGGCCCAACAAAGCCGGTGAGACCGCCCCGCAAAGCATTGGCGACCTCGGCGCATCGCCCCCACCGACACGATCGCTTTCGGCGACAGGTCTCGAGAGGGAAATTGTTGGCATGCCGCAACTACGCACTCCAACATAGCTGCTCCCTGCCGTTGGTGGGGGTGGGGGTGGCAATAGAGTCAACGAGACCGCCCCGCATATCATCGGCGATCGCGGCGCATCGCCCGCACCGACGCGGTTGCTATCAGCGACAGGTCTCGGGAGGGAAATTTTTGGCATGCCCTCACCACGCGCGGCAATGCCGCTGCCCCCTGCCACTGCTGCTGGTGCTGCGCCCAATAAATTTGATGGGACCGCCCCGCAAATCATTGGTGATCTCGGCGCATCGCCCCCCCCGACACGGCTGCTTTCGAGAACAGGCCCCGTAACAGAAACTCTTGCCATGCCACTACCACGCGTGCCAACATCGCTGCTCCTTGCCACTGCCGCTGGTGCTGCTGATGCTGTGCCTAATAGAGCCGATGAGGCCGCCCCACAAATCATGGGTGATCTTGGCGGGTCGCCCCCGCCGACACGGTTGCTTTCGGCAACGTCTCTCGGGACAAAACCTCTTGGCATGCCACCACCACGCCCTCCAATATCGCTGCCCGTTGCCACCGCTGCTGTAGCTGCTGCTGATACTGCTGCTACGGCCAATGGAGTCGACGAGACCGCCCCACAGATCATTGGCGATCTCGGCGCAACACGGTTGCTCTCGCCGACAGGTCCCGCGAAGGAAATTCTTGGCATGCCACCACCTCGCGCTCCAACACCGTCGCTCCTTGCCACAGCTGCTGGTGCTGGTGCTGCTGTGCGCAATAATGTCGACGAAGCCGCCCTGCAAATCACTGGCGATCTTAGCGCATCCCCTCCACCGACACGATCGCTTTCACCGACGGGTTCCTGGGGGGATACTCTTGCCATGCCATCACCACGCGCTCCAACATCGCTGCCCCCTGCCACCGCTGATGCTGGAGCTGCTGTGGCCGGAACCGCCCCGCAAACCGATGGCGACCTAGGCCCATTGCCGCCACCGGCACGGTTGCTTTGAACAACAGGCCCCGGGAGGGAAACTCTTGGCATTCCACCACCACGCGCTCCAATATCGCTGCCCTCTGCCACAGCTGCTGCTGCTGTGCCCAATTCAGCCGATGAGACCGCCCCGCAAATGGTTGGCGATCTCGGCGCATCGTCCTCCCCGACACGTCTACGTTCGGTGGCAGGTCTCGGGAGGGAAAGCTTTGGCATGCCACCACCACGCCGTCCAACATCTCTGCTCCCTGCAACTGTTACGGCTCCTGCGGCCGTTGTTGTGCTCAACAGAGTCGATGAGACCGCCCCGCAAACCATTGGCGATTTCGGCGCATCGCCCTTACTGACACCGTTGCTTTCGGCGACAGCTCTCCGAAAAGAACCTCTCAGCATGCCACCACCACGCGCTCCAACATCGCTGTCCCCTGGCATTGCTGGTGCTGGTGCTGTCGGTGCTATGCCAGGGGCCGCCCCGCAAGTCACCGGTGATCTCGGTGCATCGCTTCCACCACCACGGTTGCTTTCGACGACAGGCTCCGGGAGGGACACCCTTGGCATACCATCACCACGCGCTCCAACACCCCTGCCCCTTGCCACGGCTGACGCTGCTGCTGCTGCTGCTGCTGCTGCTGCTGCTGTGCCGGGGACCGCCCCGCAAATCGTTGGCGATGGCGGCGCATCGCCCCCACAGACACGATTGTTTTCGGCGACAGGGCCCGGAAGGGAAACTCTTGGAATACCACCATCACGCGCTCCAACATCGCGGCCCCCTGCCACAGCTGATGCTGCTGCTGTTCCCAATTCAGTAAATGAGACCGCCCCGCAAAGCATTGGTGATCTCGGCGCATCGCCCCCGCCGACACATTTGCTTGAGGAGGCACGTCTCGGGAGGGAAATTCTTGGCATGCCACCACCTCGCGTGCCAACATCGCTGCCCCTTGCCAATGCTGCTGATACTACTGTTGTTTTTCCCAGTAGAGTCGATGAGTCCGCCCGGCATATCACCGGCGATCTCTGCGTATTACCCCCACTGACGCGGTTGCTTCCGGTGATAGATACCGGGAGGGAAATTCTTGGCATTCTACCACCACGTGCTCCAACATCGTTGCCTCCTGCCACTGCTGTGGCTGCTGCTGCTGGAGCTGCTACTGGTGGTACTGGTGGTGGTGTGCCTAATAGAGCCAATGACACCGCCCCGCAAACCATTGGCGATCTCGGCGCACCGCCCTCATCGCCCCGTTTTTTTTTGGCGACAGGCCCCGGGCGGGAAATGCTTGGCCTTCCACCACCACGCTCTCCAACATCGCTGCCCCCTGTCCCTGCTGCTGCTGTGCCCACTACAGTCGATGAGACGGCCCCGCAAACCATTGGCGATCTCACCGCATCGTCCCCACCGACACAGTCGCTTTCGGCGACAGGTTTCGGCACGCCACCACCCCGCACCCTAGCATCGCTGCCCCCTGCCGCTGTTGTTGTTGCTGCTGTGCCCAATAGAGACGATGATACCGCCCCGCAAAGCATTGGCGATCTCGGCGCATCACCGCCACCGACACGTTTGCTTTCGGCGACAGATCCCGGTGGGCATGGTGGGGAGCCGGAATCACTACTACTACGGTGGGCGTTGACGTCCGGTACAGCAGGAGCATCGCCTGACGGTGCGGGGCGTTTCGCCGGGAGTATCGACAGCCTACTCTGATCATCTGCACCGTGTTGTTCATGTGGTTGTGATCGCATAATGAAAGGGCGAGAGCTATACGCTCCTGCCTGCTGGCGAGGGCTTCCTCTCGGCCCGGATGACGCCTCGCTGCCGATACCGTCATCAGATGCACCACTCCTGTTGCTGCTGAAATGCCTCACAAAGAACGCCGGACCGTGGCGGAGCCGCGGCTGCTGCTGCGAACAAATTGGAGAACCACCGTTGCCTATACCGGCAGCGAGCAATATTTCTTGGCGAACAGATGCATCACTCCGTCTCTTCTGCTCACCGTCCACGGGCCCGGTGGTTGCTGCTGCATCAGCCACCGCGCCAGCTGACGCCCGCTGCTGCTGCTGCTGCTGCTGCTGCGGTTGCGTCAAGTTGGGGGCGCCGTGGTCTAGTCCAGCAGTGTGCAATATAGTTTGTCGCACAGAGGCATCGCTGCTTCTCTGCCGACCGAGCGCGAGCACGGTGGTCGTCGGGCCGGGAGATGCAGCACGCCCATTCGCAGGAGATCGTTGACGTTGCTCCATCGTGGTGGGGTGCTTGCTACGCTGTAGAGCACCCTACCCTCGCTACAGCATAGCGCGCTCTTTGTTGTTGGTGTCCAGCTTCCTCGTACCTGCGCATAGCGTATTGAATTTCCACCCACTAGCCAATCAGCGCTTAGAACCTTTTTTATGAAGAACTTGCAAAATACAGAACCACCTGAATGCTATGATTTCATTGGCAGATATTTTTTCTCCGCTGACGTTTCAGCATCGCCCATTGGTCAATTCGCCGAACCAATATGGCTTCCGTATCTACCGTAACTCTCTGTGCAGCCCCACGCAGGCATGCACTGCGGCATGTCTCTTCCCACCCAGCACTCGGTAGCTCTCTCGCTGCTGTTGGAGGGTCAGGGTGCTCTGAAGCGCGTCATGGCTCAACAGCCTCCCGATCCAAGGGCCGGGCCCGTGGATGTCGACGAGCAGAGGGTTAGTAAAGAGCCATGCCATCCATCTTCACCAATCCCGCCCACAAGTGATATTGCTGCCGGTGGTGCTTGGAGCAATTCGCAGCAGCTGCAGCAACAGCAACAGCAACAGCAGCAACAGCAGCAACAGCAGCAGGAGGAGGAGGAGAAGACGGAGGGGGATGAGAAGGGGTTAGTACCCGGCTCCGCTGATGTTGCTAATGGCGCTTTGAGCTATTCGGGGCAGCAGCAGCGGCAGCAGCAGCAGCAGCAGCAGCAAGAGGAGGAGGGGGGAGCACCCGACTCCGCTGCTGCTGCACCTTGCCGCGCTTCTGCTTCCGACCCCGCTGTCGGTACAGAGCCAGAACGATCGCTCTCTTCGACATCCCAGCAGCAGCAGCTGCAGCAGCAGAAGGAGCACTACCAGCAGCAGGTGGGGGGGTCGGAAGAAGCGCCTGACTCTTCCGCTGTTGCTGCACCGTCCAGTGGTGTTGCTTCCGGCCCCGCTGTCGGCACGGTGGTGCCAGGGCGGTCGGTCTATAGGACGTCCCACCAGCAGGAGAAGGAGGAGAAGGAGGAAGCACCCGACTCCTCCTCTGCTGCTACTGCTGCCTCCCCTGCTCCTGCTGCTGCTGCATCGTCCAGTGCTCCTGCTTCCGGCCCCACTGTCAGCACAGGGCCAGTGCGGTCGCTCCCTGGGACGCCCAATCAACAGCAGCAGCAGGCTGCGGAGGAGGAGGAGGAGGAGAAAGAGGAGGAAACACCCGACTCCGCTACTGCTGCCCCATCCAGTGTTCCTTCTTCCGGCCCCGCTGTCGGCACCGGGCTAGGGCGGTCGCTCTCTTGCACGTCCCAGCCGCAACAGCAGCAGCAGCAGAAGGAAACTCCCGATCCCCGCCTTAGCCGTGCTCGTAGTGAGCTTCCACCAGCGAAGCGCTCCGCTCCGCCAAGCATGTCCGAATCGAGCATCGGCAGCAACGGCGGCGGTACGGCGGGAAGCGGCGACTACGTTCGAGGGTTCAAAAGACTCGCGGCCATGATCCCCGGCCCGCTGCCGCTGGGCCCGCCACCACCTGCAGCAGCAGCGGCAGCAGCGGTGGCACACGGCGACAGAAACAGCAGTGGTGATCTCCAACGGTCAGCGTGGAACAGGCTCATGGCCTGGCGGGACGCAGCAGCAACAGCAGCAACAGCAGCCTACGACCACGGCTTCAAGAATGGCAGTGGTTCGGGGTCGCTGACGAGTTACGGGGAAAGGACGGCGATCCCGCCCCCGTCTACAACCTCGTCGATGTTGCCGACCTCCTCGTCGACTGGCTCGCGTCTTGCGCAAGCGGATGATCCTCGACCACGGCACGATTTCGGTGTTGCGGCGACATCACCGCCACCATCAGCTACCGCCGCGGCCACAGAGAGCACCGTCGCAGTGGGTACCGGGGTCAACAACATCAGCCGCGCACCATATCCCCTGGGAGCAGCGGAGGCTTTAGATTCGCGTGTGCGCCGCAGCAGCAGCGGCCAAGGCCGTGATGCGGGGGGGTCGTATTCCCCGGGGAGCCACCCGGCAGGCTACGTACCCGGGTGGTCACATTCCGGTGTTTCGAGTGCAATGGTCGGTGCTGTCGGTGGTGGACTGCGACCGATTGCCCCCGCACTCCCCACCGAGGCCCACCAGTGGGGCACCCAGCAGTGGAACGCTTATTTCGCAGCGACTCAAGCATTCGGTGTCGCCCCAAATTCCGCGGCTGCGGCTTTTGGAGGGCCCCAAGGTTTCCTTTCGTTTCCCGGCCGATGGGGTGGCGGGATCAACCATGCTGGAGGTGGCGGCCCCATAGAAAACCCGGGAAGCATGCTTAGCGGTGCAGAAGGGGCTGAGGAGGAGGACGAGGACTCGGAGGACGAAAGAGTTAAAGTTCCGCTTGTACCTGCGGATATCCCTCCCGGAAGGGACCTCAACTCCAGTCCCTGGTGCTGTGGTAGCGGTACTCGCGAGGTGGGGAAGGCAGGGGAGCCTGCGCTGCTTTGCGACACGCCGCAATGCAAGAAGTGGATGTGCCACGCGTGCCGCACTGAAAAAAAGCGCGGTAACGGGTGTACGATGTTTGTGTGCTGCCAGTGTGTGGTGGTGTTGGGGGGGACGTGCTGGTGCCACAGGTGAGCTTCCTCGAGTATATGGCGTTGCGGTTTGTTGCCTTTCGTGCTTCTTTGGTATTTTGTTTGTGGCAACCTCAACAAGACTTCTGTAAATAGGACGTGTCTTTGACGCGTTAGACGATTATAAATTAACACACTACGGTAGGTGTACAACGTTTGGGCGCGCGTGCTGCAGCTGAAGCAAGGAGGAGAGTCTTACGCGTGAGTAGAACACCTAACCTCGGTGCTTCGCGCGGCTATTCACCTGTCTGTACGAATTACAGTTTATGCCTGTACTCGCTAAATACTTCGTGTTGAAAACGTTAAAATGGTGGCGGAACTACAGTACTGTACCTGGTGTAATATTGCAGCAGAAGATTCATGCTACGGGGTGAACACAGGTTTCTCGATGCTCTTTGGTTGAGGAGATTTTTCCTCGACCTAAACGTGTCTTTTAATGAACAAAAAATTAAAGTTCAACTCGATGAAAATCCCATGCCCTAGGTAGACACATGTACATATATATATATCCATATATATATAAATATAGTCGCAAACACAAAGGACATTATAAATATATTGGCAAACACAAAGGACATTGCAACGGCATTGGGTGAGCTCTCAGTTGAGGCCCAGTCAGTCCAAAATGTTTTTTGCCGAAAAGCGAACACAAAGGACATTGTAACGACATTGGGTAGGCTCTCAGTTGAGGCTCAGTCAGTCCAAAATGTACTGGTTGTCAAAAGGTGCTGCCCGTGCCGTAGCACGTTCCAGTAGCAGTATGGAGTCAGGCAGAGTCAAAGTCTGTCTGCGGTTTGCTGCTGTGCAACGTGGACTGAAGGGTATTTTATTTGGTCCATAGTTTGTTCAATAAGATGTGTCTACGTCAATCGGGAACCTAGACCACATGTGTGGATATCCAATCGTCGCGTAGCGCAGCAGATACTGGCAGGAATGAGGGGACGCCGGCGATAGTGCTATACGAAACGCACGAAAATCGTATCTGACACTGCCATAGATTTCTTTCGGTTTCTGGAATTGTTTTCACCTTTATAGCCACGAGCTGTGCCTACCAAGAACAGCTTTTTACTTCGTCCGTTCATATCTCATGAACGACGACGAAATAGCCGGAGACTCACAGGTGACGTCATTATAATAATTTTATAGAATAGCCGGAGCTGAGCGTATCCTCTTGATCGACCAATCAAAGCAGTCCTGAACGTGTGTGTTGCGTACTGAATGGGCGCGTTCGTGCAATTGGTTGTTGAGATTATTGAGTTTTTCAGAGGAACCCGTTTTTTTAAATCGTTTTTTATGCTGCGGAACAAAAATTGCCAGCAAACCCCTAGCAAACCCTCAGTTTCGGAGGGAATCGCACTGTGGGATTCTCACACCAATTTGTATTGTTTTGGCCTGGATTTTGTATGAGCCTTTTTTTCGGCGAAGACAAACAGAGTTCTTACTGCACCGCGTAAATGTTGTTTTGTGTTCGTCAATGTTGGTCAAAACAATTTTCGGTCATTGTAAAAGTACCTTAGCTCCCGAAAAAAAAAAATGGTGGAGTTTTGGGAAGACTATAATGGAACACGTGTCAAGTTTTCAGATCAAATTTTGGTAAACTGGACTGAGAATGTGCGTGACCAACTAAAAAAGCTATTTTTGACTGGCGCTAGCTCCTACTCGTACCAGATACCACTATGGACGGAATTGAATGACCGCCTGATACTCAGATTTATACCCGAAGGTCTCTACATTTATGTCCAGAGTGGTACATGGCAAGGACTGTTGGCAGCGCTGTCATGTCTGTGACTACCCGCCTTTCAGAGTTCACAACGCTGTCGTTGATTTCATCAAACGAAGAGTGTGTGAACACGACATTGCGCCGCGTCTAATCCAAGACCTGCTTGAGAATTTTCAAGCCGATGTTGTCCAAGATGGCTGGAGAAATCGCTTTTTTCCGGAATTCTGGAAAATTTCAAAAAGTAATTCTATTAAATTGGGTCCATGCGCGACCGTTCAGGCAAAGTTTGGCTGGGATCTTCGGGAATTTCAAACTTTGGCCTTCCATTGTCACCGGTCTCACAGCCGCTTTCTATAAAAATGAACACGAAACTTCAGCTGCGGAATTGGTAATTTCGTCGAAACTCATGTTTGGAAGCTGCGTGCGACACTACAATCGAGCGTGTTACAGAGTTAAATTTGAGACAGAAAGTTCTCCGAGACGTAAATCGGAAAGCACGAAGTAGATACATAAAGGTGTTCATAATGAAAGCCATGAGAGTCCGCAAACACAAGCAACCTCTCACGCCCTAGGGCATGGATCGAGATGAACTCTTCAGCGCTGTCACCTACACTCATGTAGCCTTGTCCGGAACGAAGAGGAGTGACCATGGGTTGTCTCTACCTCGAGATCGAAGGTCGATCGTGTTTGGTGGGCAGTGTTGGTCAAGGCTCGATGAAAAATACACAAATTGACCTGTTGGACCACATGACCAATAAAAGAGCCAGAAAAAAAACAAATAATCATTTTTCCCCCATAGCGACGTTACCCGGAACCTTTCAGCAAATAACCCCCCAAAAAAATTGGAAACTTTTTGGCCAAACTATCGGCCTTCCATTGTCATCATTCTGAGCTCTCGAAAAAATGTCAAGTTGTTCGTGGTAGAACAGCATGAGCATGTCGAGGTTGCGGTGGGCGTGGGAAGCTCAACTGCTACCCGTATTTGAGGTACGAAACCACCCCGGGTGATAATATTGCGCGTTTTGCTTTTTTTTCATCACCTGGAGTGGTTGGGTTCGTGTGATCGAGTGGTGCCTAAGGGTACCCAGGCAATAAGAGACGATTTTCATTTAAGTTATTTATTTATTTATTTATCACCGGGGGGTGGTTTCTTGTGGTGGGATGGTAGCTAAGAGAAGGGAGCGGGTGGGTGGGAGAAACCGTAACAGTAGGCCTATCCTCTTGTCAAGGCTTGTCAATTGACAGCGGGCAGTATCATACCGTCCGCTCGTGTGCCTCTGCTATGCTTGCACAGCTATGCACGAGATGCGAGATGCACGCGACAAGAGTGGGCACATGTTTTCTCTTCTCCTTGCCTCTGATCATAATAATCTACGTACGTCCGTGGAGCCCATGACTGCCAGAGGTCAATTATGTATGTTCGTACAACTGAAATCTCATTTGTTCTGTGAACTTGATATAGTATACATGTTGCTTAAAATACGGTACTAGTGGATGTCACGTCTTGTTTCTGCTTTGTTTGTTTGTTTTGTTTCGGTGTTCTGGCTTGCCTGTTTTTTGCTCTCGTGTTCGTTGCGGTTGGCATCCCGCATTGCCAAATCACATTGCTGCATTTGCGATGTGTGGATCTGCCTCGTAGTTTGCGACCACAGAGCTCGTCTTTGTAGGAGGCATGGGCCCTGACGCTTGTTGTGCTGAATGAGATGGGTTGGAGATACAAATTTAACGTGCACAACACATGTACTGACACCATGAGCCACTTTTTTCGCCGCACCAATGTGTACACGACAGGCGTTTTGCAAAAACACAAAAACTCTCCTCGCTGGTAATAAGACTATGTATGACAATCTTTAGCGTTCCACAGCCGTCAGACGTCGGCCCCCTCAAAACGGGTTTTACTGTTTCCGTGCACAGTTTGATTATATTATTCAATCCCGAACGTCTTTGTGTCACCTTGTTCACCTTGGTACTAGCTATAGCACTAAGGGGAGTCGCCGAGCTATATGTTATTCATGAGGACATACGCCCCCCGCAACGCGCGCGATCGGAGTATCACACACAGCTTGCAAAGATGAGTTTCGACGAAATCTTCGACCTCACAGCTGGAGTGCATTTTTATTTTATTTTTAAATACCGAAATGAGGCAATCATGCAGGTGTCCGCGATGAAAGTTCGACGTGAAGAAACCTGCCGTATCAGTCATACCGTGTGGAGAATGGGGTAAAAAATTGCAGTGTTCGAAATGAGCCGAGGCGGACACCTCAATAATATATCACTCCATTTTCGCACACCATTTTCCAAAACTGTTTTTCCCTCGGGTGCACAGTGAAGAAGGTATGAACGGGGGGGGAATGTCGAACCATGCCGGCTTAGATGCAACTGGACTATTACGGTGGGAAATTCGTTTTTGTCATACCCCAACTTTGGCTCAGCAAAAATAGGAAAATGTGTAGGTTTTTGTGTTCATCGGACGCGTACTATGATAGAGGTGCACAATTTTTTCTTTCTTAGTACTACCCCTCAATTTGGGAGCTTAAGACCGATCCGAAAAACTGATTTGGAGAAAAATCAAAACTGCTACCGGAGAAAAAATGTCATGGCCTATTATAGGTACACAACAAGAACCACGCCCAAAAAATGGGCGTATTTTCGACGATTTTGGGTTAAGGAGCCCCGTCATTCAGAAACCATTTCAGCCAAAAAAAGGTATACCTATATCGTAGCACGCGTCATCGGGTCATCCCACGCTAGGGGTGCAGCAGATTCTAAGAAGTTTCTGAGTTCCTATTAATAACACGAGGAGCTAGCTCAATATCTCACCAGAGACATAATGCCGAAGACATTCGTTCGCGCTATCCGGCGACCAATATTTCTATGCGCTAGTCCTAATACAAGTACTTCGAAGCATGTACCCGTGAAATGACTTGATCAGTGATTATC
This sequence comes from Undaria pinnatifida, assembly GCA_012845835.1. Classification (NCBI taxonomy): domain Eukaryota; class Phaeophyceae; order Laminariales; family Alariaceae; genus Undaria; species Undaria pinnatifida. The sequence goes on along the minus strand of JABAKD010000002.1, from coordinate 12,644,245 downwards.
CGATAGTTCCACACTTGAGGAGCTCAACCGCTCAGAAGGCCCAAAAAGGGCAACTGCTGTGATCCCCGGTAGTAACGCCTCCAGCTCTTTTGTCTTTCTCCGCCGCACCATGTCTTGACTACATTTTCGCACAGCATTTTCTACCTTAGAACGTTTTTTTTCGCTCAGGTGCACGCGCCTCTTGCCGAAAGCCGGATTAGATGCGTCTGAAACGACGCGTTCAGTTAGTTTTTTTTTTGTCACCTCCGTACCATGTTTTCGCCCCTTTTCGCACACCATGTTCCATTTTCGGACACTTTCTTTTCGCTCAGATGCACCACTTACCAAGCCGGATTAGATGCTGCTGAACTAATGCCTTCATTTTCCGCTCATTTTTTCTATTTTCGGAGCCATGCTTTCTTGCTCAAAGGCGCACGCACCTCTTACCAAGATGCAGCTGAAGTAACGCCTCCAACTATCTCTTGTCACCGCGCCAAACTATATGTTTACCTCCATTTTTGGCCCGCTATTTTCGGGCACTGTTTTCGCTCAGGTGCTCAGTTAAGAGGACAAGAAGGACGAAAAGATCGAACCAAGCCATAGCCGGCTTTGTACGGCCTGGCGGCGTGGCGCAAACGGGCAACAAGAAGTTTCGGGCGACCGTGTTCAAGTTCCCGGTCACTTCTGCTTCAGAAAATATAACGGGAGTTGTTGAGCAGCAGTTTTCTGTTTCTTCTACCACTCGCCAGCGCCGCGTTGTCGTCACCGTGAGGACGAAGCTCGAGGACCCCGCAAGCTGCACTGTTTCCTGCAGCGGCAGGCAGTGCCAACCGTGAGTTCGTCATTCGTGTTCGTCGGATAGAATTGGTGTGTTACATGGTGCGATTGTCGTTATTATAGGGTTATGTTCTACGGTGAAATGCGTTTTTGTTGGATATTATAGTGTGCTAAGGTTGACTCCAATTATTGCAGTATAGTATGTTGAGGTGCCTTACAGTTCTTAATGCCCGGTTTAGTTGTTTCTGAGGCCGTGCGGGGCGGTGCGGTGCGATGCGGGGCGGAGCGGGGCAAGACCGTTGTTAATCTTGGTTGTCGCCACACTTAGGGCACAGCCGTCTGTGCTCCTCTGGCCCATACGGCCTGCATCGTCGCATAAAGTTCTACTTGCGTAGCATAAGCTCAAGTGGCTTGGGGCACATACGCACAGAGGAGCTGTTGCTTAGGGTCGGGGATACTCGGTCGGCCATGTGCGTCTTGCGGAATGCGACCGAGACGAGCGAGATTCCTTCCATTCACCCCTTAGGGCGGGAACAAAGAAAATATCGAAAAAAGTGACGATCTAACTAATACAGCTCGGTCAAATGAAGCAGCCCAAACGGCCTGGATCCCGAGCCCCCTGGATCCCGAACCGCCTGGATCCCAAACCGCCTGGATCCCGAACCGCCTGGATCCCGAACCGCCTGGATCCCGAACCGCCTGGATCCCGAACCGCCTGGATCCCGAACCGCCTGGATCCCGAACCGCCTGGATCCCGAACCGCCTGGATCCAGAACCGCCTGGATCCCGAACCGCCTGGATCCCGAACCGTCTGGATCCCGAACCGCCTGGATCCCGAACCGCCTGGATCCCGAACCGCCTGGATCCCGAACCGCCTGGATAGCGGACGTGTCCGAACCGCAATGCAAGAAGCTGTACCGCGCGCGCACATCCTGTTGCTGATACATGCTCGTGCTGCGTCCTGCAAGCTCTTCCTGGAAGGTTGATACGGTCGCGGTTCTCGCGAGTTTGGTCGATGTAAATGGAATATTTTGTGGGTCTCTTACCCACAGGGTACCAGCTGCTTTGATATGCTGCGGCAGCAATTATGCTGTTTTTTTGTTTTTGGTGGATGTAATTGGGCCCCCCTTAATATTTTGATCATACTAACTGCGGCCGTTTCGTGTATCTTGTCGCGCAGTTCTTCGGCGCAGGCGGCCGGCGGTAGCGGTAGCGAGCAGACTAACGCTGACCGATGCGAGCACGCCATAGCAGTTCTTGGAGACGGCGGCACGGCCCCGAGATCGGGCTTTCCTGAAGCCGAGGTTGTCGCCTTGGGGGAAGAAGGGGAAGGATTAGGGTTAAGGATAAAAAGCCTTGCTAACCAAGCGCAATCCCGGGGAGTTTTCGGGCCCAAAGCTGCGGCCTCCATTTTGAGACTGGCGCAAGCGGCGCTGGAAGATGGCTTTCCCCTTGTGGTGCGCTTGGGGGATACCCAGATTTACGCCGTGTACCACGCGGGCGACAAGTACGTTTCTGGGAGTTGGGGTCACGTGCGGACGGCTAATGTCGCGTCGGGAGATGGGATGAAGCGGGTGGCAGCGCAGAATAAGAGGAGAGCTGCTACTGTTTCTCCAAGTTTCATGTGCAAGGTGACTAAATGGGAGGGGGAGGGGGGCGTGTTCGTGGCAGCGTCGGTGTGGTGGATTGTGATGCGCATGAAGTGTAGGAGTCGTGTGTGAAACGAAGCAATCTGCGTCCTCCGAGTTTCATTTCCAAGGTAAACGTCAAATATCTGTTTTGGGGTCGTGGCAGAAAGGGTGGTGTCGTTTGTGATGCGTACGAGGTGGGATTCGCGTATGGTGTAGCAGTTTGCGACGCACAAGAGGCAAAAAGTCGTTGTTGCAGAGTAGGAAGAGCACTGCTGCTGTTCCTCCTCCGAGTTTCGTGTGCAAGGTAAACGTCTAATGTTTGTTTTGGGTTCGTGGCATCGATGTGTATTCTAACGGTGATACGTGTATTATAATGGTGATAACTGGTAGGTATGATGCATTAGTTATATAAAGGGAGGTAGATACGTATTCATGTGAGTACACGCAGGGAAAGGAGAATGGAATGGATGAGAATGGTGGTATTCGGTGCATTGTGCGAATTATCAACTTTTGAGTTTTAGATTGAAGTATGCTCTGCTCGTTGTGGTGTTCGGTGTATTGTGCGAATTCTCAACTTTTGACTTTTAGCTTGAAGTGTGCTCTGCTCGTTGTCGGAAAGCAAGTGAAATGCATTGGGGGCACCCGATTCAAGAGCCTCTCGGTACAGGCCAGTGTTACCACTCTTATCTCCGTGCCGCTCTTATCTCAGATCGGGTATACAGAGTGCACCCCGATTTATGCGCGCCCAGGATAAGAGCGTTCGAGACTTAAGAGCGCTCTAATCGGCATGTGCTGCCTATGCTAAAAGCTATTTGTTTCCCACGACAGATAAGAGCAATGTGTAGTTAAGAGCGCTTGTTTCGGCTTGTCACGGGGCGCTCTTAAATCGGGGTACCCACCGTCATTTAATACCAGGTGCAATATAGGTTTTGGTATAGGCGTTACAATCATATACAGGTTTTGGTATAGACGTCACAAGGCGTGCCAAGCCGATATAACCGCTCTTAACCCCGTTTTTTCTTGAGATGGGCGCTCTTAAATCGGGTACCACACTGAAGTGACGGTGGTGGGGTAATCTGTGATACGCGTGGGGTAGGGTTGACGTATGACAACACGACGACAAAACTTGGTTGCCCGTAGTCTGCTGTGATGTGCACGTTAGGTAGGATTCGCTAGTGAAAACACGACCACAAACTCGACTGTACGTGATGCGCATTGCTGTGTTGATACGATTAGCGCGTGAAAAAAACATAGACCACACTTGACCCGCTCAGTAGGGCGTTCAGCAGCAACAGGACTAGGCTACTGAAGCATCTTCTTTCAATGCAACAACAGCGTTGCACTTATGGGAATTTCATATTCTGCTATTGATTTTGGCGCATCCTTCCCCAAAACCCCCTCTCCCGCCCCGTTTCCGATCCCCTCTCATGACCTCAGGTGAATTTTGTTTACGCCTAATCAAGTTTTCCCGCCCCCTCTGCTGCCTTCTTTCTGAGCCCTTTGCGTAATGTTGGGTGATCAGACAGCGGCCGTGTGGCACGACCAGACCCGAGAAAGAAAAGTGACCGCAAACCCGCAATACACCACTTCAGTTCATTGTTTTTGAGGCGCTTGTGATCTGTTTATAAACAGATCTTCCTGAAAAAAAGTCTGTTCGATTACAGTGACATGCCGTACCACCCAAGTTCACACTACCTTATCAGAACATACATGACACCCCGCCCAACTTTTTTCTAGACCTACGTCCATTGAGCTAGCAACGCGTTTGGCTCAATAGGGGCGTTTTTAAGGGCGTACAGTCCACCTCGTTGCGCACACTGTGATGGGGCAGCGTTCATTTTGCAGTAGAAATAGTGTTGAACAAACAGGGCACGCAACAACAGCATTTCATTTGCCGAAAAGCCTTACCGGGTATCCTGCTTATTGACTATGGCGCACCCTTTCCCGAACCCCTCTCTCCCACCCCCTTTCCGGCCTCTCTATTCCCGAACCCCCCCCTTACCACCGCCCCCTCTTCGATCTCTTCATTCCCTAACCCCCCTGCTCTGTCCCTTTTCCGACCCTTCCTCGTGTGAATATAGGCAAATAGAGAGCGGCCGTGTGGCAAATTCAGGTACGGGGGGAATACGTGTCCGCACACCGACATCGTGGCGCTCGCTGTCATGGGCAGCGATTATGGCGGCGCGGCACCCGCCAACTCAGAAAGCGACGACAGAAGAGGAGGAGGAGGACAAGGAGGAGGACGAGGGGGAGGAGGAAGAGGAGAGAGAATAGGAGGAGGAAGAGGAAGTGGTGTTGATTCGAGGGGGGAGGGGGTGCGCACGGGCAAGGGGGAATGGAAGCGCAACCAGCCGCTGTTCGTGCAGAAGGTTAAGCGGCTGCTGAAAATCTGGGGAGCTATCAAATTCCCCGTTAACCCTATCCCGCACCTGTCGCCGGCGGGAAAGCGTGGCCTCTTGAGGGAGGGCAGGGTGTTTTCCTGCCTGGAGGATGTTTGCACGATGTGCGACGGCCCGTACTCTGCCTTGCGGAATTTAACCGCGACAGCCTTGATCCCGGTGAGGGAGGTAAACTGGATAGTGTGTTGTTGTCTTGTTGGAGTCTGCATTTGAACCAGTCAAGTGGGTGGTGATGTTGGTTGTTGTGTTTGAGTCTGCGATGAACCAGTAGTGTACCGTACACAGTCTTGCGGAATGTGGGTGTGACAGCTCTGATTCCGGTGAGAGAGGGTTACTCTCTGGTGGATGGTGTTGTTGTCGTGTTGGATTTGCGTGCCGGGAGGTGTAAAAATTCAAATCCATCTACACTAGATAGTTTGGAGGCATATCGTTTGTTGCAACTGTCAGAGAATGGTGCCACTGTTATTCTGCATCCCGAAGTCAACGAGTTATCTTGCGGGATGTAAGACGCGGCAGCTTTGATTCCGGTGAGAACATTTCCGGTCGAGTAGGCGGGGGTGTTGTCGAGCTGCAGTCTGCGATGAACCAGTAGTACACCGTGGTGGCCCCTCCATTGCGCCGGTTATTTAGTGCCGGTTGCCCGCTACAGTGCCTGTGAAATCGCTTGGCACAGATGGGAACAGCCAGTAGTGGCAGTATGCGGAGTAGCGCCGGTTGCCGCTATAGTGCCAGTAATTCCCTCTATAGCGCACATACCGGCACTGTGGAGGGGCCACTACTGTACCGTACACAGCATTTCGGAACGTGAGTGAGACGGCTTTAATTCCGGCGAGGAAGGTGTTGCTGTCTGGTGTATAGTGTTGCCGTCTTGCTGCAGGCTGCGTTCGTCTTTGGTTTTTGTGTTGAAGGCCGCATTTCAGTCAAGTGGGTGCTGTTGTTGTTGGAGTTGGAGTTGGAGCTGCTGTTGTGTTGGGAGTCTAATGAACCAACAGTACCACTTACGCGGTCTTACGGAATGTATGCGCGACAACGTCGACTTTGATTTCGGTGAGAAAGGTCAACGGTCGAGTGAGTGGTGCTGTCGTGTTGGAAGTCTGTCTCGGATGGTCTGGACTTCGTCTGGAGATTTGGAGGAATACTGCTTGTTGAAACTGTCAGAAGGTGGTCGAGCCGTTGTTTTTCATCCCAAAGTTAAGCAATGAGCATGCAGGATGTAAGCGCGTCAGGTTTGATGCCGGTGAGAACAGGCCTACGAGCGAGTGGGTGTTATTGTTGTGGTGCTGGGATCGGCGATGAACCAGTAGTATATCTTGCCCTACCCTGTTCCAGCGAGCAACGCCCACGTTCGAGCGAGTGGTGTTGGTGCTGTGGTGGCATCCATGATTAGCCAGTGGTATATCGTTTCCGCTAACCCCTGCAGTTTGCCGGTACTTCTTCGTTGTACGTTGGAATCTGCGATGAACCAGCAGTACACCTTGTCCTTCCTCTTTGTATACCTCAAATGTTTTGGTTCTCACTTCTTTCCATCTTCAGGACAAGCCGTGGCCACAGGTGTCATCCCCTCTCCCCCCCGGTACGTGCCTTCGTTTTTTCGCGCAGAGTTTTCTGCCTTTCTACTGCTCGTTGTGTCTCATCGAAATTTGCCAACTCGCGCATTCGGCGAAGGAAGCAGACTCGGCAAAACAATTCTATGCGTAGTAAAATACACCGCCCCGAGGTTCGAACTCCTCCAGCGCAACCGCCGCCAAGGATATGTGCTAGTTTGTCTGCAATCATTCGTTGCTGAGCCCGTTTGCCATGGAAGACATGTTGTGGAAGGCATACAGATGTTTTGTGTTCTCGAAGGTTTTGTACCCGTCGAGAACGTTTCATGTCGGAATTTTTAGGATCTATTCATAGATGATCTATATCATGCTCTGTCCGAATATGCGATACATTATTGGTACTTGTTATGATATAGACGATCTAGAACGTGATCTGTCCAAATATGTGATACATTCTGCTTTGCATGACATGTATAGATGATCTAATTGATCTGTCCGAGTATGTGATACATTATACTTGGTATGACATAGATAATCTAGATAATGATCCGTCCGAATATGTGATTTTTTTTTTATTTTATTTTTTTTGATCCTCCTGGGGATCCGGGTAAAAAAAGCTTAAGCTCCATACACTTTCGTTTGTGTACCAGTTTTCGTCCATCTTGATAAATTATGCTTGGAATGACATAGATGATCCAGACCATTATCTGTCCGACTATGTGATAAATTATACTTGGTATGACATAGATTATCTACATCATTATTTGTCCGGGTATGTGATAAATTATACGTGGTATGACATAGATGATCTAGGTCATGATTTGTCCGAATGTGTGATAAATTACACTTAGTATATAACATGTACAGATGGTCTAGACCATGATGCGTCCGAATATGTGATTAAATATACGAAGTACTTGGTATGACGTTCGTAGATGATCTAGATCACTATCTGTCCGAGTTTGTATACGTACTACTTGGTATGACAGGATCTAGAACATGATGCGTCCGAATATGTTACAAGTGTACTTGGTATAACATGTACATATCTATATTATCTGTTCGATGTGATCTATTTCTCTTATCTGTCTGCAATGTTCAGGGGCCCAACCTTGTCGAAGTTGTGGTCTGCATCAAGGGGTGCCTGAACTGCGGCACGGAAGGAGAGGCGGGCGACAACTGGCAAGAAAGCGGCTTTTTTGTGTTCGGCGATAAGCTAGCCGTGCACATCCCCTACCTTATAGCGACCAGGCGAGCGGTGCAAAACGGCACGTCCATCGCCGACGCGTGGCAGGAAATTCTTGCACCTTTAACGGACGATGGGGAATGGATGGACACGAACTCGTTCGTCAGCAGGTGAGTGGGCAAGAACACAGGTGAAATACGTTTCGGGGGGTTTTGATCGGTCGGTCGGCCGGTTGGTCGGTCTTTTTGCGTCGTAGTTTTGCTTTCTAGCTTCGCTAAAACAAAAGCAGGTCGATCACCTTTTTTTTATTTTGCCAAACAAAACAGGCCGAGCACCGTTTTTTCTTTTGTGCGTGTAAAAAAAACAGACCGAGCACCGCTTTGGCGTTCCGTCTGGGTTCCATTTTTTAAGCGTGTGATAATTTGCAGCGTAAAAACAGACGATTCGGAATGGATGGACGCGAACTCCTTAGTGAGCAGGTGAGCAAGAACATGTGCGCTCTTAGGGCGATCGTTCTGTTTAGTGGTTTTGCTTGACATTGCTAAAAGCAGTACAGATTTGACATTGCTAAAATTAGTAAAAAACTGACCCACCACTGTTTTTGTCTGGGTCTGGGTACTGTGTGTTTTTTGTTTGTTGAAGAGACACCTCAGCTGCAAAATCAAGAATTGCATCGACATTTGTTTTTTCGCGAAGGCTGCGTGTTAAACCCCAAATCGTTCGGTGCGTTTATAGCGTGTGATATTTTATATTTGTTATGAAAAATGTAAGGTTGTAGGGTGGGGACACAGAGTGTCCCCTGCAGGTCTGCCAATTGAGCAGGTCCTCGGAGAGCACTCATTTCCTTTGCCTTCGTAGAGACGTAGCTTTGTTCGATTCCACCAGAGCCCCGGATAGCTTCTGAGATCAGAGGAACGTGCCTCCGATCTATTTCCTAACTTTCCCGAATATAAAACGCCAACCTTATCATACGAAACCCATCCAAATGATCTTAAACTCGGACAATTACAGGCCTTTCGAGGCCATATCTTAACACCAGCCCACCCGGATGAGTCGCATATGCAGAAATATGGGAGATTCGGGGAAACTCCGGTTCTACGAACTAGACCATGAGTCGAAGATGCGGCTCCTCAAAACCCACTCCCACACCTCTTACGGTCTGGCTATGGAGCCAGGAACACGCGAAGAGAAGCAGTGGAAAGAAACGCAGACCCTACAACAAGGCAAAAGTCGCCCATCAAAACCTGCCGCGTGCCGCCGGTGTGGCGGGGGGAAGGGCAGAAAAGGCTCTAGAACCTGCCGCATACCGCCGGTGTGGCGGGGGGGGGCAGGAAGGGCTCTACGGCAAACCAACCACAGAAAAGGTGCTATGGCGAGACCTGCCGACGACGCCATATGTAAGGTTATAGGGTGGGGACACAGAGTGCCCCCTGCAGGTCTGCCAATTGAGCAGGTCCTCGGAGAGCACTCACTTTCTTTGCCTTCGTAGAGACGTAGCTTCGTTCGATTCCACCAGAGCCCCGGATAGCTTCTGAGATCGGAGGCACGTGCCTTCGATCTAGTTCCTAACTTCCCGAATATAAAACGCCAACCGTATCATACGAAACCCATCCAAATTATCTTAAACTCGGATAATTACAGGCCTTTCAAGGCCGTAGCTTAACAAAGAGGTATTAATAGTAAACATCAGTTCGTTCGTTTATTGCGTATGATACTACATTTTTATTATGATAAAAGGTAGTAAACATCAGGCGCCGGCGTATGTATAGTCGACTAACTGAGGGGTTTGTGTTCGGGTCGCCCGCAACTTAGAAATGATGTACATACGAGTATACGTTGACGCCTTTACGACTGGAAACCCTTTTGGGGGACAAGCTTACTTGGAGTTAGTATAGGGATGGGTTTGGGGGCTCTAAAGGGGTTAGCGCCTTCACTACTGGAAACCCTTTTTGGGGACAAACTTACTTGAAGTTACTATAGGGAGGGATTTTGGGGCTCTAAAGGGGTTAACGCCTTCACAACTGAAAACCTTTTTGGGGACAAATTTACTTGAAGTTAGTATAGGGAGGAATTTTGGGGCTCTAGAGGTGTCAACGCCTTTACAACTGGAAACCCTTTTTGGGGCCAAATTTACTTCAAGTTATTATACGGAGGGATTTTGGGGCTCTAAAGGGGTTAACGCCTTCACTACTGGAAACCGTTTTTGGGGACAAATTTACTTGGAGTTAGTATAGGCAGGGGTTTGGGGACTCTAAAGGGGTTAAACAGAATGACGTGTGTGATGTCGACGTAGATAATGGTGATACTATATCATCGGGTTGCACTTTTTTTTTTCAAAATCAGTTTTTGGGTGGATGTTGGTCTTTCCTTTAGGATGTGCCGTTTTCGGGCCGTTTCGGTCTGTTTTTTAGGGGCCGGTCGGTCGGGGGGGTGGGGTGGGGGGCGGGGGTTGTACGCAGTTTGTGCATGGCCGTAGTCGTATGACCATAGACCCTCACATCCATACTATGCCGGGACGGAGCACGTCGGGTTTTCACCAACCAGGCAGACATTGCTTGCATCAAGCACGAAGCGCCGTGAGGTGTTCGGCGAGTTGCATGAAGGGTGAACTTCATCCTTCCAAGAACCGCTTGTGAGGTGGACTTCGGCACCTTGGGCCTACTTTCTTGATTGTGGATGACGGTGCCAATGAGTTATACTTTGTTTTCTGGTGTGACCACTCCAGAGACAGCAATGGGTATAACTGTGTAACTGCCTCGTGGGTGCCTTACCATATCCACACTGCGTGATGCGATCGTTCCTGTTGTGCGGAGTTAGGGTTCTCCACCCCGCATAACATGATCTACTCGATAACCATCCTGGTGACCGCCAAAAAAGAAAGAAGAAAAAATGTACCCTGGTTGTCTAGCTCGCGCAGTGATCGGCATGTTTAGCGTCGTTGCCAACCAACGTCAACACCAACATACATATAATGTTTTACAGCGTCGGTGCCAACCGAGGCTAACTATTATATATATATATTTTAGGGGGGGGGCACAGGGCACAATGGGCGAAAAAGGTTTTCCATGTATAGACGCATTTACGGTTGGGTGTCACTTTTTTGTGACAAACGTGTCTGACTGGCAGGGCTCCCGAAGTCAGGAACGGCCCAGTATCATTTTTTTAATACCATTTGCGTTTCGATTAAATAAATAAAATACGCCATGTTAATACAGCTGTGAGATCGGGGACTTCGTCGAAACCCTTTTTTTTTGCAAGCTGTGTGTGATGCTCTGATCGCACATGTTACGGGGTGTGCTTGTTTGTCCTCAAGAGAAAGAGATAGGTCGGCGACTACCCTTAGTTGCTAGCTAGCCTGTGCCAGGGTCAACAGGGTGATATCGTATATACAAAGACGTGTGTTTACAACATTTTTTGTTGTGTGTGTCTATGATAGGCTGTGGCATTTTCCCCCGGGCTGCGCTCTTCTTTTTCTTTTTTTTTCAAATTGGTTTTTGGGTGAGAAATAAAAGTAGTTGTCGAGTGACGTACGTACTTCAGCAAAAAAAAACGGTCTTACCCCTAGCGTCGCAACCCTTTTAGCACCGCACTCCCGACATGGACACAAAACACTTGGATTTATACTGGGATCTTTTTTTCGGAGTTGGAAATGGGTTGAAAAATATTGTGGGCTTTTCGAGAGTCACGATCCGGCCTGCGGGTCTGCTCAGGAGCCTTTCAAAAACTTGCGGGTCGAGTCGGGTCGGGTCAGAAGGTGTTCGAAGTATCCCGGGACGGGTCGAGTCGGGTCGGGCCAGAAGGTGTTCGAAATATCCCGGGACGGGTCGGGTTGGGTCGGGTCAGAAAGTGTTCGAAATATCCCGGGACGGGTCGGGTGGGGTCGGGTCAAAAGGTGTTCGAAATATCCCGGGACGGGTCGGGTGGGGTCGGGTCAGAAGGTGTTCGAAATATCCCGGGACGGGTCGGGTTGGGTCGGGTCAGGAGGCTGTCAAACATGACGGGTCGGGTCGGGTCGGGTGACCCTGGCCCGACCTGACCCGCTAGAAATTACCCGGCTCGTGAAAGGCCCTGAAAAATATCGATAGCAATGCATTGATTCACTCCATGTTCGAGGGCCCTTTGCATTCCAAGCGTCGCAAATTCGATTGCCCAGGTCAGATGGTTGCGTAGTCGAAAGCTCACGGCGGGAGCGTAGTAGTGCAATTTCTCCGTATGTTCTTTGGTGACCACGAGTGTAACAGCTCCCCGTCACACATGTATTGTACTGCCACTGAAGCCCTGACTGCTGGCTGCTGCTCCTGCTGTCTTCTTCTGCCTCCCGTGGTACCACGCGCCAGAGCCCTGTTTGCATGCCCTTGTGCACTCCAAGCATCGCAAGTTGGTTGCAGAGGTTAGATGGTTGCGCATTGGAAAACCCCACGAGATGGGCTTGCTAATATGGTAGCCGCGCGTCACCCGTATGTTTTCTGGCACCCGCGAATTTAGCAGTCCTTCGTCACGCCAACTTGTCTACTTTCTAGTCGATTGTAGCGTCTTGCAATGCCATAGGACGAGGCTCGTATTCGCGAAATATTTACAGCGTTTATAGTCGGCACGTATTTTACTACCGCTGAAGCGCTGACTGCTGACTGCTGCTCCTTTTACCTTTTTCTTCTGCCAACCCGCTGTACCGCACGCCATGATACAGAGCCCTGTCAAACGACTACCTGGCGAACAAGCTGCTCGACGCCTACCTGGCCTACGAAGCCCTCACCGACCACCCATACGCCTTCTCAAGCGTAGTCCACGGGTTCTACCCGTTGGCCACCTCCTGGGATGGCTGCAACAAGCTGGAGGTCAGCGTCAACTTCGAGAAGTACCTCGATCAGCGTGATGAGCACGTCATCGACTTGGACTGTTCCTCGGTCTGGCTCTCGTTGAGCATGCTGTCTCCCATAGTGTTCAGCAGACGCCTCCAGTTCACGTACAACACCCCTGTGGTGTACTGTCCGCAAAACCGGAAGTCCAACATCCTCAAGATTCCTGCGAGGGGTCCCGCACCGCGCGGTGGGGATGTAGAGGCGGGCAATGGCGCTGCCTTGCGAAAGTACGTGGAGGAACTGGGCGGGGGGTTGACGCTAGGGGAGTTGCTGGGCTGCTTGGGGATGGAGGAATTAGAGTTCCTTTATGGTAAAATCTTCGGGGCTAAGAGCCCGGGAGTTGAGCGGTGAGTTTCGTTCGGCATGTTGCACTCTCGATTTAGCGTTATTTACGCCTTTGAAACTGCAAGGGGGAACAGTGTCGAAAAAAAAGCATTGGCGATTACGACGTCGGTGGCATGAAGCTACTCGGGCTAGTTGGGTTGATGAGGTAGGGAGTATGCGCGATCGGAGTGTCACACACAGCTTGCAAAAGGTGAGTTTTCGACGAAATCTTCGATCTCACAGCCGGAGCGTATTTTTGTTTATACAATATACCCGGACTACAATGCGAGAAGATCTTCGACACGGGCACAGCATGTTACCTTGTCGTGCTGCTAAGACCGTGTCTGGCCTTGATTAGGTTAATGGTTCAGGCAGGGGTATCCGAAAAGAACAATCTCTTAAAACCACGCCCTCTTTCCGGGACCTAGACAGGTGGGGTCATACTAAAGAAAACAAAGGTCAACAATGACGCGTTTTTCATAGGAACGTACTAAAACCAAGTTCAATAATTGCGAAAATTGTGTTTTTCGTAGGCACATGCTAAAACCAGATTCAACAAATACAAAAAATGGTGTTTTTCGCCGTAACTCGTTACAGAAATCCTACCTTTATGGGTTGTTTTTCATTGTAAGCTTTTTTTAAGAACGTGGTGTCGTGTTGTGTTCTGTTTGGTCGCGCACCGTCGGCATCTACGGGAGCTGTACGGTGAAGGCGAATAAACGGTCTTGTGAGACTTGAAATTGGCCAGGCGATTGATTCATTCACGATTTGGACTTATTTGGACACTAATATATGACGGCTCTCGCATAAGAAAGCTCTCGACAATAAACCCAGCCAGATATTTCTGAGAATTGAAGAACTTCGGGAGCGGTTGTACTAAAGAAGTGTGGAACATAAGTTCGTGTGGGACGCGTACCTTCTAAGGTAAGAAAATCCGTCCTGGGCCAATATCCCGGTTTCTTGTTAGAGGTCGGGTTTTGTAGCCTGTGTTACTAACAGTACAGCAGCGGCCTTGGTCAAATGTCACATGGAGGTGAGAAGGTGATCACTACAGGAAATCTGATAAGAATCAGCCCTAAACGAGAAATTTGGAATCGGTTGTACGAAACTTAGTTTGGGACACAATCCGAATAAGAAATTCGCAAGCAGTTGTACTAAACTTGGTGTGGGACACAATCCGAATAAAAAATTCGGAAGCGGTTGTACTAAACTTGGGGTAGAACATAATCTAAACAAGAAATTCGGAAGCGGTTGTACTGAACTTAGTGTGGGCCACAGTCCAAATAAGAAATTCGGAAGCGGTTGCACTACAGTCAGTGTGGGACACAATCCAAATAAGAAATTCGGAAGCGGTTGCACTACAGTCAGTGTGGGATTCAATCCAAACAAGTAATTTGGAAGCGGTTGTACTAAAGTCAGTGTGGAACACACCCTTTCCTCAAATATAAAATCTAGCCTGGTCTATCGTCCCCTATCTTTAGAGGGCCGGTTCTATAGGGCACTTTTTGCGGCCGAGTGAAATGGTTGTGTGAAATTGGAATCGCACTAAGGCCGCGGCATTTACATGCGGAGCTTTTTTGGGGTTGACCGAGAACGAGGGTCTACGTTGGTTGCGGTAGGAGCCGCGCGAGGCACTAAATACATAGGCCATGTCGAGCTGTTCCAAGCTCCTTAATATATCGTCTCCCTCGAAGGTAGAAACTAATTGAGGTCTTGAATTAATATATATTAAAAAAAACAAAACACTACAGCTGTGAGATCGAATGCTTCGTCCAAACTCATTAAGCAGTACCTGGCACCAGGCATGGATTAGTTGAGTTTTTTTGTCGTTGTGCTGCAGGTTTGTGAATGTGTTAATCGGGTTTTCGCTCGCGCGCTCACTCGCTGATCGTGTTTTCCGATCTCGCTTGCTGGAGGCAGTGCCGTGTTGGACCTTCCCGGCGTGTACCTTTGTCGGACTACATCTCGTGGTATCCAGAACATGTACCGCCCGCGCTCGCTTATCCAGGGTATGTGCCGGCCCGCCCGACCTTAGTTGTATCAGGATATGTACCGGCCAGGCCTTGCTTAACCAGAATATGTACCGGCCCGACCGACCTTGGTTAACCCCTTTCGGACTTCAGAGGGAACGCTTGTTGAAAAAAACTGACAATCTAACGATTGAAGCATCGACCGAAAGAAGCAGGTGTTTTCAAGGGCCATAACCCGCGGCCCGCGGGGCGTGTCAGAAGGTTTTCAAAGCGTCGCGGGTCGAATCGGATCGGGTCAGATGGTGTTCGAAATCTCGCCGGTCGGATCGAGTCGGGTCAGGAGGTTTTCTAATATCACGGGTCGGGCCGGGTCGCCCTGACCCGAGCCGATCCACGAGAAGTGATTCGACCCGTGAACAGCCCTAAGAAGAAGCAGGCATGGGCTGCTAGGGTAGCGCAACCGCAGCAGCCATGCCCCGCCGCGGTTAGGGGACGTGTCCGGCGTGCAACGGAAAGAGGAGTCAGGGACACGCCGCGCAGCACGGTGATACTGATAGTGTTGCGCGGCCTTCTTCGTAATGGGAGAATGACAAGACTATACTTGTGGCTTGTTGCATCCCTACTCGTATGCATGGGTCCTGAAAGGCTTACCAGGTGTAGTTATTGCGATTTCGGAACGGGGTCAACGCTTTTGCGGAGACACGACTTGAAGTTTATGCGGGATACATTTTTTGCGCTTCTAAAAGAGTTCAAACTCGTCTACCTCCGGTCCCAGGTACCCCACCGAGGCCCTCCTGCGAGAACTTTTCGAGAGGGTGTGGGACTACTGGGAAAAGACGCACAAGGGGAAGGAGGACTGCGCCAAGTTTTTCTTGGAAAGGGGGTTGTCTTTGACGTCTGGCATGGAGGGAGAGTTTGCTATCGATGGAGTCCAGACGTGCCATATGTTTCTGCCGCGTGCATCGAGCCCCGCGGATGTGGCTGAGCTGATACTGCATCACAAGGTAAAACAAGTTGGTGGGTGTTGTTCTCTAGGCGATGTCATCCAATGACAGCCGTACACGACAACAGCACGAAGCAGTGGGTGGTGCAGTAGTCTTGGTAGAGTAGTAGGTTGTCAGGAAAGCCCACCACTTGGTATGCGTAACCCAGTTGTCGATGTCACGTGTTTTTGCTGCGTGCTTCGAGCCCCAGGGATGGTGATCGAGCTGATACTCCGCCACACGGTCAAGCAATTGGAAGCATGTAGCCCTGCCCCCCCCCTTCCCCCTAATGCCCCCCCCCTGTGCATGCTTCCGTGTCCCCGGACCCATTGCTGTTGAAAATGCAGCATTTGCCCATCCTTGTCAACACGGATATCATGTGCCGTTTAGGACCGATCCTCCACACACGCTGCCCTAGCGCGGCCCCGAACGAAGGAGCCCTGCCAAGGACAGTCGAGGCTAACGACAGCAATAACATGCAGATAGGCGAAGCCAATGGCAGCAACACGCGGGCAGCAATGGATATTCCTTCACTTGCGGCACTACAGTCCTCCTGCTCCCCTTCACTCAATGAGGAACGGCCAGAGCAGCAGCAGCCTATACCGGTGGAAAAGTGCACCCAAGAAAACGTGTACAACGCTCTTCGAGACGCGGAACCGTCCCCTCCGCTGCAGCACCGCCTTGACTTCGGCCAGCTCCTCGACGTTTCCGCTCGAAACGAGGCTAAGCGGGACAGCGCCAGTGCCAACGCTAGCGTTGGCGCTCGAGCGATGCGGTTCGTCGACCTTGCGCGGTTCTGCTTTCGGGAGTTACACCGCAGGAGCCATTTCTCCGTCGGTCTCTTCGAAGTGGTTGCTGTGCTTCACGCACGCTTGACCGCGCTTGCAGCGGTCCTCCATCATGAGGGTGTGGCTGATGGTCGTGCCGTCGCGGGGCAATCTCCGGGATATCCTCGCGGGTTGGAGGCCACACGAGGAAGCGCACCTGCACCCATGAACTTAGCCGGAGCCAGGGGGCAACCTGACGAGGGGAACCCACCAGGGTCCACACGAAGCTCACCTAGTATACCCCTGGACTCAGCAGGGGGCCGAGGCCAGAATGGCAGGGGGAGTCCACCATCGAGTACTGGTGACCCATCAGCGAGTGTCGAAGGAAGGGGGGGAGATGCCGCTGAGTTGTTGACCAACGCGTTGGCGTACAGCACGTTTTCGGCGCGTGTGCTCGCGGCAGCGGTTGGGTCTAACACCGGGGAAGTGCCGACACTTCCTTCGTTTTGCGGGCAATTGTGTCAGCCGCGGCGGGGCGACGAGGGGATTCGAGCGGAGGCTACGACTTTAGTCTACGCCGAGGTGAGATGCATTCTTAAATGTAAGTGTTTTATTGCCTAGGACCAGAAATGTGTCTCGGTCTTTGTGGTTTGCGCGTGTATCAGCTCGTGGCTGATGTACACGCTTGTGTAGACTCGCTTGCCGTTGACCGGTTCAGACGACCAGCCTACTATTGTGGAGGTATGCAAACGCTCTAGTCGTGATTGGACGACGAGCTGCAGCAAGAAGACGATGGTGCTGGCGACCCTAGGCCAGGTATTGATCTTACATGATCAACAGCGAGAGCTGATGAAGAGCACATGATCATCTGAAGAGCGATTGCATGGGGGCAGAACGATTTTTTTGTGAAGCTCCTCGCTTGAGGAACTGTCAACCATTTACCCAGGTCCCAATCGATACAGGCTTAGAATTTGTGTCAGCCCAGGCGAGGCTCTGACGGAATCCGATCTAAGGGCGCACGGTTCGGCCAAACGCCGAAGTGGGTGCATTCGTGTAAAAAAAAAGTTATCTTGCCGCATCTCGAGGCTCGACGGATATGCTGCCTGCCTATCAGCAAAGAAATCCCACACTAAACAGTAACGAAAAAAACGCCCAAAACAGAGTGTGCTGTTGTAAAAGAGGGCCAGGTTGGTTGAGGTACAGGTTTGAGACGGATCGTTGCGGTCGCAAACTATTGAAGGACGTACTGTATTTGAATAGGCACGTGCCTGCTCGGGTTGAGCCGCCTATGCGGGCCATGTAAAGAAACATACATGATACAGTATGGAATAAAATGAAACATTGTGTATAAGGAATGTGATTCCGGTATTACGAGAATGCATTTTCAAGATAACGCCCTAAGACCGAACTCCAACCCTGACCCTAGCCTAACCCCAACCCCGGGCCGACCTAGATGGGAGTTGTCCGGAAAAATCCGACGAAAAAAATATTTTCAGGAAAAAAGTCGTCCAAATTATAATAAATACCAGTACCTCGAAATCTTGCAGCATCCAAAACACAAAGCGGGAAGGCCGTGTGGTATGTAATGTTTTCGCCGTTTTCATACTAAATACCATACACTTGTGTACGGGCCTCGCATATGCTACGGCCAGGGTTGATGGCCCTTTGCTGAGGAGAGGTAAAACGCCCGCTGTTGTTTTTTGTTCGAGACTTACAATTCGTATAAATATTGATAGTAGTCATGTGCCTCGGGGGCGGGAGGGTCCGTTATCGTGTACCAATTGATCTACCTGTGAGTCCTTTAAGCTGCTCAGAACGCCGTCATGTTATGTGTGCCCTCCTCCCGTCGCATTCAGTGCCACACTATTTTTTATTTGGTTCTAGCTCCCTATATATGACGCACATGGATGCATTCGCTGTTCGTTCCCACCCACAATCTAGAACAGTTTGCTGCGCTCCCTGATAGGCATGCTGCGGTAGGGATGCACGTTACTTTTTCGAGGCTCTTGACCTGAAGAGGTTTTAGGTTTGTACCCCACCCAACTGGCTTTTCAGAAAAATGAAATATGGCCTAGCTATGAACTGCTAAGGTATAAAATGAACTAGACCTAGCACCACACGTATAACAAACCCCTCACCTAAAGCCCTCCCCCCCCCCCCCCCCCCTCTCCCCCACCCCCCACCCCCGCCCCCACCCCCCACCCTCCCCCCCCAACCCATCCCAACCCCACCCCCTCGAACACTCCACCCTCTCTTTACTCACTGATTGTACGACTTACCCCAGGATATACACGATAAACTGATGTATTATTTCCAAAAATGTCACATTTATCCCCTCGAAATAATGTATAGTTTCCAGGCACATATCGAGCTGCCCCCCCCCCCCCCCCCCCCCGCCCCAACCCCCCCCCCCCCCCCCCCGCCCCCAATAATATACTGGTGCCAAAACCGTCAGATTTATCCCCTCGAAAGGATTTATAGCTTACATGCACAAATTGCCCCTTCCCCCCCCCCCCCCCCCCCCGCCCCCCTCCAAACCCGCTCGCTTTTGATCACAACCAGGCCCCCCCTTTCCCTTCACAGCTGTCAGATTTTGTCCCCCTCAGAAACGGGTTTTATAGTTTCCGCGCACAGACTGACTAAAATCATCCTGTTGACCCTGATAGCTACACTGTAGCTGTAAGGGGAGTCGCCGACCTATATCCTTAATGAGGACACACAACTCGTAATGCGCGCGATCGGAGTATCACACACAGCTTGCAAAGATGAGTTTCGACGAAATCTTCGATCTCACAGCTGGAGTGTATTTTAATTTTTATAATAAAATGAACAAAGAAAAATGCTCAAAACAACGGTTAATAACGATACGTATCGGGATCTTGTTTTTAGTTGAGGAGTCTTGTTGACCCGAAATATTTTGGCTCCAAAAATGCGCCCTCTATCGCGGCACAGCTGTTTTAACTCATTTCCAACTCCTGTTTTTCCCCTATTCAAACTCCAAGTGTTTTGTCCTCATGTCGGGAGTGCGGTGCTAAAAGGGTTAATTCCAATCCCTCGACCGTGGGGTGCAGCTTAGTTTACCCTTCGGTGGGACTTCACAGGAAAAAGACTGTCGAAAAAATGGTCTCGACTACAGCATCGGCCATAAGAAGAAAGAGAAGCCGAGGCTGCTGGAATAGGAGACCGTGTTCGAAGTGCGATGGAAACAGATACACGACGCGTGCGCAGCAGTAGCGTGACAATAGTTTTCGTTGCTGCACGTTCCTCTTCATAGAAGGTTGAGAAAACCGCACTTGTCGCTGTTTTTGGTCGATACGCACCGGGGTCCCAAACGGGTTTGATCTTTTTTACCCATCCGCCAGAGGATTGGAAAACTTGAAATTGACGATGTAGCACTCTTGTCCATAATGCCCTTTTTTTGTCCCGCGCAACTGTGCACATGATTCCTCAGGCCAAGGAGGCTTTCATCGCGGCCAAGCTTCTCCCCGTCGACGACACCTGCAGAGCGAGGGCAGGTGTGTGCGCGCGCGCCCAGTAGTAAATTGCTTCCTTAGGAAGAATTTTTGCGTGTTTCATCTTGCGGTGTACCGTTCAATTCCATACGTGTCGTCGCCTTGCGGCAAATTCTCACCTGGCATCTGTCTAACCCGAGTGGACATAGACCCCCTCCTTCCCCCGGTTACAATGTCGAGGATCGTATCATAGGTTGAGGACACGTTATCGAGCTGGAAATCGTCATTACGCCAGCTCAACCTTAGACTCACCTAGAACCGTGAAAAACGTTGAGGGTGCATTGTCAATTTCCAGCTTGGCAAAGCACCCTTCCCACCGCAAAATCTGCGTCTCCGCCCCTCCCAACCGCCACCACCACCGCTACCACCACACACCTGGCAACCACTGGATGTCGCGTTCGCTTTTACGTGGCGGTGAAACGGCGCTTTTCACCGTTGCCCCGCCCGCCTTTTCGGTGCACAGAACTATCGTTTTCCATGTTTCGTTTTCCGTCCAGCAGCCTTTGTCAGTCTTCTACGACTAACATATAAGATTCCGAATGCGAGCATAACGTGTTTCGATATGTAATTTTCCCTCCCAGCAGCCTTTTTTAGTGTCCTACCACTAATATACAAGACTCCAAACGAGAACATAATTTGTGTTGCTAAGTCCATTTCTTACACAGTCGGATTCGGCCAGTCGAAAACGGCCCTCTTCGACTGGACTTTTGGACTGGATTGTTCTGGTCCTTCTTTTCGTCAGCCGAGTCGATTTCATAGTTTTTGTGCTCTTCTTAGAGGCAGTTGGTGTGAGGGAGTACTGCTGTATGGCAGATGGAGATCGGTTGGCAGCTCTGCGCTTCGCGCGTTCTTCGCGAGCAACGCGTGCCTCGCTCGCGACGAACCTTCGTCCAAGCGGGTTGGTGGCATTGGGCTTAGTCGAAAGCCGCCCAAGCTACGTTCGTAGCGTTTGCACTCAGCCGAGAGCCGCCAAAGCTGCAGCAGGCGTACCCATTGTTGGCAAAATGACATCGATAACGCGCGCTGCTGCCGTCGTGTGATACACGCTGCTGGCAAGCGGAGCTAGGAGTGCGCCGCGCTGACTTGCGTCGAGAAGCAACAGCAGTGATAGGCAAGCCAGCGTCGGCGCTGTTGTATGATACTGCTGTATGGTACCTGGTATGGGTGTGTGGGCGTGTGGGTGTGTGCTTTGCGGTTGGATGGGCGATGCGATGGGTTCAAACAGCAGGTGTAAATTTTTCGACAGAGTTTTTCGACTGGCAGATCCAGTCGAAAAAGTCAAGTTTTTCGACTGGATCCCCCAGTCGGAAAACTCCGTCGAAAAAAGTTGAGTCGAAAAGCCCTTTTTCGACCGTGCAAGAAAGCCCGATTTGGGCTTCAGTCGAAAAAGGCCGTTTTCGACTGCCAAATCCGACTGTGTAAGAAATGGCCTAATATAGCCGATAAATTTGTCTTTAATTACTCGAATTTCTCGGGACCAACAAAGCTTCCACCGGTAAGGTGTCGGGGTTCGGATTGTATGGGTTGGGGTAGAGGCATGAAAAAATGAAAATCGCCCTTCTTACGACGGTGGAACCACTCGCCGATCAGTTTCTACATACCCATTTCCATCGCTTATTCCATACATGTATTGAAGGGAATGTGGAGAAGGACTCTCCTGCCATGTATTGATGGGGGTGTGGAGGAGGAAACTCCTGCCATCTTCGCGTCGTTACAGTTCTTCGTGGGAATGTTGATGCCGATGACTACTGCAAGAATTTCCCTAAATCGATGCCGATGATCTCCGTGAAAATTTCCCTAAACCACGACATGCCACCCGTATCCCTATGATACCCGCCTTTCACAGTGAGTGCTGTGCGCTCCGGGGCGTGCTTTGGGGCGGCGGTGCACCGCGTGAAGGCCCTCCAGATTCACCTGGCCCACGGCAACCCCGGAGAAAGCGCGGACGAGGACGGCAAGGTGGCTGGGTTCGGGCTGTCGTTCAACATCGCATCGCCACAGAATTTTCACGGTCCGGGGGGGGCGACGACACGACAACCTCACCCCTACAACGGAGATACCGCTGGGCCTTACTATGCGCCGGATACCGCGCGGGAGGTTGGTCATGGCGCTGACTGCCTTCAGAAATATGGCGGCCTCAACTCGTGCGCTCAGCTAACGGGGGTAAGCCTGAGTACGGACAAATTGAACGCCTCGAGAGAGAACAGATATTTGCGCATGCTGAGCGCGATGCAGTTTGACCGTTTCGCGTTTACGGCTACGCTCGTCAACGAGGTGAAGAACGAGGCGATCAACCGTAGGTCCCTGGAGAGAATGGTGGGAAGCTTCCGCGGTCACTCCATCGAACGCATTAAGGTGTGCCAAGCAGAGATTTGGTTCTGCGGGAGATGCTTCTGCGGCAAGCCTTTGCTCCGGTCGTTCGACCAGTTCGGCCGCGTGCGGCTTAACTTCCTCTTCCAATAGGCAGGTTGGGCCTCAAGCGGCTTAACTCCCTCCTTGAACAGGCATGTTCGACCGCATACCTTCCTCCTTCAATAGGAAAAATCGACCGCATGCGGCTTAACATCCTCATCCAGTAGGCAAGGTCGATCGCATTCGACTTGACTTCTTCCCTCAATAGGCAAGGTCGGCCGCGTCCGGCTCAGGTTCTTCCTCAATAGGCAAGTTCGGCCGCGTGCGGCTTAACGGCCTCCCCCAATAGGCAAGCGCAACATCATGCGGCTTAACTTTCTCCCTCAATAGGAACATTCGGCCTCATGCAGCAACGGGCACACCTTGTAGGTCGAAGATACAGTAGTATTAGTCGACATGTTTTTTTTTATTGATTTGCATGTGATGCGGGGTGGTGTACCGCAGCCCGCAGTGCCTACACCTTTACGTATCGGAACTGCGGTGCACGTATTATTTCGTGCTTGTTTTTTTCACCATTGCGGGAAGCGTTTTTGGTGACCACCGGCTAAATTTCGGAAAAAATGAGCTAATGTGAGAACAGCATCACCATTAGCGGTAGTATTAGTATAATAGAGTAGTAGGAGTGTTGGTAGCAGTGATAGTAGCACAGTGGTGGCCCCTCTATAGTGCCGGTATGTGCACTATAGAGGGAAGTACTGGCACTATAGTGGCTACCGGCACTACCCCGCACACTGCCACTACTTGTTGTTCCCATCTGTGCCAAGCGATGTCACAGGCACTATAGCGGGAAGCCGACGTACCGTGTGTTGTAGTAGTAGCAGTAGTAATAGACGTTGTGGTTGTGGTTGCTCTGTGGGGTTGGTTTGGTGTTTTTTCATGTCTCGTCTTGTGCCGTGTTCATGTCTCTATAGGAGTGTTAGTCTCTGTAAGGATTGCTAAGACAGCAATCCGCTTTGAGCGTTTTCGGGCTGGTAGCAATACCAACTGTGGCAATTGTTAAGCGTTTGTACGGGTAGATGGTTTGTACCGGTTGATGCCTGCTCCTAACGACCGGGCCGGTGTGTGTTGATTTTTTTTTTGGCTGTATGTGCACACCGTACTACACCATAGAGAGGAAAAAATTCTCAAAGAGTTTTCTGTTTAACGAGGCTCCTCGACCGCGGAAGCTGTCCAGTGTTGTTGAAATATCGTCGTGTTCTACGTTAGACTATATACCTAGGCCGTCGGATTGTCCATCGGGTTTTCAATTTCATTTTTGTCAAGGCTTTTCACGGGTGAGGTCAAGCCCGGGTAACCCGTCCCGACCCGCGAGATCTGAAAACCTTCTTGCCCCGACCCGACCCATCCCGTGAGATTTTAAACACCTCCTGACCCGACCCCACCCGACCCGCGAAGTTTGGATTACCTCCTGGCATGATCGGCGGGTCGGGTCATGACCCGCGAAAAACCCTGATTTTTTTATGGTTCAGTGTCTTGGTGAGGTGGAGAACTCCTCTAATAAGGATGCTTAAACTAAATTGGTGACACTCCTAACGCAGCACATGTCTACGAAGTAGAATGTTACGGATAGATGCGTCTAGGACACCCTTGTTTTTTTCCCTGTCGTTGTTGATTTGCCGGGACTTCTGTGTGGAGTGATGGGTGCATACACAGCCCTTAGATTCTTCGAATGAAGAACGGTTGTTGTTTTTGTGGGACGGGTGAGCATATATAATGCATTACCCTTAGAGTGTTCAACGAGACACCATTGTTGTTGTTTTTTTTCGTGGGGCGAGTGATGGCGTTCGGTACCCCCAGGTATATTGTTTTTCTCATCTTTCGCATTACGTACCGTGGGAAAAGGGAAACGAGTATTGTTTCGACGTGGTAATTCATTATGCACTGTGCATCTGCCGGAAGGCAAGTAAGTACTGAAATAAATGCATGGTAGCCTTTATGTATAGACTAGTTTTCTTTGTTTTTTTTTTGTTTTTATCCTCCGGCGGATGGGGAAAAATAAAGCTTAAGCTCACCACACTTCCACGTATTTTCATACGAGTCGTGTGTCGATTTAAGTCAATTGCCGTCGCAACCCAGCGCTAGCGGGCGTGTCCTTTGGATTCCACTATAGCAATAGCGTGAGCTGTCCCTATCGGCGGTCCTAGTTACTACCCCGGCGGCGCAAGCTGCCGTTATAGACTAGTATTGTTTTTTTGCCACTTTTTACCACAGTGGATCATCGGCCGGGTTTGCAGATGAGGGTTTCCAAAAAGTAGGCCCCAGCACGGAATTCTACCAAATGGAGGTGGGGGGGGGAGGGGGGTACGGGGGACTGTTTTTTTTTGTCAGTTTTAGTTTCCAGCTCAACTCGTAGGAGCTTTTACCCTCAGCGACCTTCTGGACATGCCGTGGTCACAGGAGTCTTCCCCTATCCCCCCTACTGCGCTAGGCCTTATCGCTCTTCGTTTTAGGTTTGTTTTCGTTTTACCCAGTACCCCCCTGAGCTTCGGCTGTGTTGTGGTCCTTTGCCCCCGAAGCTTATACATTAGATAGAAGCTATGTGCGCCCCGTTGGTTACTAGTCGGCGACGTGTGACAGCTCTCCCCTGGTTTCTCACAATCAGGAAGGCATGTTATACATATTCATGCAACCTGATCTGAGACCCTTAAGGGCATAATATGACATGGAGATGCCACAATCACCATCAGCCCTCCGCCCCCGTGCCGGGACAGAACCACATTCGGTCGGGTTTCGCACCATACCGTCGAGTCGTTCGGCGGAGGGGGTGTCGATGAGCCCCCCGCCCCCCCAACAGGGCATGACCACAGCCGCGTGCTACGGTATAGGTGCACCACTTTTTTTCTTAATACTACCCCTCAATTTGGGAGGTTGAGACCTCTCTCCCAAAAACTGGTTTGGAGAAAAGTAAAACTGCCACCCCGGATGAAAAATCCCATGGCTGACGTGCTCAAGAGAATCATGAAAAAAAAATGGTCTATTTCCGACGATTTGGGGTTAAGGAGCCTATTAATAGTCATTCAGAAACCAACTCACACGAAAAGTGATACTTCTATCGTAGCACGCCTCCACAGTCAGTCGGGTTTCGCACTATACATTCGCCGAAGGGAGGGGGGAGGGGGGGGTCGTCATCCCCTTCTTGGGTATGCACAACGTGATTTCATTGTGGCTGCCCCAAGTTGAGATGCAAAGCTGTGCCAGAGGTATATAATAAGCTATAGACTCGTTTGGGCTGGTCGTTGTTGCCGGGTTACTCTGCGCGGTCTGGCTGTTTGTTTTTTCTGTGGGTTTTAGAAGAGTTTTGTCCCCTTCAACTTGCGATCCCCTCGGGATTACGAGCCAACCACATCCACCGAAGAGAAAGCTTGTCGTAGGCTAAGTTAAAAGCTCGTGTGGGCTATGAATGCAGTGGATACCCCGATTCAAGAGCTTCCCGTGACAAGCAGGCCGAAATAAGCGCTCTTAACTACACATTGCTCTTATCTGTAGTGGAAGTATGTAGCTATTAGTATAGGCGGAACATGCCGATTCGACCGCTCTTAAGTCCCGAATGCTCTTATCCTGGCGCTCTTGAACTGGGGTACTTGTAGTCGGTGTTGTATGCCCGGTTATTTGGGCGGGGGCGAATTGTCTTTCTTAAGTTTCAAGCTTTTTTTTTACATTATACCTCCTTGTAGCTCTCATAGGAACGCATGTAGGTGTTTCCGCTGTTAAACTTGCAACACCCCCGGGAAACCAACTACTTCCCGGAGGGGCACCTTGTAATAGGTGGCGCGCGAAAAAGAAACCTGGATGCTCTTCGTTTATTCGTTACTTGCCAATTGCTAAAATGCTGCTGTAACATTTCGCCGACGCTTTAACTCGTACATTGTTTGGGATCAATGAGACCTCTCTGCTGCGATCAGCCGGAGACCCTCACCCAGGGCTACTACCCCCGCATTGAATAAATGGTAATCAACGCGGCACCTTGTCGCAGAGAGTAGTTACCCCGGTAGAATAAACACTACAAAGTAAAGCTGATGTTGTCGGCGTGTCTCGCGCACAATGATGGGTGGGCGGGATGGTCTGTTTTCCCTAACCGCTTCCTACTCTCTCTGGCTGCTGCACAAGAGCCGACGATGCAAGCGGGATCGTCTTGCTTTTTCTGTACAGCATGAGGCTTTCCTCCCACCCCGGGGACGGCCTTCTTCCGTCCCCGGGTTTTGCTCCAAGATTACTATAGTACCTTGACCCCTAGTAGATCCGGCTTCGATAGTCCCGTGTACACGCTGTGTGTAAACAAACGTGCAAACTTTGCGGACAGTCTGCAGGACGTCCGCCTCTATGAACGCCGTTTGGCGAGAACGCTTCACTCCCGCCACGGCGGCGGATGCTATTAATCCTATGTGTCTGTGTGTATGCGACGGTTGCGGACTGTCACCCCACGTACCCCATAAAAATGCCCATGGCCGTACGGTCCATCTTATGGCTCGCTACCCCTCCCAACCGGGAGGGCGCACGGTGTACCGCTTCATGTGTCCGCCGTGCCCGCCGCCCGCAAATGGATCTGGAGGTTGGTGGTCATCTGAGCCGGCGTTAACGCCACATATATTGCGCATTACCACATTCTGTAACACTCGGGAACAAGAATCCTCACCTCTACGTCGGTGACCTGTGCATGGGTTCGGCCTCCTGTCGGCACTCTTACACGGCTGCGACCGTGCCGTCAGTCTAGGCTCTTACTTTCCACGACTGCTTGGGAGGAACTTCGCAACATCTTCCGAGAGGGAATTGAAAAAGAACCTCTCGCTTTCCGTCATGTGCAACAATTTCGACGCAACCGCTACCGACACCTTGACACCGCACTTCTCTGTGTGCACAGTGTTACGCAGAAGACGACCGTGTCCCGAATCAATGCGATGCGTTCTGGCGCTGTGGGCAGTCTCTGTGCCACGGCGCAATGCTGGAGAAAGCCTTGTGGGGCTTGGGACGGAAAACCTGTCGGAAAAACTTACGATTACGGCATCGACCGCACGAAGCCGGCGCCCCCGGTGGTCTAGCAGGTGAACAACCTCGTGCCTACTAAATTGATATTACCGTGACTTTGATACTCCCGAGTGTATGCGCTTGTATGTACGTAGTCGCAGGTTTTTTTTTCTTACGTAAAAACGGTGATAAACACACCCGCGCGAAGCAAGCCGGGATGCTGAGGTGTGGGGTGTATGCCGAAGCTACAATGGAAGGAGTTACACGACACCCGCGCAACGTGGTGCCACTATTATTAGGATTATTGTTGTTTGTCTTAACATTAGCCCTTTTGGGGCTTGGTTGTGTCTTAATTATAAAATTGGGAAAAGTTGCCGAAGAAAACTCACGATTGCAGCACCCCCCACACCAAGCAATCCGGGCTGCTAGATTGTTAGGCGACGACATTTTTCTGGTCGAACTCCACTCCAGGCACCTGAAGACACGCGCACAGCTTGCACTGTCGTGAGGTGCATGCTCGTACCATGGTGATAAGAACGCGTTTACATTTTTTCTGTTTTATCGCTGTACATGGGCTCCAAAAGGGTTGTTGACAGTATGATACTGCTGCTGCTGCGGGCTATTCGGAGGCGCTTAACAAGATCGGCGCACTCATTCAGTACTTATGTTTGTGTCGCGATTCATCGTGGTGGTGGTGGTGGTGGCTTCGCCAGTCGCTGTCGGTATACAGCAACCACGGACACGGTTGTGCCAGAGATTCTACTTCGCTGACCTCGGCGCGGCCAGAGGCTTCTGGCTCGCGGATCTCGGCACGACGGTGCTGCAGGCTTCGGTTTTGGCTGATATCTACAGGTGTACAGCTATGGCTGACATGGCGGTATTATCTCTGGGCCGCTGCAGTTGAATTGCTTGTTGCTGTTGATAATTGCTGGGTGTTGTCGATATATAAACGCTATCGATGACATGGCTGTGTCCATACATAGTTGCCGTTGCTTCGTGGATTGAGGTTGTTATACCATCATCGCTAGCACTGCGGTGCCGGAGATGCTTTTGCCTTGCTGATTGCTGATGTTAAACAGATATTGACGCCTGTCTTCGTCGCCGCTGCTGCTTCGCGGGTCGCGGTTGACATACAGTTATGGCTGACATGGGGTCAGAGTTGCGACCGCTATACCGCTTGTTACTGTTCTAATGTACATTCTATCCATACGCAGTTTTATCAGACGTGATTGCGTGTGTCGCTGGTGGCAGTGGTTGCACATCTATTGTTGATGTGCTGACAACGTGGTTGCAGTCGACATTGCATACATTTCAACGGACACTGAGACCGCTTCCCCCATATATTCCTACCGACGAGCGGGCGCTGCGGTTTGATAATGGGTGGGTGTCGCGGTGTGGCGGGTAAACCCGCTGCTGCTGCGAGGACTAAAGACGCTAAACACAGGTCGTCGGCAACCCAGTACAGCTACCTTTCGACGGCCCCATCCCCGGGTCCCTCTCCACGTGATATGGGCGTACATGCACCCGCAGGGGTGTACGCCGCGATGGGTGAGTGGGCGCATCGCTGGCCCAGCGCCCCCCCCCCCCCCCAATCTGGGCGCCGCGGGGAAAAGCACGAAACGCCCGCGCGCCAGCGGAGTTGGAGGTCGGGACGGGGTCGGGGTCGCCGGGGAGGCGGCGACCGCGGCCTTCTCACTTCCCCTGCTATTCCACCGCCCCCCCCCCGGTCTTCCCGGGCGATAGCTGAGCGGGCCGACTGTAAATCTCTGTTTCTGGCCCAGCAGGAGGCCATCCAGGTTGACCCCCAGCGTCACCGATGCAATGATTTTGTGAATACGGGGTGGAACCTCCACCATTTCCCGAAACTCTTTTTCGGAATACGGTAACTGTAAGAGGGGCGGTCACCGGGCGGCCAAGTGCCCATTCCCTGCCTTTCCCGCGCCAGAGTACCCGCGGGAGCCGAGCGTATGAGTGTGTTTGAGCGCGGGGGGTAGAGCATGCGAGGTTGCGGGGACATGAAGGTAGACGTTTTGGAACCGCTCCAAGGCGACGCATCGACGGGGGGAGAGTTGTCACCGTAGGACGTTGCCACACTGATACTGGGACACTAGAGCTGGCGACCTTGTGTTTACGTAAAATGAGTATTCTATACGTCTTCTGTTTATTTCCTGTTGACTGGGTCATGGACGCCAAATGCTTATTGGTCCCAGCTTGTGATGCACCAACACGGGACTGCATGGTTACACGCTACACAGTCAAGGAGCGAGAGATCAGCCACCAGTTTGGTAATCGAGTGTCGGCCAGTTGGTAGTTTTATCCAACCAAATACCCCCCCCCCCTCATATACGATGCATATACCTGCGTTCAAGCCTCCTGGAGATGGTCGGCAGGCACAAATAAGTCATTTTCCTTCCGCCATCGTGGCGGCATTTTTCTACGTATATTTGCATCCGAATTTCGCTGTTTTATTAGCTACTGGTAGTATAGCTGGTGTTTGGAACATGGAACAAGCAGTAGCGAGGTACCATATATGTTTTACGTATGCGTAACTCCTACACTGTACGCGACCGAGTCCCAGTGTTCAATGCCCACCGAAATGGATGTCAGTTCAGGAATCTGGTGTGCCATTGCTTTGCGATGGTGCGTAATTCCCTGTATTTTTCTCGTACAAGCTGTGAGATCGACGCATACATTTGTTCGGAACTCATACTTGCCTATGATACATCAGTCGCGCATGCTACGAACGTACGTTATGACCTCGTGAAGGAGAGAGGTCCGTCACTCCCCCGGGCGGTAATACCAGAGGCCGTAGGGTCATCCATCCTCAATCACATCAACGGGAAGCAATGAAGCAATGATTTCGAATGTTCCCCTTCGCGTGAATAATTTCGCCGCAATGGCGAAACCCCCAGCGAAGGGGGCGAAGAGGCGCATATTACGCCGCAATATCGTCCGCCTCGCGCTGCCTGATGCTTGTATATACTCGGGCCACGGGAGCGCTATGGCTGCACTGTGGGCAAGGTAAGCCCAGCTGTGGGACACTCGGCAGGGCTTGATGGTGGAAATACGTATGTCCAGGAGACGAGACACCCAGGTGAGACGAAAACGATTGTTCCTCTAGGTTATTGTTTTTTGACTCGAAATGTAAAAGCCACTCGACGGTATGCATGCATGAATATGTACGAGTACGTACACCGGTACCGCGGTTGCTGTGAGGTCGACGATTTCATCCAAACTCGTACATCACCAGGTATTTGCAAGCTTATTGTGATGCTTTGGTCGCACGTGCTACTCGTGCGGGATGCATGCGTCCTCATGAAGGACACGGGTCGGAAACTCCCCCAAGTGCTATTAGTAGTACCGCGGCCAACGCGACGATTTTACGGAGACGGCCAGCCTACCATACGTACTGGTATCCTTTTTCTTTGCAGGTTTTTGGGGTTCGCCGACGGCGGTTCGAAATTTGAAACAGAACAGAGCATGACCCTGCTCGCGGAATACACGTACGAGTACGAGTAGCAGAGGATTTCCTAGCGCCGTCCGTGATGCTTTGCTCGCGTGGCCTTCCCACGGCCGTTGATATAGCTTGTCGTCACCGTGGTGCGTGCCTGCAAGTGGAGCTACAAATAAATCCCTGGATCGACATGCCATTTGCTGCGTGGTCGATACTTTCGCGCATGCACAACAGCAGCACGAAGCTCACACATGTGCGGACTTGCGGTAATCCCGCCGCATCACATCAATTAAATGATCGCAAGATGATAATATGTATGCACATTACTGCCAATGGTTCACCATGATAGTCTATATAGTCTACGTATATACACAAGGGCTCTGCATGGGTGCCGGCATCGCCGGCACCCATGCTCCGGGTAGGGCAGGGCAGCACTTCGACTTGTTCGATTCAATATTCGATAGAGAGTAAAAACCGTTACCACACAACACAACATAGTCTACGCGTGTAGAACGTAAAGTAACGCCAGGAGATCGATATAGATTAAAAGTGGACTAGTTACTACCTCTGTCGTTTCCTCCGTTTCTCCGTTTCTTGCGTGAATCCGATTCCGAGCTTCATCATATATATTTCGATCGGATACATCCGAGCCCACGCAGACTGACCCTCTAGTCTGGCCACGAAGAGACGTTTCCAGTGCGTTTCTTGACATTTCGACTCAACCAAGCATACAGGGCCAGCAGAGGGATGGCCAAATGTTTGCTGCATGTTCTCTACGTAGCAACTGACAGACGCGCACTGAGCCAGCTTCTGCTACTACATGCATTATACCATGATATGATACGCGCGATCGGAGTACCACACACAGCTTGCAGAGATGAATTTCGACAAAATTCGATCTCACAACAGCTGGAGTGTATTTTTATTTTTATAATATTTAGATCCGAGGCTCGCAGACCGGCTGTGTCTGTGTGTGTATAGTGACCGTGGAGACTTGCTGACGGTATTCTAGGCGTGCAACACGGCGTCGCTGCCTTCGTCATTCAATTCCTTGAATGCTATTATAATAATGCCGCTACTTGTTGCTGTAGACCTCTCTCGTCTGGTCGATGGAATATTGAGCCCGGAATATTAGTAGTACGCGATAGCACTGAACGAAGAAGTTGGTAGCTAAGAATTTCAAGCTCGATCGAGTTTTGGACGAAAATATAAGCATAAAATTCCAGGTATGGCCTTTTAGTCTGATTGCTGGTCGCTCATTGGCCGGAGATCGTACATAAAGTGTAACCGTCATCTGGGGACGATAGGGTCCATTCCCAGAATCATAATCCATTCACATATACTCAGTATACAACTCCGACAACCCGGGAACGAACATGGATACATCACCAGGATTGATACCTCCCCGCACAGTGTAGAAATCCCCAATGCCACTGGCCGGTCGATCTCTAATTGGCTGGGGTTCGTATAATATTGACCCAGCTCCACCCGGAGACGATAGGGTTCCATCCCCAGTCCAGGGGTCATTCCATATATCTAAAGATTAGACAAACGAGGGAAGAAAACTGAGTTCTCTCGGGTCGACGCCGCCCCCCACGGGATGGAAACCCTAGTTCCATTGGCTAGAATCGCTGATCGGCTCGAGCGCCACAGCGGCCCCCCACCCTAATAGGAGGATGATAGAGGCTCACCAACCGATGGGGGGCAGTTCCGTCGCACACGGGGGGGATAGGGCCCCATCCCCGGTTCAGAAATCTTCCGAATCTCTACAGCCCCAGCAACGCGGGAACTATAACGATGATCTCCCGGGTCGATATACCTCCCCGCACGGCGTGTAAACCCCAACTCCATTGGCTTACTTCTCGTGATTGGCTGGTAGGCTTTGACCCAATAAGCTCACAATTATTTCGATCGAGTCGGGTTTTCTCGCTTACTTTGCGCATACGGCAGACATTTGCAGTGCGAGCGCAGTTCAATGAGCTATTTGCATGATAGGTCGCACGAAAAAACGATTTTGCGCCTATACCAGGTTGGCGTGCCGAGCAAGCACGCTCAAAATGAGGATGAGAAACACTTGAACAGCAACTACAGCACCAAAAACGCAATATAAATGGACGAATTAGAGCCATGTGTATGCAGGATTCAGCCCCGCCCGGTTATAAGCACAATTAATTCCAAACGAAAATGGGGCGTTCAAAGAACAACGACATAATAATATGTGGAACTAAAAGACTGGCACGACTCGAGCACAATAGCCAAACGAAACGTGGGAAAAAGTCTGGAATTAGGCCAAAACATTGCGTATTTGACTCACTGGCATAACGGTCGAATAATCATAGAATACTTGCGGTGCCAGAATAATCACCTCTTTGCCGCTTATGCGGCACCGAAAAAATCGCTGAAAATTTCGATTTAATTCGCTTATTGGGTCAGAAACCTAAGCTCGCTATTATTATATTTTCGCTGGTTTTCTTGCATAATACTCGCGCAGGGCAAAAAATTGCCATGCGACCGCAATTCGTACCAAACGCTCGACCTTGACATGAATCTATGCAGTTGGTGCCCAGAGCGTCACGATAAAGCCATTCGGGATCATAAGAAGAGGGGTCAAATCGCCATGTCCCGGCATACTAACAGCCATATATATATATATTGCCGACAACAGACAAGAACAATGAGCGCCTGCTTCAGCTTGACACGGGGTGATCTTGAAGCGGAATATAATACAAGTACCCCTTTTCTTTCTTCTCTGTCTTTTCTATAATTTTATTTTTTTCCAGTCGACTTGGGTGTGACGTGCGTATGCGTAGTGATAGGTATCACGAGATATTTGAGCAGAAGATCCCTATTTTTCATTATACTGCTATATCGTCGATTGCTGTGGCGCACAGGAGATATTGTCAAGAAGATCTCTATTGCTCTGTATCATCGGTTAATTCCTGGCGAACACGAGACGACATTTTCAAAAGGATCCCTATGTTTTATTATACTGTCATCAATTAATTGCCGGCGCACACGATGTATTGACCAGCAGCAACAGCAACAGCCATTAGCCAGCGCAATTCTTGCAACCACACAACAAAGCGTTCGAAACACTACTACCTTGAAAATCACACCTACCTTTAGAAATGCATCCAGTTTCGATTGTGGGGATAAATATACATGGAATTAGTGTAGGATATTTATTATGCGGTCCTGAAAGATAGATGGTGGATCGTGGACCAAAATGCACGGAACGATTCTTTGGAGCGGCGATGAAAAAGGCTGACAAAACATTGTTTCTCGCACTGCGATTTTTAAAATCGACTCCGTTAGTTGTGTTTGTTTTCTTTTCTTTTTATGGCCTGGCCTGTTTTGTTGTGTTCTCGTACCCGGTACGCTAGTATTTCACTTGCTTTATACCTTGCTTAATTGCGATTGTTTGGTTGGCTCTGTCTCACAGTCTGTGACTACATAATAATACCTAGTAAGTTGCATCTCTCTAGGATGAAGAATCAGCGCGGACACTGGGTGTAATGATGTTGGGTAGGGAACGGCCCCCCTCGGAGACAACGTACGCTCGAACAAAGGTATTTAACCTTGAAATCCAAGTTCGAAAAGCAACGACACAGCAACCAGTCGTATTATGTGCACCATAGGCCAAACGCTCGAGGTGTGACCAACAAAAAAAATGTGGTGGGGACGAAACAAGAAGCCAGTTTGGAAATGGTGCCAACTTGGGAATAAATGTTTTCCCATATGATTTATTCGTTCAAGCTCTGCATATGCCGAGATCCAAGAATAGCTCGGGAGTATACCGCCCAAAATACAAAAAATTGTGCACCTCTCGCTTGTCTCGCTCAGCCCACGTACCCGATGCCGGCCAGGTGCGGAACGGATACGGCAGGGCGAGGGGCGTTTGAGCCGCCCTCCGAAGACGGCGCTCGAACGAAGCTATTTGACCGAGAATTCCAGTTCCGAGAACAGCATACTAAGGCCGAGACAGAAAAAAACTCCTGACCGAATCCCCCCCAAAAATAATGATCACATAGACTATACATTTATATTTTGCACACTTCTACTTTCCAGCTTCTGGACAAGCCGTGGTCACAGGGGTCGTCCCTTCTCCCCCCCGGCTCTTGCCTTCAATTTTGATCGCGCAAAGGGTTCAGCAATCTCACTGCTCATCGATTTTTCATCGAGTATTGCTCACTCACGTTCTCGCGCTTTCCGCAAGTCAATTTGTGCACAAGAAAAAGTCCCCACGAATTTATAAAAGGATGCACTCGGGGGGGCTCGAACTCACGAAACAGACCCTATACCAGGGTCGAGGATAACCTGATACGCCACCGGGGCGACCGGTTATATCGTACCCCAAGTGCTGCGATTTTGTGAAAAGCTTCCGTCTGCCATACTCATATTTTTGTTGTCGTTGTAGGTCGGATTTCGGGATGATACGAGCTACCTCGCAGCCCACTACGGCGGGCGCACCACCCCGAGGTCGATCGCTCAGACACGCTCCGCCCAGGAGGTTGGCTCAACCCTACACTACCCAAGGAGACACGCAAATCAACAAGCTTCGAACAGCAACAACATCGGTCTATTCAACACCCTGGCCGCTACCCATCAGCCCAACGATCCCGGCGCCACTTCGACCACGTCAACTCCCCCGGGTCGTGGCTTCAACGGCAGAAAGCGACACAGCGGTGGCAGCGGTGGTGGTGGCGGTGATGGAGTTGCAGGCAATAATGCGGCGGGCGTGGAAGGGGGGGAGGGGATTGGCGGCGCCTCGATGATCAGGCCTACCTTGAGCCAGCAGCTGGCGTCTATCGGGAAGACAGCAGAGAACATCACCGCGTGAGAAAATCCCTAACGCATTTGTTTTTTGTAAGCTTTCTCACGTTACAGTCGTGGTACCGCGCTAGTACGGTAGTATCCTTTAGTGCGGGGGGGGGGAGGGGGCGGGGTAGGCAGTTTAGTGCGGAGCCATCCCACACGGTAGGAGTTGCTGCAGCAGATTCTAAGAAATTTCTGCGCTCCTAACATGAGGAACTCAATATCTCGCGCGAAACATGACTTGGAAGGCATTCGTTCGCGCAATCCGACCAAAACTGCTACCCCTATCGTAGACGCGTGCTACGATAGAGGTATACCTTTTTTTGGCGAAAATGTTTCCTTAACCGATAATCGTCGGGAATTTTTGCCCATTTTTTTTTTTGGTTGTTGTGATTTTCGTTGTGCACCTGGGCCGTGGGACTTTTTCCTTCCGGTAGCAGTTTTTTTTTTTTCTCTCCAAATCAGTTTCTGGGAGTTGAGGTCTTGACCTCCTCCTAAAGTGAGGAACCTCAGGAGAAAAAAGTGGTGCACCCTTGATCGTAGCACGCGTCCGTCCAATACTGCTATACTCGTAAACATTGTCACATGTACTAACCGACATTTCCTGACACATGAGGAGCTTAACCGGCAAGAAGCCTTTAGCCCAGAAAGGGCAACCCCTACAGCTGTGGGATGA
The DNA here is from genome assembly GCA_012845835.1 of Undaria pinnatifida. NCBI lineage: Eukaryota > Phaeophyceae > Laminariales > Alariaceae > Undaria > Undaria pinnatifida. Next base: position 12,607,995 of record JABAKD010000002.1, on the reverse strand, counting down.
CTGCGGTCGACATGCACACGCATCCGTATACAACGGCAGCTTGCGCTGCCGGGGTTGTAACGAAGACCACTGATAGGGACAGCTTACGCTATACCTACAATGGGACCCGAAGGGTGCGCCAGCTAGCGTTGGGCTGCGAAAGCAACTGAGTCAAATCGACACACGACGCGTATGAAAATACGTGGAAGTGTGGTGAGCTAAAGCTTTATTTTTCCCCGTCCGACGGAGGATAAGAAAAAAAAAAAAAAAAGACTGCGGTGAAAATCGCTTGTCAGGACCTCTTTACACGTAGCACGGGTACACGCAACACAGTCCGGGGTCCCGCTTTAGTGCAGGTCTTGTCGTTTGGAAAGGCTATGGGGGACTACGACTCTGCGCACCGTGGAAAATGGATACACGTGAGCATCATATAATCAATAATGCTGTATGATTGGTCAACAGCAAGGCTATAATAGACACTTGTTAGGGGGAGATTATTGTTGGGGTTGCTTCGTTTTTTGAGCGACTAAGACCCAGTCGTACGAGAGACTGCCGCTTTTGTGCCTTTCGGTTCCAAGATATGCGCCGCCATCGCTTTTTTCGCTGCCTCTTCGTTAATGTATTATAACAACCAGAAGCCTCAGCAACAACGTGCTGTTGTAGCTCCAAAAACTGCAAGGGGTGGTTTTAGAGAGTGGAGTGTGTGGTTGAGAGCTCTGCGTTGATATGTAAGCTATAACATAAGATGTGACACGATTTCAGTTATTTTGGATGAACTGCATAATATGTAATTTCATAGTGTCATAGCTCTCTTAGATGGTTCCCAACAATAGTCGATGCTGTCATGGTGAAATCATCGCATCCTGGATCAGAACGTGTTTCCATATAGCGATAGCGTACGATATATGGTGTTGTGTGATGTTTCGGGCAATGAACCGAACATTGGAGGATACCTGAGATACCATGAACCATGGAGATAGGCGACCTACCCAGCACCTCGACACCCTGCGTCCCCGCGGGTTACCTTTACTAGCGACATCGACGGTAGTCATCCTTGGAATTCAGACCGCCACTGCTTCTGGGTAGGAACCTACCTTCTAGGCTCTGCGCGGCTTTCCCTTCTCTCTATGCGCTCGTACTTTGTCTCCCTTCTTTTCTCCCTTTGCTCCGTTCATTTTTTGTCTCTGAGTTTTCTTCCTGGTGGTGGGCTCCTTTCAAGTTTTCGGGGTTGTAGCACGGGGCGGTGCCCCGCCATGGTGAATCTTCCCCGAAGAGGGCATTTAGCGAGCCTCTTCTTGCCTGGGACGTGGGTTTGATTGGCGCTTTTCTTGACCTTTTTGCGTTCGGGTATCTGCTGCTACGTGAGCAAGTGGTCATGTATAGCATGCCCACATAATACTAGAGAGTAACGAGAACAAGGGAGCTTCTTTTTTTTTTTTCTTATATTTAGACTCGAGCAGAGTGGCGGCAAGATATGTGTGAAGAGACAGACCCTGCTTTTTAGTCCCAGCTGCGCACACCCCGCGGGCATGTAGCATTATCAACCCTGTGAACACGGGGAAATGATCAACCCTGCCACCACTTCTTTGCTATTCTGCAAGCCGATCGCACTCGAGCCAGGGGAAGACCAGGCGTGTGCTTTGGGGTCGGCCAATCATACCAGAGGTGCGGGCTAATAGGTTCGGGTTCGACAACGCCTTTCACCCTCAAAGTAGCCTCGAACGCTAAAACTCTGATAATAGCATGTAGCTCGCGATTTTGGGGTACAGGTGCTAGGATTGGAAGGAGGTCTCGTCTATGGTACATATCTCTGGCATGTAGGTCCGGTCTGAAGTGGCCGAAAAACTCGGTGCGTAGTGGAAACGGTGGTACAATACTATACACCATACTGGGTATAATACTACATAGACTATATGCTATAAACTCGTCTGCGCTGGTCGGTGTTACTCGTCGGGTTACTTGCCGGGTGGCTATTTTTTTTTTTTTCAATTAGTTCCCCTCGCCCTGTTCTGCGTGCGACACCCCCGGGACTTCACGCCAACCACATCCCGAAGAGGTTGTTTGCATATGTCTATGTAAACTATGCACCTTTGGGGCAGGGGGCAGCCCGTTCTCCGGCGGCCGAGGTTTTCTTCTGGCGCTTTCGGCTGCGGGGCAACCAAGGGGGCCATGGGTCCATTACGACGCACGTCAGGATCCCGGCCGACCTCGGTGGCGGTGCTCTGAGCATCAAGCGTTGCTGCACTGACTCTTTTCTTCAAGGGGTTGCGTTCCGCCTACCTGAGCCGGATCATACGCATGGAAAACCCCTGATTATTTTCGTTCGTTTTCAGAAACAGTCCGCTCCGCTATCTCTACAATACCGTAGCTTCGGTCCCAATAAACCGCGACGGTCCGGTTGCTGGGTTGGTGGAAGCTGTAACTGCGCCTCTACTTCGACAAAACCATTCCTTTCGATGAGCCGTTAACACAGTGCCGCCCCGAGCAAATCACGTAATTTTTTTGGATGCGTCTGCGTGATTCTCTCCAGGGGTATCCGTGAGACGTACGGGTTAAAGCCGCTGGAGGGCACGCTGCTAACCACCCCGTCGAGGAGTTTCTTGGTCGGCAAGCTGAGATGGTGAGGCATTTGTGCTTTTCCCGAAGGCAATCGTGAGAGTCTGTCTCGTCTGCAGCGGAAAGGTGGGAGGGCGCATGTTGCGGTGGCACGTGCTACACGGTTAAGACGACCCACTAAAATTTGCCTTCTGAGGATGGTTGCTTGAGGAGGTCTACACCTCACCCCGAAACTGGTTTTGAGTAAACCGAAAGTGCAAACACGATGGCTACGGTATGCTATTACGGGGGACCCCTAGTAAATAGGACCTACGGTGGACACAAAAACCTATATATTCATCTATTTTTACTAACAATATTTGGTCCTATTTACTATCGTCCTCCGTAATACGAATAGGGGGGATGTTACGACGGTGCTATGATGATGTTTTGATAATGCTATGATATGCCCCTTTCTTTCACTACTGCGTTAGAGCCACCCGCACGAGTGACTCTGCACCTCGTAACAGCTGTAGGACATTCGCTTTGCGCAAGCGTAGCGTAGCTAACCATTACGCTGCGGACTGATATACGCTAAATTAAAACGGCACGAAAGCTTAAGACCGCGCAAAAGGAACACCGGGGGGGGGGGGGGGGTCACTCGCGCAAGTCACTCGCTCGCGCGAGTGACCCCCAAGCCGCCACCAAAAACAGGCCCGAAAAATGACCCGCCTTCCGTGGCCTATTGGCATACAAAAAAAAAATGCATGTTGCGAAAACAAGAAATAAATTACGTTCCGAAGACTAGAGGTCAAGGAGTGCCGTCATTCTGAAAAAAGCGGTTTTTAGCTGAAAAGCGCGACGCCTGCGCTACGATAGGGGCATGATACCGCCGTTCGTGTGAAATAAAACGGTTTCTGAATGGCGGGGCCCACTTTTTTTTTTTTTCCGCGGAATTTTCTCGTTGTGTACCTAGGCCAGGGGACTTTTCATCCGGGGTAATATATATCGCAAGTTTTATCTCCAAAACAATCAGTCTTTGGGAGAGGTCTTAAGAAGCTTCCCAAAAATTGAGGAAACCCCAGCAAAAAAAAGTGGGGTGCCTCTATCGTAGCACGCGTCAACCATGGCACCGCAGTAGGGGTGTGCTCACCTTTTCTGAGGTTCTGCGTTCGTGTCCTGGGTTTGTACACCCCATCAATATTGACCGACTTCGAGAAAAAAGGAAACGTCCACAGTCCACAGACGCGCTCCACGATAACGATAGAGAGGCAGTAGCAACTTTTTTTTGGCCAAAACGTTTTTTCGAAAGACGGGACGAACGCTTTATTCGTGGGAACGTCGTTTCTGTTTTACCGAAAAATCGTCGGTTTGGTCGTCGGGTTGCACTTTTGTGTCGTTCTACGGTAACCCCCCCCCCCCAACTGCTCTTGAGCGAAATCGCCGGTTTTGAAACCACCTCCCGGCTGCATCTCCTGAAAATCGGTTCCCCTTGCCACCCCGACGCCAAAGACGTCCGTGGACGATCTACACTAGTAGCTTTGTCCCTTCAAGGTTATCTTGAGACTAGATATACTAGTTTTCAAAGTGTGTAGACGTCCTTGACGTCCTCGACGGACGTCCTCGACGGACATCCTCGACGGATGTCCTCGACGGACGCCCCAGACGGACGCCCTAGACGGACGCCCTCGACGGACGTCCTCGGTGGACGGCCTTGACAGACTTCCTCGACGGACGTCCTTGACCGACGTCCTTGACGGACGTTCTTGATGGCTGCCCTTGGCGGATGTCCGTCAAGGGGTAAGAGTGTCATCAGCTTGGCGTGGCCGAATACAGTAGGGTACCCGATTCAAGAACCCCTCGGAACAGGCTTATGTCACCGCTCTTATCCCCGTGCCGTTCTTAACTCAGATTGGGTGTATTAACGGAGGACCACAGCAATTAGGACCCACGGTGTACACAAAGGCCCATGTATTCCCCTGTTTTTTGCTAACTGTATTTGGTCCCGATTACTATGTTCCCCCGCAAATAATTTTGTAAATGAAAAATGTTTTGGTATTGTGAATTGAGGCATCGTGGAAAAGACAGAAAACATTTTTTAAAATAAGTATCGCCAGGTATATCCTTAAACAAAAGGGTTCAACGAAAAACTTGAAAAGCCTTTACAATAATTTTTGGAACACAGCAGCACATATAGGTTGTAATATAGGCATCAAAATCATTCAGGCTTTGGGATAGGTGTCACAAGGTGTGACGAGCCGAATCGACCGATCTGATGTCTGTTCTCTCTTTGCTATGGACATCAAATATCCCACTGTAGATAGACTGCCAAACATCGGCAAGAGAGAACATGTTACAGGCCGTCGACGTTTCACATGGGTTCGGAAAGCTGAGATAGATGTTCTGAAAACTGAGACAGCGCGAAATCAAGTTCGGTTCGATTTGCGAACAAACATTGAAACGGAGATACCGACACTCACGGTGATTCCAACCCAAGTACTCCGCTGGCCTATTGCCGTCCTGGACAGTAGTGCCCGATTAGTTTTCCCACAACACAGTAGAGCCGAAACCTCCCCTCCTCCCGTCTCACGCCAAGCCGGCCATGCGCTCTGCCGCGCGGGTCCTCTACTCAACGCTTTCGAGAAACTCCGCGTCTCTCCCGCGTAATGTTTTTCAGCAACTGCACGTTAGCCCTTTTGGTGACTTGGTTACAGTACAGCAACAAAACAAAGTATCAATGCGTTCGTATCATGGTGCGAGCATGGAGCATACATGCAGCTCAAGCGGTGCGCGCGTGTCTTACAGGCACTTGCATTGGAGTTAGACCGTACGATTCTAATCGCCTAATCTAGACACCCGGGTTGCTTCGTGTGAATGATGATGCCGCAATCGTCACGTTTGTCGGTCATTTTTTTTTACATTTTTTTTTCCTTTGAAGCCCCAAAATGGCTAAACTGGAACGTTTTTTGGAAAAATCCGGGTCTGTCTTGTCCCCCCGCAAAAAAAAATGTTTTCAGCACAAATGGGACCCATCAAAGCTGATCGTGCCTTCTGCCCCGCGCTTCCCCTAATGTTTTGGGAAAACCCGTGTTTCCCCTTCGGCAAAAGGCTTATAACCCTCAAGGACGCGAGCCATCGCATATATCGGAGTTATTTACCGCACAAAGGCGCAGAAAAAAACACCGAACGACATGACCTAATGCGATTCCCACACGGCAGCTTGCGCTGCTGAAGTAGTAACGGGGACCACCGGTAGGGACGGCTCGCGCTATCGCTACACCATGGGAACTGAAAGACACGCCAGCTAGCGCTAGATTGCGTCTATGCCATTGAGTTGAATTGACCGAAACACGACGCGTATGAAAATACGTGGGAGTGTGGCGAGCTTAAGCTTTATTTTGCCACATCCGCCGGAGGATTAAAAAAAAAAAAACCACAGGTGTCGGAGTTCATCACAACAGGGATGCGATAAACTCCGGGAAACCTCCACGTCGGGGGTGAGGTTGGTGAGGTTGCGTCCTACCGCGAGTGGTCCCGGGACACTTATTTAGCTGCAATGGTTGAGTCCTTCCACGGTAGTGGAGCAGCAGAAGTTTCTGAGAATTTTCTGAGCTCCTAACATGAGGAGCTGGCTCAAAATCTCACCCAAAAATATGACTTCCTTCGAAGGCGTTTGCTTCGGCAACCCGACCAACAATTTGTATCCGCTACGACAGTAGTCGTAAAACAAAAGCATACTTGTAAACATTATCACACTGGGACAACCGATAGTTCAAAGTCTGAGGAGGGAAACCGGTCATTACATTTTGGCCCAAACCAACGCAACTCCTGCCGTGGCGTGACTCGGTTTTTTGTCGCAGTGCTTTTACCTCGCTGTATTTATCACCGAGGCTCCACTGTCCACGTTGTTCGTTGTTGTTGCTCTCACATTTGACTCGCATAATCAAGTCCGTGGTCACAGGACAGGCTCCAGTCACTCTGGAGCTGAGGAATACCCCAGGGAAAAACACAAACAACCCAAGGTGGTACACGCATATATCACAGCTGACGCAATTCATGTCTCCACCAGAAACATATAAAAGTGAAATCGGGAGTCAGTCTACGATGTGCCAGGTCCATACCGGTGCATACGTCTCATTACTCACGCCTGTACGGCATCGTGGCGCTGTGTACACGCGATCAAACGGAATATGAAATGCACGCGGATCCCGTATGCAGCAGTGGTACCATAGTACCAACAAAGCCGCTGTGATTTTGTTCAGTAATCGCACGTATCGGGGGAGTTATCGCACCGGGGGGGGGGGGGGGTGCTTAAAACACAACGTCAGAACCAATTTGGTTTTCGAATTCCAACGCACAAAGGATATGGAGTTTTTTTTGCACGCACCGGAAATATCTCACACGGGGGTGGTGCCAACAGAAACGACAAGAACGAAATTATTCGTAGAGATATATCGCACCCCTGTGCGATGACTCGCATCCTTGCGGTATTGGCTAGGACAGAGGTAGTAAGGTATACCGTTTTTTGGCGAAAACATTTTTTCTGAATTACGGGGCTCCTTAACGAAAAAATTTCGGAATCTCATTTTTGCGAACTTTTTTTTTTTTTTTTGTATACTCAGGCAAGGGTAGTTTTTCATCGGGGTGCACTGTCACTTTTCTCAAGATCAGTTTTTGTGTGGGGTATGAAGAGTCGACGACAGTCTTCAAAAAAAAATGTGCGCCTTCTACCCTGGCCGTTGTCACCCATCAAGCTGCCAATATGCGACTGACCGACGTTTTCGGGAATCTCCGCGTCTGCTTTTCCCTCCCCGTCATCATTTTGTTTTTGGCAGCAAGTACCCATCGCCGGTGCATTTCTTCAGCCACAAGTGCGTCTACACGTTCCATCACCCTTTCGAGGCCACCAGGGTGAGGACATATTTTAAAACGGTGTTTTCTCCTTTCTTTCCACAACATGTTGGCTGTGAGTTCGACTAATTTTTGGGGTCGATACCCATCTTCGCAAGCCGCGTGAGAGATTCGTTACGAAGAACATCGAGTTTCCAATTTGGTAATTCGCGGGTACCAGGTCCCCTTCCCCTCATTATTACACACAAGTTTAAGGCCACCAGAGGTCCCCCGTATTCCGTTCCGTGCCGACCCGACGTGCCGACCCGACGTGCCGACCCACGTCTTCGACGTGTCCTCCACACCACCACCACAAACGAGAGAACCTGCTACAGATAGAAGTACAGTCCCACAGCAGCGCCACAAAAAGCTGAGCTTTTCACGGGTCAGGTCGAGTCAGGGTAACCCGTCCCGGCTGGCAAGATTTGAAAACCTCCTGACCCGACCCGACACGATCCGACTCGACTCGACACGACCCGACCCGACCCGACACGACACGACACGTCACGACACGACACGACACGACACGACACGACACGACACGACACGACACGACACGACACGACACGACACGACACGACACGACACGACACGACACGACACGACACGACACGACACGACACGATACTACCGGACCTGACCCGACCCGACCCGACCCGTCCCGTCTCGTGATAGTTTTGAAACAGCTCTTGACCCGAACCCACTCCGCCCGCGAAATCTTGATGACCTCCTGACATGATCCGCGGGTTGGACCATGACCCTTGAAAATGAAGCCCTGAAAAAAAAAGATGCAACATACTTTCTTCGAAAAAACGTCAATTTTTGTTTACAACCGGCTAATTGAACACTTGTACGGACGATACTGGGGGGAGGGGGGGGCGACAGATGGTCCCCCACCGACAGCTGGACAAATTAAGATAAGATAATAAGGGGGAAGCAGGGACGATCACTCTCTCTCTCTCGAGGCATCAAGCGTCCCACGTGCATTCTACGACTACACAACGGAGCACACGAGCGGAACTACACTTCCCTTGCATTACCGACTGATTGATAGGTGCACAGAAGAGGCTAGTATACCGCTAGATGTGGTTTTCTGTTTTCGAGGTCCCGTCGGCTGAAATCCCCGACCGACTGAGATATATATATATATATATTCCCCAAAAATCTACGCGTTCCATCAGCCCGGTCAAGGCGACCCAGGTAGGGGATTTATATCGAGCGAAAGGCGAAGATTCTCGTTAATGTTTTTATTATTGTACTTGCCACCCGACAAAGCTTCAGCGCAAATCACTCATAAACATTCCCAGAGAGAAGACTAGAAACAAGGGGAACGCTAACTCGCTAACTCAAGCAGCCGCAAAGACGAAAATGGGGGCCCTTAGAGACATCGCGTCGACTTGTACATCTACGACCGACCGAGGTAATACGTATGCAAAGTCTCCGATAAGAAGGCAAAATCCAGGACCGGCAAAAGAAAGAGAAAGAACACAGCACACACCGTCGCACACATGTTGACTACAGCTACAAAAATCCGCTGCGCGAGTTCCTACCGGCGATTATGCTATGCAATGGGACCCGAAGGGTGCGCCAGCTAGCGTTGGGCTGCGAAAGCAGCTGAGTTAAATCGACACACGACGCGTATGAAAATACGTGGAAGTGTGGTGAGCTAAAGCTTTATTTTTCCCCATCCGCTGGAGGATAAAAAAAAAAGCTATGTTTTAAACGGTGTTGTTCAGACCACCTCCCGACGTATCACGCCCCGCCAACGTATCACGCAGCTTGCAATCCTGAGCATCGACCTCAAAAGCAAACAGTCAAGGGTTACAATCAGGGTGACAAAGAGCAGGCAGAAGTAGTGCTGCCTGGAGGGACGGATGAGCTTCGTTTCTTGCTGCAGCGGAGCAGAGCCGCGGCCGAACTCACGGCCGACGTACAGCATTTGAGTTGTAACTTGTTTTTTTTTTTCTCACACTTTTACTTTCCAGCTTCTGGACAAGCCGTGGTCACAGGTGTCGTCCCTTCTCCCCCCCGGTTCTTGCCTTCAATTTTTATCGCGCATAGGGTTCAGCAATCCCACTGCTCGTCGATTTTTCATCGAGTGTTGCTAACTCACGCTCTCGCGCTTTCCGCAAGTCAATTTGTGCACAAGAAAAAGACCCAACCAATTTATACGCGTATGCGCTCGGCGGGGCTCGAACTCACGAAACTGACCTATACCAGGCTCGAGGATAACCTGACACGCCACCGGGGCGACCGGCTACTGTATTCAGGTCTGATTGGTATAACCTCTTCCATGACTGTTATGGAAATCCACCGTTAGCAGGATTCATTGCCAAACAAAAAAAAGGAGGCAAGAAAGCATCCGCATTTTGTTTAATAGCGTTTGACTCAATTTTATTTTGTCTGCGAGTCTTACCGGGCATACAGAGCCTCAATCGAACAATCGAACACAGTCGTAGCGTAGGAGAGCTCGCCTGAAAGGGGGCAATGCTTTCTTTTTTTTCGTGTGTGTGTGCTCTCATCCTGTTTACAATGGATCTCCTTCTGTAATGGATGTCCTTGGATTCCAGATTTAGCTTCATGTGTGGGTGATATTACTGGAACAAGCGCTTTTGATCGACGCATGCTGCGGTAGAGGTGCCCTAGCTCTCTTTTTTGCCTTCTGAGGACGGTTGCTTAAGGACCTCTCGCCCAACAGTGGTGATCTTGAGAATAATGAAAGCGCGACCGAATTGCCCGAGGAAATCAAGGAAAGGAAACGAAAAAACGCCCAAACTAGCAGCCCCTAGGATCTGACTACCGTAAAGACGGCATGGGGCACATCAATAGAGGGTATCAAGTGCATAAAGGGCACCGGGGGGAGAACAAAACAAGGCGAAGAAGTCCGGGCGGCGTTACGCTATTATAGTCTAACGGCCATTGGAGGGCCCACAGACGTCTAGGCAGTCCCATGGCCTGAGTATAACAAAAGAAATTGTTTTGCAAAACGAGAAGGACGTTCCGACGTTTTTTGGGGGGGGTTCAACGAGCCCGCCGCGCCATTCAGAAAACGTTATAGCCAAAAAGTGGTGTACCCTATCGTAGAAACGAATTATACATGGCAAAAAAAATGAAGGATTCTGACATTCCGACGATTTTTTTTGGGTTTAAAGAGCCCCGACCAGCCATTCAGAAAACGTTATAGCCAAAACGTGGTGTACCCTATCGTAGAAACGAAGAACACATGGGAAAACAATTAAGAATTCTGACGTTCCGACGATTTTTTTTGGGGGGGGTTAAGGAACCCCGCCCAGCCGTTCAGAAAATAGTATGGCCCAAAAAGGGTATACCCTATCGCAAGCACGTGTCGCTACACTCTTTCGGGTGACAATTGGAGGTAACAACTACGATTAATATCTTGATTTTTTTTTTAAACACAGATAACGATGGAGATGTTCTTCCGTGACATGCGGTGCGCCGAGCTCGACTCGTCCGAACGACGGCTGCGCTTCAAGATCGACCACCCGCTATGCCACTACGGGAAGGATTACGCCCCCGACGATCCTTCCCACTTCGTCGTGATCGAGTTCAGCTCCGGGCTGGACGTGCAGAGGGTAGCCCAGGAGGTGACAAAGGGCCACCGCGCCGCTGCTTCTAGCGAACGTATAGCATGATTTCAAGCAGGGCCGTTACCGGGTTATGGTTCGACCCGCGGGTTAGGTCAGGCGGTATTAAAAAACTCGCTGGTCGAGTCGGCCCGGGTTGGGAGGTGTTCGAATTATCACCCGTTGGGTCGGGTCGGGATGGGTCGGGTGGTCGGGTCGGGTCGGGTCGGGTCGGGTCGGGTCGGGAGGTTTTCAAATCGCACGGGTCGGCTCGGGTCGGACGACCCGACCCGCGAGAAGTGATCCAACCCGCAAAACGCCCTGGTGACTTGTATGATATGCGATAGCACATTAAGACGCGAGGTAGCACTCTTGTAGCTAAAAAACAAAAGCAGCGTTTGTGCATAACAAGGGCTCCTTAACCCATTATCGTCGGCATGTCGTTCTTGTTTTTCCAAAAACTTCCCCAAGGTCATGAGATTGGATTTGATCATCGGGTTCCAGTTTTTTTTTGTTTTCTCTCGGATTTGGGCATTTGGGTGAAGTTTTTGAGAAAGAAATTTCTCAGGCGGGGAGGTAGCCTCAGAAAATTTGGGTGCACAAGATGCGGCCCAATTCATGTTAAGACCAAGTCTACGGCAGGTAGGGGGGATGTTATGATGATGTTAGAGTCGTTTTACGGTAGAAGCCCCCTCAATTTTTCTTTGACGAAATCGCCGGTTTTGAAACCAGCATCCCGCCGTATCTCCTGAAATAAGGTGCCCCTTGCCACCCCGACGTCATCGTTCGATTGTCCTTCCTATGCGAACAAAAAAACATTTGAAGATATTTTCTTCGAAGCATCCTTCCTCGTGTCGCGCAGCCATGAAACGTTCGTCAAAGAAAATGTCGCTGGTTAGGGGGAGGGCCATCGTACAGTCAGTCGTTATGGTATACCCCCTTTTACACCACTGGGTTTGAGTCACTCGCGCGAGCGACTCTGCATCTCAACGAAACAAACACTTTACTGGCGTAGGCGGTTTGTTTGGCGAGGCGTAGCTAACCGTTCCATGGCGGTTTCCTCTCGCTAACACGCAAGAGCAGCGAAAGCTAAAAAACCGCAAAAGGAATCGGGGGGGTGACTCGCGCGGGTGACCCCGAGCCGCTACAAAAAAGAAGCCACGCAAAAAATTACCCCCTATTTACCGTAGCCACGACGTTTGTCGATGTGTGCATTTGACGCTTTTTACGACAGAGGTAATTTTTTTTGGCAATTTGTTTTTTTAAATTACGGCACCTCCTTAGCCAAAAATTCGTCGGAAAAAAAGTAATCTAATCGTTTTTGCTACATGTTCTCGCTGCATACTTGATCCATGGGATTTGCTCATTTCTGGGAGAACCGTTCGAATTTTCTCGAATGTCGCTTTTCAGCAGGTGGGGTATAGAGCTCCCTCAAGTTGATTGAGTAGTCTCAGAAAACAAAAAGAGACGGTGTACCTCTGCCGTAGTATGCCCCCCTTTCTTTGCACTTGTCGTTTTTTTTTTTTTGTGGTTTCGATTTTTTTTCAACTGTTTCTTAAAAAAAAAGTGTTTTTTTTTGTTTCCTATTCGACAATGTGCAGGCAGCATGATGAGCTTGAACGTCTTGATTTTCACTCACAAACATGCCCGGAAAGACCGATGAAAAACCCAAAGTCCCCAAAATATCTACCTGGTATATATAACGGGGCGGAAAATCCATCCGAGCAGCCTCTAAGCTGTGCCGTTCCCGTGCCGTCACCACCCCCCCCCCCCCCGGCTTCCCCCATCGCGATGCTACAGATCATGCCGCGAATTCGACGGTCCGGCTCTGGAGGCTGCCCAAGGCTACGATAGGGGTGCCCTCCTAGGATTTCTATTACAGCGGGTTAGGGTGATTCTTATCGAAGACATCTGTTTTATTTCCAAATTTTTGGAACTAGTTTTTGGAAAAGGTGTATCGAAATACGGAGACGTTCTGTCATAAACTTGGAGTTTTTACAGATTAAAAAAACATGGAAAGCTTGAATCTCCAACAAAAAAAAAAATTACCGTTTATTTGGGAATTAAGTTTATTTTTTGGACATTTTGTTTTTTTTTCGACAGCGCTTGGGTCGAAAAGAACGACCCTTAAGGGCATCGGCTGTCCAAATATTGATTTGGGATAAGTATTGAGCTTTTGTGCTTCATCACTTCGGGAAGTACGCAACCATCGAACTGTTTCTTACGCTACTCGGAATGAAAATAAAGGTCAGGGGTAGGGGTGGCATGCCAGAACAATATGACCGCCTTATTGGTAGAAGCCGCCTTGTTTAGGGTTATGAGTTCAGTTCCCCAGTCGCGCCAAGCAAATTTGACCGCCTTATATCGGGATATCGCCTTACCCAGACCGTCTTGTTGGGGGACTCCTACTGTACTCCCCAACCGCGGCCTTGTCTTATATCGGGATACCACCTTACCCGGACTGCCTTGCTGGGGGACCCCCACTGTACCTGTCAAGTGTTCCGTGGCCTTCGACGGCTCTCGTCCACCAAAATGAAAGAATACGTATCGTACGTGCTAAGTTTAGGAGTAGCCCGTCGGATGTCGGTGTTAAGATTATCGTTTGTTCATGTGCCATCCCACGCTAGGGCTGCAGCAGATTCTAGGAAGTTTCTGAGCTCCTAACACGAGGAGCTCGATATCTCACCCGAAACATGGCCGAAAACCGATTTCGAAGGCATTCCCTCGCGCAATGCGACCAACATTTCTACGCGCTATTAATAGTCCTAAAACGAACATAACTAGTAAAATATACTAACCGATAGTTCCAACATTCGAGCAGCTCAGCCGGTCAGAAGAAACGCTTGGCCAAAAAAACGCAAACCCTTACCGTGGGATGACTCCGTACTATTGGTAGCATGCGTCCACGGGTAGGGTACGGTGGAACTCGTGCGTTAACGACGTTGAGATTCAAATGCGGCGACAAAACACAACGACAGGTGTGGTCCTCCATGGTGCTAGCACGTCGTATGATGAGTGGTATAAACGCACTGTATTAGGAAACTTTTGCCGTCTGCCAAGGGGTGCAAGTAAGTTCTGTCTCCTGGCGTCTGCCTTTGCCCAATTCGGTGTCTGCCAAATGGTTCAAGTAAGTGCTGTCTCCTGACGCGTGTCTCTGCTCCTTTGCTTACGAGACCACAAGCCACCAGACTTGTACACCATGTCGAATGCTATAAAGCAGGATAAATGAAGACTATACAATATGTAGTAGCTTGTTTTTCAAACGAGTTACTTAGGGTTGGCTTGCGTTGAACTTCGTGGACTGCATCCGCCCGTGATGACATGTGCCTCCGCAACCCGCCTTTGCTTGGTGTGGATGATGCTAGAGTCATCACGTTTTTTTCGTTTTTCTTTTCTCTGATGTCCCAGAAAGGTCAATCCAGTGGAGACAACAGTAGGGTGTTTCGGTTTTCAAAGTATGTTGGGTTGGAGAACATCCAAGAAGTGGGAGTGCAATAGAAAAATAGTAGTGAAACCGACGGGCGTCATAGCCCAAGGCCAAACAAACGCACGAAAAATTAGGTTAGAAATTACAAAAAAGACGTTTGTAGAAAAACATGTTTCTAACCAAATTTTAATTTTTCGATGTTTTTCGCGGATTGGGTTGGCCTTGGAGTGTGCCGTTCGACGGTTGCAATAAACGTTTTCCTACCCAACTCCTACCCAACCAAACTCGGTACATCGCAAACACCTTAGTATTTCTTCCTGTTCGGTTATACCGTGGTAGTTAATAAGAGTATATGTGATTCATGTAATCGAAACAGTCATCCCGCGCGAGGGGTACAGCAGAAATTCCTGAGCCCCTAACATGAGGAGCTCAATATCTCACCCGAAACATGATCTCGAACACATTCGTTCGAACGACTAGACCAACTTTTGTATGCATTAGTGCTAAACAAATATTATCGTAAAAGTATCGTACTGACCGAGAGTTTCACACCTGAGGAGCTCCACCGGTCATTACATTTGGCCCCAAAAGTGCAAACTTTACCGTAGGATGACTCAGGATCGGTGTTCACCAACAACGAAACCGTCACCCATCGTGATGCGGTAAACATTTGCCGTTTTCGCGAATCGTAGTTCGTTCGTTGTCACGAATTAGTGCTGAAAAAAACTGTAAATAATATTGAATGTAACGAGTTGTGGCACGAATCATGTTGGAATATCAAGAACCGTAACAAAATTCCTATTTTGGTACAGCCTTATGCGAGCTGAAAAGTGAGAATGCTGAACACTATGCGCGATAGCGAACAAAGGCACGTACTGTGGAGGGGGGGAAGACACCTGTGACTACGGCTTGTCCAGAAGGTCGCTGAGGGTAAAACCTCTAATAAGTTGGGCTGGAGAGTAAACGTGAAAAAAATATATAATGGAAGAAGCACTACTTCGTATACATACGGGTGTCACCTTTGGTGCATGATTTCGTCAAGAATCTCTTCTTCGTTTTTCCTTTGTTAGAAATGAAATACTCCGTACTATTTCTTGTCAATCTACCCATTCTTCCCTCCATCCATTTATCCATTCATACCCTTCCGCCAAGTCCTCGACCCACCCACCCACCCACCCACCCACCCACCCACCCACCCACCAAGAAGCAAAGAGGTGCTCACTTCTGGTGTCTCGACAGGCGTGGTCTACCGCGCAGAATTAAAACACAACGGTTTGGCCGCCACAGCGTTCGGCAGCCCGACTCAAACTTGCATGTCAACGGTGTTTTTCGCTCGGCTGACTACTCGTTGCTGAGCGCGACAAACAAAATAGGGGCAAGCAACGACTTCGATGCACATCGCGTGCTGCTGCAGCGCACGGGCCGCGCGGTGACCCCAATCTGACCGTTCAATATTATCTGTTTTTTGTGCAGCTCTATGGCTACTTCTGTGTCCGGTAATACCCTTGAGTAAGCACCAATATCAGCTATATACGCACAGTAGCGCTGCCGAAGGAAAAGCCTCCCTGGTCGACCAATCGTGCTCCTCCGCGATCAAGCAAGTGTACGTGACACGAGATACGAAGAAAAACGTCGACAACACAGTATAACAGGAGCGCCCCCGTTTCCTCTGTGCGATGCGAAAAAAAAAAAGTCCGAAAGAAAAACCCGGCTCACAACGGCGTGCGCTCCTGTTTCCCCTGACTGGGAGGCACGACAAACAACCGCCCGCAAAAATAAATGGCTTAAAAAGATAACCGCCCAAAAAGAAAATTAGAGCTCGTCACGGGTCATGCCCCGGCTCATGGGTCGGGCCAGGAGTTTTTCAAAAACGCGCAGGTCGAGTCGGGTCGGGTCAGGAGGGGTTCGAAATCCCACACGGGTCGGGTGAAGTCGGGTCAGGAGCTTTCCAGATATCACGGGTCGGACCGAGTCAACCTGTCCCGGTCTGATCCGCGAGATGTGATTCAATCCGTGAAAAGCCCTGGTTTTACCCCCTTTTTACCAGTGCAGAAATGGTCCGACACAAATTCCAAGTGTTAGTTCCGCAAAACGCGTGGGTGCAAGTCTAAAAGGGTCAAAACAACGTCGGACAAAAATCCCAGCTTCGCCAAAAAACAGCAAGAGAAAAAAAAGGGCAAGGGGTTCACTCCTCGCGCGCTTTATGTGCGGAACGGAGAAAGTGACGCTATCCACGCCGCCAAATAAATTTGCTATTGAGAAAAAAAACAAGAAAACAGAGCGACGAAGCGCCATGTCCGTCCAACAAAAATATGTTCACACGAATCTACGAAATCTAATATTTATGTTGAAAAAAAAGTATCAGAGCCACGCCTCCATCTTCACTCCCCAAAAGAACACAGAAGAAGTCGCGCAAAAAAAAACGAAACCAAAACCGGAAACAAAAATAAACGCGCGCAAACGGAAATGAAAAAGAGCAAAACCTATACTCTCTCCCCCTGCCAGAATCAGATCGAATTCCAGCAGCAAAATATTTACAGAAGCATTTAAGTGGTTCGACGCGCCAGAGGGTCTGCTCCAAACCTTTTGCCCTTCAGTTGCCCCGCATCCGCAGCGCTTGTTAGTACACGCAAGCTCGCGTCTTGAGACGACCCCCACCCCCTCCCCCTCCCCCATGCGACAATAGTTTCGAACTGCTGCAGCAAAATATCAACAGAAGCAATTGAGCGGTTCAACAGGCCTGAGGGTTTGCTCCAAACCCCTCATCCTTTGCTTTCCCTGCATCCCCAAAGCTTGATATTTCCCACAAGCTTCCGCCTTAAGCGACCCCCCTCCCCCCCTCCCCCTGCAAAAATAGTTTCGAATTCCTGCAGCAAAATATTAACAGAAGCAATTGAGCGGTTCGACATGCCTGTCTGCCTGCTCCAAACCCTCTACATTTCGCTCGGCCAGCAACCGCAAGGCTTGTTGTTGCCCACAAAGCTCGCGCGTCGAGCGGCCTCCACTTCCCCCCCCCGCCCTCCCCCTGCATTAATATTTTCGAACTCCTGCAGCAAAATGTTGTCAAGCATTGTGCTAGCCATTCAACGCGCTGGCCTGCCTGCCTCCCTGCCTGCCTGCTCCGAATCGCGCTCAAGCGTTTTTCTTTTTATGCGCAAGCACTCCCTCAATAAACTAATGGCAGAATAATCGCAAAACGCATCAATCTCATTCAAACGAAGACAAAATATAAGCGCGAAATGCACGAACTTCTCTCAATTAAGGGCAAAATAAGCCCCAAATGCACCACTGCACCGTCTCGATCCGACGCACGAACAGACCGGCGTTAACAAAAGTTCCAATCGAAACGAGAAAAACACGGCAGCGGAACGAATAAAAAGACTGTCAAATTGGCGCATTGAATACAATGGGAAGGGCGCAGTGGGTTAGACACGACAGACCTGACCTGTCAGCAGTTGATGTATCTACTGTAGGGCTACTCGTACCAGTATACACACAGCACAACACTGTTGTTGCTGCTGTTTACGTCACGCGTGCTTGCTGCTGTGTACAGCTCTGTTAAGCGAACAGCGATTAGATGGATACTATCTACCTGAGATTTGCTTTAGTAATGTACCAGTCTCTAACACGACTCCTCGATGGAGGTGACGTGTTGCGAGCGTGTTGCACCAACCTCCAGCAGTACCGGACAACTGTGCTACCTTATTTCGACTACAAGCAGATGGCCACTGACTTCTGCCGTGATAATGTACCAATCTCTAATAGCAGATGCTTCCCTGTCCCGCACCCCAGTCTTAGTTTTCGCGGTGGAATTTCGAGTTGCGCTGAACATCAACAGCGACCGAAAACCACTAGATGGCTACAGACCACCGCCGGAAACTACGATGATGTACCAAACCCCCTGACGGATGCCTCTCTGTCCCACATCCTAGTGCTACTCTCAGTGTCAGTTTTCGAAGTGGAATTCCGGGTTGCGCTGCACAACCAACAGCGCTGGCGGCGCGACATCGTTTGGTTCCAGCCGCGGCGGCAGCGGCGGCAGCTGCTGTGGTAGCTGTGGCAGTGTCAACCGGGGCTCGAACATTGGGGCAGGCTGCTGCTGCATCTGCTGGTGTTGCAGCCTCTGCCGCTTTTGCGGGGGTTTCTGCTGCTTCTGTTGCTTCTGCTGCTTCTGCTGCTGCTGTTGTTGCTGATGTTGCTGCTGCGTCTGCTGCTGCTGGTGCTGGTGTTTCTGCTGCTGCCGCTGGTGATTCTGCTGGTGACTCTGCTGGTGCTGGATGTTCTGCTGGTTCTGCTTCTTTCGCTTCTTTGGGTTTTGTACACGCTTGCTTTGGACCATAACCGCTGGTGTTGTCCCCGTCCCTGCCGCCGATACCGCCTCCACCTTTATCGGCTTTGGACAAAAGAGGCATGAGCGGAGGGGGAAGGAAGAGGTGCACCGGTTACGAAAGTGTTCGTGCGAGCTTCGTAGTCGATAGGCTTACGGGATTTGGACGCAAACGATATGGGTGAGGGGGGGGGGAAGGGAGGAGTAGATGAAATAGTTTTTTTTATACGTTCGCACTGCATGATCGAGAGGCGATCGGCCGTGTTGTGTCCGGGTGTCGGCTGCTACTGTACCATCGTTTGTTCTCGCTGAAGGAAGACGTCAAGGCGGGGGGGGCGAGGGGCGGTACTCATTTGTTGCTTGCCTTAGTCATTTCACCATTAACTACCCATCCCTTTCGAGACGGAGCACCGTTCCTACTCCTAATAGAGACACCTCCAACGTTTGGGCGTTTATCACGCTTCTTCCATATATTACATAAAAACTGTGTGCTTATCCTATCCCCGGCCTGTTTCGCCGTCTGTGGCCAACATCTATCTCGTAGGATAGCGATCGTTTTCTCGCTACTCTCTAGTCTACCAAACTCTTCCATGTCACATACGTCTATTCTCCTCATATCCTTCTCTAACGCATCCCGTTCCTCCTTGTACACTTCACATTCTCCTACTATGTGAGTCCTACTCTCTATTGTTGTGCCACACGGGCACATATTTGTAGCCACGTCCTCCTCCCGACTACTGGTATATATCTTTCGTCTTTCTGGTACGTCCAGGTCCCCTACACGAACTCGAAGTTTCAGTTTTTTCGCGCAGTCCATTGGGCCGTGCACATACGTTTTCATTCCAATATCTTCCCTCAACCCCCCGTATATCTCCAAGTGATTCTCCTCTTTCACCTTAATTTTTAGCCCTAACCTTTCCCTTTCTTCTACTCTTTCTCTTACTTCTGTCTTATTCGCCAAACTTCTCTGTAGACAGAACCTCTCCTTGGCCTCCCCCTATATCCTTCCATATTTTCTCGACTACGTTATCCCATCTTATTCCAGCTCGCCCTTTTGTTATTTTCTCCCATACAGCCCTATCAACTATGGCTGGCAACCTCTTTTCTGGTATATTCCTTATTTTATCGTCAGGGGGGGGCGGGGAGGCGTAACTGGGTAAGAGGGTATTGAGAAGGGGGGGAGGGTGAGGCCGGGTAGTCGGGGGCGGGGTAGTAGGGAGGGAGGGGGTGTACTCAGTTTGTGCATGGCCGTAGTCGTATGACCATAGACCCTCGCATCCCTACTCTGCCGGGACGGAGCACGTCCGGTTTTCACCAACCAAGCAAACATTGCTTGCACCAAGCGCGAAGCGCCGTGAGTTGTTCGGCAAGTCGCATGAAAGGATGAACTGCATCCTTCCAAGAACCGCTCGTAAGACGGACTCCGGCACTTTGTGTCTCCTTCTTTGCTTATGGGTAACAACGCCAACAAGTTACTTTGTTTTCTGGCGTCGCCACTCCAGAGACAGCAATGGGTATTACCATGTAACTGCCTCGTGGACGCCTTACAATATTCACAATATGTGATGCGATCATTCCCCTTTTGCGGAGTTGGGGTTCTCCACCCCGCACAATATGATCCAACTCGATAACCATCATGGTGACCGTGAAAAAAAAAGGTACCCTGGTTATCTAGCTCACGCAGTAACTGGCATGTTTTACAGCGTCGTTGCCAACCAACGTCAACCCCAATATGCATATAATGTTTTACAGATCGGTGCCGACCGAGGCCAACTATTGTATATACATTTTAAGGGGGGGGGTGGTGGGGAGGGGGACGGTACTTGGGAAGGGAGGGGAGGGAGGGTAATTGGCGGGGGGGGGTAGTGAAGGACAGGGAGGGAGGAGGGGGGGGCGGGGGAGGGGGGGAGGGGGGGGTGGGGGGCGTTCCTGCGTTCGGTGTTCAGCGCTTCAAAAATACGTCAACCCCGTAGATTACGTTTTTTTAAACTCAAGCGGATGCCAAAAATGTACCAGGTATACATCATGCTCAAGAGCACGACACTTCCACGTATGTGCCGCGTGTCAGTTAATCTCGGCTGCCGAAACGACGGCGCCAGAGTCGCAACGACAGCGCAAGCTACCGACACCGACATCGACACCTCAGGCGACCGTGACAACGGCAGGATAGCGAGATTCGGATATCTCATGTCCAACGTTATCTTTCCTGGTGAGCAAAAGCACTCGCTCGAAGGGTTTATGCCCCCAACTATTCTGGTGAGCAATCTATTCGATGCCGACAACCCTCCTCATAAGCCTCATCGCGAAACATGGCAAATACCGATGGCACGAGCATATAGGGGTCGCAGCTTATTCTGAACCCGCAACCCTTACCGACCGATCGCCAAACACAGCAAATACCGACGGCAAATATCGAACGCAGGTAACCACGACAAATATCCACGAGAAATACCAACGGCTGATACCCGCGGCTATTACCGACAGCAAACGGCTGACGCCGAAGGCAAATACCCACGGCAAATACCGACGGAAAAAATCCACGGTAAATACTCAATGCGCATGCCCATGGTTATTGCCGGCGGCAAACACCCGCGGCAATTCAGGCGGCAAAATGTTCGTGGTTAATATCCACGGCTAATACCCGTGGCTAATACCCACGGAAAGTAATCACGTCAAATACCCGCGGCAGTCACCCACGACTTACGGCAATTACCTACGGCTATTACCGACAACAAACGCCGACGGCAAATTAATATTGATGGTTCTCACCTCTCGGTGGAGCTCCTGCCTGTGCGCCATAAGCTTGTCCATTCTGATCAATTTAGACACAGCACGACGAATAAAGAGCACGACGAATAGATTGACAACGTTGGGGGGGGGGGGGGGAGGGCGTACTCATTTGTTGCTTGCCTTAGCCATTTGACCATTGACCACGCATCCCTTTCGAGACGGAGCACCGTTGGGGGGGGGGGTGTACTCATTTCATGCATAGCCGTAGTCATATGATGACAAATAGATCGATAACAATGGGGAGGGGCGGAGGGGGGAAGAAAATACAGTACGACGCGAAGACTGATCTCGTGAGGGTACGACGCGAAGATTGATCACGTGAGGGGAGGGGGGGGGGGGGAGGATATGCAGTACGACGAACATATTTATCACGTAAAGGAGGAGGAGGAGGAGAACGAGGAGGAGACGGGGGAGGGGGGCAGGCGTACACGCACGCAGCTGGAATTTACGCGGTAACAAAATACACCGTAGAGTTTTCCCCCAGGACAAACAGAAAGAAAAAACACAACAAAACGCCGAGTTTTCAATGCGGAATAATAACAATCGCGAAGCAAAGTAGAACGCGGAGGGCCGTATCGTCGAGGAACGTTCGTGCGCGTATCTCATGCGCACCTTTAAACGTCACGCGGACTCTAAAAACTGCCGTGAGTCTCGCAAACCAGTGCGTTCTGGTACATAAGCGTGCCCAACCAATCGTCAAAAACGTGTGCGGTGGTTTTGGCGTTAACCACGCCTAGCTACTGGCATTCCAATAAATAGCGTGCGTTCTTTAAGCCTCCCCACCCCCCACCCCTGAGAAATTGCATTCCAATAAATAGCTCACATTTTGGAAGTCTCTATAAATAGCTTACGTTTCGGAACCCCCCCCCGCCCCCGCCCCCCTCAGAAATTGCCATTCCATTAAATAGCTTACATTTTGGAAGTCCCCCCCCCCTCAGAAATTGGCATTCCAATAAATAGCTTACGTTCTGGAAGCCGCCCCACCCCCCACCCCTGAGAAATTGGCGTTCCAAGAAATAACTTGCGCTTTGGAATCGTACTCGGCCACATAAGGAGCCCTGTTACTAGAGCTATTAGCCTGCACAACTTAAGTCGCCGACTAGTTATTTAGTCGGACTAATATTTAGTCGTTTCTCGGAGGTACCGACCATTCGACTTATTAGGTTTCTATTCCGATACGAAGGGTTAGTTAAAGTGGGATTTTTTTTTCGTTTGTAGGTGCGGGGAGGTGAAGTTAGTCTCGATTTACGTCTTTACGTCGCTGGACCTGAGTAAGCCGCTAAGTCGGCTGGCCATCAGCTGGAATCGCCAGCCGACTTGACGATTAGAGCCAGTTAGTTGAGCAAATGTCTATTAACAGGGCTTTTCAAGGAATCGTAGTCGCCACATGAGGAGTCCTGTTACTAGAGCTGTTATTCTGCACAACTTAAGTCGCCGACTAGTTGTTTAGTCGGACTAATTTTTAGTCGTTTCCCGGAGGCGCCGACTATTCGAGTTATTGGGTTTCTATACTGATAGGAAGGATTAGATAGTGCGGGAATCATTCTTTTGTGGGCGCGGGGGGAGGGGGGGATTAGGCTCGCTTTGCGTCGCTTGACATAAGTAAGCCGCCAAGTCGGCTGGCCATCAGCTGGAATCGCCTGCTGACTTGAAGATTAAAGTCGGTTAGTTGAGCAATTGTTTATCAACAGGGCTTTTCACGGGCCGGGTCAAGACGGTTACAAAAACTCGCGGGTCGAATCCGGTCGGGCCAGGAATTGTTTGAAATCTCACGGTGCAGGGTCGGGTCAAACTAGGAAGTTTTCAAGTATCACGGGTCGGGCCGGGTCATCCTGACCCGATCCGACCCGCGAGAAGCAATCCGGCTCGCGAGTGGCGGTCCGAACCGCGATAGGTGATCCGACCCGTAAGAAAGCCCTGCTCTCAAGACGATTCGGTAGGTATTGCTGTTGGTGAGCTAACTGACTTTTAATCGTCAAGTCGGCTGTACATCAGCTGGCTTCGCCAAGCCGACCTGACGGTTAATGACGGTTAATTGACCGACAGCGGTACCTACCAAATAGTTTTTTGCAGGGGTTTCAACTGCTTGGACCACTTTCTCGCGGGGCGAATCACCTCTCGTGGGTCGGATCGGGTCAGGATGATGACCGGCCTGACCTATGGTACTTTGAAAGAAATCTAACCCGGGCCTCCCCTCAACCCGTGAGATTTCAAATAATTCCTGACCCGACCCGACTCGGCCCGCGAGTTTCTGTTGCCGCATTTTTCCGACCCGCGGGCCGGGTCACGACCCGTGCAACTCCCTGTTTTTTTAGTCGTGAGATCATCTGCTGACTCACCGCTCTACCAGTTGCATAGAAATAGTGTAGCTAAAAAGTGCAATTGTTATCGTAGTACGCCTCGGTCAAATACCGTGCCTTAAGTCACGCAAAACAACATATTATGGGACATTCGCAGCATGTGAAAGAAGCCAAAAATCGTTCGTTCAAAAAAAGGGTGTGCGGATGTGCGGTTTCAGCCTTTGCCTAGAGAAAAGGTTATACCTTGTGCTATCTAATATATTTGCGTACGCTTTTCGTTTTCAGGTTTTTGCCACAGCCGTCAGACGCCTGCTTCGACAGAGGTTCGTAGCACCTTTTCGCCAAAACATTTGCTGAACTTCGGGACTCTTCAACCCAACATTGCTGGAATGTCGGGGGGGGGGGGGGGTGCGTTCTTTTTTTCATTTGTTGTACCTTAGGACACGAGATTGGTCATACGGTTGCGCTTTCATCTTTCTCGAAAAAAAAAAAATCTGGGTTAACGCCTTCACTACTGGACACCTTTTTTTTACAATTTTTCTTGAAGTTAGTATAGGGAGTTTTTTTTGGGCTCTAAAGGGGTTAAGACAGGTATATACTTTGGAAGTAATTCCTCAAGTGGTTAAGAGCCTCAGAAAAAACGACGGTTGGTGCACATCCGCCGTACGATGTGTTAGACTAGTCATCAATCATAAATCATCCATCGTTCAGAAAGAGGCGGTGGTTTTTCTTGACGCCAGACGCGTGTTGCGATAGAACGATTGAGGCATAATAATAGGTGTTGATAGCATCAGCCTTTCTTTTTGCGCTTTTTGATTTTTGTTTTTTAAAGAACGATGGGGGTGTTTTTTTACCAAAAATCGTTGGAAATGCCGTTCTTATCTTGCAAACATTTATTGCTCGTACGCCCAGGCCCATGGAGATGTCCGTCGGGCTACATCTTCTTCGGTTCTCTCCTCAAATCAGTTTTGAAGAAGTAAACGAGCTCCCCGAGCGAGGAGCCTAAATAAAACAAAAAAATGCATCCCTACCGTAGCTGCTTGAAAAATAAAAACAGCTACACATATGCAGTTGTCCGTTTCTCAAAAGAAATGAGTTTTGTTTCGGACGAATGCAGCGTTGCGCAAGCAAACGTTAGAAAAACAATAAAGAGTGCAGGAGGTACACTAACCATCGCCCAGAGAAGAAGGAGTTCCAAATACAAAAGGCTTACGTTTTGGAGGCGTACTCGCAGCCGGGGGTTCGACAGTGGTAGTGCTCTGTTTTGCTCCGCCCATCCGAATACGCGAACCTGCACTGAGACTCGGTGCGGCAGGATCCGCGTCTCCCGGTGACTTTTTCGTACCCGTCCCTGCAATCAAGAGCCATGTGTGAACGCGCGAAGGGTGAGGCTGTGACTTTTATTTTTAGTTTTAAATCTCGCCGTTCACAATCCAGCTCCTGTTTGGACAAAGCCGTGGTGAAATGGTGTCGTAACTTGTCCCTCCTCCCCCCCGGGTACGTGCTTCCCTTTTTTTATTGAGCGAGGGGTTTCAGCATTCCTTTCTGTTCATCGATTTTTATCGATTTTTTTAATCGTTAAACTCACGCTGATTTTTAGTCTCCGAGTAGATATTAGTTGACTATTAATAGATGTCGTAGGACTATTGTGGGTCGGCTGACTTTTTCTTCTGTTTTTTATAATCACTTTTACTCTCCAGCTAAACTCGTAAAGAAGTTTTATGCACCCCCAGCAACCTTCGTCTTGACAAGCCGTAGTCACAGGCGTCTTCCCTTTCCCCCCCCCCGGTACATGCCTCCATAATTTATCGCGCGTAGGGTTCAGCATCTCCATATTTTTAGTCTTTTTCATGCTCGTCGATTTTTTCATTCGAATTTCGGCTTGCTGATTGTTGCTACCCCACCGAAAAAATATTTTGTTGGCTCGATAGTTTACTATTTGCCGCCGTGTAGTAATGGATTTTTGCTGATTACAAGTCGCCGACGTTTTTTTTCTTTTGTGACAAGCTATTAAAAGTTAGTTTTTTACGCGGTAATTTGAGGAGTCCTGTGCCTCTGCATCTAGAGTCCTCCCACGGTGAAGATTGCGTCCTTTGAGTCATCTCGTGGTAGGGTTTGCAGTTGTTAAACCAAGCGTTTGTGAGCGGTTGACCTTCTCAAGTGTGCAACTATAGGTCAATGATAATATTACGAATACATAGATATTGTAGGGCTACAGAGTCGCACGGGCATGTTGGTCGGGTTGTGTGAAAGGAGTGTCTGCTTTTGGGTGAGATATTGAGCTCCTCACGTTAGGAGCTTCGGAATTTCTGCTGTACCCCTCGCGCGGGACGACTCTCTGACTGGTGCGCGTTTTGCTACGTCTCCCAGCTACCGGTATATAACTAGCCGTGAACTCTGGCAAAAATTACAGCTCAGCTTGAATGGGGAGTCATCCCGCGGTAGAGGGGGGGGTGCAGGAGAAGTTGTTTATGGGCTCCTAGCATGAGGGCTCAGTTAATCTCACCCCGAAACATGACTTCGAAGGCATTCGCTCGGGCAAATCCGACCAACCACTTCTGCGCGCTAGTCCAACAAACAAGCATGCTCATGTAAGTATCAGACTAAACCGGTACTTCTACACCTGAGGATCTCGACTGGTCATTACATTTTGGCCCAAAAAGTTCAACCCCTGTCGTGGGATGACTTTGGAGTTGATGGGGGCATGCTCGCGGGGGGCAGGGGCGCGGGGGGGTGAGGGGGTGTACTCATCATTTCGTACACAGCCGTGGTCTTCAAGAGTATAGACCCCCTCGCATCCCCACGATGCCGGCACGGGGCACGTTGTGACCCTTGCATCCCCACGATGCCGGCACGGGGCACGTCGTGTTTTCACCGACCAGGCACACATCGCGTGAAACACTCGTGGTGTCCGGCGCAGTCACGTGAAGGGTGTGCTGCATCCGGCTTGGAACCACTTGTGAGGTGGGCGAGGCTCCAACACGACTTTGCGCGCATGCTTCAAGAGAGACTTTGAGTTTATCCGACAGGCCTTCTCAGAGGGGAAGTGCGTTACAGTAGGGCCCCCCGATACGGCGGTATCCCTACATAAGGCGGTATCCCGATATAAGGCGGTCAAAATCCCTTGGCACGACTGAGGAACTGCACTCATAACCTGGAATGAATAAGGCGGCTTCCCTATATAAGGCGGTCATATTGCTCTGACACACCACCGCCCTACTGTGCTTGCCTGGGAATGATGGGACCGAGAGTGCCTGTTTTGTGTCCGTTCGAATCCCTGCACAGTTAAGTGCGACGGACATGGAGGACCAGAGCGGGGGGTGGGGCGGGGTGGGGGTGGGGGGGGGGGTGGGGGGGGGGAGGCATCGTTGTTATTTCTCTGCTCAGGCTATGGGAGGGAGGGCGGGCGGGGCGAAGTTACTTTTGATAATTGCTGCTCTGCTCAAGCTACTGACTCATATCGGATATTTGTTTTCTTGCTCAAAGTGATTGGCGGCCGGGCGGGCAAAAATGGAAACACAAGCAACACACGCACACTTTTGGCTGCCCCGCTGGTTCACTTGTTGCAATTGTTGTTTTCTTATTTTAACTCCTCATCGCCATAAGCATGTCCTTGGTCCCAGGACAGGCTCCAGTCACTCTGGAGTGGAAGAATACCCCCCACAGAACAACAAGAAAACAAATCAAAAGTGGCGTATACAAAGGTCGAGAGAGTATGTCCAGCATGGTTTAATATCTTTTGGAGCGAATTATAAACTACGTGTTTGTTGGTCTTGCGCAGTTATACCAGGTATGTACATCATACATAGCCGAAGCAAGCAGTACAACGACTTGGCCCCTATCCTATTGTCTTCTACACTACATGGTCCTACTCCTAGATATTCACTCCTTTTACTACACATCAGCCAAAAATAATGCTATCAATATCACCGGTGTGTTTT
This sequence comes from Undaria pinnatifida, assembly GCA_012845835.1. Lineage (NCBI taxonomy): Eukaryota > Phaeophyceae > Laminariales > Alariaceae > Undaria > Undaria pinnatifida. Next base: position 12,580,222 of record JABAKD010000002.1, on the reverse strand, counting down.
GACGCATGTTTCGACCGGTGCAACAGGGGGAAGCACTTTTTTGCTGTTAAAAAAAAAGAAACTGACCGAACATGTGTGCTACCATAGAGGTAGTACTTTTTAGGGATGTTTTTTTTTTGTTTTTTTGTGCTGAATGACGGGGCTTCTTAACCCAAAAATCGTCCGAATTTCACTCCTTTTTCGCAATTCATGTATATATATATACGTTTCGTTGTACTCCCTGGGCCATGGAATTTTTCATCGGGGAGCACGTTTACTTTTCTCCGCGATCAAACCAGTTTTTGGGTCAGGTGCAGCGCTTCTCGAGTGGTTATGAGCCTCAGAACACAAAAATCGTGCACCTCTACCGCAGAGCATTTTTTCTTTTTGGCCGAAACAATTTCTGATCGACAGGGCTCCTTGACCCAAAAATCGTCCGAATTTCACTCTTTTTTTTGCAATTTATGTATATGTTTATATGTATACGTTTCGTTGTACTCCCTAGGCCATGGAATTGTTTATCGGGGAACACGTTAACTTTTCTCCGCGATCAAACCAGTTTTGGGGTCAGGTTCTCCTTAAGTGGTTATGAGCGTCAGAACACACATATCGTGCCCGTTGCGGTGGGGTTTTTTATTTTTGGTCGAAACGATTTCTGATCGACGAGGCTCCTTAACCCAAAAATCGTCCGAATTTCATTTTTTTTAAACAAAAAAGAAAAACGCTTGTATACCCATCAATAGGTTCCGTGGCGTTGTTCATCTAGTAAGATTAAAACTTCTTCCAAACCAGTTTTTGGGGCGAAGTACATCGCGTGACGCGTGATACGCGATAGATGGGTGGTTGGTGCATCGCGGGAGCCGGCAATCTGGTGAGTCGTCAAAGCCAGCAGGACATCAATAATGCGATCAATCATACATCAAAGCTAGCAGGTAATCAATACTGCGATCAATAATATATGAGTCAATGCACCAACACGAGCAGTGCGTTCTCCTATGCATAGCTTTCTCTTTAGTACCGGGTCAAGCTCGACGATAAATTCATTCTTATTCCTCGGTGGATAAGAACTGAACCTCGAGCAATTTTTCTTCAGCGTGTTGAATTTTGAGTGGTTTTGGAAGCCCTCTTCCATTTATTTATTGGGAATACGAAGCAGGCTCCGCTCGCTGTCCTGCTACATGCGTTTTTTCGTGGTTCATGCTCTGCCGATTCGCCTGTTATTAATAGCTGAACGCTGTACGCCAATGACTCATGCCGAATGGCACAAGAGATTCCGTTTTCTCACGTGATGTGTGCTGTGCACCTTGCAACATATCACACGATTATATGGTGATGTGCCGACTGACGCGCACTCGAAAAATACGGGAGGGGTGTGCGAACGTGGCGCAAAAAAACAATTTATGTGAAATAACCGACCGAATAATTGACCGGAATGTTCTCGGTTGCGGTTTCGGTTATTGTCTTCCAATAACCGAATAACAAAAGACATTCTTCAGTCGGTTCAGCAGATAACCGACCGAACGCTAAAATGGGCTTCGGTGCCCAACACTGAGTACGTAGCACTCCGAACGTAGCTCGGGGATGGAATTTATTCGTTCAAAACGTACGGTAGTATGAGGCAATTTAGTTTCGTCAAAATGATTTTTTCAATCTTATTCTTCAAACAAACTGTTCGTCGAACTTATTCGTCAATTTTTTATGTTGGTACTTACTACAGCAGTGGCCAAATTTATAAAATTAATCAACATTTTTTTTATTTACGTCCCAGAATTTATTCGTGAATTTAGATTCCTCAATTTTTATATTCGCCCAGCATGAGCTATTTCCTTCAAAGTTATTTTTCGTCAATTTTGTATTTGTTCACTTTTTTATTCTTCGTTTTGTTTTGCGTCGTTTTTTGTTTTTTTTTTTGTTTTTTTTTGAAAAAAAAAATTGGGTCCCGTGGGCTCACCTCGGTCCCGAACGCCGGCAGATGCTGAAGTGGCAAGTAGCGCCGACCCGACTACACTGGAAGCACCCTTTCTTGCCGTCGCACTTTACCTGAAAAATCGGGGCAGAACAGACGGAGGAAACATTGGGGTCGCGGTTTTAACAACATCGGTCGCGATTCTAACAGTTAGGGATGATGAATACCAGATATAAATAACAGGGCAATGTATAGGGGAGGGGTTACACATTTCATGCATAACCGTAGACCCTCGCATCCCTTCAATGTCCGCACGGAGCACGTCAGGCTTCCACTGACCAGGAAGACATTGCTTGCGCCAAGCGCGAAGCGCCGTGAGGTGTGCGGCGAGTCGCATGAAGGGTGAGCTGCACACTTCTAAGAACCACTTATGAGGCGGACTTCCGCACCTTGTGCATACTTTATTGCGTATCGGGTGACAACTTCGAGTCAATCTATTTGTTTTCTGCCACTTCTAGAGACAGCAATGGGGATACGGTTATAACTGCCTCGTGGGCGTTTTACCAGATGCACACTACGTGACATCGTCCTCTTTGCGCGATGCCAAGGTTCTCCACCCCGCACGATATGACAATATCATCCAACTCCACCGCCATCTCGTTTACCACCAACACGTAAAAAACGAGAAGAAAAAAAAGACGGTACCTACCCTGGTGGTATTGTTCGCGTAGTAAGAGGCGTGCTTTACAGCATCGTTGCCGACCGACGCCAACCCCAGCAGGGGAACATAAGGGAGGGGGGGAGTGGAATTTAACGCCTTTACCGCTGGAAACTCGTTTTGGGAAAAAAGTTACTTGGATTTAGTGTAGGGAGGGGTTTTAGAGCTCTAAAGGAGTTATGAAGTCTTACTATTTTCAAGACATTCATTCTTTTTATAAAGAAGGGAGAGGATAGATACAGACTGAGACAAGAAAAAAAAATGAAACGAGAAGCAAATAGTAGACAGAGGAAGCATCGGTCGCGCGGCTACGGTACGGTAGGGGGGGGGGGGAGGCACTTTTCGGGGGGGTTGTTCTGCAGTGACTAGGGGTCGCTTGCGCGAGTGACCCCCCCCCCCCGTTCCTTTGTCATCTTTGGCATTCGTGAAAATCGCAAATCGTGTTTTTCCAACGATGTTGAGTGATTCCTCGCGTGAGGAGCTATCGCAGAAACGCCTCCGGACGCATGCTACACGATAGGGGTAGTATCACTTTTCTTCTGAAAACAAAATCTGAATGACGGGGCTCCTTACCCCAAAAGTCGTCGGAAAATAAATAAATAATAGACCTTTTCTTCGCAATGATTCTCGTTGTGCGCGTAGGCCATACATGGGATTGTTTATCCGGCCGCAGGTTGGTTTTTCTCCAAACTTCAGGTTTTGGGAGAGGCCGTAAGCTCCCAAACTCAGGAAACCTCTATCGTAGCACGCGTCTCTGTTGTAAAAAAATTACGTGCGTTTTAACACGGCATGTTCGTTGGTGCACAGCCGACTGGTTCTTCTCCATGTACCATAACGAAGCTTCCTTGCGATGCATGCGGACGAGTTTTGGTTTATTATTCCGGTGCGGACATGCCAAAAAACAAATCTCATATCGAACGAATCCCCCCCCCTCCATAAATAAACGCCTCTTCTCTTCCGCCTGTCGTTTTCGTCCCTCCCCCCCCCCCCCCCCCCTCATCCCTACCTTTTTGCTTGTGCACCGATCACAGGCCTTCCGGAGCTGCGACCAAACGGACTTGTTGGTCTTGCGTGACGATCGCGACATGTGGCCTGTAACGGGAAAACCAACCGAGAGACGGGAGAAGGGGAAGAGGAGTTGCGGGTGTCGAATCACTAGCGCCATGGTCAGACACTTTTCGACTACAGTGGGAAAGGAATGCTCTATTTGGGGTGGGGTGGGCAGGGGGGTGTACTCGGTATGACACATGACCATAGTCCAATATAATCATTGGCAGGGGCCGGGGGGAGGGGGGATAGGGTCATCTATAAAGGGAAGCAATCGGGAGCGGGGGAGAGGGTTGTCTGGGAAGGGAAATTTTCGAGAGCGGGGGAGGGGGGGCATTATCGTGGTGGTCGGACACATTTTTGTCTGGGGAAGGGGTGCTTCATTCGTTCTTGTTCGCTTACAGGATGATAAAAGCAGTGTTTGATATATGATGTCAAGTGCACGACAAATACATTCGACCCGTACTATTATCATTAAACGTGCTTGCCATCTGACAAATGTGCAGCATGAGTTTCAACGTTGACCACTCATAGCATTCCCTAAAGAAGAAAGACTCGGAGAAACCAAAGGAAACCTATCTACGCACCAGAAGTATAATTCCCTTCTATGCCTACTTCCCTCGTAAGCTTTATATACAGTATTTTCCGTTTTTTTTGTCCTTTTGCTCCCTTCTTCTCAGTAAGTGTTCTTTACATTCTATTCTTGAGTCCTATGCATGGTATTTGTGAAGTTTGGAGCCCACAAACACGATAGGAGTAGCGAGTCATCCCACAGTAGGGTACCGATATCAGGTTATCCTCGAGCCTGGTATAGGTCAGTTTCGTAAGTTTGAGTCCCCCCGGGCACATACTCATCGACTTGCAGAAAGCGTGAGAACGTGAGCTAGCAAAATTCGATGAAAAATTGACAAGCGGTGGGATTGTTGAACCCTATGCGCGATAAAAATTGAAGGCAAGAGGTCGGGGGCGAGAAGCGAAGACACCTGTGACCACGCAGGAGCTGGAGAGTAGAAGTAAGTGTGAAAAATGAAAAGGTACTACTTTTGGGTATATAAATGTTTTGGTCGGGTTATGCGAACGAAGGCCTTCGAAGTCATGTAGTATCAGGTGAGATATTGAGCTAGCTCCTCATGTTAGTGAGCTCAGAATATTCTTGTAATTTGCTGCACCCCTACTCTAGCGTGGGATGACCCGCATGCAGCCTAGCAGGCTAAGATAACAAAAAATCGCGACATTATCTTCCTCAGAATGCGCCAGCGCTCTGGCCTATTTTGAGTCAAAGCGATGAAAAAAAAAAGGCCACGACATAGTCTTGCGCAAGATCGCGCAAGCGCTTTTACTTCTTGAGCACGTCTATAGTGCACGCGCGAGTATATGAAAAGATGTTACCGTGGGAATGGGGGGGTAAAGAGTAGAGTTGTTTCGAATTCGATTTTATCAAAATCGCATGAGAAACAAGCATGGGAATATCGACCGTGGTTTACCATTAATTACTTGCCACATCTGGGGTGAGACGATATCAGGAAAGAAAGGCCGGGGGGGGGGTGACGGCTTTTTTTCACGAATCCTCGCTGAATCTCAAGGTATTGCGGCAAGTAGTTCTACACTAGATTCTACCGCAGAACTATCGATCGGCAGGGGAATTGTCGTTCCGCCCGTGCGCTCTGCTGTGCTCGCAGGGCTATGCACGTGAGACGCCTGAAGCCTTGAGAGTAATCATCATCGCTTCCCCTTATTGCGTCTGATCCCAAAACCCATCCGTATGCATCGTACAGGTATTTCAACTCGTGACGCGTGCTACCATATAGAGGTGCACAACCTTTTCCCTGGGGTTTCCCAATCTTGGGTGCTTAAGATGTGATCCTCCCAAAAACGGATCCAGAGCAAAGCAACACTGATACCGGATGCAAATCCCTCGTCCTGGGTATACGTCGAAAATTATGGAAAAGAAAAAGAACGAAATTCTGACGATTTTTAGTTAAGGAGCTCCGTCAATCAGAAACCATTTCAGCCGAAAAAAAAAAAAAGTTCTACCTCTATCGTAGCGGTCGTCGCTTTTTGGTTGACTTTTGGTTGATTTCCGTGTGAAATCACACTGATTCAAGAACATTGGGTCATTTCCATGCTCGAGAGGGCGAACTATATAAAGAGTCGAAAAGGGAAGAAAAACATTATTGAAATATATATATACCAGGTATATATTTGTTCTTGTTTTAAATCCCGATCCGCTTCCGCGCGCACGCCCGATTTAACTAGGAAGAATGCGAAGGCGCGCCAACTCACCGCCAAAAGCGTCGCAGTCGCTGCTGCCTGCGTCCGGAGACCCATTGCTCATTGCGTCGTCTTCCTCCCCGTAGTTGTCGCATCCCTCCCCATCCCCCGCCTCCTCCTCCCCCTCCTGCTCCTGATCCATCTCCTCCACGCCCTCCTCCTCCTCCATCTCCTCCTCCTCTCCCTCCTCCTCGTCTCCCCCCCCCCCCTCCTCATCCTCCCCCCGCCGCTCCTCCTTTTCCTTTTCCCCGTCCTCGTCCATGGGATTCCTGGCTGTTCCTTCTCTATCCTCCCACGCTATTTCATATCCCTCGTCCTTATCCTCCTTCCCATCTCCGCCACTGCCAATTTTTCTGCCGGGCCAAATTTTGTCGTGCTCCTCTTCGTCTTTTTTTGCGGAGCCAGTGACGACACTGTCATCGCTTGTGATCGCCATCCCATATTTAGATTTGACGCCGCTTTCACTTTTGCGTCCGATTTCGGTTATTTTCGCAACACCGATTTCAGATTTGATGCCGACGAGCTCAGTTTTTTTTACGACTTCGGTTTTGTCGTGTCCGATTGCGGTTTTTAAACCGATTTCGGCTTTGTTTCCGATTGCGGTTTTGAATCCAATTTCGGTTTTGTTTCCGAATTTGGTTTTGAGTTCGATTCCGACCTTGATCTTGGTTCCGATTTCGGTGTTTTGTCCGAACCCGATTTCGGTTTTGTTTCCGATTTCTGTTTTCCGTCTGATTTCGGTATTGCTGATTCCGACACCGGTTTTGGTCCCCACTTTCTTTTTAGTTCCGAATTTTCCAAGTCCAAGCCCAGTTCTAATTTCAGTTCCGGTCCCGCCGATGCCGCTTTTTTGTTCGCGATCTGCGGTGGATTCCTCTTTTTCGGACTTGAGGGCGGTTATTTTTCCGCCCACTTGAAGGCGTTGCTGCTGCTGCTGAGATTGGGAGCCATCAACATCATCTTTACGCGCTTCCTCGTGTTCCACCGTCTCGAACAGACCGGCCGCAGCCAGCACCACCTTTTGTATTTCGTGGATCGAAAGTTGCGTGTTATTTTGTTGTTGTTGTTGTTGTTGTTGTTTTCAACATAATGTAAAGGAGGCATCTTCATTCTTAGGATATGCACAAGACATATAGTTTTCTCAACAACAACCAGAAACAAACTGAAGGCGCATTCACAATGCCTGGAACCTTGCCGATCCCTTCCATCCACTGCGCTCTCAAAAACGTGTGAATATTTCACGCATCAGACTGATTCACGATCCAGATCACATGCACATCAAAGACAGCTGATGACGATCTAGTTATGGCCCGTCAAGGCGTCATTGGGCTTATCCTACTAGTTCCAGTGTGTGGAGGTAATTAAGTAATTCCTTGGTGGCTGTCCGTCAAGGGGCAAGAGTGCCGTCAACTCACATCGCTGATGCAGATCATATATATATATATATATCTGTCGTCATGATATGTGCGCCGGATCTGTGTAGGACAGATCAAACCCAGGAAACATGTGCTAGATGACACAGATCATACGGCTCTCACCCGACAACATGATCTAGACCATACAGATCATGTCATGTAGATCATATGACCAAATTCAAAGCTAGGGCAGGGCGGTCACTCTCGGGGGATTTTGTTTTTGCAGTGGCTCAAGGTCACTCGCGCGAGTGACCCCCCTAACCCTTTGGGTTCCTAAGATTTGGTGCTGTTTTAATCTGGCGATATGAAGCCACAACGGAATGGCTAGCTACGCTGCGCCAAGCAAATCGTCGACAGTATTTTCGTTCGTGAGGTACCGAGTCACTCGCGCGAGTGGCTCGAATCCAGTAGTGAAAAACAAGAGTACCCCCCCCGGTGACCGTAGCCTTGGCGATTTAGACCAGGGACATATCTGCCCTGAATGACATAATCCCATCTCCCGGATGTGTGCAATAGACGCGAGCTACGATGGAAGTAGCACTCTTAGACAATTTCGCTTCCGAACGACGGGGCTCCTTAACCCCAAAAATCGTCGGAAAATATGTATATTATTCGTGTTTTTGACAAAATCTACGGTAGTGGTTTTCATGCTTTGAGGCTTTTTTTTTCTGCAGTGGCTCGGGGTCACTCGCGCGAGTGACCCCCCTGTTCCTCGCGGTCTTAGGCTTTTGTGCTGTATACATTTTTCGATATGAATCCCCAACTGGATAGTTACGAATCTGCTAGATACGCTGCGCCAAAATAAGGTATACCTCAAGTCTTTGCCCGTGAGGGACGGAGGCACTGGTGCGAGAGGCTCAAACCCGGTAGTGAAAAAGGGGGTACCATATCATAACATCATCATAACCATCATCGTAACACCGTTGTAACATCCCCCCTACTAGGACCGTAGCCTTCGTCTTTTCAAGTGTCATTTTTTTGTTATACCCTAGGCCATGGGGTTGGCCACCGGGTTGCGCTGTTTGTTTTCCTCAAAACAAGTTTTTGGGTGAGGTATAGAGCTCCTTGACGCCTTTACAACTGGAAACCCTTTTGGGGGACAAATTTACTTGAAGTTAGTATAGGGAGGGATTTTGGGGCTCTAAAGGGGTTAACGCCTTTATAACTGGAAACCCTTCTTGGGGAAAAGTTTACTTGAAGTTAGTATAGGGAGGGATTGTGGGGCTCGAAAGGGGTTGCCTTTATAACTGGAAACCCTTTTTGGGGACAAGTTTACTTGAAGTTAGTATAGGGAGGGATTTTGGGGCTCTAAAGGGGTTAAGCCAAGAACCTTGCAGGAAAAAAAAAGCCAGTGCACCTCTGCCGTAGCGTGTATCAATATGAGGATGCGGGCGCTAGCTCACCTGGCGTTGCCCAGCCTGTGCTCGGCGGGGGAGCCTGTGATCGTGCGCCTCTATTGCCTGGCCTTCTCCAACAGCAACTTTATGGCGTTTTTTATCAACGCAACCACCACCCCCACCCCCCCCAAAACCACCCCCACTTCCACCACTACCACCTCCACCACTGTGCTTCCCCCCAATTGACCTGTCCGGACCGGTTCCACAACCAATTCGGCCAGAAACAGCCCCATCGCCACCACCCCCTCTCCCTCCTCCTCTTCCCCCCCCCCCTCCCCTAGCCCTCCCTCTCGAACCACCCCTCGACCCGCCTCGGGAGGCGCCACCACGTGATAATGCCCCACGCGACGCGCCACGCGAAGCACCGCGCGACGCACCGCTGGAAGCCCCACGCGATGCTCCGCGTGATGCGCCGCCGCGCAATGCACCGCGCGATGCACCGCGCGAACTACCCCCACGATATCCGGAGAGAGAGAGCCCGCGGGACGAACCGCCCCGGGGGCCCCGGCTGATTATTTTGCCTCCTCCTCCTCCTCCTCCTCCTCTTTCTCGGGCAGCGGCGGTGGTCGCTTCGGTGCCGTTGACAGCATCGGCGACCGCGCTTCCAGCCTTGTGGTGTGCGGGACGAGGGGGGAAGGGGTGGAGAAGGGAGCGCCAGCGGCAAAAAAACAATGTTTTTTTGGTATGGTGACTCTAAACTAGCGACGGCACGTGGGGCGACGATTAGGCAGTGGGGCAGGTCCTATCGACGTTCAACGCATGCGATGGCAAGGGTGGCGTGCGGGCGAGGGAGGGTGGAAGGGGGAAACGCCCCAATGGCAAAAAAAAAATGAATACGAAACGGTTTTGGTTGATTGTGACGTCTGTTTAGTGACAACACGATCCTCGTCGCGCTTTCGGCCTAGGTGTGCGAACGGGGGAGAGTGGAAGGGGGGGCGCGCCGGTGGTCACGATCGTTTTTTTGGTGATGGTGCCGTCTACAACAGCGGCACCACATTTCACCTCCAAGGCTGAAAACAGTGAGAACGGGGGTTCCTGACCGTGCTTAATAGAGGCATGCTACGGCTGTTGCGGTCGGGGCGGCGCTTCCAGCGTTTGGCGTGCGGGCGGGAGAAGGCGAAAAGGGCAGAACGCCAGTGTTCATGAAACAACGCCATGTCCGCTGGTGTGGTTATCGACAGTCCCGCCCGCCTTGAAACGTCACCCAACGGCAACAGTCGTTCACTCTTTGCCGGACAAAAATCGGTTGGCCCTTGCTTACCCGCAAACATCTTATCGCACTCGATTACAGTCGTGAATGACAAACCTGACTTGGCTATCACACCTACTTTTCAAAGGCACGAGTGGCAAACCCGACAGGCTTGTGAGGGCCTACACTAGACAAAATCTAGTTCTGAGCCGCCTCACCTGAGGACCCCCATACTTCGCCTAAAACGCCAACTTTTGAGGAAAACCGAAAGTGTACGCTCAACCCGATGGAAAATCGCATGGGCTATTAATAGTGCATGTACGACGCAAGGTGCTGATTGTATAGTACTACCCACTAGACCTAGACCACTCAAGACCAAGGCGGCGGTAGGAGGGACACTGTTATAGGGCTTAGTATGGGTAAGTAAGCTATTGGTTAAGCTTTTCGAAGTGGTCAAACGGACTAATACCCCACTAATTCCTTCACAAATGGTCCCCACTAAGACCTTTTTTCACTACCGAGTGACTCTGTACCTCGCTGTCGAAAAAAAAAAACTCTACACCACATGCGTACATGAAGCGAAAACAGGGTTTGTCCCGTAGATATAGAGGCAATCCAGTGAGTGGTCTACTTTACCTTTGCCTTAACCTATTTTCGGGCTGCGGAAGCTTTTCGGCTTATAGCAATCAATACCAGGAAATACAAGAATTTCAAGTTCACCTTCCCTTTTAACTTTTCGTCTGATACTTTGACGAGCTGCTTCAATTTGGCGACCATTCAACAAATAACCTGATTCTATAGGCCATTTTCTTGGCGCAGCGTAGCTGACAATTTCCAGTGCGGATTCACACCGCGAAAACGAAAACACCACGGACGCCTTAACCCCTTTAGAGCCCCCGAACTCCTCCCTATACTAAATCCAAGTAATTTTGTCCCCAAAAACGGGTTTCCAGTTGTAAAGGGGTTAAGCCAGCAAAGCGCGAGAGACCCTGCACCACTGCTAGAAAAAGAGTCCAGGTCTCAAGTCACAAGATAGTCAGTGGCTGAGTGGCTGTGTATCCGTCATACCGGTAAGGACTCGTTTTGTGAACGACAAGACACATACATGCTACGTTAGAGGCGTGAACCATTTTTTCTTCTCCTTGTGAGGGTGGCCTCATGAGGAGATCTACGCATTCTGAGGCAAAAACTGGTTTCGATTCAAAAAAAAAACTGAAAAAGTGCAGCCCGCTGAACAAACACCATGGCCTGTATGACATAACAAAAAAGTTCATGTATTCCGAAAAAAAAAGCAGATATTCCGACGAGTTGGCCTTTACGCCTGGAAAATGTTGGTCATATAGCAGCGAGCGTGCGCACGCACTGGAGACGTGAATAGTTGTGATAGCTTGCTCCTGAGTCCTGCGGTAGTGCGTAGCGAGGGGAGAGAGACACGGAGATCCCTGTTGCGGAGTCGGTGAGAGTCAATTGGCGGACTCGCAACTATATATTTTATTGGTCACATAGCGCTACCCACTGGCACACGAAGTCACGTGACTACGTGTACCAGTGGGTAGTGTTATATAAACAACAGAAACCCTTTTTGGGCGAAAATTTGACTTGAAGTTAGTGTAGGGAGGGATTTGGGGCTCTAAAGAGCTTAACGCCTTCACTACTGGAAACCCTTTTGGGGGACAAATTTACTTGAAGTTAGTATAGGGAGGGATTGTGGGGCTCTAAAGGGGTTAACGCCTTTACAACTGGAAACCCTTTTGGGGGACAAATTTACTTGAAGTTAGTATAGAGAGGGATTTTGGGGCTCTGAAGGGGTTAACGCCTTCACCACTGGAAACGCTTTTGGGGGACAAATTTACTTGAAGTTAGTATAGGGAGTGATTTAGGGGTTCAAAAGGGGTTAACGCCTTCACTCGTTCTGGAAACCTTTTAGGGAAGAAATTACTCGAAGTTAGTATAGGGAGGGATTTTGCGGCTCTAAAGGGGTTAACGCCTTCACTACCGAAAACCCATTTTGTGGACAAATTTACTTTATATTAGTTTAAGGAGGGATTTTGGAGCTCTGAAGAGCTCAACACCTTCACTACTAGAAACCCTCTTTGGGGGACAAATTTTCTTGAAGTGAGTACACGGAGGGACTTTGGGGCTCTGAACGGGAACCTGCCGTCAATCACCAAAAAAAAATAATACCGAAAACGTGCTACCTATATGGAATCGTAGCACGCGTCGTACAACGCCTTCCTAATTTTTGGGCAGCTCCTCTTCGGTTGAGGAGGAGCTCGATCAATGAGAGAAATGGTTGCGCTCACAGGTGTAAGTGCTATATAGGGTAGCGGTGCGGTAGGCACGGGGCCTTAGTTACGATAGAGATATTAAGCTATAATTAAGGCATGATTAAGGCATAATTAAGGTATAATTCAGGTATAATTAAGGTATAGTTGAGGCATAATTAAGGTATACCCTCTTTTTGGACAAGTTTGTTTCTGAAGCGACGGGGCTTCTTCTTAAACCAAAATCGTCGGGACATCATTCCTATTTTGTTAATAGCATTTTTTGCAGCAGTAGTCTATTACGTACGTATGTATAGAGGAGATTGTTCGTCCGTTTAATGTCTCCCCGCCCCCCCCCCCCCGACCCCGCCTTTTTGTATTTTGTTTCCGAAATGAGGGGGGCTCCTTCTTAACCAAAATCGTCGGACTGTGTCATTCTTATTTAGCATTTTAAAATATGTATATATATATATATTTACACATAGGCCATGGGTTTGGCCATAATCAGGTTGCGCTTTCGGTTTAGTGCACACCATTATTATCAATAATAAGTCACTTTTTGGGTGAGGTGTAGAGCATTTTCTCAAACCACCACCCTCAGAAGGCAACACAACAAAAAGAACCCGTGCGCTTAACCTTTTCCGTAGCGTGCGTCTTGGCTCACACTCACTCTCACCTTAGACTTCTTGCGCTTGCCCTTTTTCTGGGACACGCTAAACGTGCACGTCATGCCCTTCCTCCGGCAAGCCAGACACGGGTTCGATCCGTCGCACCTCGTCTGTAGAGAAAAAAACATCGATTTAACGAATGAATCCACACGTACGTCGGAGTGGTCAGATTGGATCAGATCACCGTACAGGTAACACAGATCATTGTCATGGATCTGTTTCATCTGTACAAATTTCCACGGGGGGTGATCTGCAGGGATAGGTTAAACGTGTACGTCATGCCCTTCCTCCGGCAATCCAGACACGGTTTCGATTCGCGAACCTCGTGTCCGTATTTTTTTAACGAAAAACATGGAAAAAAATCGTTTAAAAGAAACGCAGACAGGTGAGGTTACTTTCGTACGATGCGATGGGCCGTGAAGCAAGTTTTTGGGGCGATAAGTAGAGCAAGCAGCAGGGGGAGTGCAACGCAACGCATCGAAAACAAAGGTATATCTTTTGACAAAGATGGGAGCAGTGCTGCAAGGCCTCGCTCTTCTTGAACGGATATCAATAGGTAGTGCATCGTAACTTGTGGTGGTGTAGTCTATATTGTAGGACAATTTTTTACGCGAGGTGCTCACCTTCTTAAGTGTGCACTCATTGCACGCCGTGCGCAGGACCACTCCCCGCCCTGCGCCACCTAGCCGACCTGGGTTGCGAAAAAGAGAGGCAAGCAAGTAACACATACATGACGCGAAAGACTGAGGCTTCTTTTTTTGTCTTCTGTCCTTGTTCCTGCTCCCTTTTTTTGTTCTCTCACCAGCGAAAAAGAAGGGCAAGTGAGCCATACATGGCACGAAACACTGAGTTTTTTTTTGGTATTTTGCAAACATTTAAGCTGTTTTTTTTCCTATAAGAAAACGTCTTTTTTCTGTCACGCATTACTGGCCGCGAAATATTAGGAAGACCGATTATCAATAGTAGCACAGTGGTGCTTTTCTCCAAGTCCAAGCCTGCAGCGTTGAAAGTATAGATCCGTCAAAGAGAAATGGCAAAATGAAAATCAGTAGGCTCACTGTGCGGGATACAGAAGGCAAGAAAATGAGTCAGCTGTCTATTTGTCACTAAGAGCTATTAACAGCAATTAACAACGACCTGAGTCTTCACGGGTCAAAATACTACTATACGTACTGTCACATTCAGCCTGAAGAGCTGTATATGGTGGGCCGTTTTCGAAGTTTGGTGTCTATCAGTAACGAAGAGCTGGCAATGGCAAGCAACACTAATTCAACTTTTAATTTTTGCAATCCTAATAATGAGGTTTATAGGCCCGCCAATGAGAAGTGGTATAATGAAAATGCCAGGCTCACTTTCTGGGAGACTGCTGCTGCGTAAAATATGTTGGACATCAGAAGGACCCAACAGGGTGTTTGCGATTTCCAATTTTTTGTTGGCTCGAAAGACATGTAGTAATAGTACTGAAACCGACGAGCGTCGTCATAATCACCCAAACAAAGCCAAGCTAACCAACCCACGAAAAAAAATGCTCAAGAAAAAAAAAAATGATACGAAGGAAAACATTTTTCAAACCTTTTTTTTTTCGTTCTCTGGTTTTTACGTGGGTTGTTTCGGCCTTGGATTGGGACGTTCGACAGTTTCAATACAATTTTTCATACATTTTCTTAAATAACTCCTACCCAGCCGAAGTTGATATATATATCGCCGAACATTTTTCAAAAACTCACCAATAAAGCCGACTATTAAAAGAGTGCATGACCCGGTTGTACGTGAGAAGTATTGGTGGTTGGTCACTGAAGGAGTTTGGAAATGTATCGAAAGGGAAGGTCAAGCACCCGGGCATGATAGACTGCTGAGTGAGGAGTGGGTACGTCAATTTCCGCCAAACATTTTTCAAAAAGTCACCAATAAAGCCGACTATTAAAAGAGTGCATGACCCGGTTGTACGTGAGAAGTATTGGTGGTTGGTCACTGAAGGAGTTTGGAAATGTATCGAAAGGGAAGGTCAAGCACCCGGGCATGATAGACTGCTGAGTGAGGAGTGGGTACGTCTTTGTACGTTACATGGTTTTTAGGAATGAGCGATTAAATTGCAGAAGTTATACATGATTTATGGGAACGGCCACTTTGCCTGTCCCTCGAACGTTTATTTTTACAAAATGTCATAGAGGAATGAACAAACATTTTTTAGGGGAATAGATCGATATAAGAGTTGAGAAAAAAGGGAAAAGGGGGGGGGGGGTGGGGGGGGGGTGGGGGGGGGGGTATTTTCGTGGATAAGTGGAAACGTAGTCACGTAAGCATAGCCGTAGACATTAGAGTCTGAGAGCGTAATGCAACGTCGTACCTGAATAAAAAATGTGTGCGGACATGTTGATTCGAGTTATTCGGAAGAGGCGTCTACATTTGGATGTGTGTGGGTTGGGAAACGGGTACATATGAGTGTGGAAGTGAGTATGGACTGTGCATGTCGAGTACTGGGTATTTGTGGGTGGAAAGGGTGTATATAAGCATGGAAGTGTTCAACCTACGTTCGTAGGTTACAACGTCTTTATTAAACATCTGAGGATTACAAAAACGTTTTCAAAAACAACATTGTTATGTATAGATTAATGTGTCTTCTCGACGACGTCGATTGAGGAATGCTAATTATAACCAAGTTTCTCAACTATACCAACGCAAAACATACATTCAGGACGTACATATCAAACACACTACCTAGAATCGAAATATTTCAGGAAATAAACAACGCCAAAAACCCTGCCAAAACATGGTATGTCCACGGGAACAATGAACGTTACTGAGTCCAAATCACGCCTGAATGCATCTCGCACTTTCCTTCAAACGACCCACATCGAAATCCGCTACAGGATTGAACACTTCCACGTGCTGGAGATCCCGCTGCTGCAATTCACCCCCTTCCCCCGCCCCCCCCCCCCCCCCCCCCACCCCCCCACCCTTCCCTCACCAGATAATGGACTTACAGACTTCACTTGATAAACTGATGCATTACCTTCCACGAATTTCATAGTTTCCGTCCACAAACTGACTAACGTCACCCTGTTGACCCGGATAGCTACACTATAGTTGCAAGTGGAGTCGCCGAAGCATCCCCAAACCTCCCACAACTCATCACATGTCACCCACCCACATGGCGGGATACTCAATAAGCAGACTACCTATATATACCAACGCTTTCCTGTGAAATCCCCCCCCCCCCCCCCCCCCCTATTTCTTAAACCCTAACCTCACTCCGTACTTCGATTCAACCCACACCGTGTAGCGAAATCAGTAATACACACATAGCCGAACTATGAAGAGTAACGGTATCATAAGTGCATTATGATACCGCTACAACCCATAGTTGTCGAGGCTGGTTACTGCATGTCTATCTTCAGGGATAAATATGCAATTAACCATACTTGACAAAAGCCGCGAGGGGGAACGTTGAAATTCCCAAACGTCCCTCGCAGCTTCGTTTTAGGCCCCCCGAAGCAGTTTTCTCGGCGTACAAAAATACGTTTTGCAGATATATACACCAGCCCCCCAACCCTTTTCCCCCCCTTCCCCTTCCTTCCCCCCCCCCCCCCCCCCCCCCAACCACTGTACACCAATATATATTCGAAAACACGGTTCTGATACAATACAATAATGAACTCTAGAACATCAAACAAAAAGTACGTGTAGATAACATGTATTCGAAAATACCGCTCCGAAACAACACGATAACAAAGTCTAGAACATAAACCAAAACATATACGTGTAACATCAAAAACGCGGAAAGCACCACTTTGAAACAATACGATAACCAAGTCGAGAATATCAACCAAAACATACGTGAAACAAAAACCACGCGGACACGCGACACACTAGAACCATATATGCGTCCGCATACGAACACCAGTCAAAAGGTGGAACCCATATACCCTGGGTTCCAAACTGAGGTCCCTACGAGTCCGAAACATCACATAGTCCACATAAAGTCTTCACACGAACCTAAAAATGTGTCACAACTGCTCGTTGCCAAATGACAGGTTCATCAAGAACGCAAGAACAAACAGAACGAGAGGCAGGGTAATCGAAGCAGCGCAAATCATTATAGCATTCGCCCACCACATCACCTCCTTTGAAATTGGTTTTGGGCATCAGCGAACTGGGTCCAACGCATGCCCGTAGAGTCTTAGGTGGAGTGAGGAGCGGTAGTAAAAATCAAGTGCGCTGCTCGATAACCTGTTCCTGACCGTCGGTATACTGAACAATCTTCGGGCCGCGTCTTCTCTGTGTCAGGTGTGTGAGGAATTTCTTTGTCATTTTTCAAGCAAGCGGTTGCGTTGGCATATACTACCTGGCTTGATGTAAAGGAAAGGAACACCACTGAGCGATCATCTACTACATGTTAGGGCATGTTTTCATGAACACCACTAACAAGAGCACCAGACATGGACGCGACATCTACAGGACTACAACATCTTCGACGACAGTGGGGAGAAAACAGGACGTATAAGTGTACACTATATAGTCTATAATAATGTGGAAAGTAAGTACAGACAGGGATGTTAACACTGCGGTAAACCACACGACCAACCTATTACGCAGGGTATTTCGTGCCTCCATCCGCTTACATGATTGCCTGACAACCCCTACTATTCCAAACGCAGTGGAATGTGCCTAACGAAGTAAAGTCACCCTCGCGTTCAATAGTGGTGACATCGCATGTCCACGTGAGCCAACCTTTACGAAACGCAGTAGCATATGCCTGACGAAGTGAAGTCACCCTCGCCTTCAATAGTAGTGACATCGCATATATATGACGTTGCATGCCCACCTCAACTGCTGTATTTGTAAGATGTATCTCTGTCTTAGAATTGGCGACCTCAGAGCCCCACAGCGGCACGGTAAAAATCATGGACGTGAAATCGCACATTTGAGACAATAATAAGTTGAAAAGGAAGCACAAACAGACGTGATACACTGCCGACCCATCGCATACCCTCCTGAGACGACCTCTACGAAACACAGTACCATTTACCTCACGAAGTAAAATCACCCTCGCGATCAATAGTGATGACATCGCATATATATGACATCACATACCCACCTCGCCTGATGTATTTGTAGGACGTATCTCTGACTTAAAATTGACGACTGCAGAGCCCCACATCGACAAGGTAAAATCATAGGCGTGAAATCGTACATTTATTTGAGACAAAAATAATTTGGAAAAGGAAGCACAGGCAGATGTGTTAAAATTGCGGTAAACAACCTTACCAACCCATTACGTAGGGTATTTCGTACATACCGTCTGCATGATCGCCTCCCCACCTATGCCAAGCGAAGTATTACTAACGAGGTAACGTGATTGAGCGCGTGTATACCAAGTATGACTAATGAGGTAACGTAATTGAGCACATGTATACCAAGCGTCGATTCGCATCCCTCCCTCTAATGCTCAATGACGGAGACAGCATATGGCCACATACATCACCTCGCATGCTGTATTTGGCAATACGTATCTCTTGCGTATAATTAGCGATGTCGATAATAATGGTGACTGTATGATGATGGTGACAAACACAGTGCATGACCACATCACCTCGCCTGTTGCATTTGACAATACGTATCTCTTTCTTATAATTAGCGATGTCAGAAAATAATGGTACCTACAAATATTCTATAAAATATTCTAGCTTTCGATCGATGTATCATACAACAACAAACTATGAAGATTTAACACGTTATTTACTACACTTAAACACTGGGTTGCATGCTGCATCTAACATCAAACCTTCTAGAATAGTAAACATTACAAGCCAGATGATATAAAGGGATGTCTTATTGCTTCAATCGTCAGGTTTGTCCCCTTTGAGAATTTATAGTTTCCGCGCACATATTGAAATGTCCCCCCCCCCCCCCCCCCCCTCCCCTCCCCCTCCACTGACCTCTTTTTCATAACAAACCCCAACCCTTTCCCCCCCCCCGCCCCTCCGTCCCCCGATCCCCCCCCCCCCCTTCCGCCTACTCTGTCCAAACGCCCCACTCACAATCAAAATCGGCCTGAGTAATAAACACCTACACGCAGTTGACACCACGTCATTATCTTTCTGACCATCCATGACGAAGGTTTCAATTATTCCCCCCCCCCCCCCCCCCCCCCCCCCTCCAACGCCCCCTCTTTTCCGACCACCTACACGATCGCCTAGACCTAGCACCACGCGTATAACAAGCTGCTACATATCTTTGATCTCACAGCCGAAGTGTATTTGAATATTATTTGTGACCTAAACCTCCTAAAAATCCCCCCCCCCCCTCTTGCTCTCCCTTGCTCAAACGCCCCACCAAATATCAAAATCCGCCACATTAACAAACACTTCACGCACAGGATGTCACCTCATTATCTTTCGAGAGCCATCCATGCCGCTGTGTTTCCCCCCCCCCCCCTCCAACGCCCCCTCTTTCCCGACCACCTGCACGATCGCGTAGACCTAGCACCACGCGTATAACAAGCTGATACATATCTTTGATCTCACAGCCGAAGTGTATTTGAATATTATTTGTGACCTAAACCTCCTAAAAAATCTCCCCCCCCCCCCCCCCCTCTTGCTCTCCCTTACTCAAACGCCCCACCAAATATCGAAATCCGCCACATTAATAAACACTTCACGCACAGGATATCACCTCATTATCTTTCGAGAGCCATCCATGCCGCTGTGTCCCCCCCCCCCCCGCCTCGAACGCCCCTTTCTTCCCCATCACCCGCACCTTCGCCTAGACCTAGCACCACACGTATAACAAACCCATCACCTAAAGCCCTTTCCCCCCCCCCCCCCCGCCCCCCGCCCCCCGCCCCCGCCCCCACCCCCCACCCTCCCCCCCCAACCCATCCCAACCCCACCCCCTCGAACACTCCACCCTCTCTTTACTCACTGATTGTACGACTTATCCCAGAATATACACGATAAACTGATGTATTATTTCCAAAAATGTCGCATTTATCCCCTCGAAATAATGTATAGTTTCCAGGCACATATCGAGCTGCCCCCCCCCCCCCCCGCGCCAACCCCCCCCCCCCCCCCCCCCCCCCCCGCCCCCAATAATATACTGGTGCCAAAACCGTCAGATTTATCCCCTCGAAAGGATTTATAGCTTACATGCACAAATTGCCCCTTTCCCCCCCCCCCCCCGCCCCCCTCCAAACCCGCTCGCTTTTGATCAAAACCAGGCCCCCCCTTTGCCTTCACAGCTGTCAGATTTTGTCCCCCTCAGAAACGGGTTTTATAGTTTCCGCGCACAGACTGACTAAAATCATCCTGTTGACCCTGATAGCTACACTGTAGCTGTAAGGGGAGTCGCCGACCTATATCCTTAATGAGGACACACAACTCGTAATGCGCGCGATCGGAGTATCACACACAGCTTGCAAAGATGAGTTTCGACGAAATCTTCGATCTCACAGCTGGAGTGTATTTTAATTTTTATAATATATCGCAAAACACGCTACGAAAGCCGAAACTTTTTTTTTTATCTATTTTATTGCACCATCGACCACACCAAGCAATCCGGGCTGATAGTGCGGGGGGGGGGGCGTGTCCGCTGTTCATTTTGTATTTTAAATAATCACGTTTACTCTCTTCTAGCTCAGCTCGTACGAGATTTTTACCCTCAGCGACCTTCTGCACAAGGTCAGTCATGGTCACAGGTGTCTTCCCTTCGCCCCCCCGGCAACTGTTTGCCTTCCTTTTGATCGCGAACAGGGTTCAATTCAGCATTCATTTCGCGCTTTCCCTATTTTTATGATCGTCGATTTTTTCGTCTAACTTCCGGTGTCTGGCGCAGGGAGCTGTGCCACATGCACGTAGCATGGGGACACTTGTACTTTTGCACGCTCTTCCTGTGCAGTCGTGAGGCCTATAAGGCGGACGGGATAAGGCGGCCACTCGCCATTAGGCGGTTGAAATCGGTTGGGGCGACCGACTGTAACTCTGAATACATCTTTCTATATGCGAACCGGGCGGCCTCTCGAGTATACAGCAGCGGGGCCTATATAAGGCGTTTGCAATAAGGCAACCACGCGATATAGGGTAAAGGGCGGTTGAAATCGGTTGGCACGGCCGTGACTCTGAATACAATTGCCCATACGAATAGGGCGTACTCTCGATATAGGGCGGCCAAAATTCCTGCATATGCACTGCTGTACCTCCTTACATAGGCCCCACTCTGCACTACTGTAATGTTGAAAATACTGCTGTACCGCCTTGTACAGGCGTCACTACTGTAAGGTTGATAATATTGTTGTACCGCCTTAAACAGGCCCCACTCTGCACTACTGTTATAAGGTTGATAAAACCGTTGTACCGCCTTATACAGGCCCCACTCTGCACTTTTGTAAGGTCAATAAAACCGCTGCACCGCCTATATACAGTCCCCACTCTGCACTACTGTAAGGGTGATAAAACTGCTGTACCGCCTTATACAGTCCCCACTCTGCACTACTGTAAGGTTGATAAAAACCGCACGACGTACGTCGTGTTAGCGTTTTTTCTTTTTTGTCGCTATATAGCCGACAAGGGTTTATACATCGTGCTCGGCGGTGAGCACCACACGAACTCCTACATAATTAGCCAACGCTCAAGGTTTGCTTGAAGGTGGCACACCTCGGACACAGATGATGATCTAGATCATACAGATATAGATCATATAGATCATATAGATCATATAGATCCTCTATTTACGGAGGACCGTGTAGTAATGACGTGTGCTACGATAGAGGTATACCTTTTTTTGGCGAAAATGGTTTCTGAATGACGGGGCGCCTTAACCCAAAATCGTCCGGAATTTCATCATTTTTCTATTTTTCGGCACGATTTTCGAGCTGTTTACCTTGGCCATGGGATTGTACATCCGAGTAGAGTAGTGGAAGCATTATTCTTCTCCAAATCTCCGTTTTTCTTGGAGAGGTGTAAGGTTACAGGTGGGGACATAGAGTGCCCCCTGCAGGTCTGCTAATTGAGCAGGTCCTCGGAGAGTACTCGCTTTCTTTGCCTTCGTAGAGACGTAGCTTTGTTCGATTCCACCAGAGCCCGGGATAGCTTCTGAGATCGGAGGCACGTGCCTCCGATATATTTCCTAACTTTCCCGAATATAAAACGCCAACCTTATCATACGAAACCCATCCAGAAATGATCTCAAACTCGAGTAATTACAGGCCTTTCGAGGCCGTATCTTAACATAGGTCTAAAGATCCTCAAGACAGGGACCGCAGAGAAAAAACGGGGCACCTCTACTGTGGCATGTATCTAATCAGGACACACGATATACACTAAAAACTATATATTCCACTGTTTTTTCATCAACCTTATTTTGGTCCTGATTATTAGGTTCCCCCGCAATAGATCATCTACGGCAGGCCTGTATCTGCGGCTATGATGTGCTTTTGCAGGATCTATACTTAGCGTATAACGAGTACAGGTGCAACCCTGGAAGCTTTTTTTTCTAGATCGTGCAGATCGTACGGTTCCCGCCCCGGTAACTTGAGTTATTAGCTAGATCATACAGATCTTCCCTGATATATCTAGATCATTAAGTAAAGATCGATTATATGTCCGACGCGCGTGGAAGGTTGGTGCCACGACAAGGTTTCAAGCCTTGCTCAGATTAGGTGATCATATTTCTTAGTGGCGGGTCTTATCTCAGGCTCGTCGTTTGTCTGTGCCTTACGTGGCGTGCGTCTGTGCCTTATCGAGTATTTATATACGTCGTCGCGTATCTGTGTTGTAAGGCTTAGCTCCGGTGCCTGTGCGGTTAACCTTTTACCAGTATCCCACCGGACTAAAGGCCTTCACGAAAGGTTTGGTTCGGATCTATAGATTAGACTAATTGGTTTAACCTTTAGCAAATGCCCACACCCGAACTAAGCCTTGAATAATTCATGACTTAATCGCGAAAATTTGCCTTATCGTGCGTTTGTGCGGTCTGTGTACGCCGACCACGGCCGCGACATATGGCAGGGCAAGATCGCTCCCACTCGAGCCTGGGGCGAAACACATAATATGTTTGGACTCTGCTTGGGTCTCGAAAGATAAAAATTACCCCTGTGGGACCTAACGTAATCTTGGGACTTAACCTGGGCATCAGCAACCTGCATAATTTTGGGAAAATTCACCTGCGCCGGTGATGGTTGCCATTTGTGCTAGCCCCTTACCGCCTCCAGTGATCTTCTTGCACTGGCCCCCTCCACCACCGTCCTCTTCCTCCTCCTCTCCCGAGCTACTGCTGTTACCGCTGCCCCCGCTCTGGCTACCGCCGCTGCTGTCCTCGCTAGTACCGTAGCACCCCCCCCCGTACCCTCCTCGCCAAGGGCTACTATTAGGTCCGACAACCGCCGGGCCGGGTCCCCCGTCCCCGACAGCACCACCACCACCGCCGTAAATCAAACGCCCGCCGCAGGTGTCGATCTCGGCCACATTTTTGCGCAAGCCAACAACATGACCACCACCGCCGTTAATCAAACGCCCACCGCAGGTGTCGATCTCAGCTGTATTTCTGCGCAAGCCAGAGCCACCACCGCCGTTAATCAAACGCCCGCCGCAGGTGTCGATCTTGTCTGAATTTTTGCCCGAGCCTACAACAGAGCCACCGCCGCCGTTAATCAAACGCCCGCCGCAGGTGTCGATCTCGGCCGTATTTTTGCGCAACAAACTACAATCTGCCGTCGTCGGTTGCTGTTGACGTTGTAGAAACTGGGCTGGGGGGATCGCCGCGTTCGCCCGGCCGGAGGCAGCGACGGGCGACTGGCAGAGCAAAATCGTTGCCAGGTCTGACTGAGCTACGAGCCCGGCGGCGTCGTTGGTCGACAACAACGACATCGACGACGGCGATGACGATGGTGCAGGTGGTAGTGGTGTTTGTGCGTTCGAACCATAGACGGAGGCGTCGTGCAAATCTCTCGCAGCATCACTCCCTGTTAGACCCCCGTACGCTCCTCCTGGTTGACCTTGCATTAGGTAGCACTGCTCTTCCTGTCTGGTGCTCGTAGTGCCGGTCTCTCGAGCAAGCCCCGGCGTGCTGCTGGATGGCACAGCAGCAGCAGCCACCCGAGACGAATGCGGCGCAGGGCTTTTTGACGGTTGCTGCTCTTCCTGATGCCAAAAGATACTACCACTACTGGGCGGTGCAAATATGCTTGCGCTATTAGACGGTACCGTAGCTGTAGCGGTAGCAGCAGTGCCACCTGCGTGCATTGGTGCCACCATTAGCGGTGGTTGGCCGTACATGGAAAGCGGGTAGGAGCTTGGTCCGGGTGATCCCGACGCGCAAGATCCTTGGCGGCGAGCGTCTCTAGCAGGAGATAGCCCGGTAGATATTGTCAGCAATCCGGTCGGCGACGATATGATGGTGGGAGACTCTGGGCCGATCCCTATCAACGTCGAAGGGGGGTCTGCGCGTGTTTTCCGGTAGCTCGTGGAGGAGGATATACTGCTATACATCGATGCAGCACCCGCAGCAACACCATCAGCAGCAGTGTACTCACTGTTTTCGATGTAGTCACTCATCGGATGCTCGCTGTTGCTCGCTATGGTTTGTGGCGGTGCCGGTGCTGGTACAGGCAGCGGCGATATTTCCTGATGCGGGTGCTGTAGATGACCGTGATGGTGGCTGTTGCTGCTGTCGCTGCCTGTCACCATCGCCATCATCGTCGTGTTGCTGTCGTCGTACGAGAAGTATCCGCCGTCCGCGTGGTGTTGCTGGAGCGTCTTGGAGGCTCCTTCTAGAGGTGCAGGTGGAGGAAAAACGTCCATCGATTGCTTCGGTAGGGCTATCAGCAGCGGCGGTGTCTTGTCGACTACATCGTCCTGCCGTAGACAGTTCATGGTGTGGCTGCCTCTGCGCGTGGACAGCGCGCCGTGCTGCTGTTACCGCTACTACCGCCTGCCTACCAGCCCGCTTGCCGGCCTGCCTGATGATACTGCTGCTGCTTGTTCGCAGCGTCGACCGAGACCACAAAAAGACCGTACGACGCTCGACGGGCGACAAGCGACAAACCGACGTGGTTGTTGTTTTCGTCAGTTTTTTGTCGATATTGACGAAGAGGAACGCAATAAAATGAAACTGTCAAAAATGGCCACGGCTGATTGGTGCAAACTTCGAATAGTCAGCCGTATACTGTTTTTCGTTTTTCGTTTTTCGTTCGGTCGGCCGGTAGGAAAGAGTGAGATCTTATGAAATGCCGGTTGTTCTTCGTTGTTGTCTCACTAACTCTTGTCAAAAATCTAGAGTCCGTGGTCACACAAAGGTGCTGGAGCCCTAGGAAGATCCGACAAACCAAATGAAATCAAAATTCGTTTGGGAAAGTCTACGCTTTCCCGCCTAAAACGCATGCGATACGAAGAAGGCGCACAATTGTCAAGTGGAGGTATAAACTACCAGGGTACCAGGTAACCACGGACCAGGTATATATTACCCTTTCTCCCTGGCACTATGTCGTAAGAGCGCAGCAAGTATACTGGTCGCCCCGGTAGTCTAGCGGTTGCCCTCAAGAACTACTAACAACTTTGGTTTTGAAGTAACTGCTGTGCGTTTCTAGCCCTGCCATAGGGTTCTTTATTTTGAACCAAATCGACTGCGGATAGCGCCTGGCGTGTGTGTACGCACAATTCGACGCGAGTCGACGAGGGAAGAAAGTGCTGTTTGTTGTACCCTTCTCGCGATAAAACGGGAGGCGCGTATCGTATAGGGGGGGAAGGGGGACAGGACCCTGCATATTATAGTGATCCCGGATTTGAGTTACGAAACCTACACACACAGAAGATATAGAGTCTAGTAAGGAGGGTGAAGGACACAAAAAAAGAGTGAAAATAAATAAATACTTCGTATAAACTAGTAGTATAGTCTAGACTAATACCTGATGATAGATAGATGGAATGATGAGCGAAAAACATACCAGGTAAACTAAAGAGTACGAGTATAGTCTATGCAGTGCATGAACGACGAGAGAGTACCCAAGGGGAGAGGGTCGCCGACCTATAAATAAATACTACTACTACACGTGCGCATAATATGCATGCCTTCGTTGTCATTGATCCACATAATTATTATTGGATGTTATTATTGGCAGAATTCGTACTAACTACTGCTTGCTGTGCATATTGTTAGGACCCCGGCATCGACCGAAACAGTGACGGATTCGCTCGGTCTCACCAGGCGAGCGCACAGCAGCGCGAGTATGACATAATTATAATTATACGTACGAAGCGAGTACTGTATACTACATGTCGCTGCGCGCGTGTCATACACATACGGTACCAGTACCAGGTAGGTCCTGATAGTGTAGTATCTATCTGGTAATAATATCGTTGTTTTTTTTTTCTCTTCTTTTTTTTTATATCCTCCGGCGGATGGGGAAAAGTATCGTAGTTCCTTGCATTTTGGATCACGGGTACTTGATTGATGACCCACAGCCGGACCCGAGCTTTATCGTGTGACCTTGCTGCTGCTGTATTATTACGGTACGAGTAGTAACCATCAATTTTATTTATTGCCACATCGACAAACAGCCCCCCCTCTTAACTCTGAAGTCCCCCCCAAAAGCATAACGCCACAAAAAAATCATAGCATAGATCATGCAGAGACAGACGTGCGGAACACTATAATATGTAGTAACACTCAACACGTACCTCATCATGTATGACATGTGCTGCTTAACCCCTTTAGAGTCCCAAAAGTCCTCCCTATACTAATCCCAAGCAATTTGTCCCCCAAAGCGAGTTTCCAGTGGTAAAGGCGTTAAACCCGTAAGTCCCTCTTGCGCGTACAGTATCGTACCAGGTATACAATCACGACGCGTGTTGCGATCAACCGATCATACGGCACAGGATATACATCATAAGTGGTGCATTTCACAGCCGTCAGCTTTTGCCACCCCCCGCAAAAGGGTTTTATAGTTTCCGCGCACAGATGCTTAACATCACCCTGTTGATGTTGACCCTGGTACAAGCTAGTTAGTTCTAAGGAAGGGGAGTCGCCGGCCTATGACCCAGTAATACGCGCGATCGGAGCATCACACACAGCATGCAATGATGACGAGTTCCGACGAAATCTTCGATCTCACAACTGGAGGAGGAGTGTATTTCAATTTTTTACACGAAAAAAAGGGGTACGTAGCAGTTTGTGGGGGCTAATTAGTTTCTGAAGTGACGGGGTTCCCTAGCCTAATTTCGTCGGAATGTCATTATTATTTTCAGCTATCATTACAAGTATACTATTTCTTCGTTTCATACCTAGGCCATGGGATTTTGGTCCACTGTTCATCGCGGTGCACTTGCATAATTTTCATCAAAATCAGCTTTTGGGTGACGTATACAGGCTGGTTCAAGTGCGGAGCCCCAGAAAATGAAGGATGCACCTCTACTACTACCTCCGTACAAGTAGCATGTGTCTAGTGCTGTAGTGGGGGAGGGAGAGAAGAGCCTGCTTAGTGACCCAGGATCTGAGTTACGTCGAGAGAGGGAGAAGGAGAAAGGAACGTGCCAAGATACAGAAGGGATATTGATGTTGTGTTCTTTCATCATGTTTCTGGTTTGTGACACTCTCGCTACATTATTTTCAGATGGTAAATGAAAGATTAATAATAAGCGAAAAGAGAAGAAGGAAAAAGTGCAGCAGCAGCAATCGTGCAGCGCCAACTAAAGTTTTTTTTTGTCTGTTTTTGTGTCCCTCGTAGCTTTCTTGCGGTATTTTTCCAAAGTTGGACGGTACCCGTTTGGCATGGGTACTCGGCGGGGAACACCTCCACAGCAATGCGCACAGTAAACAGACGCATACATGCCCCGGACCTTTCGTTAAAGGTAATATTCAGTCCTAGGTTGTTGCTGACGCCCTAAAATTGTACTGTCAGCAGTCGTCGCTCAGCCATCGCTCATTTGTTCCTTGCTACCATGATCAGCGACAGTACCGGTACGCCGGACAACGGGTTTTTCAGGCCATCCACGCTCGTTGAAATGAACTCAGCCAACAGCCGTTGCTTGAGGCCGGTCGTTGTGTAAATCAAAGTGCGAGACACGCATATCACTCCTTCAAGTCCTGGGACTGATGCTCCAACAACATTTTGCAGTGACGCGTATCGAGGTTCTAACTCTTGTGATAAGAGCTGCAGAGGTGGCACCAAAGTGTCTGTGAAGAACACTTGTGATGAGAAGAAAAGATAAGATAGTTCGGAAAGTGGTGCTTATGTGTTCAAAAGGTGAAAACCAAAGAAGTAGAAAGTAGAAGAAGACAAGGAAAAGTACAAGAGAAGTAAGGAGTGATCGAGGTGGGGCTGACTATCATCTGATCGATACAGCTCAATGCCCATGCTACGGGCAGATGTACTCTGGTTATCGTACTGACCGACAGACTCTCCTACAGTAAAGTTCCTTGCAATAGTCCCTGCAACGTTCCCCGATACTCAAGTAGTGGGGAGGTAGTTACAAATTGAATACTGCACACAATACACAAACGGGAAGCAGCAAACCGAGATTCTCCGCATACTTAGTGTACTCATTTTGTCGACTACGAATCAACGAGATGCTACTGGACTACAGAGTCCATGTTCCAATACGCCCCCTTGATGATAAGTCAGTAGCTAGAGGAAAACCATACTCGAGAGAAAATACAAAAATGGTGCACCATATTCAGACCTGCGTATGAACAACTGCAACATGGATGTAACCAAGTCACTCAGAGAATCAAAATGCGAATCAAACAACGTGTTCAGATCTGTAATATGAACAGCTGCAATACGGATGAAATTATATCACAAAGTACGCTTGGTGTAATTACCAACGAGAAATACTCTAGATAAGAAGCACAAACTAGTCTGCTGGGTTATCAATACAATGCAAAACGTTTTCTTTGTTAAAATAGTTGTTCTACCACAGCAAAACGATCCTCAGCTGTACAGCGACTGTCCTCCAGCTGCGATTCAAAGGAAGCACAATTTTTTCGGCCACCGAGTTAAACAGACACACAACACAATATACGTAAAAAGTGTGGTGACCTTAAGCTTCACGTTTACCCACTCGCCGGACTATACAACAGAGGAAAAAACAAGAGAGTAAATATCTACTTTCTAGGGATGTTTTCGAGCTATCGTATTATTATTGTTGCCGCCCTCCGACAATAGTGTAGATGTCGTTCCGATATAAGCCGAATATCCTGTCGTAAAGCAGTAGCATCTCTCCGACAACCCTTTGCCAACCATTTTTCAATTTCCCTTCCGCGCAGCTTTTCATTTCTGCTACCGACATCTTATGTTGCTCGTTGTCGGATGGCAAACATTTCAATAACAGTTTAAAAGAAAAGCTGCGGGCACGAAATGCCTCCGCTTCAAAACTAAGAAATTTGCGAAAATGCCCCCAAAAACCAGCTCTCTGACGCCGTCGCCAAAAATGATGCCACCCGTCTTCGCTCATAGCCATTGCCTATCTCGTCTCCGTCTACCATCAAATATACTTGCTACTATTAATAGTAGTGCCTTGAAACCGTTGGATGGAGCTCACCCGTCATGCGCCTCACCGAACACCTCACGGCGTTTCGCGCTTGGTGCACGCGATGTCTGCCTGATCGGTGGAAACCCGACATGCTCCGCCCTGGCGTCGTAGGGATGCAAGGGGTCTACGGCTACGCATAAAATGAGCAGACCCCCCCCCCCCCCCGCTATATAGGTACTAGCCTCCCCTTAATAGGGGATGTCAAAACGGGTCTGTGCAGTATCGTCCCCTTCGGACATGGCAATTAATTCATGCCTTGAGTTAGTATGAAGTGATAATATTTCACTACCACCCTTTGTATAATGTCGTCCCACTCGAATGCATCAATTATTTATTACCTCCACCTCCCACACTACCACCCATGATTTGAAGCATATAAATAAAATATGTTTGTTATTTCTCCCCTGTTTGCGTGATCAGCCAAAGTAAGCCGAACAACGCGCTTTCCCGGCGGCTATTCATGACCGTTCAAGACCCATCCGTTAGCGATCTAGGGGTGGACTCTCCACCCACAGAAAATATCCTGTTAGATAGCTGACCAATCGCATGCAAACTGACCATAAGGCGAACCTTAACAAAGAACGTTAGCGGTCGTCGCCCAGCCACCGCCAACGTAGTTCTCTCTGCTCGCGTGATCAACCAAAAAAGCAAGCCAGAAAAAAAACCTGCTTGTGTATCCCCTTCTCGCGTAATCAGCCAAAACAAGTCGGACAGCGCGCCTTGCAGGCCATCCACGCTCGTTCGAACCCGTCCGCTAGCTCCTGCAAGATTCGTGTGATGGCGCGCATGAATGTGTACGTGCGAGAAAAATAGTATTTTTAAGATAAGGCCGCGAGAGTGTGGGGCACGCGTGCATGCGTGCTACTGGTAAGTTTGAGCATAAATTTGTAGAGTGTACGACGCGCATTCATGCGTACTACGTGTACATTTTGCGCGTCGTATTTAGAAAGATGTGCGGCGCACAAGTTCGACCAGCAGGCGAGGGGGAGATGAGGGGAAGATTGGGCGGCGGTGCTCGGAAGACTCTGGGGGTGTAGAGTGGGGGGTAGCCTGCGCGCATAACTTTCCCTTTATTTTTAATATTGCTTGTGTTTCCCTTGGTTTCATGATTTAAAAAGCACTGATTCAAGACTAAAACACGTCAATATATGTTCTTGTTTGCAAAGTACTATCAAAAGATTACGTCGAGTTGGGAAGGGGCAGCGTATTGAAGGAGATACAGCCGAGAGCTGCTTTCAAAACCGGCGGTTTCGTTAAAGAAAAATTGGGGTGGCTACCATAAAGTTGGTGTGCTACCATAGAATGACACAGCGGAAAAAGCGCGAGCGCGATATAGAAAATTCGATCAAAACCGACGACGCTTACAAAAGTGAAAAGTGGGAATGCTGAACTTTATGCGCGATAAAAAAATCAAGGCACGTACCGCGGGGGAGAAGGGAAGACATCTGTGACCAAGATTTGTCCAGAAGGTCGCTGAGAGCAAAACATTTTACGAGTTGAGCTAAGGGGTAAAAATGAGTATTGAAATTTAAAAGATAAAATAGTAAGTGTGGCTATGCTATCAGCATACTAGGAATGTATCCTCACCACAACTCACGTATAACCCTGCGCAAAACCAGGTAACCCTACCCAAAACCAGGTAACCCTACCCACTACAGACTTGCGTATGACCCCGCCCACTACCAAGTAACCCTACCCAATACGAAGATGTGATGACCTTTTTATTGCTGGCGATCCGTCCGTAAGCAACCCCTCAATTGGTTGACGAGGCGTCGACGGCTGGTGTTCTGCATTTCTCATAACAATGTGGCGTTGCCGTCAGATAAGATGGTAAATTAATGTTACCACATGCTTCGGTGTTCTGCCTTCGGAAGGTGCTCGGTGTCTGGTGACACCTCCACGTTATCCTCGATCCCACCCACTACCAAGTAACCCTACCCGCTACGAAGATGTGATGACCTTTTTATTCCTGGCGATCCGTCCGAAAGCAACCCCTCAATTGGTTGACGAGACGTCGACGGATGATGTTCTGCATTTTTCATAGCAATGTGGCGTTGCCGTCAGATAAGGTGGTAAATTAATGCAACCGTATATATGCTTCGGTGTTCTGCCTTCGGAAGTGCTCGGTGTCTAGTGACACCTCCACGTTATCCTCGATCTGTTTCATGGAAAAGCCGCACACGATTACGGCGTCCCCGTGCTCCCTACTCAAGACGGAGTGGCTGTACATCCCTTCGACAAGGCCGCCCTGTGGTCTTGACAGACAACCTGCAGTACATACGGTAGAAGAGCCTCAGGTAAGTGATCCATCCAATATCGTTTTTACGCCGCAAGTTGTCGTATGGCAAAAACTATAACCAGAAATACCGTTGTATTAAGGGTCGTTCCTAACGAACAATAAAACAAATGTCAGGAGTCGTGACAAAAAACGTGACATTTTCGCCAATCGTGATATTTGTCAGGAACCCGGGCTTTGAAATCGTGTAGACATTTTCCTCAAAAATTGATGTCAGTATTCCTGACAAAGGAAAAAGTGATTTATTTTAAAACGTGATATTTCAGAATTTCAAAATATATTAATGGTGCACGTGCATCTAGTAAGTGTAGTCGCTGCGAAAGGTCGTTCCTAACGAACAAAAAACGACACGGAAGCGTGTCAACAAAAAATCAGCCAATCGTATTATTTGTCACGAATTATGACGTATTGTTTTAAGAGTTCCATAAACGTTGGTTCATGATTCGTGAAAAAATCATCTTAGGGCCCATCTTATCGAAAAGCATAAAAAGTCATAGTTCATTTTTTTTGGAATTGAATTGAATTTCCGTTTGATTGTGATCCAAAAATGAATCATTTCCACACTGTTGACGAACAATCAAATTCAACAAAAACAACACAATACTTCTTTCGTCAAGCTCGAAAATTAAATCCAATTTGTGGTCGGTGTTTGAATACCCAGACGTGGCATGTTTCACGTAACCGGAGCCGGACCCGCGAATTGGTGCCGTGCCTCTGGCTGATCCAGAGGCGAGAAACCACCATTGCGAGAGGTAGAACCTCCGGAGCAGCCACAGCGCGACCTCCGAATGCCCTTAGCACAGCCTAAAACGCCTTCGACGGCTCCAAAATACTCGAGGCCGCCGCAAACCCAGTTTTTCGCCGCCGTAAACCTCCAAAATTTCATGACCAATCACCACATCACGACTTCGCTCAGAAGTTCGACCGTTATATCCCCGTCGCTGCTGCCTGCGTGGGGCGATGGGGCTGCACCAGCCCACGCAAAAGACCCCTAGAGCCATAGCCTCCTAGCCGCTGCCGGCGCAAAAAAGCTCCCGCTAGCAGCGGCGCTCCGGGGAGAAGGCTAGCCTTTGCTCGCCTCGGTCGTCGCCCACGAGTGTTCGTTGATCTGTTTTCGTTTCCCGATTTCTAAAACACACTACGCTCTTCGATAAGGAGAAGAGTCGTCTTGTTTCGGATATATTTCACAGAGTTGAATTTAATTCTAAAACAAAAATCGAGTCACGAGTTTTCATGCTCTTCGGTAGGACGAGCCCTTAGTTTATTATCCTTGAAAACGTGACATAACGCCAATTTGCACCAAACGTCACGAGTCGAGTTTTTTCTTTTTTGTCGCGAGTTGCCGGTTTTTGCGTTCGTTAGGAATGACCCTCAAATAGTCTCTCGCATGATTTTGTTTCCCTGAGTTTCGCTCTTGTCTCTCGAGTGCTTTACTGGACACCGGTCGCTTCATTTTATGCACTAGTTGTTCCCCATTTTCGCAGACGCTGTCGTCTGCATGCTCACGCGTGCGTTTTCTCGGCACCCTTCAAAACGGTCAACCTGAACTTTTCCCCTTGCCGTACTTACCACTCTTGTCGCACCTACCACTCTTGCCGCACCTACCACCTCCACGACCACCACCACCACCACCAACACCACCAACACCAACACTAACACCAACGCCAACACTAACACCAACACCAACACCAACACCAACACCAACACCAACACCAACACCAACACCAACACCGACACCAACACCAACACCACCACCACAATCACCACCACCACCATCACTACAACGACCGCCACCGACCACCACCATCACCACCAACACCAACACCACCACCACAACCACCATAATCACCACCACCACCACCATCACTACCACGACCGCCACCGACCACCACCATCACCACCACCACCACCATCTCGAACGTTCCGCACGAGATATCTGACACCCCTCAAGAGAGTGAGAAACATAGATAGATAGAGATAGAATGAGAGAGAAAGCGCGCGCGTGCGAAGAGACAAGCAGGCAGAGAAAAAGCCGCAACCGCAAATTAGCTACCTTTTTGAGCCGCTTAACCCTCTTACCACTGCATTGCAGTAATTGAAGTTCGTCCCCAAGAAGTTCTATTACTACCTATTTCCTGCGATCGCTTTCAGTGCGCTACCACTCATCATGCGCACGATGTGTTGCACGACTCAAACTCCACAACCGTCGTGTATGAAACGCGAGCGATGAGCGCCCAGTGTGTATCTCACCGGAGGCTAGCGAGGGCGAGGTGCAGCTGTTCCTTCACGCGGGGGCTTCTCAACTCGGCCATAGTAGGTTGATTTTTGTGGGTCCTGCGGGGCGAGCACGTTGGCACAGCACGACCGGGATAAATGCTTATGACGAACGCTCGCGAAGGGGATAAAACTTTTAAAACAATGTTGAAATCATTTCTAGCGAAAACAAAAGCGTAAGGAGCGTGATATCGTTTCGTTTTCACGCACAAGGCACTCCTGATGATTGTCTTTTCCGGGACTTCGGATTGAGCGTGCCCGACGGCAGCGTCACCCCATGTTTTCTCTCATGTCTGTCATTGGTGGGCGGGTGGGTGGGTTGGTGGGTGGGTTGGTGGGTGGGTTGGTGGGTAGGTGGGTGGGTGGGATGGGTTGGGGGTAGGGGGGGGGGAGAGGGAAGGCGACGCATAAACGTAGGTATTAACGCGCATCAAGAGAGGGTTCATGCTTACCTTCCACCTTTGAACCAAGGGTTGATCTTCGCCGCCACCTTGAAGTAGATGGTGCTGCACAAGCCCGCCTCAACTGCGCGAACCGGGGTAAGGGAAGCGGTTGATTCAACCTGAGCCCACGCGCCCCTGACCAGGTACGATGGTATCAGAAGTCTCTCGGCAAAATAAGTCCAGAAGATATGTTATCCTCAACGTTTTGAGACGCGGCACAACATGCTCAAAATTTATATAAATCCAGGAGACTTGCAAGGAAGGGCGCTACCTTTAATCCCCCTGGTCCATCCTCGTGACACCACCGCCGTAGCGCGAGCATCCATGCCCGCCGTGCTTTAGCGGGGGACTGTTTATCCGTCGTTCTGAGGGGGGCAGAATGTTTTGAGGATTTCCCTGGGCTGGCCAGTCGATCACTATCTTACCCCGGTAGCTCAGTAGGTAATGTAATGATGTTTGTAGTGCAAGAACGACTCAATAGGATACTTGGGCTTTGTACTATTAATATATGGAAACGCGGTTTACCAGCATACGAAACCGTCATACAGGCAGATTCGACGCCTGTGCTGTGTGGATTAAATCACTCTGTTTTTGCCTACCCCATCCTCTGCTCAGCGCCAGCTACTGCATGATCTACTGTTACAGCGCCGACAGGTTTCCCGACAGGTTGTGAGCCCCGTGTTCGTGGTGATTCAGAGTCAAACGCCTTCACAGCTGTCGCTAGGAGAGCGAACAGGGGAGCGAGTTGTAGCAAAAACAATGAACTTTGCAAAAAAAAAAGTCAGCGGTGTAGTCTAGTCTATTCATAGCTGTGAATTTGACCAAGAATGGATTGATGTGTTTCATTTTCTTGTTTCTTTCTTTCTTTTTCTTCAGTTATTTTTGTCTCTGTTTCTTTTTACCAGGTATTTTCTTTTTCTCTTTCTCCTTGTCTCTCGCTCTCTCGTCTGCAACGTGTCTGGTTTGTTGGCTTGTGTAGGTCCTTTCCGCCGTGCCCAGTACTTTTCCCATTAATTTGCCACATATCCGAGCTAGCCTGTGCCGGCGATGTGTTATCCCAGTCTCGTGGTTATGAATAGTGGACACATAGCTTGTGTGTTACCGTATGTTATACAGGAGGAAGAATATGCACCGGCACAAGATGTTGTGCCGGATGTCGATGAGATAAAAAGAACGAACGTACGCAACATGCTTGGGGTTAATTCTCTCAGTTTCGTTTTAGTGGCCACGGAACTATCTCTCTAGGACGAATAGTCAGCACGGACACATGGATGTTGATGGGTATAGCACAGATTGAACGCAAACACATTCGACTTCGCAAGGCTTGATTGTTGTGTTGGACGTTGGTGGGTATGCTATAGAAATGTGGGTATAGTACAAGGGCTCCGCTCCGCGGGCGGCTGACGCCGCCCGCTACGCTCGCGCAAGGAAGATTTCACCTAATAAATGTGAAGGGGGCAGAAAGAAGAGGCACATGATATAGTGCAACTAGCGATTTGATAATGGCAAGAGCTACTTGTGCGGAGCTGATTGCCCTGTCTGTGCTGTGCTGTATGTTGGCGATGTTACGTTCTGATCGGCAGTAGTACGGGTGTAATTTGCGAAGAAAATATCGCGAAGAGGACCGAGATGAAGAACAAAACCAACGACGAAAAAGCAAAAAGACGAGTACACACACGTACCAACGGTACCTGGTGGTACTCTGTGTGGTTCTAAAGAAAGCACAGGGCTCCGCTCCGCAAGGCTGCTGACGCCGCCCGCTACGCTCGCGCAAGAAAGAATGCAACTAACGGGAACATGTATATTAATAGGGCAGGAAAAAGAGGCCCGTGATTATTTGGTGCGAATAGGGAATTAATGATAATGCCAAGAGGTGCTTGTGCAGAGCTAATTGCCCTGCGCTGTGCTGTGTGCTTGTTGATGTCACGTTCTGCACGGCAGTACGTGCGATATTTGCGGGGGGGGGCGGGGGGCATGGGGACCGAAAGAGGACAATCATCCGAAGAAAGCAAAAAGACGAGTACACAAAACACGTACATAAACCTGGTATCTGTATCATAGTGGCACTACAACTACTATTATTAATATCAATAGTAACTGCTGCCGTACGTTCAAAAAAACGCACAGCGCCGCGCGACACAGCGCCGCACGACACAGCGCCGCAAAACGAAGGGCAAGGCACGGCACCGCACTGCGCTGCGCTGCGCTGCTGAGCTATATATAGCCGTGCTGAACTGAGCTGGGGGTGCATTGTTCGTGATCCAATAACAACGTCATATATGTACAAACCTGGTGTAGTAGTATTAATAGTACTGGTGGTACGTGATATGATACTTGCGAATATTTGGCATGTACGAACTAGTAAAAAAGTATAGCAAAGCACGCAGCATGGCAGAGCACGGCAGAGCACGGCAAAGCACAACGCTTCGCCCTGCTGAGCTAGCGCTGCGCTGCGGTGCGCTGCTGAGCTTAGCTTCAGGGCATCGCAGGGCACTGCACGGCGGTGCGTTGGTGTGAGCTATAGCGCTGCGATGGGGTGCTGGGTGGTGCGGGGCTGATGAGCCAATGTTAGGTATTAGTGAGGTATTAGTCCGTTTGACCACTTGCAAAAGGTTAACCAATAGCTTACCCAAACTATAAGCCTTATATACCACTCCCCCCCCCTGAATCGGCGGGATAGCAGGTCGGCCGGATATACGGGCGGACCTGTCAATATGTCCAACCATTCTCTTTTCCTGGGTATACTGGGGAGAGTATTTTTCAGGTTCGACGTGGGAAAGTCTGAAAAAGTTTATTATGTATGGTGGACATGTGGGATTTGCACCCACAACCCATAAAAAACATGGTCCTGCCTTCGATGCCATTTGTTGAGGAATTAGTGGGGTATTAGTCCGTTTGACCACTTGCAAGAAGTTAACCATTATTAGCTTACTTACCCAAACTAAGCCTTATAACACCAAGCCCAGATCTCAGCTGATGAAACTTCGTCAAGTACAAAACAAATGGGGGGAGTCAAATAAAAGGTAAAAAAACTGGACCGTTCCGCAACTAATGCACAGGCGGCAAATTAGCGGCAAATGGTAGGAGGTTTAACTTGCTAGACAAAAAGGAAGAAAAAATCGCGTAAAAGTTCAAAATCGTGTTAGCAGGAAAACCAAATTTATTTGCAGTAAGTAAGCAGCTCATAAGTCAAGAAACAACTGGCAAAACGAGCAGAAACAAGAACAATGAAGGCCGAGCAAGAAACGAAAGAAAAGCTGGACCGTTCCGCAAGTAATGCGCGGAGGCGGTGTCGAAGTGGGACACCCGGTGATGTCAGAGAGGTGCCAACCGAGCACTTTCAGAAAAAAATATCTAAGTCTAGTCTAATGTCCCAGATTTATTCGGTCTCCTTTCAAAAACAAGTAAAAAACACGACGCGTATGAAAATACGTAGAAGTGTGGTGAGCTACTTGTAAAGCTTTATTTTTCCCCATTCGCCGGAGGAAGAAAAAAAGAAAAAAAAAAGTGAAAAAAATTATTAACGAGTTAACGAGTCATTCAAAAAGGGAGTTACACTAAATATAGAAGCATGCATTCACAGATCCCTGAGAACTAGCTACTGAGAACCCGCGTTTTGTCTCCGCTACACCTTTCATCTTTGAAAGAACAGTAGGCATTGGCGGGACGGTTCCAATTTTCTTGCAGCCATCACCTCAATTTCCCACTGCCATCGTCGGCCGTCAGCCGCCAGAGGGGGATTTCGTACCTACTTCCCTCTGACAATACACACCTAGACAGATATTATACCAAAATCTATATAATAACGATAATAACACTCCAGAAAAGGGGGTTGCATCAAAATACATCGCATGTTTTCGAAGAGAAGCCCCGCTTATCATCCCCTGCCCTCAAACTTTGAAACAAGAACAGAAGGCACTGCTGTGCAACGGTTCGAGTTCTCTCGCGCAGCTTCTACCACATACGTCACGGCACCCCGCAGCCGAAGTAGGAAGTCACAGGTTTTCAGCCGACGCAACGAACGAACAAGGGCATGGCAGGCCTCGAACCGGTGCTTGCAACCTCGCCGCGCTCGGGTTCACCATCACCTCACCGCAAGCTCGTAGAGCTGGATGAGAAATCCGGTAACTTACAAAGCTCCCGCCGTAATTATTGGGCCCTCACCATCTGCGCTCACTGCCGAGACTACACGAGCTCTACCTGCGTGTTCGCATGCTATGGCAAGCTAGCACACCACCGCGAGGTGGTGCTGGTGGATGGCCACGGTGCGCGGGAGAGCGTGGGGGTGCTCTGCGACGGGCAGGATGGGGTACCCTCCCCGGCCGAGGGGGCACTGGGTACTATCGAAGATTTGGACCTGAAGTACGTGGCTGATCGGAGGGTGAGGTGCATGGTTAGCTGCGAGCTGTGCGCGGGGTTGCCCTTGGGAGGGTGCATTGATCGAGGACACCAGCAGCAGGTAGGTGGCG
The DNA here is from genome assembly GCA_012845835.1 of Undaria pinnatifida. Classification (NCBI taxonomy): domain Eukaryota; class Phaeophyceae; order Laminariales; family Alariaceae; genus Undaria; species Undaria pinnatifida. Next base: position 12,541,363 of record JABAKD010000002.1, on the reverse strand, counting down.
GTAAATATGGACTTTTCTGGTTTGCGTTGCGTTCGCGTTTACTTGGAGGTTTTCTCCGGTTGCACAAGCAAGCTGCTGCTGCTATGGGTTGTGTTCGGAGTCAGCCCTCCTTTCTTGAAGCCTCTCTCGTAGCAGGTATTACAACACCAGTAGCGTCCCGTCCCTCTGTCAAGCGCAGGTTGAGTAGTGCCAGTTGCCTGCTATCGTAGTGCCTGTCAAATCGCTTGGCTGTCATGATGCCAACAACGATTAGTGGAAGCATGTGGAGTGGCGCCGGTTGCCGCTATTATCGTGCTATGGAGTAGCGCTGGTTGCCCGCTTTAGTGCCGGTACTTCTGGAAGGCACATACGGGCGCTAGAAGTCCACTACTCTACGTACTCGAATAGCCAGCTCTTCACCCTGCTGCAGCAGATCGTATGCCGTATGCCTCAAGGCAACAATGCTCGTGGGGCTGTTTGCGTGTTCTCCGAGCTATCACACGTGTTTGCCCGTGCTCGTTGTGTTGATGCATGTTTCCAGCCCTCGGGGAGATCCGAGTACTGCTATGCTTGGGTCGTAAATACCCACCAGTCAAGAGCACACCACCTGTCTGTCCACCTGTCTGCTGACTTATCCGTACTAGGACGGACCCAGGTTAAAGCGACCAGTAACACGACGAGTGAGATGTTGTCAAGCGCAGGAGGAGCGTGCAGCAGCAGTATGTACGAGTTGCTTCTCCATTATGTGCGCGTGTTGTGCAGCTCTTTCTTTGCATAGCATTGCGGACACCCCCCGCCCCTACCTACCCTGGCTGCTTGGGCTGGTTCTAATGTATAGTAATGACCGATGACCATTGCCGTAAATCGTCGTGGCTATCGTGTTCATTTTGTTTCGACAGTTAGAAAAGAAAAAAAAAATGGTTCGCTTTTTCCTGTGGAAGTTTTTTTCTTCTTCATCCTGCAGTAGATGGGGAAAAATGAAGCTTAAGGGCTCCTTCGCTCACAACGAATTTACCACTGCTGTCTATTGTGAGCTTGCCTGTTTTGCCCGAAGGGGCCCCTTTTATTCGGGTCCGTTATAATAATAGAGTGATGTTTTTGTATTTTTTCGCGTAATTTTGGCCGGTTTCGGTTGCGGTTTGTCGATCTCTGGAGGCATCCCCTTTCGGGGTTATTTTTTGGAGCAGAATCCCATGTTCAGCAGTGTTCAGTATAATAAGCTAAAAAGTGGACTCCGAAACTAACCCGAAGGCGTCCTACGGAAAATGGCATTTCTCCACCGCTACTGCAAAACGCGTCTCCTTCGAGCAAGTTGTAGAGAAAGTCACAGGCCATCTCTCCTCGGTTTGGAAATATGAAAACCGTCGCTTTCAAATTGCCGAAAAAAGCCTATTTTTTAGTTCGAACTCCTCCAGGCGCGGCAAATACGATTTAGCGTGGGGAAATTGTCTTTGCTCGACCTGCTGACGCTAGATCAACCGATTATCCCCAAATTCGACGACATGGCCAAGCACTCGTAGGTGAACGCATATGGACCTCTAGTGGGACCGTTCGAGGGTTGCCTCACGCAAGCAGCAGGGTGTGGGTACCAAGAGCCTGGTATACAAGCACCCATAGTCACGCTTTGCAGCGACGTCATATCACGACTGGAGTCATCCCACGTTTATTTTTAGCGCAATCATATATGTAGGGGGCCTCCTTTGCAAATCCAACGCCAACAACACCTCCGGGAGGCCATCACGAACAATGCTTATGTCGGTTGGAGACGCCTTGTGGTACTGCCTAGAGCGCCAGTGTGCTTCTCCTGTCGAGGCAAGCTCAAATGTAGGGGGCCTCCTTTGCAATCCAACGCCAACAACACCTCCGGGAGGCCATCACGAACAATGCTTATGTCGGTTGGAGACGCCTTGTTGTACTGCCTAGAGCGCCAGTGTGCTTCTCCTGTCGAGGCAAGCTCGGATCGGGCTTGAGACGAGGCCCTTATCGATGGTAGCTTCGACGTTTTCTCGGATTACAATTTGAAATCAAGCGCACAGAGCGTCTACGCGAGGACATGGCACGGTGACGTGTCTGTGGTTCTAGCTATACCCGGGTGGGCTTCCATGCTTCTGCCGTTGTAGTGTTGTTGTACAGGATGCCACCAAGTCTGATGCTTTCTGTCTGCGGGATGTCCCAGCAGGGGTTTCCACAACTCTACAAGCAATATGTTTGCTATTCCGCCGCATGAAACGATTTTTTAAAAATACCGAAAAGCCCCCTTACCCTTACCACACTTCAACGTATTTTCATACATGTTTCGATTTAACTCAAATGCATGATTGTAGTCGCAATCCAGCGCTAGCTGGCCCATCCTTCAGTTCCCGTGTCAACGACAGCGCGAGCTGTCACTGCCGACGGTCACCGTTTCTGCTCCAGCAGCGCAAGCTGCCGTTGTATTCGGAAGCGTGACTATGTCGACCTGACTTCATCCCTGGGGATCAGGTGCGGTGGAAATGGCCATCCGGAAAGCCATCCCTCCGGATAGTGTGGGACTTGCGCTAGTTCACCCACTAACAACCCCCCCGGCCATGAGAATACAGCCTTCCGCCGGACTTGGTCCAGGTGCGATCCACCCTACCCATTCGGGTGTTGGTCGTCGAGTTTACGTAGTCTATACGACACACGGAGCAACATGTGCTTTGCAGTTTCAGTTCGTGTACCGCAATTTGGTTCCAACTCTAATTTCAAGTAGTTTGCAGTTTACCCCCAAAACTTGGGTACGTTTCTAGAAAGGGTTACGGCCTGTTCAACCCTTGCCCTACTCTGTACTGGAAGAATAGTCCCGCACTGATTCCAAGCAGTTTGTCCCGAAAGCATGGGGTGCATTTCTAAAAAGGTGTGAAACGTAACACGTGCAGAACGTGTAACTGACCGAGAGCAGGCAGTGGTAGCGTAATACTATCAACTGATCAATACAAGCGGTACAGGGCTACATGTACAGGGCACGTATTATAGATTATAGCCTACCTTGTATTTATAATGCCCTGGTAAGAAAAAGGGTAATAAGAAAGCCAGGCTTATGTTTACAGGAAAATATCTCGTAATACATTCGGGAACCGTTATGCTGAAGTTACTGTAGAACGCACCCTCTCCCAAACAAGAAACCCAAGTTAGGTGAGCAATTCTGTATGTGCATCGTGAAATATATCTTGCACTATTAGTAGTAATAGTGTACACTCGCAACTTACCGGGGAACACAACCAGTTATTGTTGTATGATGACGTGCTGTTGTATGACGACGTGCTGTGCTGACATTACAGCAGCACTACAATAAATGGTGTATTACGCAGCTTGCAAAGATGAGCGTCGACCCTAGATTTGTCGAACTCATAGCTGACGTCATCAGAATATTTTTATAAAGCAATAGAGTAGTAGACAACCGCAGTGGTTTACGTACGTAGAGCGTGCCTTTGAGTGTTGTCTATGATATGTATGTGTGTGATGCGAAACGGTGTAAGAGCTACGCTATACCTACAATGGGACTCGAAGGGTGCGCCAGCTAGCGTTGGGCTGCGAAAGCAACTGAGTTAAATCGACACACGACGCGTATGAAAATACGCGGAAGTGTGGTGAGCTAAAGCTTTATTTTTCCCCATCCGCCGGAGGATAAAAAAAAAAAAAAAAAAAAAAAGCACGTACGATTGCTACCATGGATGTCAGGAGACGGTCAGTCAAGGGAAAACGTCCAGCCGTCAAGGGTGTCAAATTGATCGTTCCAACTAAAACCTAGTAGTTTGACGTCCGTCAATGCAAATTATTGGAACATTGCCGTACGTCAAGGGGTCAAAGTGCCGTCTTCTGACATTTTTGATTGCTACGTTTAGACGTCTAGACTATTGAAACCTAGACTAAACTGGTGCTATCATATCCTACGAAGGTTCTTCAAAGCGAATGCTGCGAAATTTCGAATGGCGTATAATGCCATCCGCCTTATCGTTTCATAACTGGCGTACGACGCAGTACCTGGAACGATAGTTTGCCGCTGCCTGCTCGCAAGCTGTGGGCTGCTGTTCACTGCCGCGCTGCTGCAGTGTTTTTTTCTGCAGTTTTTCCTCCCAACTTTTTTGGGTAACTGCTCTGCGTATGTAGTGTACATACATTCAATACGACGACTTTTAATACCGGTACAATGTTGGGATAACCCTATTCGTCTCATGCACAGTGTGCCTCAACCATTTTCTCGAATACGTGGAAAGCTCCAAGGTTACGTTCTGTAGGGTTTGTGGATTTCGGGTAAGGGTATAGCATAGGAGTCTCACGGAACTTCCAGAAGTTTCGTGTACGGGTATGGAAGTGTTTCAGAACTCACAGAAGTTCCGGGTTTTGTGGCACGGGCGTACAGAACTCACAGAACTTCCGGGCGGTTACAAAAAGCGCTGTACCCGTACCCCGGATATTTCGGCACGGGGCGTACAGAACCCACAGAAGTCCCGGGTACGGGTATGAATTACTACAGAACTTCCAGAAGTTCCGGGTATGGGTATGAAAGTCTTACAGAGCTTCTAGAAGTTCCTGGTGTTGTGGCACGGGCGTACAGAACTTACAGAAGCTCCGGGCAGGTATGAAAATGCTGTACCCGTACCCTAGGTATTTGTTGAACTGTTGTACAGAACTTACACAGGTTCCGGGTACGGGTAATACCCTGGTAAATACACGGCCTCGGGAGAGGAATGCGATTTGAAGTGGAGAATTCCATGGGACTTGCATGGCATGTTCTCACTGGGCCAACGTCCCCGAGGCAATCCGTCGGAGCTTTGAGGGCTATCGACAACCACCACCGAGGCGATACATCGTGAACCTCCACGAGTGTCAACCGGGGCAACAGCCGCGCTCACGTTTACTGTTCTGTAACAGATCATACCCTAGCGTACTCCCGCTGTGGCGCCTCCAAAAATAACGGCGGTCGCAAGCCCAGTTTGCCACCAGCTCGATAAGCCAAGTGCCACAGAGAGAGGATAGCTCAAGACTCCGAAGATAGCGAGATCTGCATTATTCCGATCGGGAAAAGTCATTGACAATACGCAATACGTGCTTTCCCGATAGGACAATAACCCCCCCCCCTCCAACGCCCCCTCTTTTCCGACCACCTACACGATCGCCTAGACCTAGCACCACGCGTATAACAAGCTGCTACATATCTTTGATCTCACAGCCGAAGTGTATTTGAATATTATTTGTGACCTAAACCTCCTAAAAATCCCCCCCCCCCCCTCTTGCTCTCCCTTACTCAAACGCCCCACCAAATATCAAAATCCGCCACATTAATAAACACTTCACGCACAGGATATCACCTCATTATCTTTCGAGAGCCATCCATGCCGCTGTGTTCCCCCCCCCCCCCCCCCCCCCTCCAACGCCCCCTCTTTCCCGACCACCTGCACGATCGCCTAGACCTAGCACCACGCGTATGACAAGCTGATACATATCTTTGATCTCACAGCCGAAGTGTATTTGAATATTATTTGTGACCTAAACCTCCTAAAAAAACATCCCCCCCCCCCCCCCTCTAGCTCTCCCTTACTCAAACGCCCCACCAAATATCGAAATCCGCCACATTAATAAACACTTCACGCACAGGATATCACCTCATTATCTTTCGAGAGCCATCCATGCCGCTGTGTTTCCCCCCCCCCCCCCCCCCCTCCAACGCCCCCTCTTTCCCGACCACCTGCACGATCGCCTAGACCTAGCACCACGCGTATGACAAGCTGATACATATCTTTGATCTCACAGCCGAAGTGTATTTGAATATTATTTGTGACCTAAACCTCCTAAAAAATCATCCCCCCCCCCCTCTTGCTCTCCCTTACTCAAACGCCCCACCAAATATCGAAATCCGCCACATTAATAAACACTTCACGCACAGGATATCACCTCATTATCTTTCGAGAGCCATCCATGCCGCTGTGTTCCCCCCCCCCCCCACCCGCCTCGAACGCCCCCTTCTTCCCCATCACCCGCACCTTCGCCTAGACCTAGCACCACACGCATAACAAACCCCTCACCTAAAGCCCTTCCCCCCCCCCACCCCCCCCCACCCCCCACCCCCGCCCCCACCCCCCACCCTCCCCCCCCAACCCATCCCAACCCCACCCCCTCGAACACTCCACCCTCTCTTTACTCACTGATCGTACGACTTACCCCAGGATATACACGATAAACTGATGTATTATTTCCAAAAATGTCACATTTATCCCCTCGAAATAATGTATAGTTTCCAGGCACATATCGAGCTGCCCCCCCCGCCCCAACCCCCCCCCCCCCCCCCCCCCCCCCCCCGCCCCCAATAATATACTGGTGCCAAAACTGTCAGATTTATCCCCTCGAAAGGATTTATAGCTTACATGCACAAATTGCCCCTTCCCCCCCCCCCCCCCCCCCCCCCCCCGCCCCCCTCCAAACCCGCTCGCTTTTGATCAAAACCAGGCCCCCCCTTTCCCTTCACAGCTGTCAGATTTTGTCCCCCTCAGAAACGGGTTTTATAGTTTCCGCGCACAGACTGACTAAAATCATCCTGTTGACCCTGATAGCTACACTGTAGCTGTAAGGGGAGTCGCCGACCTGTATCCTTAATGAGGACACACAACCCGTAATGCGCGCGATCGGAGTATCACACACAGCTTGCAAAGATGAGTTTCGACGAAATCTTCGATCTCACAGCTGGAGTGTATTTTAATTTTTATAATAAGAGGCAACTTATTATGTTTCCACCAAACCGAATTCAATTCGACTAATAAGAAAATAATATTTCGATTCGAAATTGCCCTTCGTTCATGTGTGCCCTTAGAAACGAAAGAAACATAAAACAGCAGGTGCTATTATTGTGTGATACGTACTTCTGTTCGGTGTTCGGTTTGTGTGACTGACAAGAAATGACATCATAATGCTCACTCTTCGGATAAAACCTGAATTAATACAGGGCTCCCCGGGTATTGTAACAAAGGTATACCCGTACCTCGAGTATTGTGCTACAGTCTTGCAGAAGTCACACAAGTTCCGGGTAAGGGTATGGAGATCTTACAAAACTTCCAGAATTTCCTGGGACGGGTACGGAAGTCTTAAGGAACTTCCAGAAGTTCCGGGTATTGTGGCACGGGCGTACAGAACTCACAGAAGTTCCGAGCGAGTACAAAACACGCTGTACCCGTACCCCGGATATTGTGGCCATGGGTGCACAGAACTTACAGAAATTCCGGGTACGGGTATGAATGTCGTACAGAACTTCCAGATGTTCCGGGTGCGGGTATGGATGTTTTCCAGAACTTACGTAAGTTCTTTGTAGGGTAATACCCGGAGTAAATACCTCGGGTATGGTTTGTACGCACTGTACAGAACACAACCTTGGAAAGCTCTACTGCTCATACCCGTAGCCCCAAGCCCATGGCAGTGCATCGTTGTGGCAAGCCACCTCAGCCACCGCGGTGCCATGGCGCGTCCAACGGCAGCTGGCATGGCATTGCCATGGCACTGACACGGGCTCATGGCGAGTCATGGCAGTGCCATGGGCATTGCCATGGCAGACGGCAGTGCCATGTTTGTGCCTTGAAGGCCCATGGCACTGCCATGAAGGCTCCATGGCAGTTGCAGCTGCCATACCTTTGCCATGACGCTGACATGGACGTTCACGGCAGTGCCATAGCGGTGCCAAGGCACTGCCATGAACGCCCATGGCGGTGCTATGCAATGCCATGGAAATATCAAACAACGCGAAAGACGCAAGGATTAGACCCTGGTGTGTTACCAGGCACTTGCTAGCGGTGGTATTTATTGTAAAGTATGATACCAGTATTACCGATATGTGCAGCGCTGGGCATTGGCGAAGTACGTACGGCCAGTATGAGCATACTGGCAGTGTAAATATACAAGCTGTGGGCACCATAGGTTGAGCAGTATGTTGAAATTAATAGAAACTTGCGTACGTCCCACAAACGCCATTCCATACAATGGAGAGCCTCGCAATATACGAAATGAGTAGAGAGGGCGGAGACAGGGAGAGACGAGGACTTTGAACACGATGGACGTGTTATTATCACCCGCGAACTACTGGAAATAGGCAACGCCACGGGCGATTAGTTTTTGGGCAGACATTAGAAAGCGGTATACCGCAGCCATTCCACGCCAACGTGCGGTACTGCGGAATACACCCAGGTTTTTGACCCCGATGCGCGACGCTGATTGGTCAACTCAGCCTCGTACCGGTTTTCGACACCAACTCCTTGCGGTACATCGTACCACGACTTTCAGCTCGGCCGTCACTGCTTTCTGACGTGACCCATATCGCTTTCTGTCGGAAAATATACTCTGCGGACCGATGTCGCCCGAGGCTCTTCACGCCCCGCATCCTTTCAAATCCCGACCGAATCTCAACGATGGGAGCCACGTCATGTAGCATGCATAGAACTGCGCGCTGTCATGTTTCGGATCCCTTCAGAGCAATAATTGCAACACTCCTTCGCACGCAGCACGAACCGCTGCTCAACCACAGACAGCTCGCACACCCCACGTACACGTATGTATGTATGAACGGCGGAGAAAGGGGTGGGACAAAGGGACAAAAGGGGAGTGACAGTCCCGCTACACGCGCACGACCATCTTGGCCCACACATACACCACCTCGCGTCCGCCTTGCGCGTTCGTACACCGCATTCTGTTGAAATCCTCACTACCGATGGCGCCACCATCGACCCTGACGATGCACACACCACTCTCTCGTCCGCCTTGCGTATTCGTACACCGCATTCTGTTGAAATCCACGCAAGGACAGGACGCCACCACTTAAACTTGATAGTTAAGAACTTGGGCTCACTTGAGATGCCCGGAAAATAACCTATAATACACTACCCATACACGAAAACCTATAAAAGATGCCCCATTGAAAAATAAGAAGAGCAAGAACCGAGCCTCGGGCAAAAAAAGATATTCTTAGGTGATGGCGCCATCTGTAGTCGTACACTGCTGCTTATGTACGAAACAACGGCTGTTTCGACTGTTGAAATGTGGACCTTGAAATATTCGGGAGCATATTTTTACATGTCTTGTACATGGCCTTCTACATGTGGTCTTGTAGCCATGCAGTCTACATGACGTGGCGCCCATTGTTAAGATTCGGTCGGAATTTGGAAGGATGCGGGGCGTGAAGAGCCTCGGGCAAAGTCGGTCCGCATGGTATATTTTCCGACAGAAAGCGGTATGGGTCACGTCAAAAAGCGGTGACGGCCTAGCTGAAAAACCGCGGTACAATGTACCGCAAGGGGTTGGTGTCAAAAACCGGTACGAGGCTTAGTTGACCAATCAGCATCGCGGATCGGGGCCAAAAATCTAGGTGTATTCTACTGTACCGCACGGTGGCGCGGAATGGTTGCGGTATACCGCTTACTGTCGTCTGCCCTTCGTGTTTAGATAGGCATATTGATAGGCATATGCCTGAAGTGCCTGAATGTGCCTGAAACGTGCCTGAAACGTGCCTATCTATTTTAGGGATTTGCGTGAAAAAATGCCTGAGACGTGCCTAACACCTTGTCAGCGCCCAAAGGCAAATCCTATACTAATTTCAAGTACTTTTATCCAAGGGGTAAAATGCTTGAAAAATTGCCTGAAACCTACCGAGCGCCTCAAGTCACATCCTATACTTTTGTCAAGTAGTTTTGTTTCGACCGCTAAAATGCCTGAAAAATTGCCTGAAACCGTTCAGCGACCCAAGGCAGATCCTATACAAATTTCAAGTAGTTTTGTTACAAGAAGTAAAATGCCTTACGCTGTTTGAGCGCTGTTTCAAGAGGTATGGTGTACATAATATTATCTCTTGTCTCGCTCCAAACAGTGTAGGCATGTAGAATACCAACCAGGAGTATGTCCGGAGTATCGCACGGCAACAGAATAGGCACGCTGTTCAATCCGGTACAAAAGAAGCTGTTATGCATGCGTTGTATGTAGCTGACAACAGCTGCAGCGGCACAAATTCACACACATACCTGGTATACGTAATACTTCTATAATAAAATTATTAAGAGAGTATGCATCAAATCGTCGACTACCACGTAACTCGCCAGGTAATTTGTGTGCAAACGTTCAAGCACACCTGGGTTCTCGTGGAGAGTCTTTCGGCTGGATGCAGTCTCGGGGTTGAATACCCACTCATACTAAAAATATGTTGACAGTAGGTGTTGTGTTTCCGTGCGTGTGCAGCAGACGCTCTGCAAAGAAGCAAAAAACAAACGAGCTTCGATTCGCACCAACAGTCCAACAAAACGCAACGTGCGCATCATGTATGTGTGAACGCGGGGCCAAGAAAAACCCCAAGCCCCAGGGCTGGTTCCGACCTCAAACCACACTTCGACGACATCACCCAATCAGTCTACTGCTCTGGCCTACAGATTATAATCCGTTTCCCTTGAATTTGGGAGTTATGTGTGCACGCGGGGCCGAGAAAATCCCAAGCCCCAGGGCTGGTTCCGACCTCAAATCACACTTTGACGACATTATCAACCAATCAGTCTACTGCTCTGACCTACAGATTATCATCCGTTTCCCTTGAATTTGGGAGTTATGTGTGCACGCGGGGCCGAGAAAAAACCCAAGCCCCAGGGCTGGTTTCGACCTCAAATCATACTTCGACATCATCAACCATTCAGTCTACTGCTCTGGCCTACAGATTATTATGCGTTTACCTTGAATTTGGGAGTTCCAGACTAACGGCGTTGTGTCTGAATGCCTGAAATAGCCTGAAAGCGCGCCTAACACGTGCCTGGCGCAAGATAGGCAAGATAGGCACGAAAACAGGTACGTCTTTTTCAGAAAAGATAGTTCAGGCTTCATTTCAGGCATGCCTTATAGGCTAGGGCCTACCCAAACCTTACTCCCAACCTCGACTCGACCCCTGTCCTACCCGAAGGGTTTTTAATCGGTGAAACTCCGGTGAAAACATATCGACAAAATGCTCGACGGTTTCAAAACTACGGGTTCCGGTGGCCCCGGCGGTCTAGCAATAGTGGTTATCCTCGAATACTACTTATACTAGCGTTGGTCCTGGAGTTCGATTTCCACCGTGGTGAGACTTTAAATTTATTTGCAAAAATGCAAAACGAAAAAAAAAAGGATCAGCTGTTGAGAGCGCTAGCAGCGTGGGTATAGGCACGATTCGGCGCGAGTCGACGAGGGAAGAAAATGCTGAATTATTCTCTCGATAAAAACGAAGGCATGTACCGTAGTGGGGAGGGGAGAGGAGGGCCCGCTATGTGACCCTGGATCTAAGTTACTACTGGGAGGGAGCGCGAGGGCAATGCGAGGATAATTAATTGGATGGACAATATATATATATATACCTGGTATATCGTATGTCCGGCATGTTTATATAATGACGTCATACATGGTATATTGTATGTCCGACATGTTTATATGATGACGTTTTTACTGCCGGCGATCCGAATATAAAATAACCCTCAGAAGTTACTGCTGTAGTTTGTTGACTATGCGTCGACGGCTGAGCTGATGTTATACCTTGTTCATGTTGATATTGTGACGAGTGTTTTTTTTTGGGGGGGGACCTTTTTGAACCGTTTTGAGGCTTCAGAGCTTCCAACGGAAAATGGGAAATTCCCTTTTGGGAGCCGTTCATTTTTGGGGGCTTCAGGGCTACAGAGGAAAACAATGTCGAACGTAAATGACGGTTGCAGCTTTGGCCACGTCTTTCGTATTCTTGTTTTATTTACTCCTTGCAAGTAGTCTGATGTGTTCGCTTTTTTATGTTCCGCCTTCCGCCTTCGTAATCATGGCAGCTGGCAGTGCATGGCCGAATGACCTTACTGCTGTAATTGCAATGTTGTATTGCATTGTATTTGTCTTTGTCTTGTAGTTTGGCACCACAGAGCCTGCCTCTCTCACGAGGTAAGAGGAGACATCGGCATGGGCACTGATTAAATGGGTGGAAAGATCAAATACCCGTGTAATATGAAGAACACACTCACGTACAGTCCGTGCAGGACGACCTATATCCTTAATGAGGACACACAACCCGTAATACGCGCGATCGTAGTATCACACACAGCTTGCAAAGATGAGTTTCGACAAAATATTCGATCTCACAGCTGGAGTGTATTTTAATTTTTGTAATATATCCAACTAATCCAACAGCGTTTCGGCTCATAACTCTTGAAGACGAATTGCACGGCGGGACAACCGTAGTCATGATCACCAGGGCAGGGCGAACAATTCTCGTTTTTAAAACATCCCACTCTAAAATCAAGTAAGTTACAGGTTGTCGAGAGCCAAATCAGCTAAATATCACAAAACTTTCGCTCAATTTCGCTTTCCTTGAAAAACGATAGCCTGTACGCTTGAGAGATATGCGAGGGGAAACGCTTCCCGCTCTCTCTGTACTATGGGTGGGTTTCATGTATAAAAACGTTGTTATGCGGGTTGGTGTAACCCATGGTCGACTCGCGACATGCATCAACTTCTCTTCTCGTCTTTCGTAGCGTGTAGTACACGCCAGGTTGGGGCGAGGTTCGATGGCGAACTAAGCAAGGGCGAAACGATAAAAGTGCCTTGAGGCAAACGAGAGGTGCTTCTACAGGCAGGACGAGATTCGACAGTGAATACTTGTCGGCGGGAAACGGAAGTGGCCGCCTCTCTGTCACCAGGACCTACGGAGACTCCACGACCACTTTTAGTACAATAATAGACACGATATCCAACACCTCTGGAACGGCTACCGTTCATGCAAATCTTCACGACAAGATATGCCTTTGCCACGGTAGAAAGTGTACCTGCAATCCATCGTTAGAACAGGTTTATAAAATACTCTTTCATTCACGTCTCAAATCCGTTTTTTTGTTTTTTGGCCTCTTTCGTGGGCATTTTTTGTTTTTTTAAGCGGTAGTACACCCGGCGCATCCCGAGATCTGCCTAAATCCGCCATTAACAAAAATGTTGTGACTAAATTACCCCATTAATAAATGCGAAATATTTCCTTTTTTCTGGTATCTAGTTATAGAGTGTGGGTATCTATAGGCAAGGAGGCAGTAATACTGCACACCTCGAACTAATCACGATCTAGATAATATAAATCATGTAGATAATATAGATCGTCTATAGTAGCATATATCTATCGTTGTGATACCATTATGTTGTGAAGGATCTGTGTAGTACAGATCCAACCCTGGAAACGTGTGCTAGATGACACAGATCATATGGCTCTTACCCGACAACATGATCTAGACCATGTAAATCATATACCTCGTATAGACTAAGGATCTGCCTACCGTGAAAGATACTGATTGTCTACAGATCAATACGGATCTGATGTGTCCGATGTGTATAATACTAATGCCTGCGACCGACCGGTTGCTTCGTTTTACGCCGTATCGATTGGACAAAAAATCAGAAAAAAAACAACAAATCAACGAGATTTACATCGTACGGTTCTTTTTTTTATTATTATTTTTCGGCAACACTCTTCGTGTTTTCCCCCCATTACTTCTTTTTTCAGCATTGCTGTTGTCGCCTGAATTGGTTGGTTTATCGTTGTACCAGGTATGCATTTTGAAATATATCATTTTTTTTCTGGCATCCTGTTCTCCGGCGGCCGAGGGTTTTTCTCGCGCTTTTGGCTGCGGGGCAAGCAAGGCGCCCATCGGTGCATTGCGACGCAAGTCTGGATCCCGGTCAAGCTCCGTGGCGATGCTCTGAGCATTTAACGTCGCTGAGCTGGCTCTTTTTTCAACGGTTTGTGCTCCGCCTCGCTGAGACGAGCAGGTGCCTACGCCGACCGCCCCGGTGGTCTAGTGGTTACCCTTGAATATTGCTAGCGTTGGTCCTTGAGATCGATTCCCACCGTGATGAGAGTTGACTTTAATTGCAAAAATTTAAAAAAAAAAAAAAAAAGTTCATCTGCTGAGAGCGCCGAGCAGCGTGGGTAGGTAACATTCCACGCGAGTCGATGAGGGAAGAAAGTGCATTATTATTCGCGCGATAAAAAGGAAGGCACGTACCACCGTAGTGGAGAGGGGGGAGGAGGGCCCGCTATGTGACCCCGGATCCGAGTTACTACTGGGAGGGGGCGCGAGAGTAGTGCGAGGATAATAAATGGGATGAAGGAAAAAAAAAAAGAGAAACCCCGCAATATTTGGATATTTTCAACTGGCCCGCTCCGTTCTCACATTTGTGTATTTGTTCCTCTTTCACGCCCGCTGTACAACATCATCAGTCCAACTGTTTTTACCCACTCTGCTGTCTGCTACGCAGCAGCAGCACGCTTTTGCGACAGCCACGGAGGGTGCTTCTGTGTATGCATGTGTGCTTCTGTACGTGGAGTGCGTGCTGTCATTGGCACACAAGACGATCAAGAAGGACAGTGTTTCTTTTTAGCAGCAGCTGCTCAGCCTTGCAGCCACAAAATCAGTATACAGCAGTATCGCAGCAGCGATACAACGGCAGCTGTGCTCCAAGCTTTCGCCTTTGTGCTATTAGTCACCGTGTATGAGTGTGGCTAGTGCACAGCTGCAGGAGATCGAATGACAACATCAACACGTCTGATGCAACAGTCAAACACACATCGTCAGACCTTACACCAGGCATACGAAGCATACGGCAGCAGCAAAAGAAGTACTAAAGCTCATACGTGTACCTGTCATTGGAACACCTGTTTTCCAGACTTGCGACGCCCATGGGATATCAAGTTAACCCCATCTCGAAGGGAAACCTATTATTAATAATAGGGGAACCTTGTATATATACTGTATTTACCACGCGTATAGCAAACCCCTACATATATGCGACCTAAAGACCCCCCCCCGCCCCCCGCCCCCCCCGCCACATCCCCCCCCCTCCCCCACAAGAAGGATTTATAGTTTCCACGCACAAATTGAGCTGCCCCACCCGTCCCCTCCGTCGCCGACCTATATCCTTAATGAGGACACACAACCCGTAATACGCGCGATCGGAGTATCACACACAGCTTGCAAAGATGAGTTTCGACAAAATGTTCGATCTCGCAACTGGAGTGTATTTTAGTTTTTATAAATACTGTATTATACGTTCAGCCAAGTTATACGAACACTTTTTTTCTTCGTTCTTTTTCGGTTTCCATTTTTCGATTTTCTCGGTTGGGGTTTACTTATGTTACACACACCTAAAAAGTTAACACGCTCTTATGCTTCGTTTTTTATATTTTCGATTTTCGATTTTTGATTTTCTCGATGTACGTACAAAACCAAATTATACTTTCTTTTTTGTTCGTTGTTTCGCTGTTTCGTTTTATTTTTTCCGATTTTCTCGCAGGAGAGGTTTAGCGACGCTCTCCCTGCGAAGTCCACCAGGCGGCTACCGACAGCGTTGCCGTGTCGGACTCCCCTATCGAAACATCCCGCCGGTGTCTGTGGAAAACCTGGAGATAGTGAAAGTCGAGGAAAGGTTTCAGAAGGGAAAGGAGGAAGAGGAGGGGCACGAGTTAAAGGAGGAGGAAAGGGGCGGAGGGAGGAAGGGGAAGGAGGAGTAGAGGGAGGGGGAGAGGAGGAAAATGGAGCGGGGGGGCGAGGAGAAGGAGCGAAAGGAGGAGAAAAGACAGGAAAGCGAGGGAGAGAGGGAGGAGTGAAAGGAGGGACGGGCGTGAAGGGAGCAGGATCAGGGGGAGGACGCAAGGGAAGGAGAGGGGACGGAGGCGGGGGGAGAAACGGAGTTGGTGAAGCGCGAGACGAGGGGGGGAGAGGAGGAGGAGGCGGTGGTGGCTCGGCTGCCGGGGCGCTGGCGGCAGCAGCAGCATCGGCCACGACTGGTAGACAGTGCAAAAGGAAGAGCGTTTTCTTCGACGGAGCGAACCACGACATGCCAACCTTCATATACGCCCGCGACGGTCAGCTTAAGGTTAGTTTCTGGGAGTCCCGATTCTGAGAGTCCCGTTTCTGGTAGCCCCGTTACTAGGAGCCCCGTTTCTGGGAGTCCCGTTTCTGGGAACCCCATTGGGCAAGGGTTCGGGCGGCGAGATAGACCGCTTTGACGACTAAAATTGTGTTTGGTGATGCATTTCGAAGCGCTCTTGGGTTTATGAACGGCCTATGGCTACATATCTGAACAAAAATAAAACACGTACTATTGTATGCAATAGAGGTGCGAGTAGAACAATTGGGCGCAACCTTTCTGCCTGTTAGCGCTTGTCAACGTAGGAAGTACCCGCCCATTATTGTTGGAATGTCATCATTGTTTATAAAATTATTCTAACGCTGTCAGCTGTGAGTTCGACGAATCTCGAGTCGATACGCATCTTTGCAAGCTGCGTAGTACACCGGTCGCTCGTTTTTAGTAAGTTTTTCATGAGCCAAAATCTAGTCAATAGTGATATCAATACTAATAATGGACGTTAACCCTGCAGTGAACCCTGATGAATATGTTCACGTGTTAGGCAACATGGAAATTGATGTTCATGTATTACATCGAATAAATAGTAAAGCATCCTTTATTATTGTCGAAATTAATCTAGGCATTACGATAACAATCGTAAGAGTTTGATACGTACTATAATTCACACGTCGGACAGATCATGATCTAGATCATC
The DNA here is from genome assembly GCA_012845835.1 of Undaria pinnatifida. Classification (NCBI taxonomy): domain Eukaryota; class Phaeophyceae; order Laminariales; family Alariaceae; genus Undaria; species Undaria pinnatifida. Next base: position 12,524,799 of record JABAKD010000002.1, on the reverse strand, counting down.
TATGATGTAGATCATCTACAGCACATCCCGTATCTGCCGTTATGATATGTTGTGCTGGGTCTGAATCTATAGAGTACAGATCCACCCGTGCTAGATTAGGCCGATCGTACGGCTCCTACCGGGTAACATGAGCTACAAACCATACAGATCTACCCGAGGTGTGAACATTAACATTTCGCAGAAGGATCTAGATCATGCACTTCCTATAGATCCCTCCCGGAAAACAAAATTTGCAAGAGCGATCTTGTTGAGCAACCCGGAAGACGTGTGGGGGAGAGCCGTGCTATATAGATCTCACCCAGAAAAATGTAAAATAATCGTGGACTACAGATCAACCTGGAAAAAACTGTGTGCAAGAGCTATTAAGAGACCGTATAGCTATTGCGCAGGCAAATTGTACCTGCTTCAACCATGCTCGCGCTGCTGTGTTGGTGGTCGTGTGTGTTGTGTTGCTTTGTTGGTATGTTGTGTGGGATGTGGCGGGTTTGGACTGTGAGCAATAAAATAGTATTATTGTCCCAACTCGAGCTGCCCACCTCTGTTCTTCAACACAAAATATGATATTTCGCAGGGGTCTCGCAGAAAAGGTAAGTATCACAGCCGCTAAGCTCCGATCTCATCGTAAAACTGTTGCTGATCTCCCAACTCAAGCTGCTAAACTCTACTCTCCCAGACTTACTTCGTAGATGCCTCGTAGAAAAACGCAAGATCACAGTATGTAGCTGTTGTTGTCCTCCCAACTCGAGTAGTCCAACTCTGTTGTATCAAGGTATTTGGTAGATGTCTCGCAGTTGGTAATATCACAGCCAGTAAAGCCCCGTTCAGTGCTGACGTTTCAAGTGTCAATACTTCCGAGATCTTGTACTCGTATCCAGAGAAATGATCTACATCGTGCGGATATTACAGATCCACACTGCCGCAAACGTGTGTGCAAGAGCTGTGTCTTACACGTCCCACCCGGGTGAACATGTGTACAAGAACCGCACCTAAGGCGCCCGCCCTGGCAAAATGTGTGAAGGATCTGCATCGTACAGATCCCACCCCGGAAATACGTGCTATAGCATGCAGATCCCCCAGCTCCCACACGGCAAATTGGTCTAGATCCTTCATATCTTATAGATCCCACCCCGCGAATGCGTGTGAAAGTGTCGTGTGGTACGAATCTCACCAGGCAAGCATGTGTGCAATATCTAAATTATCTTGCCCCTTGACGACAAACATGTTCTAGACCATGCAGATGTTACAGATCCCACCTGGGAAAAGGATCTAGATATGGCAGACCTTGTAGATCAGGGATCTGTGTATCCAAAAATATCTAGACCCCGAATAAGCTATCCGATGTGCCCGATGTGCGCTATATTTATATTGCAAAAGGAAGAACGCCTTCTTGGAAGGCACCAGCCACGACATGCTCACCTTCATTCATTCGTGGAACGGTCAGCTCAAAGTTCGGTCCAGGGAGTCCTGTTTCATTCGCGAGACTGTCAGCTCAAAGTTCGGTTCTAGAAGTCCTGTTGGACAAGGCACGGGTTAGACCGGCTGTGATGATTAAAATAGTGTTTGGTGACGCCGTTTGAAGCGCTCTTGGGTTAGACGGGACATGCTTCTGAAAGTTGCTAGGGTGAGTGTAGTAGGGTATATGCTCGTCGGTACCCGCGGGTACCAACCCTGCGTCTCCTGATCGTACCCGAGTAGATACCCGGATACATGTATTAATATATAGAGTACAAGGTTCCCCTTCGGGATTGTGGTTTGCTTGAAATCCCAGGGGTGTCGCAAGTGGCAGAACTTAAACGCTCGTTGTACCATGAACCTGTTAACCACCGGGCATGTAACTGAGCAAGTAACGCCGACCACGCCAAACACGTGTACAGTTAGTTCTTTACATGGTACTTGGTATGCCCTAAACACGCCGTTAGGAGGAAACGATTTTTGATGCGTGCTGTTTTAGAGGATAGGGGTATGCCGCAATTTTGCGCGAAAACGAGAGCGTTTTTTTCGAAGGCGCCAGCCACGACATGCCCGCCTTCAGCTTCGCGCGCCTCGGTCAACTCAAGGTTCGTTTTCCTGAGATCCCTTTGAACAAGTCTTCGGGCGGCAGGGGGTTAGTTTAGACCGGCTGTGTTTTTTTTTTTCTTCTGTGGCACCTCCGAAGCGCTCTTCGGTTTAATAAACGGGCTGCGATAATGATTTTGTTTTTTTGCGCGTGCTATTTTTATGAGAAAGGCGTAGTATCAGCCATGTACTAGCTGAGCGTTTATTTTCGGACCTCCTGCAATAAAAACGTCACATCTTGGTAGTAGTTCGATGCGAGTTGACGAGGGAAGAAATAGCTGGAATCTTCCCGCAATAAAGAAATGAAGGCACTTACCGTAGTGGGGAGGGGGGAGAAGAGCCTGCCTAGTGCCCCCGGATCTGAGTTGCGTCCTAGGAGGGAAAAGGAGAAAGGAAAGTGCGAAGGTAATAGAAGGGATTGAGCAACAGCAACAAAAAAACATGTAGGGTTACACCAAATCCGTGGTGAGGATACGTGTTTAGACGATAGGGGTGTGATATTATAGCGATTTTAACCCAAGCTTTTCTGCCTCAGGGGCGTCTCAAGGGAAAAAAAAAACGATGTCGTTGGAACGCCGCTTGTTTTTGTTTTTTTCATATTTTCGTAGAAATGTCTTGGCTACGGGATTGTTCCACACATGATCTAGATCCCACATCTGCCTTTATTATGTGTTTTTGCGGGATCTGTGTCTAATCCGGGGTGAGGATACGTGTTTAGACGATAGGGGTATGATATTATAGCGATTTTAACCCAAACTTTTCTGCCTCAGGGGCGTCTCAAGGGAAAAAAAAACGATGTCGTTGGAACGCCGCTTGTTTTTGTTTTTTTCATGTTTTCGTAGAAATGTCTTGGCTACGGGATTGTTCCACACATGATCTAGATCCCACATCTGCCTTTATTATGTGTTTTTGCGCGATCTGTGTACGAGTACGCACATATCCAACCCCGGTAAATGATGTGCTAGACAATGCAGGTCACCCGGCTCTCACTCGGCAACGTTATCTGCAGGCCATGCAGATCGTATAGGCCAGGGAACTCTTGCCCAGAAAGGCATAGATCATATATAGATCATCTATAGGGATCTGATCTGTCTGTCCGATGCGTGGATTGTTGGTCGGGTTGAGAATAGAGTTTTTCTCTCGAGGGTAGTTTATGGGTGAGGCGTAGAGGTCATGAAATGGGTCCAGAGCCTCGGAAAATAAAGGTAAACTCCTACCGTGTACGGGCTGGACCAGCCAAACTCGGGAATGAAAAGGAGATAGGCAGTGCAGCGCTCAGTTTTACGTAGCTATTTGGACGTGAAAATCTGGACACGGGGTTGTCCATGCAGCAACCAACGCATTCCGTGCTGGATTTTTTTCTTTCTTTTCATCCAAAGTTTACGAGTATGACCTAATCGAAATCCCGAAAAGAATCCAAAATCGGCCATAACTTTTTTGGACAAATGAAATTGATACGGTGCGGCTTGAAAGAGTTCTGTACATTCGTTAAAAAGACGGGGTGGATTTTTCAGATGGAAAATCTCAAAACTGAGCGCCGCATCGCAGTAAATACCATTGTACTCGTTACTGAAATGCTTGAATTTATTGAGGAATCGCGTTGTGGGCACATTTCTTCGTGGGCAATGAAACCGATACCGATCTTCTCCTTGTGTCGTTAGCAATGTCTACACCAACTTCACCTTGACCGCGAGTAACTTTTTAATTGTTAGTTTAGTGTAAAAATGGTGTTTTTGAGTCGTCACGAATATTTCGGTCACATCGAGTCGGACCTTCAAACATGATATATACCGGGTATATTTTTGTTATTATACATCGTTTTTTCGCATCTGCAGTGTGGTTGGTGTCAGAGTCATTTTTTTCCAGTTTTCAAGTCCTAACCCGCAGCGCTTCGCGAGAAATGACTTTCGGAACGATTCTCCGTTTTTCGGCAGACCCAGCCTGTGGCATGGGCCTGGCATATTATTTGTGGTGTGTATTAATATATTTTTGGGGGGACAGATACCGGTAAAATATCTGTAGATGGGTACAGATGGAAGTTGTTATCCGCGACACGGTTTGGAACGCTCTTGCTGTCCCTAGGAACGAGACCCCACCCCCACGCCCCTCCGGATCCCCTCCCTGCTCCCTGGGCAACAGGTGGAGCTGCGCTGGGGGAAGGGAAGGTTCCTTGTTAACGGGGAGCCGTGCGCCGACGGAACTTTCAACTTTGGGCCGATGCCGAATGGAATGTCGCTGGAAAACCTCGTCAAGCGAGTGTGAGTATTTCACCCCTGTCCCCGCCCTATATATGCCTGTTGCGGCGTTGGGGAATAGCCGCTGCGACCGTTTTATTTCTCCGCGTGCGTTGATTGATTAAAAAACGTAAATTCTATCAACGAATATGATGAAAATGCCTGAGTGCGTCATCCCCGGTTCCGGCCCTATTGTAATGTTTTTCCCTTTTGGAACCTTGACCTTTGGGCCAATGCCGTATGGAATGACGGTGGAGAACCTTGCAAGAGAATGTGAGTGCTCCCTCCTTCCCCGGTCCCCGCTCCATGTTAAGGCCTTTTTGGGAGGGGCGAGGTTGGAGGTTTTTCGGTAAGGTTTGTTTGTCTTGGGCGTTTTTCTTGAGGGGACGGTTGCGGGATGGCCTGTACCACCGTTTGTTTCTCACAGCGCGTTGAATGGTCAAGTAAAAATGAAGTTCTAACATGTTAAACTCGTTAGTGCTTCGTCCCTGGTCCCTGGCCTATGTGTGCCTTTTTGTGGAAGGGGGGGCAGGGTTGGGGGTTTCTCAATGGGGTTTGTCAATGGGGTTTGTCAACGGGGTTTGTCAAGGGCGTTTTTCTTGGGGGGAGGGTTCCGATGGGAGGACGCTATCATCGAGAACCTCGTCAAGCGAGTATGAGTGCGCTGTCCCCGATTGCCGCCCAATGTGTAGCCGTTTTTTTTCGGGAGCGGGATGGAGATTTTATCTTTTGTCAGACGGGTTTTGTCGAGGGCGTTTTCCTTGTGGGGAGAGTTGCGGGATATCGCCCTTCGTGTCTCGCAGCGTTGGTTGGTTAAAGAAAAAGTTAATTAGATACGTTAATAATTCGTTTGTGTTCTGCCCTGGTCTCCGCCCTATTTGTGCTTTTGGGGAGGGGAGCGTTGGGGATTTGTGGATGGGGTGTGTTTGTCAAGGGCCTTTTTCATTGGGAGAGGGTTCAGATGGGACGAGGCTGAAGAATCTCGGCAATAGATTGGGAGTGCTCCGCGCCCGCTCCTCGTGCCTTTTTGCTTGGAGGGGTTAGTTCGTTGGGATTTGTCAATGGGGTTTGTTTCTCAAGGGCATTGTTTTTGCAAGAGATTGCGGGGTAAATGACGAGCATACCTGGTCCTCGCTGCATTTTTTTTCCCGTGCAGAGCGCTGCGGGGCACAGTCTGGTCGGAGGAAACGGGCTCGATCCACAAAGAAAGATTGTCGTAACTAGATATGATGTGTTCCGAAGCCACGGTGCAATTCTGTGCATTCCTGTAATGGTGGGAATCAATGACAAGAACATACCTGTTACCTCTCCGTTTTTGTTAGTGTGCGGAGCGCTGCCAGACAGACAGGAACGTGTATACTAGAAAGGTAAAGGTAGCTATTTATCCTGTTTGCTGAGAGTATATTCCTGTCATGGTAGGTAGGGGTGAATGACGAGAGCGTGCCATGCTTCTCTTTATGTTTTTTGTTGGCGTACAGCGCGCTGCGGGACACGATCTGGTGGGCATAGATCCACAAGTAAAGTTTATAAAACTATCATGTGTTCTGAACATTCGTGTCATGGAGATAAACGACGAAAGCATACCTCGTACATACATCGCTCGCTTTTGTGCGTAGAACGAGTTTTCCTGTCATGATCGGAATAAATGACAATAGCGTACCACATATTTCATACCTCGCTGCATTTTTGGTTGCGTGCAGAGGGCAGAGCGCTGCAAGACACGATCTGGTCAGAGAAAACGGATTTAATCCGCATGAAAACTGACAAAAGCATGCCTGGTACCTGGTACATCCCTCTCTGCGTCTTTTTTTTTCCTGCAGAGCGCCGGGGGGCATGATCTGATGGGGGAAGACGGGCTGTATCAAAAAGTACAGGCTGTTCATTTGATATGGGTGTTTAGCGTACCCACAAGTAAAGGTTATCTAGTGAACCTGTGTGTTTAAACTACAGTCATGTCATGGTGGGGGTAACTGACAAGAGAAAACAAAAACTGTTTTTGTTTTGCGTGCAGAGCTCTACGAGACACGATCTGGTGGGAGGAGACTCGGACGATCCACAAGCTTCTCGCGGCCAAGATCCTCTTCCGCTATCCGGTTGCGAAGGTGGCGGCCTACAAGGAGGACGAGCCTATCGTCATCGCTCTCCGCGAAGGCGGCAGCGGAAATGGCGTCGGAGCCGTCGCCGCCGCTTCCCCTCTCCCGTTCTCCTCCACGAAGCGAGAGCTCCGCGAAATTGACGGGGCGAGGCCCGAGTTGCTGAAAGAGCTTTTCGCGAGCGCGGGGGCGGCGTACGCTAAGTTAGTCGAGCAGGCGGGCGCGGGCGAGGCCGATACTTCTTCGTCCGGCCGCGGAGAAGGGGAAGCAGGTGGGGAAGGGGAGAACCCGCCCCTCGCCCGGACCGCCGCTACTGAAGCTACCCGTTCCCCAGCTAGAGCAGCGGCAGGAGGGACAGGAGCTGCGGCGAAAACCTCAGCAAAAGCTGCAAAAAAAGCCACGAAAAAAGCGGCTGCAGAAGCCGCAAAAGAAGCCGAAGCGAAAGCCGCAGCAAAAGCGGCGGAAACCTCAGCAAAAACTGCAAAAAAAGCCGCGAAAAAAGCGGCTGCAGAAGCCGCAAAAAAAACCGAAGCGCAAGCCGTAGCAAAAGCCGACGCGAAAGCAGCGAAAAAATCCGCTGCAGAAGCCGAAGCAAAAGCCGCAAAAAAAGCGGCCAAAAACGCCAAAAAATCCGCAGCAGAAACCGCAGCAGGAGGTAAAGGAGCCGCGAAAGCAGGAACGTCAACAGCAGTAGCTAAATCGGCAAAAGTAGAAGCTAAAGCAGCTAAAGCAGCGGCAAAAGAAGCAGCAGCAACAACAGCTAGCTCTAGTGGTAGCACCAGCGCTAACGTTGCTAAGAAAGTTTCTGCGACCACTGCGCGCCCCTCCCCTCCAGCAAATGCCCCAGAGGAAACTAACGACAGCAGTCCCAGTGGTGGTGACGGCGGCAGTATCACCCTTAAAATTTCCCGCTTGGGAAAGAAAAGAAAGCGGTTGAAGAGCGGCAGCGACAGAGGCGGCGGTGGCGACGATGAGGGTGACTCGCCAGAGCCAGATCCAACTGCGGACGCGCGAGCAAGAGGTGGGGGTGGGGACGTTGGCGGTGGTGGCAGTAAGGACGGCGGAAAGGACGGCGAGCGGTCTTCTTCCCGCAAGAAGAAAAAGGAGTCGTCCAGGAAGGGTGACAAGAAGGCTGGAAGACCCGAAGGGGCGGCGACGGCGGCGACAGCGGAGGCGGCGGCGGGGGTGGCGGCGGGAGCGACTACGAGTACAGTAACGGGAGTCGCCCGGAAGCGCTCAAGAAGAGAGGACAGAGCCGCGGCATCAGCAGTGGCGGCGGTGGCGGCGGCGGTGGCGGAGGCGGAGGCGGAGGCGGCGGCGGTCGCTGAAAAGGAGTTGGTGAGGTCATCGGCAAGGCCGGCTTCCCGCGTGGACGACGCTGGCGTTGCAGTGGTCGTGTCTTCTACGGCCGGAGAGCGAGGGCCGAAAACGGCTGCTGTCGTCGAAGATTGCGGTGGGGTCGATGGGGCGGCAGTGGAGGGCATCGGCGGCGCCACTTCCAAGGGCAAGCTTCCACCGCAACCTAAGAAGCAGCAGCAGCATCAGCTGCTGCCAGAGCTCGTGAAAATCGGTCGATCGTCCTCGAAACCGTTGCGTCTCGTGGAGGTGCCAACCGAGGCCGCGGACAGCGACACTGCGCGCTGCACGCCCTCCCCACCCCCCTCCTCCTCTTCCTCCCCGTCCCTTTCGCCCTCTTCGCCCTCCTCCTCGTCCTCGATCGGAGCTGATGCGGACGCAGGGGGAGGGAGGCGGCGCCGCCGCGCTGCACAGGACGACGGCTGTCCTTCGGCAGACGTGACGGCAGCAGCAGCAGTGGCGTCGGTATCGACATCACCAGTGACATCGGTATCGGCCGCACCAGTAGCATCAGTATCGACAGCAACAGTGGCATCAATATCGACAGCAGCAATGGCATCGGTATTAACAACACCAGTGATGGCATCGGCATCAACAACACCAGTGATGGCATCGGCATCAACAGCACCTGTGATGGCATTGGCATCAACAGCACCAGTGGCATCGGCATCGATAGCACCAGTGACATCGGTATCGACAGCACCAATAGCATCGGTATCAACAGCGCCAGTGGCATCGACAGCAGCAGCATTGGCATCGGCGGCGAAAACAACCCGGCCGAATGGAAAGAGAAAACCGCTTTCAAGAGACGACGGCGCTGACGGTAGTATCATCAGCGCCGTGGGTAGCAATAAAAAACCGCGAACGGTGGATAGTCATGGTGGCGGCGTACCCGAGGTGAACGTGGAGATGGGGGAGACAATATTGCCGAGGGTGCCCACGGCGCCAGTGGCAGCAACGGCAGCGGTGGCAGCGGCAGCGGCGACAGTGGTAGCAGGAGCGAAGGGAGAGCCGCCAGGACAACTGGGCTCAATACAGGTGGATGTGTGTAAGAGCGCGGGGTCCGACGGGGTTAGTATCTCCGCGTCTTGTGCTACTACTGGGGGCGATGGTGGTGGTGCTGCTGCTGCCATCGCGGAAGATAAATCGGAACCCGGCACGGAGAGGAGACTGGGTGTCGGTAAGGCGGCGGCGCAGGCGGGGATGCGCGTGGCGACGGCTAGCTCCAGTGTGGAACATGCGCGAGACATCGAGCTGGCTCGGTTCGCAGAGTGCCAGCGGCGGGAGCTGGAGGAGGCGAAACGGCGGTGTCGGGAAGAGCTGGCGCCCCTGGAGGCGGAGATCGAGGCCCTCAAGCAGAAGCTCCGGAAGAGAATGAAGGGCGTGATGGACAGGCACGCCATGAATCGAGCCGCGTTTACCGCGTCCCTGTATGGGGCCGACCCGGAAGCTCCCTCTTGACGGCCAGGGTTTTGCTGGCGCGTTTGTAGGGAGAAGGCTGGGTATCGCTAGAAGGGGAGAGGAGGAAGGGGGTGAAGAGAGGTGTACATCTGGTTGGCTGGCGCTTTCTCTCACGGTCGTAATGACGTGTTAGGTTGTTGTATCGAGGTCGGCGCGGCGTTCGGGTGCGGGTGGGGGTGTTCTCGCCTTCGCTCTCCGCACACCCCCCTCCATCCCAACCCCATTAATGTTTATTTTTGCTGGTGCAACTCCCGAGAGTATTCGAGTACATGGGACGATGGGCGCTTTCTTCTTCATGTTTAATTTATTTTTCTTATTCTTCTTAATCGTCTTCTTCCGGGTCCACCTGTTTTTTCTTTCTTTTAATTTCTGCTCTCTCCCGGGTACTTTTATATTAATAGCAATTGTAGCACTACTACCTAGTTATTTTCCTCAGAGGAAACGCCCACCGCAATCGCTGCCTGCGTCTATATTTGTGTGGACAGGTGTTCCGCGCAAGTGCGCGTTTTGGCGGCCAATGTGGCGCAATATGGATTTTACTGTGGTAGATAGTGGCACGCGTTACGCTGGCGTTACCCTAGCTGTATAGCGATGAGGTTTTGCTTGGCAGGAGGTAGAGAGTGCGAGTTTTTTTGCTGGACTTTGGCTGTTGGACCTGTCAGGACCAAGAAAATGTTACGTATCGCGCTAGTCTGCACGCATGGCCAACATAACCCGGCCTAAATGCAGGAGGAAGGACCTTACAACATATTGATGCAGGACGACCCTGCAAAGGACGTCCTGCAGAACGTAGGTCTGATTGATCGAAGCTGCCTTTTCGGCCGCCCGATTTGTTTTGGAAAAACGCCACCAAAACATGCTGCGGAGCCGCGCGAACGCGCCTGCCACTCGAGCCACCCGAAGAGCTGGGGTTAGGGCTAGGTTTAGGATCAGGTTAGTTTGGGGCGACGCGCAAATACCGCCCCGGCGGACCTCGAGCCCCCCAGAGGGTTGGGGGATCAGGGTTATGTTAGGTCTAGGGTCGGGTTAGTCTGGGCCAACGTGCAAGATTGACAACCTGCAGAGAGTTTTTTGCAAGGCCGACCTGCAGTTAGGGCGAGCAGCCCAGCAGGCAAAACAGTCCTAGTCGTGGCGAGAACTGGAGAGAGACGGGACCGCCGCTGATAATGTCAGCCCAACTGCGGATGAATCGATATCGGATGAGAGAACCGAGTATTCACACTACTGCTGTGGTGCCCCTCTTGTATGCCTTTGTGTTTGATGCCAGTGTGTTTCTTGGTTATATACCGGAAAAATGTTCAAAATTGCGTTTCTTTCCCATTTGCCGCCAAACTGTCTCGATTTTTTACATGCTTTTCTTTTTACACATAGGTGAGGAGAAATGGTCGGAACCAAAAATATGTGTTGATGGCTGAAATGGTGGCCTTTTGAGGGGGTGGGTGGAAGCCACGACTAAATGGGCTATATATGTATGGGTAACGTAGGGTGTTCAGGGATAATAATGATACTTCGAAGTATTTGTTTTAGGGTAGTTGTGGTACCGTTATGGTATGGCTAATCACTCTGAAACACAATTGTAAGGACTGTTAGGTAAATAATAGTAATACCTCGATGTCCCCTATATTTCCGCTCAGTTGTGTTTGCGCTGGCGCTGGTGATAGGTTGACCTTTTACACGGTATATAATACGTATCTCTGTAGGGTAGAGGTACCCGGGTATCTGATCGAGTGTGTGATTCAACACAACCAGGATGGTACCCGGGTACCTTTACTCTGGGGTACCCGGGTACCTTTACTCTGGGGTACCCGGGTATCTGCCCGACCAAGTGTAATCAACACGATCAGGTTCGGTACTTGGATGCTCCAGAGTAGAGACCCTACTAAACGCCTCCTTGCTCTGTAGGTAACACCTTCACACTAACGTGGCGCTGTTGAGGGCGCAGATTCGAATCTTGCTAAGAACGATTGTTGTGCAAAAGCACTCCTGAAGTGTCCCCAAAAAATGTCTCCCCCGGTCCCCACGAATGACTCCTAAATGGGATCGAAGATTGGGTATGATGGGCAGGTACGATGGTATACGTACGGAGCTCCGACAATCAACATATCCTAATATCTCGTCGTTCCGAGGGGCGAGAGGGGGGCGCACTCATTTGTTGCTTGCCTTAGTCATTTGACCATTGACCACGCGTCCCTTTCGAGACGGAGCCGGGGGGGGGGGGGGGTTGTAAGGCTTACCCTTGCTCGAGTATTTGGTTGGCCATTCACGCGGTAGGTCAGTAGGTGACGCCTGCATAGCGCGTAGGCCATCGGGTTTTCGCGCTGCGCTGTTGTGTAGTTTTCTTTTTATTTTATCCTCCACGGAGTTGCGGCGGCAGCGCCAGTGGTAGTATTCTGTGTTGTAGAGCCTCTCTTCGTACGAGGGCTCTTATCTAATAGACGTATGTATTTTCAGCATGCTGTCTGTGCTGCTGTTGTCTAATAGTTGGATGTAATGGAGCACCGCCCCATTCTGCATAATTCCCTCTGCCCGTGGTTTTGCCTTCGGCTACTGCAACAATAAGGTTTGTACACCGAGCAAGATTTTGGCAGGGCTTTTAGTGGTTTTCATTTGGGTAATTTACCACTCTCTCGGTGAGTGGGAGGGAGTTGTTTGTCCACGTCTGCATGATTATGTACAATTATCTTACTTCAGTTTTATTACTGCTTACTACCTGGTATGTAGTTGGGTACCTGGTTTTGTACGAGGCTACTGGTCTGTGTACCAATATATTTTCGAGCTCTGATAGATAACAGTACACTACGGAAAACCCTGGTGCTTCAATTTCCAAAACAAACGCAAGAAGGGCGTTAGTTGGCAAAAATCGATTAAAGCCGAGAAGCAGAGGGAATGCTGAACCCTATGCGCCGTAAAGTTAAAGCTACCTGGAGGGGGGGGGGGGTAGCCTACTCGTGACTTCCTGTGACCATCGTGGTGACTTGTCCTTAAGGTCGCCGAGCCGAAAGCCTATGCGAGTTGCGCTGTAAAGTAAAGTGACGAAAAAAGAAAATTAACGGAAAATTACAGTATTAATGGTGTGTCTTCCGGCACAAGTCCGATTGTGTGTCAAAGGGGTCAAACGAACCACCACGTCAGACGGTAGGACGCAAGGACGCAAAAGGGTATGTTGCGTTGTTCTCGCGTCGCGCCAGCGCGTACTAGCCTGCATTCCGGGAATCGTTATTTTTCCTGAAAAGCGCCCATATGAATATTTATTTTTGAATTCTTGAGAAACCACATTGCTTTCACACATACCAGGTATGCAGCAGCAGTTGTACTCGTCCGTAGCGAACAGACGGCAGCACATACTGGAAACGCAGCCACACCCCGTTCCACTTAATAATTCCGATCGCTCGCATGCCCTCCCCAGCTGACCCCCATCCCCCCTCGGTCACCCCTCGGCTCACTCTCGGCCCCCTCTAGCCCCCCCCCCCAGACCCCTCCTCGCCCCCCTCCTCGGCCACCCGTCGGCCCGCCCTCGACCCCTTCTCCCCCTCCCTCCCTCCCTCCCTCCCCCCCCCCCCCCCTCCCCCCTCCAAGACAGACGAGGTAGGGCGAATGTCTCCATGGGAGTCAGCATAGGCGCTTTCGGCTCTCTGTGCGTGGGCCACGTGTCCGTATACAGTTCGCTCTGTCTCCCTCTACGTAATCACCAAGCGAGTCGCCCCAACGCGTGTAGCTGTAGGAGCCGTCACCAGTAGACGCCACAGGCGCGAGGTTGTTGAGTGTATCGAAAGCAAAATCGGACCGGCATGAAGGCCTTATGTAACTTTCCTGTCGACTGCGAAGATATAATCTGTCTACGACGGCAGGGAAGCTGTGCAAGACCTTACTACCTGCCAAGTCTTCCCCCCAAAACAAGTTCAGGCGAGAGTTCGTCCCGCTGTTTGATGTCACGCCTGTGGCGCCCACTGACGATGGATCTTAGAACTACACGCGTGCGGGTGGCTCATTTGGTGATAGCGTGGGGGGCGACAGTGAAGCTGAATACGCGAACGCGGCCTACACTTCGTCAGTATTGACTCCCACCGAGAGAAAATCGCCCTTTAATTCATAAAATTGTTCTAACACGTCAAGTGTGAGTTCGCTCAATTCAATGGCCGATACTCATCCTTGCAAGCTGCGTGATACTCCGGCCGTACGTTTTCACAGATATACTACTCTTCGGACATATATCACCCCCCTGGACGCTGCCAGGGGGGTAATATGTCTATTTTCTCAAGAAATCATCGATCTTGGTCCAAAAATAAACATGGCATAACTTCGGACCTCGTACGATCTTGTATTCCTTCAGAGGGGCTTTTAGCCCCGAAAATTATCATCCAGGCCGATATTCTAAACGTGTGTTCGTTCGTTCGTTCTTGTCCGCGCCTAGTTCACTCGTTGGGGACCCCCCCCCATTTTTCTATTCTTAGGACTCTCGGTCCCGGCCGCCCAACGACACAAACATCCACCTCTCAACTTGCCATATATCGTTTCAGTCCCTTTGGCGCCACCAACGTCTGGCCGTGGATGCGTCGGCAGCGCGTGAACCCTCCATACCTCGGATAACGTAGCACTCAACGTTCGACATCAACGTCACGGTTCTTGGGCGGATTGTTTTTGTAGCGTTACGTTACTACGTTGTCGGATTTCTAGGGTTGGGATGACATCGTGCTACTACGTTACGATATCGGCAGCCGATCGCCTAACAAAATGTTAGAGTGTTACGTTTTATCAGTACCGGCAGCAGTGTGGTGTGACGGTGTTAGGATCGGCATTCCATAACTCGAAACACAATGTCACCGTGTTGGCGGAGTTCCTACTTGTTATCTTAACACACGTTAGACGGACAGCGCACATGCCCAATATTGCGCTAGCATTGATTACGTTACTCTGTTAGGTTATACGCAAATTTCGTCGTAACACACTACGTTTACGTGTAATGGGGTCGGCGGCCCGCAGCACGTAACGCAATGTTACCATGTGAGCGGAACTTCTACGTTCTGTCTTAACACACGATAGACGGATAACGTGCATGCCCAATATAACGACAGCATCATGTTGCTGTGTTAGGTCGCACGCCAATATAATCGTACAACACGATGTTACTTACTCCGCGACACCGCTTTAGTGTAACACGAGCAACGCATGTTAGATCCCTAACAGACCGAAGTGGAAACATTGTAACAATTGTGTTAAGAGTGTTTTAACCCTAACCGTCACGCAGTAACATAACGTTACGCCTGATTTTCTTACACGGTAACAACGTAAAAAAACGTTGTAGTAAGATATTTTATACCTGTAGACTAATTCTACGATATCCCCCCCCCAAAAAAACAGCGATTTTCTTCAACGAAGATTTCATGGCTGCTCGACACGCGAGGAAGGATGCTATAAAACATTTTGTTCGCACATTTTCCTGTATGCAAAGGACTATCGAACGATGACGTCGGGGTGGCGAAGGGAACCGCATTTCAGGAGACACAGCCGGGAGCTGGTTTCAAAACCGGCGATTTCGTTAAAGAAAAGTTGGGAGGGCTACCGTAGAACGACACTGTAACATGATAACTTCATGGTAGACGTCGTTCGGCGTTTAACCAACATACATAGTGTTGTCTCGCGACCAGCCCAGGGTGCAACTTACACCTATCGTACGCTAGGTTTTACGTTGTCCGACCATAAGAAAGAACACGGGGGGCGGCGAATAACATTCGAATAACGCAGTGTTAACGCCATCGATAACATTGCGATCACTATTAACGTTATGTTTGGACGTTACGCCTATTAGCAATATTGTTGGGCTGACGTCAACGCAATGTTAAGGTGCTATCCCAAGAGATTCCTATAAGCTAACTTTAGGCTAGCATGTTCGCTTTTGCGGGAAAGTGAACTAGTGTATGTTGATGTTGATAACGTGAGAGTCTAGACGAATCCTAACATTGTGCTACGATGGTTGTACACGCTAGACGAATCCTAACATTGTGCTACGATGGTTGTACACGCACCGATCACGGTATAACACTATGTTACCGCACAATAGCCGACGAGATTCAGAAGAACCATAAGAGTGCACTGCAGTATATCGTTCGTGTATACACGTTTAACACTATCTTAGTGTGTTAAGCGGTTGCTTCTCGACTGCGAACACTATAGTAGGACGTTGCGAAGCCGCCGTGGTAGACCTTATAAAACGTAGCTACGAGTTATCGGATTGGCACGCTATCCGAGTTGTGGATTCTCCACAGGTTCTTCGTGCAAGGATGAGGTCAAAGGAATATGGCGCTGCGGCGTTGTGCCGTGTAGCAGTTGTCGGTCATCTGGTCCATCGCCGTTTAGATGTGTGGCGTCGGTTATGAGAACCCGCGTGTTGGATTAATATTCTAGCCATCTAAACCATCGCTGCTTGGAGGCGTGGGGGTGGCTTTTGAGGAGCCACGTTCTGCGTCCAGCGCCCGCGTCACGTCTTGACTCGTGTTCTTGTTCGCGGAACCGTCGTGAAGACGACGACATATTGTTAGATGCCGCCTGTGGGGACACAGAGTATCCCCTGCCAGGTGTGCCTATTGCCGGTCTTCATTGTCACTCACTTGTGTAATGCGTGATATCAAAATAGCAGGTTTACTATCAAATTCAGGTCGCGAAGATGTCTGAGACTGGTGATAATTCACAGCTCACCTGTCGCCTATTTCCCTAGCTAATGAGACCTCCGACGTGATACGTAATCCGTTCTCCTATCCTAGTCCTAGGATTTAAAGGATCTCAAAGGCAGTACGTACCATAGTCTAACACCGGTACACTGGTGTATCGCAAGCATATAATAGATCTCCCACCATGCATTTCATGTCGGATTGAAGCCTTGCCATACGATTCGCCCTTTCATGCTGCGTGCTCTTGTCGACAGTAAGCGGTTGTGCCCTTTCGTGCTTGCTCTATTAATAGAGCAAGCGGTGTCACTGCCACTTTCGCGTGCACGCCTTCCTTTCTCATTTCCGCTACTCTTGTGACGTTCACCGTTGTGCGGCATGGCCAGCTCCTCTCCGCCTCCTCCCTACGCCACTTGGTCATATGGTATAATAGATAATAGTAATCGATCTGCCTTCGTTCGTCACAGCTGGCTGCCGATGATGTTGCTGTTGAACGTATGATGTGGGTTGTCCTCTGCTTTACGACGGAGATGTTCCGTCGGAGATGAAGGAGTTTTATACTTGACGAGGGATTCTTGTAGTAGGGATATAAAAGTTGAATGTATACCTGATACTCCTGCTGCTGGCGAATGGGAGGGTAACTTGCTGCGTGTGATGCTTTGCCATGCTCCACCCCTTGCTTCATTCACTCGGTGGTTCTCGATGGTTCAAAAGTATGCATGATACAGCTTAACGTGATAATCTGGGAGTCTAGCTTGCCTCGCATCCGTCCATCTAAGACCTGTCAACGCTAAGCGGTGGCATAAACTAACACGATACATAGACTGTATGCCATCCTTACGTGAGCTAAAAAACGCGTGCACGCGAGCGAGTTTTTCGAATCGAAGGTCAGCAGGCGTGTGTCACTATCGTTGGGCTCATCACGCCCGTACGCTCCAAGCACTCTACCGCCATCACCCTCTCCACCCCTGCGCACCCTCCTTCCAGTTAGCGTGCATATCGTCCATCAGTTGGAACAAACAGGTCCAGGCTGGTCAAACATTCTGCCTATCTATCTTCTGCTAAAAATCTCGTTTCAGCTCTCCGTGTTGGTACCGGTTGGCGTTGTTGGGTTATACGCAACAACCCGAGGGATGCACATTATTTGGCTTTTTCCGGATAGCTACCGCGGCCGTCCACGGTCAATGCCCCGCGGAAACCCGAGACGACGCCCGCGGCTAGCCATGGACTGCCATATATCCGCGGCAATCCGCGGCAGTGTCCGTGGCTAGCTGCGGCACTTTTTGCCACGGATGTCAGCGGCATTGCCCCCGGCGACACCCACGGCCACGTCCACGGCACGCCACGGCTACGTGCGCGGCAAATGGCAACGTTCGCGACAGCATCCGTGGCAATATCCGCGACAATATCCGCGGTTTTCCGCGGCAATGTCCGCGGTTATCCGGGACAATGTCCGCAGTTGTCCGCGGCAAAGTCCGCGACAAGTTCCACGGTTGTCTTGTCCACCTTTGTACACGGCAATATCCGCAGCAATGTCCACTTTTGTACGCGGCAATGTCCGCGGTCATGCCCATGATTGTCCACGACACTGTCCGCGGTAATTTACACGGTTGTCCGCAGCAATGTCCATGGCAATGTCCGTGGTCATCCGCGGCGATGTCCGCCGCAATCCTGACCCTAACCCTAACCCTAACTCTATGGAAGTAAAAACGTTTTTGCGGATCCACGGTAATCAAAACAAGTCACTTAAAGCATGTATGTAATACGTGAGTTCAGACCTCGCGCTATGGTACTACCGCTTTGGAGCGCTTTGATTTTTGTCTCACAATGATTGTAGTGCAATGTGGACGTGTGTACACCACGTACATGGACAGCAGCATTGGTGTTTGTCCTGAAACTAGGTCAACTGGTTCGGACATTGCCGTGGACATTGCCGCGCACATTGCCGCGGGCATTGCCGTGGACATTGCCGCGGACAACCACGGATATTGCCGCGGACTAATCCGTGGACATCGCCGCGGACATTACTGCGGACATTGCCAAGGACATTGCCACGCCGTGGAAATTGCGTTGGGCACTGCCAAGGTCCACCTCAATTTCCACGCGGACCGCGAATGTTGCCACGGGACATTTCCACCGGCAACCGCTGACATTGCCGCCGACACTGCCGTGACATTTGCAACGACCGCGGGGATTGCCGACATTGCCGTGGACATTTTCACGGACAGCCGCGGATACTGCCACCGATACTGCCGCGGAAATTGCCGCGGACATTTCCATGGATATGGCCGTGGACATGTTCATGGCAATCCGCGGCGATATCCGCAGATTGTCGTGGCAGGCCGCGGATAGCCACGGCAGTGTCCGTGGAGCGCCGCGGCTTGACACGGACATGTCCACGGCTGTGCGTGAAAGTCTAATAACGTGCAACCGTGAATGACCCTCCACTGCAAAAATAAAACTGCCCCTGCACTATTAAAAACTCCACTCCAACTCTCAGGATGCAGTCAAAAACGTATATGCAGCATCGGAATCACCGGTCAGCTCGAAGGGCGCAGACACAAACCGTCTGTCTATAAACCGATGGGCCGATGGGTACCAACAGACCCACGGGGTGTATCCGCTCCTGAACTGCCATACCAGCCCCATTCAGTCCCTGCTTGTTGCGTGTTTGTATGCTTGTTGTGAGCAGAACAACGTACGTCGTACGTGCCCGAGGCAGAGACATACCACTCCCGGCGGGTAGCAGCAGCAGTTTGTCCTCCCATACATGACGTAGGTTCTGCTTGTTTCCGGTAAACCGATGATGTCACGATCAAGTTGTTGCCCCTTCGCCAATACGCACTCGTAGTGCCCATGCCCGTTCTTCCCTTTCAAAGCGAGGATACGCACGTTGTAGTTCGCTACCACCACAAGTGCCCCGTTCTGTCTCGCTCGATCCTCGCGTGAGCGTGAAGCGTGAAACAGGGAGGAAAAGCGAAAAATACAGGGGATGCATGACTAATTTTCCTTTTTATTTGCAGCAAATAATAAAAATGGAAACCCGTTGTTCTTGTTTTCCTCAGAAGTGAAGGACGTTGCCCTCGGAACCAGACGCGTACACTCGTAGGGGTGGGTGGCTGACAAGAAGAAAGTGCAGACGCAAGTGTTGGTTGCATCGGGTATTTGCACAAGGGACCCACAAGACTGCTTGGAGTCGGGTAGTCCCCGCAGTGAGGTGGAGGTGAGAGAAGTTCGGCTTCTTTTTTGGTTCCCTCAAAAAAGTTGCAATTTTTGCAATATGTTGTGTTTGATCCTTCTTTCTCAAGCAGCTCTTCCCCACTGAAATTAACTAATGTTGCGTGCAAAGCTATCCCATGATGGAAGGCCTTGCGGCGATGTTGTTTGTTGTTTGGGCCACCACCCTACTTAAAAGTTGCTCAACAACATAAAGCACGGCAAAGCACGAGGGAGAAAACTCGTCTAAAAAAAGTTGCAGTTGTTTCGATCCTGTTGTCCTTTTACCAGTTGTTTCCTTGTTTCGCCAGCAGCTCTCTCTCGCATCAAACAAAATGCAAAGAACTACCAGTACCTGGTACGTGCTCTTGTACTTGTACCGTGTCATGTATCATACCATGCAGCTACGTACGAACTTCATGTCATACGTACACAGCAGGCATTGCGATGATGGGTGTGTTGCTTGTTTGTGCCACCCCGCGTACAATGCTGCGGTCCTCGACAACGTAGAGCACAATGAAGCACGAGGGAGCAAAGCGTCCATACGAGTATGTTGTTTTGACCCTGTTGTCCTTTCTCTTTTGTCTCCAGTAACTGCTCTTTCGCTTTCACTGAACGAAGTAATGTGCACGAAGCTATCCCATCAAGGACTTTGGGGACGATGTTACGTGTTGTTTGGGCCGCCCTGGTGCTCAACAATGCAGAGCCTGGCAAAGCACGAGGGGGCAAAAGCGGTTGAAAAAAATGCCATTGTTTCGGTGCTGTTTCCTCTTTTCGTCGCCCAGCAACTCTTCGATCTTGAAAGAACTAACAACGCAATCTATTGATACTACGATGCCATGGTATCATCGAACGTTTTTGCGATGATGTTGCTTGTTCATGCCGCCCGACCTAATGCTGCCTGTGATACTATGATTTACGAGTATCGACAACGGCAAGACACGAGGGAGCAAATCTTCTACACAAACACAGATCCAGTTGTTCCTATTCTGTTGTCCATCTTCGTGTTTCTAGCAGCTCCTCCACACTGAATTAACTAATGTTGTGCACGAAGCTATTCCATGACGGAAGGCTTTGCGACGATGTAATTTGCTTGTTCCACTCTGCCTACCATCCTATATACTCACTTCAACAACGCGAAGCACAGCAAAGCCCGAGGGAGCGAAGCGTCCACACATCGGACAGATCGTGATCTACGTAAGCTAGTTGCTATATCTGTCGTTATGATATGTTGTCCGGGATCTGGGTACTACAGATCCAACTCACTACACATGTGCTACGAGCTGGGCCGGCCAAGAGGGTGTGGAGTGTGTTCAACCGAGGGTGCACAGCCCAATTTATTATCGTTTTCCACAAAAAATTGACAACCTGTTCCACAGACATATACGACCATGATAGCTATTTTTTTTTGTTTTGTTTTTTTTCTTTCGGCCGAGTTACGTACCGGTATGCCTGATGAAGGATTTTCGATATTTGGATTATTCGTGGAAGAATGAGAATATATAAAAAAAAAAAAAAAAAAAAAAACACAGGCATTATCTTCCATGTGTGTCTTGCGGGCCACTTGTCAAAATTTCATCAAAAACACATGTGATTTGCGCTGTGTATGCGCAAATCGCTGTACGCACCAGTTTCGCTCAAATCTGCCCAAGATCTCGTCCGACATTTCCTGTTTTTGTTGAAGACAGAATACCGACCACATCCAACCGAAAGACACTCGAAAGCAACCGTGTTTGCCAAGCGAGACACAATGGTTGAATCGCGTTGACTTAGCGTTACGTGCCAGCGCAGGAACCTTGTATCTGGCATGATTTGTGTACTAAGACCGGTAAAGGTGTCTCCTGCTAGCTGCAGGCGGGGTAGAGACAGGTAGGCAGGCAAGGGAAACAGACTGTTGTTGAAAAGCTCCACGGGTGTTGATTTTGCTGCAGAAAAGGCCGCGATTGCCTTGTTTTACCGGAATCCGGAATAACCTCGGGGACAGCAGTAGTAGTCGCCGTTTGTGGTCGTAACGGTACGTCCTCAGGTACAGCAGTAGTACGAAGTCGCCGTTTGTCGTCGTGCGTTGTACGAACAAGGTGTGGAGCAGATGCTTAAGCTCTACATCTCTAGTGTTGAGTCCTCATGCGCGTTCTGTTTTCCGAGTACGAGCTGTACTCGTATAGATTTTGGTATTTGCCCTTGTACCGGTAGATTTTGAAGTATACCAGGTACCGGGTATGCTGCTGTAAATGCAACCTCTCCAAGTTACGCAATGCCTGGTCAGTCCTATCCAGCGTTTGTGGTACCATGTGAGTCCATCTTTCAAGCTGTCGCGTTTTTTGTCACGTTATTCACGGCCGCTGCAGGCACGTTTTCGTGCAGATGAATTATTTTGGACAATTTAACCGGTTAACCATGAACCGGTCAACTAACCCTCAACGCTTGCCGGCTCTTTTTGTTTTGACAACCGACTAATTGCACACGCTTGCCGGGTTTCCAAACCGCGGCTATTTTGTTCCTCTCACAAGTCACTATGATATATCTTGCACAGACTCGTTGTGGAACTGCCTTTCGCTACAGGGTATGCGTGCACACTTCGAAATGTGGGATGGGTGCATATAATACTGGTATCATACTTGATTTTGTATAGGCTGGTCTAAAGCACGTTCTACGGAAGGGGTGCACCGTTATTTTTCTGAGGTTCCTCGCTTGAGGAGGTGTATAAACCCTAACCCAAGAAACTGTTTCGGGGAAGAAACGAAAGTTCTACCCTGTGGACAACACCATGCATGGCCTAGGTACGCAACGATTTTTTCTTTTTTTTTCAAGAACGAAGTTCCGGTTAAGGAGACCGTCATTCAGTTTTTTTTCAGCCAAAAATGGTACCTTTGTCGTAGCACGCGTCCTAATGTACCAGGCAGTCTACATGTATGATATGTACCACGTTTGTTTTAACAGCGCATGCGAGACTCTGTTTTCACCGCCCACTAAATGGGGACTCCTTTCGAGCTGACTGGCCCGAGGTTCTACGACCGCTGATCGAGATCTACGATGCTCCAAAGTCTCCAACCATCGCACACAAGTTCAAGACAAGTACAAATATCCTGTTGCGCAAGTAGCTATTCATAGTGATATCCTAACTACCTTATAGGGCATGGTAAGCCACAGGGTAAGTACGTATGATACCAGGTACCTGGTAGAAAAACCTTTGCCTCATCGATGATTTGTTATTTGATGATGCGTTTCGATCTTGAAGGTACATCGACTCGAAGTTGGTACGTCCGTACCAGGTACCACGGTATTCAGCATTTCTCTCGGAAAAATATGTACGCGTTGGACCGTAGGTTTTGGCCTTAGCCTGGGATAGGGCTGAGGTTAGGGCTAGGGTTGGGGTTGAGGTTGGGTTGGGTTGGCGCCCTCCGTTGATTTGTAACTGTTAAAACATGCCAAAAATGCAAAATAACCTAAATAGTCGTAATCACGAGCAAATGTGAATTTCTAATCTTGACGGCCAATATAGGGTTCTATGCAAATTCGGCTGAAACCTGTAGCCGGGCCCCCCCGCCGTCACTTTTTTCTTTTGTTTTGGCGTGGCGTTTTTCCAACAACAAAAAAATGTCTTTCGTGTCCCCGAGTTTGTAAGATTTTCCGCGAAGAGCCGGCCACTGCTGTCAAAGAAGCGACAGAACAGTCGCCCACAGCCGCCAGTCCCGCAGAACGGCAGGGGTGGCGATGGAGCGGCGCTAAGGGTGTGGGGGAGGGGGTGGTGGTGGTGGTAAAGCAGATTACAGCACAACAGCTTCCCGCCAACATAAACCGAGCTTTTGCTGCTGCTTCTGCTGGCCGCTGCAGGATGCTGTACTGCTATCAAGCCACCAACAGAATATTCGCCTATAGCCGCCCATTCAGTAGTAAGGGAGAGGGATCGACGGCGGAGCGGTGATATGGGCGTGGTGTTGGTGTTGATGGCGATGGTGGTAGTGGTGGTGGTGGTGTTGGTGTGGGTCAAGCAAGCAGAACAACAGCCGCCTACCCACACGCACCAAGCTTCTGCTGCTGTTTCTGCCGGTTGCTGGTTGCTGCTGCTGCACTCTCTTACTTTTTGTTCGCTTGGTAGTTTTAGTACAACAACCGTCCATCATTCACCAACACAGACAAGTTGACCACAGTTACTTATATCCTGCCGCGCGAGTTCCGAGCGACATGTACTATATTATAGCCCTTACATATACGTGGTCTGGTGTGTTCGATGAGCCGGGCGTGGTAAATGGACCTCAACACGAAAGCTCGGAAAACCCACGCCGGTACTTTCAGCGCGGCAGTCTCCATCCGGGGTTGTTACTTTGTCACACCTAAATCCCCCCCCCACCGCCCTCCACACTACGGCTATGCACGAAATGAGTATATGTACCCCCGCCCCCCCCCCCCCCCCCCCTCCCCTCCCCCCTCCCTACCCCATTCTCCACCCCTTTCCTTCACCAGTCAGCCATGTTTTGGAACTCCGTGCCCACCGTCCCGTGGGCTGGCCCGGCTCCTAGGGGAAATGGCGGAGGCGGGGGTGGGGCGGGGGGCGGGGGCAATCACACATCTGGTAGTGGTGGTGATGGTAACGGCGGCGGTGGCAGCGGAGGGGCGCGGAGGAAACAACATGGCGCATCGCCGGCATCCCCCGAGCCGTACTCGCTGGGACACCTGAGGGTGTTGTTCCAGCGTTTGATCGACGCACAGGAGGGAAGGGGGGAGGGGGAGACGACCGTAGTGGAGACTCTACGAGGTATGCTCAAAGAGTTTATTTACTTATTCTAGTGATGTTTTTCGTTATTTTTTTGTTCGTGCTTTTTTTTTGTGTTTTTATTGTTAGAGCCCATAAAAACAAGGAAAAACAAAAACCTAAAAACAAAACCGGACAACAAACAAAAAATTGAGTAGACTTTGATGTTTTGGCGGGGAAAAGAGGAGGGCGTCCAAACGCAGCAAAAGTGAGAAAAACGAAAACTAGTCTAAAAAACCATCTCGAGTCGAGGGTCGAGATGGAGCACGGGACTGATACACCCTCTAGTTGCCGCGGAGGCGGCCCCCAGCCCTGAAAATAAAGCGGAGTGTGCCCACACAACTAGCCGACCATGCCCTGCAGCTGCAAGGGCCCAGCTATCCTGAAGCGCGAAATAAGTGCTGAAAATAAGTTCAGGTGCTGGCCAAACAGTATCATCGCTTGCCGCAACACGCGACTTTAAGCTCTACAGCGACACTCAATTCGGTCAGGCACGGCGCCACGGACGACAGTTTTGTCTACGGTGATGGAAGCCGCATTGACTGGCACCAGCGGCATTTATCCGCGTCTTCTCTGTTCTCTGCCGTGTGTGTGTCTCGCCTACGGAGCGTTGGTGGCTTAGGTTCTCGGCATGGTGTCGGTCCTTGCTCGGGTGCTGGAAATCATTTTTTTCAATTCGTTTTTGTCCTTTGCTTTTCTCGATAACTTTAGTTCCAAGAACTAATATGTTTCTGATTTTGAAAAAGGCCAAACCGGTCTCTTGGCGACTGGATGTTACATTTGGCCAATCGGAAGGAGCGAATCTGCTTATTCCAGCTTCGTTTCTGTTTTCGGGTTTTGTTTTCAGGAGCAAAACGCTCCGTTTGTATGGGCCATTAGTATGTTGTGCATTATCGTGTTTTTCTGTCCTTCCTTTTTGTGTGTGTGTGTTTGCTGTGTTTTTAGCGCATGTGTTTGTTTTGGTGTGTTTCGTGTTGTATTTTATGTCTCTTCGCACTGCGCTCTTCTGTTTGGCGTCTGTTCTCTTCACGTCTCTTCGCTCTGCCGCGCATGCCCCCCCCCGCGCCCCTCAATCAGCAATTTCGGAGGTGGTGGTCTACGGGGAAAATCAGGACGCGAAGCTAGCCGCCAAGGCCGAAGCGTTGGTACGAAAGGGCGAGGAGGAGGCGTTTAAAGAGGCCGGAGAGAAGGGGTCAGCGCCCGACGGGGGAGGCGGTGGTGGTGCCGGGGGTGAGGGGGGTGGCGATGGGGGCGGGGGGGGGGAGGGGGCAGGGTTAGGGACCTACGTGAGAAGAGAGGACGCGTTTTTCGAGCTTTTTTGGTGAGTTTGGTCGAGTTCGGTATGTATTGTGAGATTTCGTTTTGTGTATGGCTTTTGATGGGAGGGGGCGACTGTGTGGGTGTTTGTTAGTGAGTGTAGTACGTGTATGTGGTCTTTGCACGCGTGCACCGGTATGTGTGCACGTGTGTGACCAAACTACGCCTAACCAACCCAACCCAACCCAACCCAACCCAACCCAACCCAACCCAACCCAACCCAACCCAACCCAACCCAACCCAACCCAACCCAACCCAACCCAACCCAACCCAACCCAACCCAACCCAACTCAACACAACCCAACCAGACCCAACACAACACAACACAGCACAACACAACACAACACACAACTAAACGCCGTCGTGTGTTCTCCTCTCGATGTCGTGTATCCTCCTCTCGCCGTCGTTTGTGCTCCTCCCCCCCCCCCTCCTCCTCCTCGCCTTCCCAACCCTCCCCCCCCCCCCAGCGAAAAGAACATGATGAGTCGGTTCCTCGACATCCTCCACTCCCCTCCAGCGCGATACCTGACCGGCTCTTCATTATCCCGTAACTCACCAAACGGCGCAGCTTGGGGTACAACAGGGGGTCTTGACGCTGTTGTCAGAGCCTTGACGTGGGGAGGCGATGTGTTGAGGGGGGCGGGGATGGTGGCGGGGGGAGGGGCGGTGGCGGCCGGGGGGGAGGGGATGAAGGTGGCCCGGGAGGCCCAGGGAGGCCGGGGGTCGGGGGAGGGGAGGGGTGGTGGTCGGGACGGGGGAGGGGGCAGCCGAGGGAGGGGTGGAAGCGGGGGTGGGAGTAGAGGACGAGGTAGGGGGGGGCGCACGGGGAGGGCAGAGGGGAGGGGGAGGGGGGGGGAGAGGGGGGGGGGGGGAGGGGAGGCGGGGGTATGTCGTCGTCGGCTGAGGTGCAGGTGCAGGTGATTCAGACGACGAGCATCCTGGTCATGAACGTCAAAAGCGACACGTGAGAGGAATTTTTGGTTTGGATTGGGCTGTGTTGTTTCGTCTTGTCTGGTCTTGTCTTTTCTTGTCTTGCCTTGTCTTGCCTTGTCCTGTCTTGTCTTGTCTTGTCTTGTCTTGTCTTGTCTTGTCTTGCCTTGTCTTGTCTTGTCTCGTCTCGTCTCGTCTCGTCTCGTCTCGTCTCGTCTCGTCTCGTCTCGTCTCGTCTCGTCTTGTCTCGTCTCGTCTCGTCTCGTCTCGTCTCGTCTCGTCTCGTCTCGTCTTGTCTTGCCCTGCCCTGCCCTGTCCTGTCCTGTCCTGTCCTGTCCTGTCCTGTTCTGTCCTGTCCTGTCCTGTCCTGACAGGTGTCCTGTCCTGTCCTGTCCTGTCCTGTCCTGTCCTGTCCTGTCCTGTCCTGTCCTGTCCTGTCCTGTCCTGTCCTGTCCTGTCCTGTCCTGTCCTGTCCTGTCCTGTCCTGTCCTGTCCTGTCCTGTCCTGTCCTGTCCTGTCCTGTCCTGTCCTGTCCTGTCCTGTCCTGTCCTGTCTTGTCCTGTCTTGTCCTGCCCTGTCCTGTCCTGATCTGTCCTGTCCTGTCCTGTCCTGATCTGTCCTGCCCTGCCCTGTCCTGTCCTGTCCCGTCTTATCTTGTCTTGTATCGTATCGTATCGTATCGTCCCGTCCCGTCCCGTCCCGTCTCTCATGGTGTGGTATGGTAAAGTATGATATCGTGTCCTATCTCCTACCCTGCCACCCCGGCATAATATGCGTGATGCAATTGGTGCTCGATCGATTTTCTGACAGCCTCTTATCCTTTGCCCTCCTTCGCCTTGTGGGTGCTGTGAGTACAGGTCGCTTTTCTACCTCCTGTCGAACAACCACGTGAACGACATGATAATGTTCGACTTTCGACTAGGTGACGAAGAGGTATTGAGCCACTTCGCCAGCTTTCTCAAGACGCTGTCTCTTCGACTGAACCCCAATACGGTCCAGGTGAGTTAAGGGTGATGGATAGATTAGGGAGGGGTTGGAGAGAGAGATAGATACAAAGGCATAGACACAAACAGAGAAACACACAGATGCACAGAGACACAAGTACAGACACAGAAAATGCATTATACGCTTATTGCCACACGCTATAATAGCCAAGCTTGGCAGGCTTGCGGAGGACTTGGCATCTCGCCTACTCCGCCGGAATGCGTTCCGCGGGAACATGGCAGTGGCTTGCTTATGGTGCTGTCCGAAATCGAGTTAATCATTGTCGACGTCAAACCCATGGCCCCACCCGGCCTGAACGACAACCCCTTCCCTCTCCCCTTCTCCCCACCCCTTCCCTCCCCTCCCCTTCCCTCCCCTCCCCTCCCCCCTCTCCCCCCCCCCCTTCCCCTCCCCTTCCCTCCCCCCCCTCCCCCCTCCCTCCTCTCCCCCATCTTTGTCCCCACCCCCCTCCATCCTTTCCCCCCGTGCAAGCAGTTTTTCCTACAAGGACCAAGACGGAGACAGCCCCCTTTGCCCGATAAAGCCGGAGATGATTCTATGTCATCCCTAGACCCAGAACACGCCTCATTATCTGAAAGTGGTGGTTCCGACTCAATGGGGAAACCCTTTGGGAGAGGAGGAGTTGGAGCGGGAGTTGGAGGGAGCGGCCAAGGGGAGGGCGGGGAGGGGGAAGGTGCATCATTTCCCCTTTATACGAGGGCGCTGGAGTACATCTGCCATGGAGACTTCCACGTGCGAATAGCAGCACTAACGGTGAGCCCTCCGTGTGTGATATTTTTATATTGGAAACAACCGGTGGTGTGGGATGAAGTCGGGCAGGAGGGGATGAGATAAGGTGTGGCGGGGCGGGGTGGGGCCGGGCGGAGCTATGCGAGACGAAGAAGCGAAACGAGGCGAGCCCAGGCGAAACGAAGTCTCCTTTGTTGGAGGTCATTTGCCAAAGCTTCCCTCTGCGTTCGCAGTTCTTCTACAAGCCAATGTCAATCTCTCACCCCCCCCCCCTGCTCCCCCCACTCATTGCCTTTCACCCCATCTTCAAACCTTACGCTCCCGTTTCTCAATATATAGGTGGTCCTGAACATCTACAACCAGAGGGACCCCCTCGTGAGGGCCTACTTAAATGGACCCGCCGCTCGCTCGGCCTCGCTTCCCGACCGACTAGTGGGTGCTTTGCGCTCACAGTGCCTCGTGTTAGCAGATAGGGCTATGGCTGCCGGGATCGGCCAGTCTCCAGCCCGGGAAGGAGGGAGTGGAGGGAGTGGGGGTGGGGGGGTGATGGCTGCTAGGGACCCTACTATATGTCGGGATTCGATTGCTGGGCTTCAGGATCAGGTGGGTGGGGTGGACGGGTAGGGGGTTTGGTGGAGGGGTGGATGGGGTGGGGGGGGATGGTGCTGGAGGGAGGACGAATTTATTGTTTGGGAGGAAGACGGGATGGGGGAGGTGTGGGAAGGGGGAATTGCTTTGAATCCTCCAATATGTCGTGATTTCGACTGGCGCGCTTCACGATCAAGTAGGGGGGGGCTGTTGGTTTTGCTGCTATTGTTGTTGCTTGCGCGCGGTGATGCAGGATGCCATATAAGAAGAGTTAGTGAGAGGTGGAAGAAGAGCGGACAGAGGTGTTGAGACAGACTCATTGGTATTATTAATGAGAGAAGACGAGAGAGGCGAAAAACAGTCCTTAGCCAAACAAAGAAACGTTTTTTTCGATAAAATGTACGAACCGGCGCTCCCCTGACCATTCAATTCCCGATCATACAATGCACACCCACCACCCACCACCCACCACCCCCACCCCCACCCCCACCCCCACCCCCGCCCCCGCCCCAACCTCCACTCCCGGGTGCCCACACTGTAAACGCATCACGAAAAAATCGTAATATTTAGGTGTTTTACCTTGAAGACGTCTTCTCCAGTGGTCAGCAAGAGCTTAACGCGCAGCTGTGTGAGTCACTGGTTAGCCGACTAGTTCGACCGATGATCCTGGGAGACTGGCTCAGCGGACGCTCGGGCTCCATGTTTCCCCAGGTGGGTAGGCTAAGCTTGTCGGTAGGAAGGGGGGGGCGTGGGGAAGGCAGGAAGTATAGGGGAGGGGGGATGGAGGAGGGTAAGCGGGAGGCGGGGGGAGGTCACGGGCGTAGGAAACGAAGAGGAGAACAGGGAGACTGGGCCGAGTTGTTGATATTGGGACGCCAGAGGCGGTGTCGCAGCAGCAAAGCAGCGGCATGAATCACTGTCGGGCGGAAACTGGGTAGGGTGGCAAGGTAGCAACGTTTTCGGGGCCAGGGTGGCAAGAGTTAGACTCCCCCTCTGCTCTACCGGGCGGGCATCATTATTGCTCTCACCCCCCCCCGCTCCCCGGAATATATTGTCCAAGCGACAACCACCAACACCATGACCACCGGCACCAAACCACTTCACCAATGCTACCACCACAACTATTTGTATTAACACCGACAGCCAACAACAAAAACCACCAACACCAACAACGCAACCAACACGTAAACCAACACTACCAACACCAACACCACTCCATCAACGCTGAAACCACTCCACCAGCAACACTAACACCAACAACAGCACTAAAACCAACCAACAATACAACCGACGCTATCAACACCAACACTGCCAGCACCACCAACAACACGTTTCACATCAACACCATCACCAACAACCATCGCCAGCACCACCAACGTCAACCTCGACAACGAAAACCAACACCATCAACACCAAATTACCAAAATACCAAAAGCAAACACCAACACCCACACAAAAACCAGCACCAACAATGCCAACACCATGAACACCAACACCGCCACCAACACTAACACCGACGCCACCACTACACTAATTCCACCACTACAACCAACACCACCGCCACCGCCACCAACACCATCATTGACATTACCTACACCAATAAACACCAACACCAACACTACTACTAGCACCACCTCCAACACCACCGCCATCAACACCAGCAACATCACCAACACTACCGCCAACACAGCCAACACCACAACAACCAACACTAACACCACTGACCGCCACCAGCACCACCGCAACCAACGCCACCAACACCAACACCAGCACTTACACCACCTGCACCACCAACACCAACGCCAACACTTACACCACCAGCACCGCCAACACCAACGCTACATCAACGCAACGAACACCAACACCGCCACCAACAACCAACACCAACACCAACACCAACAACACCATCGCCACCAACACGATTAACAATTCCACCAACACCAACGCCACCAATATTAACATTACAAACAACGCCAGCACAACCAACACCGACACCACAACCAACACCAACAACCAACAACACGAACACCAACAACACCAGCAACCATCACTATCATGAGCAACAACATCAACCGACACCAACACCAACAACGCCAACAACACCAGCAACACCAGCACCAACAACACCAACACTAACAGCACCGCCAACACCAACACAAAGAACACCACCTCCAACCGTAACAAACAACAACCAACACCAACACTGCCAAGAGCAACAGCACCAACCAACACCAAACAAAACCAACACTAACACCAACGCCACCAACCCTTCCACCGACAATACCAGCAACAACACCATCGCCACCACTACCAACACCACCCACACAACCAACACACAACTCCAACAACACAACCAGCACAAAAACTACCCCACCAACACCAGCAACGCTAACACGAAAACCATTCCCACAACATCAACACCAACATCAAAAACCGCTCCACCAATATCACCAAACACCGCCAGCACTGACACCAACACCAACACCGCCAACATCGACACAATTACCGACACCAACACCAACATCCCTAACATCACCTACATAGGCGTATTTCTAGCAATTATTTTGGCGTGTTTAGGCTTTTGTTCCTGCATAACAAGTGTGTTCGACGGAAAATTCGGTAGCTGTCCTCCTTATTCAGCAAAACGCCTAGAAACTAGGAGGAAAAGCACAACGGATATAAAAAGCCTACGCCAACACCAACAACAACACAACCACCAACATCACCAACACAAACGCACCAATCAATACCGCCAACACAACCTACACCAACACCAATACCAACACCAACACCACTACACGCCGCCAACCCCCGTCAACCCGCAGGTGGCTCTGTGCGCGCTGGCGCAGCTCTTCATCGTCGTCACGTACCCGCCCCTAGTCCGCCTCCTGGCGTTGGAAACCCTTGGAAGCACTACTGGAGAGGCGGGGACGGGTCTTACCTCCCCCCCACCCCTCCTGGCGTTGCTCCAGGGGGATAGGGAGGAGTTGTGTCTGGGAGCGCTAGTAGTGTTACAGGTGAGCTGTCCCGAATTTATTCCCGGTCTGCGCACACGCCTCGAAACTGTGGGTGTAAAAAACCCGTTGTGTGATGGGTGGGTGGGCGGGTGGGTGGATGGCTTGAGATCTCGCGTTGTTGCGTTTTCACATTTTCGTGTCTTGTTGTCGGATTTTCGTTGTCTTCGTCGTTTTCCTTTTCGCTTTTTTCAACGCGTTTGTGCGTTTTAGTGTTGCTTGTGTGTCGCTGTGTGTCGCTGTGTGTGTTTTTTACCCTTTTATAGTTGCTTTCGTGTTTTCCGCTTGTATTTATGTTTATTGTCTTTATTTCCTCATTCTCCTCTTTCTCGCTTCGACTGTCTGATAGTGAATCCAAGCCCGCTCGCGCGCTCGCTCGCTCACTCGCTCGCACGCGCGCATTCACAGGCGCTCGCCCTAAACCGCGTCGTTCGGGCCGACCTCGGCTTAACCCAAGACCTTTCCCAAGACTCCGACGACGGTTTTCCCCATCATGACGGCGCGGGTGGGGGGGGGGAAGGCGAGGGAGAAGAGGGGGCAGGAGGAGCGGAGGAAGAGGGAGGGAGGAAGGGCAAGGGGGAGAGGGAGGGGGAGGGGAGGGATTGGAGGGGGAGGGCAAGCCTTGCGGACACGTCGGTGCGCCCCCTGGGCGTTGAGGTTCTTGACGCTGCAGTAGACGCCCTGTGCTGCTTGCTAGCCCCCGGAGGGGCTACTAGTAGCCCAACCGCGGGAGGTGTAACCCCTGGCTTAGCTCCCACTGGTGCTGATTGCCCCGAGGAAGACCGAGGGGAAGGAAGCGCGAATGGGGCGGAGGTTAGGGTGAGGGGGGTGGAGGAGCGGGAGGGGGGGAGGGGGGGGGGGGGGGGGAACATGAAAGAAGGGGGGGGGTCCCCTCGGACTCGAGCGGCAGTGATTTTTTGCCTCCTCCTCGACCACGGCGACACCACCTTGTGCTCCGCCTCTGCGGAAAGGTGCTGGCTAGTCTTGCCCCCCCTCCCCCTCGTCCTCCCGCCTCCTTCTCCGCCTCCTCAGCAACAACAGCAGGAGCAGCTGGAGGAGGGGCAGGGTCATCAGCGGTAGCGGCGGGGGCGGTGGAAGCGGGTTTGGGGGATGGGACGGCCTCGCTTGGCGCCATCGAAGAGGAAGACGTTAGTCACGATCACGATCACGGTCATGATGTTTCGGAACCACTCTCGTATGCTGCTCCTAAAGGAGCCTTGGCGGGGGAGGGGGGGGCGGTGGCGGGGGGAGCGGCGCCTGATGTTGGGGCTGGGGTCGGGATGAACGGGGATTTATCCGCTGGTGGTGGTGGTGGTGATGTTAATGATAGCAGTGGTAGTGGTAGTGATGGTGCGGGGGCGAGGGGAGGGGTCGAGGAGGGGCGGCGGCAGTCGGTGCTAAAGCGAATTGGAGACGCCCACGCGGCCGCTGCGGAGGCGGTTTTGAGGGGGATGGGGGACGCGGAAGGTGCTTCCATCATTGCCTTCGAGGAGGAGGTGAGAGAAGGCCGCTCGTGGGGACCCGGCACGGTAACGCGGGCTTCTCCGTGGGCAAGTCAAGGATTCCCACATCAGACAGATAATGATCTAGATTATCTAGATCCTACACCTGTCGTTATGATATGTTGTGAAGAATCTGTGGAGTACAGGTCCAACCCAGGAAACATGTGCTAGATGACACAGGTCATACGGCTTCTACCAGGAAATATTATCTTTAGATCATACAGATCATATGCAGACAAATGTCTGTCTGCCCTGAAAAGCACAAGAGCATGAAATGAGGTGTCATGTCTTCGATGTGTGCAAGGATTAACTAAGAACTAGTCAAGCAAGGGCAAGTCTAGTCTTACCCTTAGCCGGACCTCTCCCTCCCCCCCCCCCTTCCTGTTTCCCTTGCCAGTATCCATACCTCTACCCTTATCCCCTCCGCTACCTGAAGATTGCCCGTACCCTTGCTATTACCCTTACCCTGACCCCCTCCCCCCCCCCTTCCTAGCCCCCCCCGTTAACCTGACCCCCCCCCCCACCCCCTCCACTCCCTACCCCGCCCCCCCTATTCCCGCAGATCCGCGAGTGGTCCAAACGAGTAGGACTAGACAGCGCCATCACCAACCTGCCGAAAATGTCCAGCCTAATCCTCCGGTGGAGCCTCGACAACACCCTCCTCCCTCAGGAGCAGGAGCAGCCCCCCTCGCCACCACCACCACCACCACCCCTCCTCCTCGCCCTCACCGCCCATGACTCCCGAAGGGGGGGGGGGGGGGGGCGAAGGGGGGATGGGGAAAGGGCGCGGCAGCAGCAGAGGGAGTTGCGCAGCTCGTTGCAGGCGTTTTTGGAGGTTCGGCAGGTGTGGCGGTTGCTTTCGGATAAGGGGGACGGGGATCCGGCGGTGCTTTCGATCGCAGGTGAGGTGGAGGGGGGAAGGGGGGGGGGGTATACTCAGTTTGTGCATGGCCGTAGTCGTATGACCATAGACCCTCGCATCCCTACTATGCGGGGACGGAGCACGTCGGGTTTTACACCAAGCAGGTAGACATTGGTTGCACCAAGCGCGAAGCGCCGTGAGGTGTTCGGCGAGTCGCATGAAGGTTGAACTGCATCCTTCCAAAAACCGCTCGTAAGACGGACTTCGGCACCTTGTGCCTACTTTTTGGGAAGGGGGGGGGGGGGTGATCACTGCCATACATGGCCCTAGTCGTATGACCATAGACCCTCGCATCCCTATGATTCCGGGATGGAGCACGTCGGGGTTTCGCCGTCCAGGCACACATTGGTTTGACCAAAAATAGGGACGGGGGGCGGGGTGGAGGTTGGCGGCATGGGGGGGGCGAGAGATGGTAGTGGTAGTTTTGAAAGTGGTGATAACCGTCGTCGTGCTGGGTGTCGGTGTGGGTAGTGGTAGTGGCGTGGGTCGTAGTAGGTGGTAGTGGTGGTGGTGGTGGTGGTGGTGTTGTATTATTCCCGCCATCCATCCGCCATCCATTAATCTGTTCGCCAATCACTGCCGTGTTTTTTTTCTGGTTTCGTCCTTTCATTCGTTGATCGTAGGCTTAGGCCCCGAAGCCGAGGAAGATCAACCCCAGGAAAACGGTTCCCTAGACCTGGAAGGCCGGGAGTGCCTCGCGTGCTCCATTTCAAGCCCTCCCCCATCCCCACAAGAGGGCAACGCCTCCTCAGAGGGCGGCGGCGGGGGTTGGGGGGGGGGGGGAAAGGGGATGAAAAAACGGGGAGGATCGGGAGGGGGAACCGGGGGTAAGGTATCGGCAGCAGCGGCAGCAGCGGCAGCGGGTCGGAGGGGGAGGTCGGAGCTGTACCTCGTGTTGGACGCGAAGGCGTTTCTGCTGGCAACCCCCGACAGGTGCGGATTGCGGGAGATGTTTCCATTAGTGTTGTTGGTCGAATTTTGAGATCTTGATGTTAGCATTGGATTTTTTTACGTTCGAAAAACTGTATTTTTTTTTCATTGAAAAATTGCAACATGGAAAAATCTGAAAAATTAGAATCTGAAACTTCGGAAAAATTGAATAAATGGAGTTTTGGCGCCTCCCAGTCCCTCCAGGTTGCGTCGTTTATACAGTCGTGATGTAACGCAGAAAATCTCATACTAGGACCAACATGCGCACACACCGCCCCTATACGACCCCAACCATACACAGGCACCGGCTAACAAACGGAGAGATCAGGTCGGCCTCCCCGCTGCTGCATCTCGTGGCGGCCGTAGACCCCGTCGACGAAAAACGCCTCCATATCAGGGCGCTCTCCCACCCTAGATATTCACCCATGCTCGTATAACACGCACATACAGCTCTTATTACGCGCGTACAACTCATACAACGCGCATACAATTCGTTATATGCGTGTACAACTCCTATCACGCGCAAACAACTGGATACAGAACGTAGATGACATCAAAACAGTAGTGATACGCACACGCAGAACTCATTCGTATACAAACGCGCCCGTAATACGCCCCCAAATACAGGCACCGGCTGATGAATGGGGAGATCAAGTCGGCCGCCCCACTGCTACACCTCGCGGCGGCCGTAGACCCCGTACACGAAAAACGCCTCCATATCAGGGCGCTTTCCCACCGCCCCGTGGCGCTCATGTGGCCAGTAACGCCCCTGGGACCCTCAACGTCAAAACCCACCCCCCCTAGTGTTGGCAAGGGGGACGCGAGTAAGAAGGGGGAGGGTGGAGGGAAGGGGAATGGAGGGGAGGTTGGGTCTAATAATGGCTCTGCGAAGGGGAGGGGAGGGGGGGGCATTATTGCGGAGGGGGGGGGGGATGCGGAGTCGATGTGTGATATGCAGGTGTGGGCGTGCGAGCTGACCTTTGAGAATGCGAGGAGCTGTCGCTTGGCGAGGAAGCATATGGAGGGCAGGAGGCTCCGCTTGAGATCGGAAAAGGTGAGACGAAGGTTTAGGTTCTAGCACATACCAGGTATCGGACAGATCGTGAACGATCTTTGAATAGATCAACTAGATCAAGTGTTTGCCCGTTGTAATATTTCAGAAGTTATGAGAGGCCATTTCTCGTACTAATATCCTAGTCTTACTCTGAGTGTTTTTTCCCCGTGTCGGAACATGTCGGGAGTGCGGGGCTAAAAGGGTCGAGATTTGTACACATTGGACAGATCGTACATATCATACAGATATTACATTCTACGGAAGAGGTGCACTGGCTCTTTTTTCCTTCTGATGGCGGTGGCTTGATAAACTACTCTATGCCTCACCCACAAATTGACTTGTTAATAGTGTACACTGAAAGTGCACCCCGATCAACTAACCCATAATACACTATGTAGGCCTAGGTGAACAAAGAAAAAAACAGGTTGAAAAACAAGAACGACGTTCCGATAATTCGGTATAAGGAGCTCCGTCATTGAGAACCAAAACAGGCGAAAATCGCTACCTCGATCGTAAGAAGGCGTCAGATCACCATCTAGATCATCTAGATCATCTAGATCATCAACACCCTGCATTTTCCCGTTATGAGATATCGGGAAAGTGAGAGGGAGGTTGCACACATGGAACAGAACACGATCTATGGATAGATAGACCTGTGAATAGATCATCTAGATCCTGCGGGTAGCTTTCGTATACATTAAGGTGCCTCAGCTGTGAGATCGAGAATTCAATCGAAAAACATACGTTGAAGCTGCGTGTGATATGTTTCGCCCGTTGTGAGATGTTGTGCGCGAGCGGTATTTATCATGCAGGGCCCACCCGGCGGTGCATGTGCGCGAGAGCCGTGTGGAAGAGATCACACGCACAAAATTATGTGTGCGAGAGACTGATTCTTCGATAGTCTCCCCCCAGAACCAACCTTTTTCTGTAACGGTCGTTTCATGGCTGCTCGGCACGAGGAAGGATGCTATGACAAAACACATGCTCATACATTTTTTTGTTTTCTTTTGCAAAGGACTATGGAACGATGACGTCGCGGTGGCAAGGGGCACCTTCTTTCAGGAGATACGGCCGGGAGCTGGTTTCAAAACCGGCGATTCATTAAAGAAAAGCTGGTGTAGCTACCGTAGAACGACTTGGGAGTGGTATCGTATAGATCCCGCTCGGCAACATGATCTATAACAGGTCGCGCAGACCATACACGATAGGGATCTATCTTCTCTGAGAAGTCTAGATCATGTACCGGTGATGTGATGTGTCCGATGTATGGAGAAGGTTGTGAAAGGATAGGGTAGGCATTTTACGCGGGTTTTGGGAGGGTCAAACTCAACCTAACCCGACCCAAACCGACCCGACCCGACCCAACCCAACCCAACCCAACCCAACCCAACCCAACCCAACCCAACCCAACCCAACCCCACCACCCGACCCGACCCGACCCGACCCGACCCGACCCGACCCGACCCGACCCGACCCGACCCGACCCGACCCAACCGACCCAAACCGACCCTCTCATGCCGTGCATCTGTTTCGTTTCTTGTCTTTAGACGAAGCGCATCGTGGACCTACTGCAGGCCTGCGTAGAAGGTCGAGAGGACTGACGTGGGCGAGGGTGTGTCTCTTGGGGGGTTGGTTGCAGCTTTTGCAAGGAGCGAAAGCAAGGCGCGGGTGCAGCAGAGAGCGAAGCAAAGCGAGGCGGTTGATACAAAACATGTACCCTAGTACCTGGTATCTTTCATAAGGACATGCACACCCGGTAACGCGTGCAATCGAAGTATCACACGAGCTTCCAGCTTCCGGAGATGGCTTTCGACAAACTTCTCGATCTCACAGTTGGGGCGTCTTTATTATTACTGTTTTGCAAAAAAGGGTGGTGTTAGAGTTTTGTAGAGAGCATAAGGCATGCCTCTAAAATGGGGTGACGATATGGTGGCAGTATACCCAAAGCGAAACAATGAGCGAAGGCAGCAGCGAGCGAAGCAGAGTGAGGTGGTGAATTAACCATGTTGACCCCTGCAAGCATTATCATACACTAATTCCAAATGATTTTTACCCAAAACGTGAGTACAACTTCTATAGGAAACCCTTCTAGAACTGCACCCACATTTGGGGGCAACATACTTGAAATTAGTGGGGGGTACTTTTTGCCGTAGTAAAAAGGTTAGACAAGGGTTCTAGTGTTTGTATTTTCAAGAGAGGATAAGGCATGTCTCTGACGGGGGAGGGGGACGATATGGCGGCAATGGGCCAGACGCGGAGCATGGCGGTTGAGAGGAGATAAGGGTGGTTTTTGTATGGGTGATGCTTGTTTGGAAATAAAATAGCGGGATATCAGTATATACCTGGCAGTGCTGGTAGCGCTGGCGGTGATCGCCGAGGAGGCTGAGTTGGTAGGGGAACGGGGAGGGGGTGGGTTGGCCCGGGGAAGGAGTGCTTCTCATCTGTTCCTTGCCTTAGTCACTTTGAGCGTGACCACGCATCCCTTTCTAGACGGGGCGTACTCAATTTGTTGCTTGCCTTTGTCATTGATCATTGACCACGCATCCCTCTCCGGACGAAGCGCCGTTCCTGCTCCTGATAGAGACACCTCCAGCATCTGAGCGCTCAGCTAGGCGCGGAGTCTCACGATTATCATGCATGGCCGTAGTCGTATGACCATATGGTATAAACACTAGCATCCCTACTATGCCGGTCCGGAGCACGTCGGGTTTTCACCGACCTGGCAGACATTGCTCGCACCGAGCGCGGAGCGCCGTGAGGTGTTCGGTGAGCCGCATCGTAATGGGGGTGCGTGTGTGCTGCTCAGTCAGCCGGTCGGGGGGGGAAGGGGCACCGAGGGGTTTAATCGACAGGGGGGGGGGGGCAGGGGGTGGTTGTGGTGGTGGTGGCAGGGGGGAGTCGAGGAGCTGAGTCGGCCGCGGGGGGGGGTAGTCATGGCGGTAGTTGTGGTGGTGTTGGCGGGTGTCCGGCGGAGGTGGGGGGTGGAAGGGGTGGCGGTGGTTGTCGTAGTGGTGCCGAGGGGGCGGCGGAGGGGGGGGGGGGGGGGGGGGAGGGTAGGTATCTTGATTGGGTTAGGCTTGGTCTGGATATTTTCTCCCTACACGTGCTTTGTATTTGTATTTGATGGAAGTGTGTGCACTCACGGACCCTAAACACCCTTTCGGACAAATATTTTTCGGGGGAAACTACTTGGAATTGGTGTGGGATTTGTTTCCAACAGTAAATGGGTTAAGCTGTCCTGACCAGCTTCGTATCATATTATGTAGGTACAGCAGTATTAGTATTAACAGGAGGAGGTCTCGATTGTTGTGTTTTGGAAAAAAAAAAAAGGTTTCCCGTGGGTTTTTGCAAGGCACGCTGGACCCAACCTTAATCCTTAATCTATCCCTTTAGAGCCCCCCCCCTGTGTTAGAGACGAACCACTTTGAATTAGAGTAGGGTCAGTTTTGAAATATGCAGTTGGTTAACAGGAGGGATTTAGCGTACCTGCACCCCCCCCGCGCGCGCGCCCTACCCTACCCTGCCCTACCCTAGCGTACCCTATGCCTCGGGCGGAGACATCGGGGTTTCGACAGCGACGGGGTAGCTTTTTTCTGCGGGAGGTAGCCCCCCCGTAATGCTTAGCGTTCAAAGAAGGGATTTAGTGCCTGTAAGCCTGCCCCCCCCCGTACCCTGCCCTACCCTAAGCCTGGGGCATAATACTTTGGGCTTTCGGAAGCGATTAGGTAGCTTTTTTATGCGTGGCGCCCGGCAACGAAGTAAATACATGGTCCGCCCTGGTGGGGAGGGAGAGCTTGTGACAGACAGCGTGGTGGTGGTATTGATGGTGGTGGTCGGTGGTGATGGTGGTGGGGGTGATCGGGGTTGAGTTGATTGGGGGGGGGGAGGGATGGTTGGGGAGGGGGAGGGGAGGGGGAGGTGGGCTTGACAATAGAGGCCACTTATTGTTCCGTTCATGTTTGCCTTCATGTTTCACTGCTTTTTAGTTTCTTTGACACGTGTATAATTATTTTACGGTATGATGATGCGGTAACTGGTATGCCAGATCAGATCAGATCGTATTTACTTGTTTGTTGTCTTTGGTTTTTTCGTTCCTTTTAGTACGTGCGCTTTGTCCTGAAATACAAAGATCCGATTTGGGTATTAATATGGATGCCGGCCGTTCGTTGAGCTTCCCCGGATCAGAGTGGTATATTGTGGTTTTGTTCAAGTATCACATACGGCAAGTCGGCTGCTACCGCGCTGCTGCAGGCACGTGCTACGATGGAGGTAGCAGTTTTCGTGTGAAAAATGGTTTCTGAATGACGGGTCTCGAACTTAATTAACCCAAAATCGTCGGAAATTTCGGATTTTTTTCCTGATTCTCGTTGCATACCTAAGGCCATGGGATTTTTCATCCGGTCCAGTTTCGTTTTTCTCCAAATCAGTTTTTGGGTTAAGAAGGACATGTCTTAAGCTCTCCCCAATTGAGGAACCTCAGAAAAAACAATGGTTGGGTGGTGCACCTCTATTGCAGCCCGCGTCTGCAACCATTGTATTACAGCTATACGCGAGCATATGTAGTAGCTGTTTGTCCAGTCAACCGGACGGTTCTCAGCTTTTAAACCACCTGGTACGT
The DNA here is from genome assembly GCA_012845835.1 of Undaria pinnatifida. Lineage (NCBI taxonomy): Eukaryota > Phaeophyceae > Laminariales > Alariaceae > Undaria > Undaria pinnatifida. The sequence goes on along the minus strand of JABAKD010000002.1, from coordinate 12,484,360 downwards.
GTGATAGTGCAGGAGAAATCGGGCTTAAGAAAGTGTGGCTCGACTTCTGTATGGAACAAGAAAATAAGAAAATCGTTTTTTTTATTGCTCAACTTCGCGTCAGGACACCCCTGCCTTACATGAGATAATTTGAACCTGTGGTCCAAAATAAGACTATTCCTCTTTTAGAACTGAACCGACGTTGTTGGGGAACTGACGTGGAAAAATGGTGCGGTATTTCGTACCCGGAAGACAGTAATAGTGGTTCCTCTATAATGCCGGTATGCGCCCGCCGGAAATACCGGCACATTAAGCGGAAGGAAACCGGCCATCGTAAGGTAGTGATCCCTCTATAGTGCCGGTATGTGCACTATGGAGGGAAATACCGGCACTATAAGCGGAAGGAAACCGGCACTTTACTCCGACACAGCCGCTACTGAGTGTTGCCATCTATGCCAAGCTACTTCAGGCATTACAGCAGGAAACCCCGGCAGTATTCAACCGGCACTATGGAGGGACTCCTACTGCATTCTGTTTGCAGTTCTAAGGGGGTTAAATCTTCTGGGACGGCACTATAGCGGGAAACCGGCACATTATAAAGGGATTACAGAGGGACCTCGCGACTGTATACTGTTTAACAGCTCTTAAGGGTTGTATTTCCCTCTGGAACGCAGGTAAAGCGACGACCTAACTCATGGGAGAAGTGCGTTAGTACAAAAGTACTATCAACGCTGGTAAATACAGCGACCAATGGGAAGTGCGTCCGTTGTTGTTTTTTTCGCTCATCCCTTCTATTTCGGACTTTTTCCCTTCTCCTTCTCCCTTCTTAGACGTGACTCAGATCCGGGGCCACTAAGCAGCAGGCTCTCCTCCCTCCTCCCCACTGTGCAGTATGTCGCACCTTGATTTTTATCGCAAGACAAGATTCCAGCTATTGATATATTCCCTCGTCGACTCGCATCGAATTGAAAGGCCTACCCACGCTGCTACGCGCTGTCAGCAGTTGATTCCTTTGATTCGCTATTATATGCATACCATATTGGTCCGTTTCTGATCAAATGGAGCTGTGTATCCACGTTTTCGGCGCGGTCCTTCCTCCCCCCGCCCGCCCATCCGCCTCCCGCTTTTTATGTTTGCCAATAAACTCAAAAGTCCGACCCTCGTGTTGTGGGATTCGAACCCCAGAACCAAGTCTATTGATAGTATTAATAGTATTAACAGCAACCGAGGGTAACCACTAGAGCACCGGGGCGAACAACAGCAGCAGTAGTATTAATAGAATTACCAGCCGACTATTGACAGGAAGAGTATGGTGCAGTACATGTATGTATCGCCATGCTGTGTGCGTGTGGTACGTCTATCTCCCTACATATTGCTCTCCACGGGCGGACGGGACCTCCCTCATTCCGTCGACAAAGTAAAAAAAGGTGCGCAAAAAGTGGCACATGCCTCCAAAGGCATGTGAAGCCCTTTCGTATCGTTTCCGTATCCTATAGATCTTGCGCCTTGTTAGGCTCCCAAGGCAATACCATAACACAGATTATTTCTGAACACCTTTTGGAACGTTAAATGTCACCTTGATAAACGCGTAACTGGTAGGTTTTCCCCTCACTCTGTGAACTTGGCGTCCCATAACGCCTTTACAGCCGGAAATCCGTTTTTTGGAACAAAACCACTTGGAATTAGAGTACAGGGAAGGGTTTTAGGGCTCGAAAGGGGTTTGGGCGTCCGGAGAGTGCTTCCAAAACTCTGTCGTGCCGGTTGGAGTTTGCAGGCGTTCTGTGGGATCTTCGTGCAAGTAGCGTTTCATAGCTGCTTTTCCAAAAGGTGCCCAGAAGGCCCAGTTCTTGCCCGACGCGTGCAACGATAGAGGCAGCACTTTTCGTCTGAGAAAATTGTTTCTGAATGACTTGAGACACTCCTTGACCCAAAATCGTCGGAAAAAATCGATAATTTTTTTGTTTTCTTGATTCTCCTTGTGTACCTGAGCTATGGGATTTTTCACCCGGTCTTGCAGCTCAGCAGTTTATTTTTCATCCGGGATCAAATCAGTTTTTGGGTCAAGAAGGACATGTCTTAACCTCCTCCTAAAGTGAGGAACCTCAAAAAAAAAAAAGTTACCCCAGTGCACCTCTATCGTAGCACGCGACTATTTCAACTTCTCACCAAACCTACGGAAGAGGTTCACCCATTTTTTTCAGAGGTTCTTAATTTCAGGAGCTCCACTTCCCACCTACCCCGAAGCTTGATTTTGAGAAAACCGAAAAAGTGCAACCCGATGAACAATCCCATGTTAAAATATTTGGAAAAAAAAAAAAAGTTCCGACGAAATTTGGGTTAAGGAGTACCGTCATTCAGAAAGCGTTTTAGCCAAAAAAAAAAGTGCTACACTCTCTATCGTAGCACGCGTCTTTCTACTATGTCGAAATGCGGGGGGTCCCGTCCACCCGTGCTCGGTAGAGCTGTGAGTCGGTACGACTTAAGCCATTCAACTCGTTATTAGATTAGTCGGAATATTATTTGGTCGCTTCTCCCAGGTGCCGACTATCCGACTTGTTGGGTTTCCATACTTGCTGGAAGGATTTTCTAATACGCGATGCATTGTTTCCTCTTTGAGCGGGACCCCCGCTCGGCCGGGGGAAGCTCATTTGGCTCGCCCCTGACTTAAGTCGGCAAATCAGCTGGCTACCATTTGCCTTCAACAGCCAACTTGCCGACTAAGGCCAGTTAGTTGGCTAGCGGCAGCTACAACAGAGGTAGAACTTTTCTGACAAAATTATTTCCTGAGAAAACGACCTTGTTGTCGGAAGGTCATGTTCCCGAGTTTCAAAACGCCTATTCTTCTATACCTCGGCCACGGGTTTCCTCAGGATACGTGGTCAACGGCCAAACGACTAAGGAAAAAAACGAGTACGCCCGCCTCCCCCTTCTTCACCCACAAGGAGCACTGACACCTCTACCCCGCCCCCCGTATGGAGGCATGCCTAAAAATACGAACATTCACCTAGCAGGACTCCAGGGTTTGTTTCATAACCGACCCCTACCCCCCCCGCCTCCTTCCTCCTCCTCTTCCACATCATACTGGTCCCTCCCCCTCGCCCCTGCGTCCCTTATGTAAACATGCCTCAATACTTTCAATCAAACGGAATTACACCAGGATGTTTCCACCAGGATGTTGTCTCGTTTGTCCCACCTCCGACCCCCTACGAGCTACGGCCATGCATGATACGATGATTACCCCCCCTCCTCCCTCCTTCTCCTCCACCGAACACTAACCCCCCCCCCCCCCCCCAAACAACCCATGCTTCCCTATACAAAATAAATCAATCAACCCGACTTCCACCAGCTCATCCTTTTGCTGACAAATTCCCTCCTTCTCCTTCTCCTCCCCCCCTCCTCCCCAGAGATCATCCCCCCTACAAACCGAAAGTGTGTATGCCTCCCTGTACTACAAAAACCAGTCAAACGAATTGCCGGAATTGCTGCGCTCGGTCAGCCTTGCGGGGCGGTAAGGTGTGTGTGTGTGCTAATTTCAAGCATAGCCGCAGTCGCGTGTGACCGTAGAACCTCGCATCCCTACATCGCCGGGCCGGAGTACATCGGGTTATCACCATCCAGGCGGACATCGCGTGCACCAATCGCGAAGAAGCGCCGTGAGGTGTTCGGCGAGTCGCTTAAGGGCGAGCTGCATCCTACTAAGAAACGCTTGCGTCGGGGGGGCGAGGGGGGGGGGCGCTATTGCCCCTCGCTCCTCTGGGTGGTTGAAACGTACTTGACTATAGAGCCCTCCTTGATTCGACGGTGGTTGTAGCAGAGGCGCCAGCATCCCCAGAAGCACCGGGTGCTTGTGGTGGGGATGAAGGCTGTGCGTCATACATCGCATTTGCGGTGCAAGAATAGAACGTGGTGGGGGAGGGAAGGGTACAAAACAGGACCGGAAAGAGGAGGAAAGGGGGGGGCGGGAGGTAGGGAGGGGGGGAGGGGGCGGAGAGAGGGAGGGAGAGGGAGAGGGAGAGGGAGGGAGGGACAGAGAATGAGAGATGGAACCAAGAACAAGGCGGGGGCAAAGAGATGAGACAGCGATATTTCGCTTTTCTTCTAGCCGAATGCCGCTACCAGCACCATGTCGTATCGCGTCATGGGGAAAAACAAAACGAAACGAAGAGACCAAGCCAGCCCAAACCAAATCAAATTAAGTTAAATATATACAAACGCCAAACCTACCAGAACCCACCCAAGCCAAACCCAAAACCGAAACCTACAAACACCACACCCCACAAATCCGAAACCAAATCCAACAAAAAACCAGACCCCACCAATTCAAAACCGAAACCAAAAACAGCAACCAAACCAAACCCAAAACCCACACCCAATACCACAAGCCATAGCCAAAACTAAATCAAAACCAAACCTAAACCAAAACCGAAAGAACAATAATACAAAACAAAAGAACACCAAATAAAAGCAAAACAAAACCACAAACGGGTTAACAACTGTACTACCCTCCACAAGCGGTTCATATTACGATCCAACTCACCCGTCATGCGACTCGCCGAACGCTTCACAACGCCTCGCGCTTGATGCCCGCAACGCCTGCCTGGTCGGTCAACACCCGACGTGCTCCGTCCCGGCATTGTCATGCGAGGGCTTACGGTCCCACGAGCTTTGGCCATGCATATACGATTATTACACTCCCCCCCCCCCCTCACCTTGCTAACGCCTGCCGCCGCGAGATGCGCGTCCATCCCCACCCGGGCTGCCGCTAAGTTAGCCTTCCTTCGTTTTGCCTCCCTCTCTTCCATCATCTTAACGATTTCCTTGGATGAAGGCAACTTCTTAGCCTCCGGCGGGTACTCAACAAACTTGAACTGGATGGGCGTTGGTAGTGGTAGCGAGGCGGTGGGGGAGGGGGGGGGGGGGCGGGGGGGGGGGGGGGGGGGGGGCATGTATACCTGCGTTTCCTAGTTCGTGGCCACAGGGCTTGTATCTCTTTCGGGTGAAGAATCGGCACGGACACAGGATGCGCTATATGTCGGTGGGTGGAACGAACGATTTTAAGTGAAACACGCATTCACAAGTCTCCACACAAACACCCACGCACACACATCCACACACACAAAACACACCCATCCACACACACAAAACACACCCATCCACCCACCTACCTACCCACCTACCCACCCTCTCACCCACCCACCCACAAGCGCATACATACACACAAGCGCACACATACACAGACACCACCGTCACCGACTTACCCCACGAAGCAATCGGTTCATGTTTGCCGGGTCACTGCACACCGAGATCACAACTAGCGGAACTGTAACAAACCAAGCAAGCAAGCACGGACGGAGCGAGAGAAATGGGTAGGGAGGTGGAACGAGGAGGGGGGAGGAAGGGGGAAGGAGACGGGGAGGAGGAGGAGGAGGGGGGAGGGTAGGGCGGGGGGGGGGGAGGGGGGGGCGGAGGGGTAGGGGTGGGGGGTGAGGAAGGGGGGGAGCGTGAGGGTTAACAAAAAGCCTTCCTCTTGCACGAATCAGCAGTCAGACACCTGTCACGTTCGTCGAGCGGGCGAGAGGGTTCGCACGCCTAAGCCGTTTGCTGCAATAACCATTAACGTTATGACTAACGGCTCACCCGAGAGGTACACCGCGAACCGAGCCATTTCCATGCCGATCCTCTTTCGAGGGTTTGGGTGCAGCCACCGCATCGTCCCGCCTTTCTTCGCCCCGCCTTCTCCTCGCTCCCGCCCCCACCCCACTTCGCGTCGCCTCAGCTCCGCTTGGTCCCGGCTTCGGCCCGACTTAATCTCAGATTCAGTCCGGTTTCGACCCAGCTTGATCTCGGATTCGGTCCGGCGTCGCTTTGACTTAGTGCTCGCTTTTACTCGCTCGTTTCTTCTCCAAAGGTTGCTACTCGTGCAGCACTAGTACCTCTCCCCTCACTTCCTCGATATTAGGTGCTGGCGCTGCGGGGAAACGAGGGCCCGACCACGACCGTGTGGCTGCTTGAGGCCGCTGTTGCTGTTGCTGTCGGAGGAAGAGACAGAGGAGGGGAGGAGAAGGAAGAGGGGAAGGACAGTGGTGGGGGGGGGGGTACTCATTTGTGGCATGCCTTCAGTTATTTGACCATTGACGACGCATCCATTTCAAGACGGAGCACCGGGGGGGGGGGGGAAGGGGAACCTCATTTCATGCATAGCTGTAGTCATATAACCATAGACCCTCGCATCCTTACAATGCCGGGACGGAGCACATCGGGATTTCACCGACCAGGCCGACATCGCGTGCACCTAGCGCGAAGCGCTGTAAGGTGTTCGGCGCGTCGCATGAAGAGTGAGCTGCATCCTCATAAGAACCACTTGCGTGGCGGGCTTCCGCGCCTAGTGCGTACTTTCTTGCATGTGGATGACAGCTTCGATTTTTCTTTTTTCTGGTGTGGCCATTTCCAGAGACCGAGGAGAGGGGGGAGGGGGGGGACGAAGGAGGTAGATTGGGAGGAGGAGGAAGAGGAGGAGCAGGAGGAGGAAAAAGAGAAGGAGAAGAGGGAGGTGCGAAGGCGTGGAAATTGGAAAGAGGAAGAGGGGGAGGCCAGGAAAATCGAACAGGGTACAGGTAGTAAAGCGGGTACTCGGGTACATATGCGGGTACCCGGGTACCCGGGTACCCGTGCTAGGTGAAACTACCCGGCGGGTATTAGGTCCTACGTACCCGTGCCCGAACGGGTAGTGACAGGTCCGGGTATTTATCGTACTTACCCGCCGTATACATTACCCAGGCGGTAAACGAAAACGGGGTAGAACTCTAGCTGCAGGGACGCGGCACGTAAAACACGATCCACGATCAAAGGGGGGTGTGCACTAGAGACCATCACACAAACATGTGAAAAAACATATAGGGTACAGTATGGAAAACATGAAATTTACGTGTACTGCGTGTTGTTTCATGATCTTTGGATTCATCGATTTTGAATACAACGCCCAAAAGACTTTGGCACAGGGCCTATACCTGAGAAGAGTCTTGTTGGGACCGGAAATACTTGACTTACTAGATGACTGCAGTGCAGCCGGGTTCCGGGAAAACCCGGTTACTTTCAAACAATGAAACACGAGTTTTGTAAAGATTTTGTAAGGGCATGGGTCGATGATTGGTGGCCACCTGCGACTACGATCTCGCCGTTGACGTGAAACTTGCGGAGAGGTGGCGCATGGGTCGCAGGCGAGAGAGACCGCTTGCAGTCCAGACTCTCAGACAGTTGACGCCGCAGCGGGCGCTCAGACTCTCAAACAATCGACGCTGCAGCGGGCGGACCGGCACCATGATGGTGTGGCGGTGTATCCCCGCTGTAGTTTGCGCTCCTCGGAGCCAGCGATCTGTCGCTGTGACGAGGGGGTACAAGAGTCTAGGGCCTCGCGTAGTCTGCGTATTCCGTCGCTCTACGAGAGGCACAGAAGTTGCGTGCGGGCGTGTAGACACGCCACAGCACAACCACTACCACCACAACCACCAAACTACAACACCAGCAAGACACGACATGATTTTAGTGGTCCCGGGCGTTTGCGTATGCGGCGGAAGCGGGCAATCCCAGTAGGCCGATTCCAATCCACGTCACACAGCAGCAGCAGCAGCAGCAGCAGAAAATCGAGTACGCACTACGTGAAAAACTCAAAAGGAAGTCTAAACCAAGTATAACACGCTCTCCCCGGGTTCTCCCCCGCGAAAGCACCCCCCGATAATGCAACACCTACACAAAGATTCCCCAGGGGTATAGGATAGGAGCCCAAAACCCAACCCAACAACGTGAGGATTTGGGGTAACCCAGGTTCGACTCGCAACTTGCAACCACTTCTCTTCTCGTCTTTCGTAGCGTGGAGGACACGCTAGGTTGGAGCAAGGTTCGACGGCGAACCAAGCGACGGTAACGATAGAAGTGCCTCGAGGCAACGAGAGGTGCTTCGCAGGCAAAACAGAGAGTCGACAGAGATTACTTGTCAGCGGGAAACGTGATTACCCGCCTCTCTGTCATCAGAATCTACGGAGACTCCACGACCACTTTTAGTACAACAAGACACGATATCCAATACCTCTGGAACGGCTGCCGTTCATACAAATCTTCACGAGAAGACCTGTCTACGTAACGGTAGAAAGTGTACCTGTGACCCATAAACGTGTGAGATTGAACATAGGAAATCTGGGGTTTCTGAAGCGGGAATGGATCTTAATATATTTGGAAGGCATGTTCACCATTAAATAGGGGATACACATACGCAGTATATGAGAGCGAGTTTGGTGGAGATGAGCTGTCATTCTTCATGAGAGACAAAAGGACACGGCGGGTAGTGGAACAGCAAAGCATATGCGGCAGAGTGCAGGAAACTGGTCGGTATCTGATCAGCACCTACGATGCTGCTGCTGCTGTGAGGCTTGAGAGTAGTGGCGGAAAGTTTTGAAGAACTATCACAAAGCTCAACAAAGGAATACGGCGGTTAACCAGAGGTACAGTAGCTCATAGCGACACGTGCAACTAGCCGTACGTGCTGCGCTGTGATACTAATTTTATAAAAAATTGAAAAACGTCAGCTGTGAGTACGACCGATTGAATGGTTGAAACTCAACTTTGCAAGCTGTACCGATGTACCGATGATGTCGTTGGGTAGAAAGACAACACACACGCCGATGCGTCTATGCGCCACGTGGCTATTAATAGTATCATCGTATCACAGCATGACATGCATGGCGTATTTTCTTGGGATACGTGTCTCGCAATGACATTGCTACAATGGCTACGGAATGAGTGCTGGTGTGGAAGCTCAACACGTCAAAACAGCAGTAAGTAGTAGCAGTACTCGTACTCGTAGTATTATTAGGTGGTGGTGCATCCAGCAGGAAAGACAGCAATACGGTACAAGTATGAAGAGGCAAGCAGTCACGAAAACAACTTGAACAAAAAAACAAAAAAAGCGGCGAGATTCAACGACCCGAGTTCACGCAAAAAGAGGTGATTCCCCTCAAACTCAGGGCGACACAGACAAGAATGCTGCACACAGGAGTGCATGTGCTCTGTAGGCAACTGAATAGGTCAGTTGCGCACGCGGTGCATAGCAGGCCCATTCATAGAGGAGTACGATTACGAGAAAACAGGTATCATAACAGACACCGAACCTGCTATCATACGCTCTTACGTGCACTGAGCTGGTGTGAAGCAAGTGCTGCCCACGGCCCTCCGCACTGCTGTATCCTCTCACGTCTACTGACCGCTGCGTGTCGACTAGCTACGACAGCAGCAATGCCTGGAACCGATCCCCAACTTACCGGAGTGTCCGAAGGGACGATGTGTTCCTTCGCCGGTGGTACCGATGTCGGACACACTGCTGTTGCACGCAAGAAGTACGCGAGAGCAGAGAGCGGAGAGCGGAGCAGGTTTGCTAGTTTGGGTTGAGGGTGCTCCAACTCCTAATAGGCGTGATTGCTTCCGTGGCGTACCCGGGGATACGGGGATACTGCCGCGTTTCAGGTTACAGTATGCGGTCCCGGTGCAGGTTTTCGTCGCATGTATGATCTAAAACACCAATGTCTGTATCTGCTGTATTTCGGGTGTCCTGTAGTGTAGTCAGTCAGCTCACAGCCCTACAGCCATAGCCAATTCATGCAAGATAGCATTTAGATCGCAGACAGGTTGTCTGTTCCTGTTTTTCACCTGGTTGCTGCGCCCAGACACAGTTTATTCTCATTATTGCCACCAATCGACATTGCCAACTAGTTTCTCAATATTTCGTTCGGGTAACACAACAACTCGAGCACAGCTTATCCTCGTAGAACAACAGCAGTGGTGCCGGGCAAGATGGTAGTATAGCCGTCGCGACGAGCTATGACAATAAATAGGAACTGGCGCAGCAGTGTATTTTGTAGCCGTCGTCAACCAACTTGTGTGTATTATTAGTGGTCGGGATGCTTCCGGCAACTCGCAAGGGGCCCTTATTAAAAATACATACTATAGTTTTTCCATGTACTTTTTCGAACGCACACTGCGGAGGGTCCTTCCAACGCACACTGTGTCGGGCCCGGGGGGGGGGGGTTCGGGGGGGGGCGCGTCGCCCCCCCCCGACACTGTACTAGCATCCAAGCACCGTTCGGCTGCCCTGCCAACCCAGTGCTGGTGGTGCATTTTGGGACACACACACGAACACCAACACACTCTACACTGCTAGTAGTAGCTGCTGGTGAGGGTCCTTCCAACGCACACTGTGTCGGGCTCGGGGGGGGGGGTTCGGGGGGGGGCGCGTCGCCCCCCCCCGACACTCACGATGCGGGACAACAAAAAAAAAAAAAACACAACACACAAACATTTCACTTCGTTGTGCCCAGGGCTGCGGACAAAAAAATCCCTTCCCAAAAAACCCTCCTCGTCCTTACAAAACCATGAAATTCAAACGGCTGCGATTCAAATCAAACGGCGTGACGAACTACACCCTCGCACGCAAACAACCACCTCGTGGGTGCATTTTGGGACACACACACGAACACCAACACACTCTACACTGCTAGCAGTAGCATACAAGCACCCTTCGGCTGGCCTGCCAACCCAGCGCTGGTGGTGCATGCGCTGGAACGTTTGCGCCTCTGCTGTTCGATCCTGCTACATCACGATGCGGGACAACAAAAAAAAAACAACACAACACACAAACATTTCACTTCGTTGTGCCCAGGGCTGCGGACAAAAAAATCCCTTCCCAAAAAACCCTCCTCGTCCTTACAAAACCATAAAATTCAAACGGCTGCGATTCAAATCAAACGGCGTGACGAACTACACCCTCGCACGCAAACAACCACCTCGTGGGTGCATTTTGGGACACACACACGAACACCAACACACTCTACACTGCTAGTAGTAGCATACAAGCACCCTTCGGCTGGCCTGCCAACCCAGCGCTGGTGGTGCATGCGCTGGAACGTTTGCGCCTCTGCTGTTCGATCCTGCTACATCACGATGCGGGACAACAAAAAAAAAACAACACAACACACAAACATTTCACTTCGTTGTGCCCTGGGCTGCGGACAAAAAAATCCCTTCCCAAAAAACCCTCCTCGTCCTTACAAAACCATGAAATTCAAACGGCTGCGATTCAAATCAAACGGCGTGACGAACTACACCCTCGCACGCAAACAACCACCTCGTGGGTGCATTTTGGGACACACACACGAACACCAACACACTCTACACTGCTAGTAGTAGCATACAAGCACCCTTCGGCTGTCCTGCCAACCCAGCGCTGGTGGTGCATGCGCTTGAACGTTTGCGCCTCTGCTGTTCGATCCTGCTGCATCACGATGCGGGACAACAAAAAAAAAAACAACACAACACACAAACATTTCACTTCGTTGTGCCCTGGGCTGCGGACAAAAAAATCCCTTCCCAAAAAACCCTCCTCGTCCTTACAAAACCATGAAATTCAAACGGCTGCGATTCAAATCAAACGGCGCGACGGACTACAACCTGGCACGCAAACAACCAGCTCGTGGGTGCATTTTGGGACACACACACCAATACTAACACACACTACACTGCTAGTAGTAGCATACAAGCACCCTTCGGCTGTCCTGCCAACCCAGCGCTGGTGGTGCATGCGCTGGAACTTTGCGCCTCTGCTGTTCGGTCGTGCTCGTGCGGGGCATTTGGGACAACGAACACAACACACACCAAAAACATTTCACTTCGTTGTGCCCTGGGCTGCGGAAAAAAAAAATCCCTTCCCAAAAAACCCTCCTCGTCCTTACAAAACAATAAAATTCAAACGGCTGCGATTCAAATCAAACGGCGCTACGGACTACAACCTGGCACGCAAACACCCTCGCAGCGCACACCGCACACCCTCTTTTGCTATCCCTCGTCGGATACACCGCGCTTTTCGGCGTTACGCTGGAACGTTTGCGCCTCTGCTGTTCGATCCTGCCCTTGCGGTCTGCCGTGTCTGCGAGCGGCGGCGACTGCGTCCTTCAGCTGCTGCATACTTTCTCTCGCTGGTTCCTGTCGCAGCTCACCTCCGCCACGTGCTGTGGGTGTCTGCTATGAGCCTCTTCGCTCGTTCTAGGCTCCTCCTTCTCTGCGGCTGCGTGTTCTTCGCCCTCTTCAAACCTTACGGCGTACCACCTCCTCGTGCTGCGGCGGAATCTCCGCACACACACCATGCAGCGGAATGTCCCTACGGCAGAGCGGTATCTTGACTGGGGAGACCAACTCTTCCGATGCACATTCACAGGGCTCTCTCTGTGTGGTACATACATGTGTAGCGCAGCAATACTCCTGTGTGTTTGCGTGTGTAGGATACGCGTACGTGTTCGAACCTGCCATATATACTACCTCACCTTCCTCCAGCGCTCCTGCGGTACAAATCCCTTCCATCACATGTGAATGCGTACGTGTTCGAACCTGCCATACTACCTCACCTTCCTCCAGCGCTCCTGCGGTGCAAATCCCTTCTATCACATGTGAATGCATACGTGTTCGAACCTGCCATACACACTACCTCACCCTCCAGCGCTCCTGCGGTTCAAATCCCTTCTATCACATGTGAATGCAGGTGTGTACACGGCACTGCTTATACGCTGCGCACTCAGCATGGTCACAGCAGTGTGTGTGTATGTACAGCGGTGTGAACACAGCTCTCGCTGTGTGTAGCAGATAGGCTTCATGTGTAGTAGCGCAGCCGTAGTACTCCTGTGTGTTTGCGTGTGTAGGATGCGCGTACGTGTTCGAACCCCTGCCATACTACCTCACCTTCCTCCAGCGTGCCTGCGGTACAAATCCCTTCCATCACCACCTGTCGATGCAGGTGTGTACAGCGGTGTGCACACAGCTCTCGCTGTCTGTGTAGTACACATACATGCTTAGACTATGACATATGTATAGCGCAGCAGTAGTACTCCTGTGTGTTTGCGTATGTAGGATACGCGCACGTGTTCGAATCTGCCATACTACCTCACCTTCCTCCAGCGTTCCTGCGGTACAAATCCCTTCCATCACCTGTGTATGCATCATGTCCTATGTATGCAGTCTAGACTATGCGTCTCCAGCTACAGCTGTGCGTCCTGTAAAAAGTGTTCGTGTATTTCAGCACGTTACATCCTACACGTGCGTACAACGTAACCCATGCGCACTTTGTCATCACACCATGCGGCCTTCCTAGCCAAATTCTGCTGTTCCCTTTACAGGGGACTAAGTACGAGCATCCCATCGGTGACATTCTCCGCCTCAAAGCGAAAGTCGCCGACTAAACACTCCGCCACTCCCGACGATCGCCAAGTGCCTTCTCGCGCAGTCAAGTATGACAAAACATTCCGCCACTCCCGACGATCGCCAAGTGCCTTCTCGCGCAGTCCAGTGTGAAAAAACATTCCGCCACTCCCGACGATCGCCAAGTGCCTTCTAGCGCAGTCCAGTGTGACAAAACATTCCGCCACTCCCGACGATCTATAAGTGACTTATCGCGCAGCCAAATGTTGTAAAACATTCCGCCACTCTCGACGATGGCCAAGTGACTTCTCGCGCAGTCAAATGTTGTAACACATTCCGCCACTCCCGACGATCGTCAAGTGCCTTCTCGCGCAGCGAGCCACCAGTCAAGTGTGACAAAACACTTCTCCACTTAACACCAAAAAGCACTTGGCTAAACATGTATTGTTTTATGGCGTCGTCAAAATTAGAATCTCGCATTTACAACACTGGAAACCCGTTTTCGGGAGGATATTACTTGGAGTTAGTATAGGGGGTTTTGGGGCTCTAAAGGGGTTAACCTTGAGTTTGCTGATTTCACATTGCCGGCTCATGCCATGTAGTTTGCTTAAAAAAAAACGATGGCGCATTCCGAACCAGCCGTGCAATTGCCCATACATATTCGAAGATTCTTCGTGACACCTTACACCTCACCGCCCCCCCCCCCGCCCCCCCACAAACCTAAACGCCCCCCAAAATGTTGCGATGATTCGTGCGATGATTCTCAACCGCCTGCCTCATTCCCCCGAAAGCTTCCTCGAGTTCCTTCTCCCCCTCCCCCCCCACAAACCTAAACGCCGCCTTAAAAGCACCACCCAAGGCTGCGGTAGACTCTACCGCTTGCCCCGCCCCCAAAACACCTCCTCTCACTCCCCTCCCCCCCCCTAAGCGCCACCCTATACATCACCCAAGCTTGCCATAGTGCTCCATATTTTTCGGCATTCCCATAAACGCCTCCTCTCGATCCTCTCGATCCTCCACCGCTACCCTTTCCCCCCCAACCCTAAACGCCACCAAAGATTGCACCCCCCCCGCATAAACGCCACCCTTAGCATCGCCCAAGGCTTTGTACAGCACTTCTCTACCTCTTGCCCACCCCCAAACCGCCACCTCGAACCCCCCTCCCCTCGGCAGGGAAATGCCACCCTAAACATCACCCATGGCTGCGGAGGTTCTCTACCCCTTGCCCCGCCCCCCAAAACGCCACCTCGAAATAATTTCGGTCCTCCCCCGCCTCGCCCCCCTCCCCCCTTAAGAGCCACCCTTAACATCACCCAAGGCTGTGCGTAACTACTATCTACATCTTGTCCCCCACCGAACAATGCCGCCTCGAACCTCCCCCGCCCTCCGTAAACGCCACGCTAAACATCACCCAAGGCTGCCGTAGCTCTCTATAGCCCTTGCCCCACCCCCAGAAACGTCTCCTCGAGGGCCTCTCGATAACCTAACGTCAATCCCACCCCACCTCCACATACACTAGGTGGGAGATGTGTGATGGCCACAACACGCGAAACAGGAAGGGCATATGATAAGCAAAAGATTAACGTAATATGTATGGAAGAACGTAGTGAGCGCTCAAATGTTTGGGGCCGAAAGGGATGCGCGGTCAACGGTCAAATGACAAAGGCAGGAAAAAATGCGTGCCTCCCCCCTTCCTCCCCCCCCAACGATGCCCTAAGCATCACCCAAGGCTGCGGTAATTCTCTACCGCTTGCCCCACCCCCAAAAACGCCTCTTCGAAATCCTCCCGCTCGGCGCCAAACTTTTGGTACTGGTGCACGTATGCGCCCGCAGCGTACATGCCGCGCGATCGGCCGATGGCTCTCTCCAACACTCCAAGCACCGCCTACTCTCGATGAAAGCCGCAACAGGCCAAGTAAAACGGGGGGAGGGGGGGGCAAGGGGGGAGGGAGGGTGCACGGGGTGGGTGATTGGGGGGTTGGGAGTGGGGGTGGAAGGAGGGAGTACGGGGTAGGGCATTGGGGAGGGGTGCGGGGGGTGCGAGGGGGGTGATCCACCGATGGCTCTCGCCAACACTCCGAGCACCGCCTGCCTGGATCGTGCACGCGATGAAAGCGCAATATGCCAAATAAAGCGATAGTCAAATATAACAAGGGGGAGTTTGGGGTGGGGGGGGGAGAGAAGAGAGTGGTGATGGGGAGGGTAGGTGTGAGGGAGGAATGAGGGTAGGAGAGGGCTAGGGGGGGATGCGGGTTAGTCGTTGGATTACCGCCTGCCTCCTTAGAGAGAACACCCCATGGAAGCGCAATAGGCCAAATGCAACGATGGCCAAACGGAGTAGGACGGGGAGGCGAGTCGGGGACGGTGGAGGCGTTAGCGGGGGGATAGGCGGGGTGACCTCCCGATGGCCCCCTCAAACACCACGAGCACCACCTGCCTCGACCGAACACCCGATGCGCAATATGTCAAAGAAAACGGTAGCCAAAGAAAACCTTAGCCAAGCAACGGGGAGGGGGAAGGGGTAGGGGGGCGGGGTGGTGGAGGGGGAGTGGACTGGTGGGGAGGGGGGGGAAGGGGGTGATACGGGGGGGGGGGGGGGGGGTACTCATTTGTTGCTTGACTTAGTAACTTGACCATTGACTACATATTCCTTGTGAGACGGAGCGCCGCTCCTACTCCTCTAACAGAGACACCTCCAACATTTAGGTGCTCATTACGGTTCTTCCACATATTACATTGATTTTTTTTTTGCTTATCTCGCTTCCTTCCTGTTTGGACGTCTATCTCCTAGGAATAGCGATCATTTTCTCGCTACTATCCAACGTACCAAAATCTCCTCCATGTCGCATCAATCTGCTTTCCTCATCCCGTCCTCGAACACATTCCGTTCCTCCTTGTACACTTCACGTGCTCCCACCATGTGAATCCTACTCTGATCCGAATCGCCACAAGGGCATCCCCGTGCGCCTTCTTCCTCCTGCACCCCACTACTGGTAAACCTCGTCCTTCTTTCTGACAGGTCCAGGTCCCCCAACCAAAAGCGCGGTTTAATCGTTTTCGCGTAAGTCCATTGGGCCATGCAAATACGTGATCATTCATATCTCTTCTCTTAGCCCCCCGAACAACATATAAATGTTCTTCCCCATATCACCTTTCTTAGAGCTAGCCTTTCCCTTACTTCTATTGTGCATTCACTTCGGTCTTGGGGCATGGGGGGGGTACTGATTTGGTGCTTGCGCTAGTAATTTGACTATTGACCACGCATCCCTTTCGAGACGAGGCATCGAGTAGCGGGAGTGGGAATGAAGGGGGGGGGGGGGGGGGGGGGGGACCGGGTGCATGGGGGGGTCACTGTACCTACTGCATCTACTACACCTGCTGCTACCGTTTGAGATGGAGAAAAAATGGAGTGAAGCCCGTCGTTGACATCAAACCTGGGAATTGGACAGCAGGGAGATCGATCGGTCATGTCCGTGAAGCCTTAAGGGTGAGCGACACTCCACGAACGGTGTCGGAGACCAACCTGCGTATCTGAAACGCGATATGGTCAGGAGGGGGGTAAAGGGGAGGGGTGGGGGGGGGGCGTGCACTTATTTCATGCAGGGCCGTAGTGCTAAGACCGCTGAACCTCGCATCCTTACAATGCCGGAACGGAGCACGTCGGGTTTTTACCGAGGAGGCAGACATTGCGTGCACCAAGCGCGAAGCACCGTGAGGTGTTCGGCGAGTCGCATGCAGGGTGAGTTGTGCACATCCTATTAAGGACCACCGGGGGGGGGGGCGTACTCCTTTGTTGCCTGCCTCAGTCATGTGACCATTAACTACGCATCCCTTTTCGAGACGGAGCACCGTTCCTACTCCTAATAGAAACACCTCCAACATTTGGGCGCTCGTTGCGCTTTTTCCACACATTACATAAAAACTGTTCACCTATTATGCCCCCTTCCTGTTTGGCCGTTCGCGGTCACCATCTATCTCCTAGGAGATAGCGATCGTTTTTTGGCCGCCATCTATCTCCTAGGATGGCGATCGTTTTTTGGCCACCATCTATTTCCTAGGACAGCGATTGTTTTCTCGCTACTCTCTAGTCTACCAAACCGGGGGCGGGGGGTGTACTCAGTTCGTGCATGGTCGTAGTCGTATGACCATAGACCCTCGCATCCCTACTATGCCAGGACGGAGCACGTTGGGTTTTCACCACTATGCCGGGACGGAACACGTCGGGTTTTCACCAACCAGGACCACCGGGGGGGGGGGGGATTAATTTTCTTGAATGGTCGTAGTCGTTATGACCATAGACCCTCGCATCTTACAATGCCGGGACGGAGCACATCGGGCTTTCACCGACCAGGAGCGCACTGCTCCGCGGGGGCGAAAGATAGAAATACAGAGAGAGCGAGGGGAATAGACAGAGATAGAGACAGGCAGAAATACCGAGAGAAAAAGAGAGAAACAGATGGGACGCCGCAAGAAAGACGCGCAGGGACAGGCGTACAGGGCGACCAACGTAACGCAGCAATATGCTCTTCTCAGTTTCACACTCCAACATAACGCGGCAACGTGCTCTTCGCAATCTCACAATCCTCTGGTGCGGAAGCAGTCCGCCGAAGGGAGAGGAGCTGGTGGCGCTGAGGACGCTCCCCCGGCGGTGCCAGCGGGTCCGTGAAAAGTCAGAAGCGACGAAACTGATTGGTTAAGGCCAACACCTGTTCACCGTCAAGGGCGGGAGAATATCATAAAGGGGGGATACG
Organism: Undaria pinnatifida; assembly: GCA_012845835.1. Lineage (NCBI taxonomy): Eukaryota > Phaeophyceae > Laminariales > Alariaceae > Undaria > Undaria pinnatifida. Next base: position 12,466,400 of record JABAKD010000002.1, on the reverse strand, counting down.
AAAAACGTGCACACCAAACCAAAACGCTTGGAACAAATAGTGTGGCCAATTAGTTGTTTAGTTGTTTAGTTCACCTCCGGCGGACGGGGGAAAAATAAATCTTCAAGCTCACTACACTTCCACGTATTTTCATAAACGCCGTGTGTAAATTTATACCAAGTATTGGTTGTCGTTTGTTGATCAAACTGTTTTTGGTTCTGGCATAGATTTTCGTTATTCTTCATCATGTTCGTACTTTTCGTTCGCCCTTGAAAGTCAGCGGCGATGAACACCGGTTGATTCAAGCCGACACCTGTTATCATGTCACGGTGGCAGGCGAGGAGATATTTACTAGCAAATGGGCGACGAAAAAAACACACACAAAAAAAAACCACAACGCTCCATACAAATAGTTCTTGCTTGCTGACACACAAAACAAATAGTTCGTTCGTTTGTTTCTGTTATTTTCGTTCGATATTTGTCTGTTTCTATGTTGCAGTTTTCGTTAAAATATGTTCGATGTGGATACCAGAGTTCTTATCCCCATGTTCGCACCGCCTCCTTGTCACTATAATATTTCAAAAAAGCTGTAGGAAATCCCTTCTCCCCCCCCGATCCCTTTGAACACTCCGCCTTCTCCTCACTGGTTGTGCAACTTGCAGGATATACATGATAAACTGATGCATTCCTTCCACAACCGTCCGATTTGTTCCCTTAAAGGACTTATAGTTTCCGCACACAGCCCGCCCGTTACCCCCTCCCCCCCCCCGCCCGCCCCCTATTGTTCAAACCCAGGCCCCCACGCTCTTGAAAACTCCGCCCTCCCCTCACCGGTTATACCATTAATAGCATACACTTGATGAACTGATGCATTTCCTTCCACAGCTGTCAGATTTTGTCCCCCTCAAAAACAGGTTTTATAGTTTCTGCGTACAGACTGACTAACGTCACCCTGTTGACCCTGGTACAAGCTACACTGTAGTTCCAAGGGGGAGTCGCTGACCTATATCCTTAATGAGGACACACACCCAGTAAAACGCGCGATCGGAGTATCACACACAGTTTGCAAAGATGAGTTTCGACGAAATATTCGATCTCTCAGCTGGAGTGTATTTTTATTTTTACAAAAACGATCGTATTTCAAGGCCACCCTGTCTATACCCTCGGGTGGGGCGCTCTCGACGCGGGCTACGGTAGAAGTACTATCAATGGCATTATTGTATTAAGAGCCATCCCACGGTAGGGGTTGCAGCATGATCAGATCAGTCCCTGAGCTCCTCACATGAGCAAATCAATATCTCACCCGAAGAATGACTTCGAAGGCGTTCGTTCGTTCGCACAACCCGACCAAGCTTCTATGCCTTAGTCCTAAAATAAAATGTACTCGTGAAATTTTTTCATTGACCGGCAGTTCCTCACATGGGGAACTCAATCGACCAGGGAGGTTTTGGCGCAGTCATACAACTGCAACCCCTACCGTGGAGGATGACTCTTAAGGTATACCACTTTTTGGCCGATTTTGTTTTTTTTGAACGACGGGGATTCTTAACCCCCAAATCGTCGCGATTTCGTCCATTTTCTTCACGTTTTCTTTGTATACCTATAGACGATGGGATTCTATTATGAAAAAAATCTTATAAACACGTCAGCTGTGAGTTCGATAAATTTAGGCTCGACAGCAGTTCTCTTTGTCTTTTGCAAGATCTGCGTGATACAACCGGCCGCTCGTTTGTGCTACACGGATGTTGTCATGGCAAACAGTACCGGCCAATTGTAATAAAATAATTATTTACCCGGCGCAGCATTTTTGTTTTTCTCGAAATCGATTGTTTGAGAGAGCTCTAAAGCTCTTCAAGGAGAAATTCCCAGAAAAAATATGGAGCGCCTCTATTGTAGTATTCGTCTCTCTCTGAGAGTACCTCTCGTTGCCGACTCTCCACCGTGTGGTAACGTCATACCCAACCTCACCTCGGTGTGTCTCCCCACCCGCGCCGAACGAAGAGATCTACCGGCTGCGGAACTGCCATCCCACATTGATGGTATTCGTAATTTTCGTGCGTGAAATATCAGCAGCGACAAATGGTGATGATAATATCTTTCGCTCGTGAAAAGCGAACAGCGACGAAACCGATCGCTTAAGGCCAACACCCGGCAGCATTCCGCCGTAGCGGCGGGCGGGGGAATAACAATAAAAAAGGGGAGTGATACAAAATACACAAACTAAAACGCTACAAGTATTCCCTTTCGTTTCGAAAAGTAACGCATTCCATTGGTTTGTTTTCTATTCCTACTCTTCATTCCTTGGTTTTGACCTTGTTTTTCGTTTTTTGCCACCTTTTGTTCGAACATTGCTAGTCGTACCAGGTACCTGTCATCTTTGTTTTGCGTCTGTAGCTAATTTCCTGCGGTATATATATATATATTGGAAGAAGGTCAAAGGGGGGTGCAGCCTCGGGTTTTTCGGTCATCTGGGAGTACAAGGAAAACAGGCCCACGGAACGTGTCCGTGCTTGCCCCAAACCGCTTGAAGTTTAATCGTGACGCGCTGGCAAGACAGCCGCCGCCCATGCCGAGCACGCACACTGTTTTTGTTTGTTTTGCGGGCGCTGTGTCCGGGCTAGCGGGGACGCGACGCAGGAGAGGACAACGTAATCCCCCCTATATGGACTACAGTTTGGGGGGGGGGGTACCCCCGCTAATGTACTAAATAAATGTACTACCCCCTCTTGACCACATTTGTCCCCATCTTGACCGAAACCATACCCTTTTTTCTATCAATTCCGACACCGTCAAAAGCGACTACGACAAGGACGGCTACACGTCAATCGCCCAACAGCCCGAGTAGACCACGAGCGGAACATCCAGTAGTTGCAATCGTTTGTCCTCCGAAACATTGACGTTACAGGAAACAAACAAAACAACACAAATCTTTGAGCACGAAAACCAAAAACGTTTGCTTCGTGCATTACACAATGGGAGAACCGAAAGACACATTGGAGGTCGTGGGTGGGTGGGTGTACTTGCTCGGGGCTCGGGGCTGTGCTCGACGCTTGGTGTCGGGCCATAAACATTAACAACACACACGCATCGAAGAATATTCAACGAAGACCATAACCAACGGCATAGCAAGCCTGTCCATGGCTGTCAGGTATCAAAGCAATTGCATGATTTTATCCATCACAGGGAATGCTACACGAACGTTGTATGATACGATATAATGCAACAATATGAGACGACACGCACACAGCAGATGTTCCTCTATAGTGCCGGTTGAGCAGTGCCGATTGCCCACTTAATTGCCTGTGAAACCACTTGGTACAGTAGGGAACATCCAGCAATCACTGGAAGTATGGAGCGGTAGTGCCGGTTGCCTCTACATAGTGCACATACCGGCACTATACACGGATCAGTACAGCACTGGTATACGAGTAGTGGGGCAGTTTACGGCCTCTGTTTGTTCCCTTGTGTTTCCCTTTGGAAAGGGGTTGATCCACCTGGCTCCACGGTCCAAGCCGCCGGGTGTCTGTGGTGTGCGTTCGATGTGAGCCGTGCTGGTGGGTTTGGCCCGACAACGAAGCAGCGAGCACAGCACCGAGCCCTGAGCAGCACACGCACCCACGGTCTACGACATTGTCTTTTGGTTCTCCCACTGTGTAATGTGAGAAGCAAATGTTTTCGTTTTCGTCCTTCAATGTTTGCTTTGTTTTTGCTTGTTTGCCGTGTCGTCATTTTTTTCGGAGACAAACGGTCGCAACTACCCACCGCTACTGGATGTTCCGCTCGTGGTTTAGGCGGGCCGTTGGGGTACCCGTCCTTCTTGTACGCGCTTTTGAGGGTGTCATAATCGGTTTAAAAGGGCTATGGTTATGGTCAAAAGGGGGAGAAGTGTGGCCAAGAGGGGGTAGCACGTACATTTAGCAAATCTGCGGGGGCACACCTTGGCCAAAAAAAGAATAAACTGCTGAGAGCGCCTAGCAGCGTGGGTAGGCGCAATTCGATGCGAGTCAACGAGGGAAGAGAGAGCTGAAATCTTCTCGCGATAAAAACGAAGGCACGTACCGTAGTGGGGAGGGGGAAGAAGGACATGCTTAGCGACCGTACTGGATCTAAGCTACCACTAGGGAAGGAGAAAGCGAAAGAAAACGTGCAAAGATAACAGAAGGGGGGAGCAAAAAGAAAGAGAAAACACTGTGGGTAGGGTTTACACTGTACCCAGGTCGTGTTGGGGGCACATATTACAACATATACTTTTGTTTCGTATATTTCGAGTAGTGTTGTTTATATTACGTGGGCGAGAGTTTCCGCTGGCTTAACCTGCTACCGACGGCACTGACGGCAGCCACATGTTTTCAACTATACCGCTCTTACTCGGTGTAATAGTTTGATAATCCAAATTCTCCGAACAGTAGTAGCATTTTCCCAAGCCGCCACGTTTTCGTTAAAGGCGGTTTTTGCTCCCTGCATGGTAGCGACCGATCCTCCCACCTCTGCGACTTTTTTTTTTTTTTTTTTTTCATCCTCCGGCGGATGGGGAAAAATAAAGCTTTAGCTCACTACACTTCCACGCATTTTCATACGCGTCGTGTGTCGATTTAACTCAGTTGCTTTCGCAGCCCAACGCTAGCTGGCGCACCCTTCGGGTCCCATTGTAGGTATAGCGTAAGCTGTCCCTATCAGTGGTCTTCGTTACAACCCCGGCAGCGCCAGCGACGTCGTCGACTTCGTTCGTTCGTTCGTTCGTTTGACGCTTGCTACGATAGAGGTATACATACAGTACCTGTTTTGGCCAAAACCGTACAAGGTACCTATTATTTTGTTTGCGACCGTACAAGGTATATATCATTTTGTTTTCGTTGATTCGTAGCTAAGTTTCTTTCGTTTGTTTTCATTCCTGAATTTCGACCGTTCGGAAGGTGGACGCTTGCTACGATACGGGTACACAACAGTACCTTTTTTTGGCCAAAAACGTACAATTTACCTATTATTTCGTTCGCATTTATTCGTAGCTACGTTTCTTTCGTTTGTTTTCGTTCCTGATTTTCGTTCGTTCGGGAGTTGGACGCTTGCTATGATAGGGATACACAGTACCTTTTTTTGGCCAAAAACGTACAAGGTACCTATCATTTTGTTTGCGTTGATTCGTAGCAAAGTTTCATTCGTTTATTTACCTTCCCGATTTTGGTCCGTTCGGGGGTTGGACGCTTGTTACGATAGGGGTACACAGGACTTTTTTTTGGCCAACACCGTACAAGGTACCTATCAGTGTGTTTGCGTTGATTCGTAGCTAAGTTTCTTTCGTTCATTTACATTCCTGATTTTCGTCCGGATGTTTTTTCATCCGTTTGACGCTTGCTACGCTACGGGTACACAGTACCTTTTTTCGGCCAAATTTTTTTTTCGATTAACTGCCCAACACCGCTGGAATCCCATTGGCGCGTTGCAGTGTTATTATGCTATTGCTTATTGTTATAATATTAAGGAAAAGGTGTAACATGAGTCGTCGACGCACAGTCAGCTAACTGAGGGTTGATTTTCGATTGCCCGCGATAAAAAGTTCATGACATCTCACGTCTTTTCTTGTTTTTAATAGTGGATGGCAGGGCATAAATTAGTGGTTCGGCGTCTGTTGCGGCGCGCAAGCCTCCCGCAGGGGCCTCCAGAGGCGAAAAAAATGCGAATTATGCGCGAATATACGCCTGAGAACCAAGTAACGAACTGCGTTTAAACGCCTCCCGAAACCTTGAAAAGGCGTGTATCAGGATGCCTTGTCACATCGCCCCCGGAGAGTCCCCCGGGAGGGCCCCCAGAGGGCCCCCCGAGGCGAAAAAAATGCGATATATGCGCGAATGTACGCCTGAAAACCAAGCAACGAATCGCGCGTAAACGCCTCCCGAACCTCCAAAGGCGTGTATCAGGATGCCTTGGGGGGTCACATGCCGAAACGATCTGATCTCACTTCCATTCCCGAAGCCAGGAGCATCGCTGAATCCAGGTCAACCGATAAAAAATAAACATATTAATACTATATTCGTCATTCGCCATTCGCCATTGTCGGTGATCGGTGACGCTCCCTATGCCCAGTCTCTGTGTCGTTTCCATGTTACCGCTCGAGTAGCACGTCAGCAGCACCAGCAGCAGCAAACCGGAGGATAGGCCAGTGTATAGCCGAAGACGCAACACCAGAAGGGCATGGCCAAGAAGAAGCCACCCCCGTCCCTAGACCTTTCTTTGTGCTGCACGCAATCTCTGCCTGGCCGGCGAAACCCGACATGCCAGGCTATCTGCTCTAAATCTTTCCTTCCCGGTGCGAGGGTTGTTTCGCCCTATCGTACATCAGTACAGCGATACCGCATAAACATCCCTGAAAACGCCGCAGAAAGCGTCGCCGTAGAATAAAGAAAGGTGCCTGAAACAAAAAAAAAGCCTACTTCCGCCTTTCGTAATTCTTCGCAACATTGTATTATCGCATAAGTGTAAGAGTTGCCTCACAAAACCAAATCGACAACGGCGAATAGCAAAACAAAACAATAAAAACACCTACGGTGAATACCACAAAACGTGCCTAACCAAGCATTACGTACGGCGAATACCGAAAAAAGCCTTTTATATTTAATTTTGGCTACTACTGCGGCTAGTAGGAAATGGTGCCTAAAAAAGAACAAAAGACTACGGCGAATAGCAAAAGGTACCACATATTTGTTCTCGAATATGGCGAATAGGAAAAGGGGCCTTAAAAATGTTCGACTACGGCTGCCAATTGGACAAAAGGTGCTTCTATTTTTTTTTTTGCCGTACGGCGATTGAGAAAAAAAATACCCCAAAAAAATAAAACGCCTACGGCGAAAAAAATACAGCAAAAACAAACAAACGCCTGCGGCGAAAAAAACAGCCCCAAATTTTGTTTTCGCGTGCGGCGAAAGAATGGCGCAACAACAACAAACAAAATCTCCTGCGGCAAAAATGTTGCGCGCCCAAAATCGCGTTATGCGCTGCGCGCAATCAGCCTCGCGGCGACTGTTGCGCAGAACGGTCATGTTGACCCAATTTGTTGCGCCCGCGCAACAGCGCAACAGCTAATTATTGCCCTGGGGGGTAGGGTTATACTGTACCCAAGTAGTGGTGGGGATCCATACACAACAATATGTTTTTGTTTTGTATCTTTCGAATTGGGTTGTTTTTCATTTCTCCGAGACGTGGGAGGGAGTTTCCGCTGGCTTAACCTGCAACCGATGGCACTGACGGTATCTACACGTTTTCACCCATTCCGCTACTACTCCATGTACAGCTCTAGTACCCCGCGGAGTGTTTTTTCATGAAAATTCTCCGAGCAGTAGCATTTTTCCAAGCTGCCACGTTTTCCTTAAAAGCGATATTTGCTTCCTGCATGCTAGTAACCGATCCTCCCATCTCTGCGATGTCGATGCCGACGAAAGCGCAGAGATGAGAGGATCGGTCGTTAGCATGGAGGAAGCAAAGATCGCTTTCAAGGAAAACGTGGCGACTTGGAGAAATGCTACTGCTCGGAGAATTTAGATGATCTCCGAACTGGACGTTCCGCTCGTGGTCTACTCGGGCTGTTGGGCGGTAACATCTCGCTTCTGAGGGTGTCATAACTGGGCAAAAAGGGATATGGTTTCGGTCAAAAGGGGGGATAAATGTGGTCAAGAGGGGGTAGTACACACATTTAGTAAATTAGCGGGGGTACACCCCCCCCCCAAGTTGTAGTCAAAAGGAAGGACTATTTCGCCCCCTCCTGCGCCGCGGCCCCGCTAGCCCCCATACCGTGCCCGAGAACAAATAAAAAGAAAAAGGTGTGCGTGCTGGGCATGGGCTGCAGGTGTCTTGCCAGCGTGCCATCATTAAAGTTTAGGCAGTTTGGGGCAAGCGCGGGCGCGTTCCGCGGGCGTGTTTTCCCCATTATTCCTACTTTTCGGTCATTTCCCATTTATATTCCTATAACAATGATTTTCGTTCCTTGGTTTTGACTTCGTTTTGATTTCGTTTTTCGTTTTGCTGCTGCCTTCGTTCGAACATTGCTGTTCGAACCAGGTACCTAGTAACATAATCTTTTGCGTTGGTTCATAGCCAAAGTTTCTTTCGTTCATTTACATCGTTCATTTTCGTTCGTTCGTTCGTTCGACGCTTGCTACGATAGGGGTACAGTACCTTTTTTTGGCCAGGGTATACATACAGTACCTTTTTTTGGTGGAAACGTTTCCGATTAACCCTTTTAGGGCCCCGTGTACAGCCATAAAACAAACCACGAGTGCGATATTCCCAGGCGTCCACGACTAGCGCGAGCAAGCAGCAGTACGAGTAGGACCACGCTGCCTGCGCCCGCCCCGTACGAGAGTCTTTGCATTGGTTGTTGTCGTTCGGACACCATGTTACATAGTCGCCAATCACTTTTCGATCGGAACATCGTTTTTGGTCGAATATGACGTTTATTTATTCACGGCAAGAGTGAAGGCCCGTCAAATAGTATAGGCGAAACCACCAGTGGCCAATGCCGTAATCGTCGGTGTTCGTTGTGAAGTTTTCCCCTCTCGAGTCTCAAAGGGGTTCAACAGGTTTCCTTAACTAGTACTAACACACGGCCTAATACAACTGGAATCTCATTTGCGTTTTGCAGTGATGTTATTATTGCTACTATTACGAAAAAAGTGTATCCACAGCCGTCGAGGCATAGCCAACTAACTAAGGGTCTATCTCGCCTGCGCAACAAAAACATCATCACATCTTCGTATTGGGTAGGGTAGGGTAGGGGTACTTGGTAGTGGGTAGGGCTTATAGTGTTGTACCCAAGTCGTGGTGGGAGTACCTATACAACAATACAGTGGTAGGGGCCTCCCAGTAAGGCGGTGACATGCCAGAGCAACGTGACCGCCTTGTATAAGGAAGCCGCCTTATTCATTCCAGGTTATGAGTGCGATTCCTCAGTCGTATCAAGCGATTTTGACCGCCTTATATCGGAATACCGCCTTATATAGGGATACCGCCTTATTAGAGGACCTCTACTGTATAGGCGTTCTCGTTGTGTTTCATTTGTCATCCGAAAATGTGCAGCGTCAGGATCAAATCAGTTCAAAAGACGACGGAAACCACCGAAAATACAGACCATGAAAACCAAAACCGTCAAACAATGCATCTGACATTACTCGTCTTATTACCCTGGTACACGGGAGGGTTGTTGTTCATTGGGTTAAGCTTTCTTTTTTCTTCTTCTTCTTTTTTGCTCATCCCTTCTATCATCTTCGCACTTTTTTTCTTCGTCCTTCTCGCTCGCTAGATGGTACTCAGATCCGGGGTCACTAAGCAGGCTCTTCTCCCCCCTCCCCACTACGGTACGCGCGCCTTCATTTTTTTACCGCGAGAAGACTCCAGCCCTTTCTTCCCTCGTCGACTCGCATCGACTTGCGCCTACTTAACTTTTCTCCAAGCCAGTGCTTGGGGTAAGGTATACCAGGTAGAGTTCGTCAAGCGAGGAGCCGCAGACAAAAAATCGGTGCGCCCACCTACTAGCTACCATCCGTATGCAAAGAAGGACACAAAAGGTGCGCGGAAGTCCGCCTTACAAGCGGTTCTTAGCAGGATGTGCACAGCTCACCCTTCATGCAACTCACCGAACACCTCACGGCGCGTCGCGCTTGGTGCACGCGATGTCTGCCTGGTAGGTGAAAACCCGACACGCCCCGTCCGGGCAGTTTCGGGATTCGAGGATTCTACGATCATAAGACTACGGCTACGCATTAAATGTTTACTCCCCCCCCCCCCCCCCCCCCCCCTGCCTCGCATGCGTCGTTTGTTAGGTTTAGCTTTCACCTGCCCCGGCTCCATCCCTTGCCTTCTTGCGCCAGTCCAAGCCGATGTCAGCAACGGCACCCGTAATGTGCATCTGGTGAGCCCTCCCCACTAACGCCTCCCAAGTATTGATGGTAAAATCCCTCGACCTGTCCGGTATCTGGGGGGTCGTTGGGGCCGAGAGCGACGAGCCGAAAAATAACCGGGAGATGAAGGTGCCGAAACGATAAGAACCAGGCAAAAAAATGAAAATGATGGAGCGACATTAAAACTACTGATGACAGAAAAATTGCAGTTCTACAAGGGCTACTGCAAAAAAATTCCAACAGTACACTAGTTGCAACTCGTTTAAGCGATCTCACCTGCGGTACCATAGACGCTTGCAAGAACATGAAGTCCCTGTTGGGGCACAGATGCGCCAGTTTATCCCCCAGGTGCAATATCTCTCCCCCACTCCCACCCCCACCCCAAGCACCACCACCATCGCTGCTCCCTATCCCCCCCATCGGTGAGGCGTTTGAAGCTGCTGCTGCTGCTGCTGCTGCATTCGTGTCGGTGTTGGTGGTGGCGGCGGTGGTGGTCGCTGGTATGAGAGCTGCCACGAGGCTATTGCTGATGATCTTGTTGAGGTCCGCGTGGGAAGGGCGTTCGATCCGAAGAAGCTTTTGGCACACCGCCGTTGCCGTTTCGTTTTCTACCACCTTGGAGACGGGGAGGGGGGGGGGGGGGGGGGCAAGGGCGTTCGATCTGAACATTTTTTTCGCACACCACCGTCGCAGTTTCGTATTCTTATTTTACCACCTTGAATGGAGGGGGTTGGGGGAGGGGGGATTATGGACTGGCAATATTTTGGCTGAGAGGTGGGGAGGGGGGAAGGGAGGGGGGGAGAGGGAGGACTCGATTCGAGGCAGCTTTTCGCACGCCACCGTCGAACTTTCGTTTTCTACCACGTTGCGCTCGATACAATAAATCGGCACTCCTGTATTTCAATATATCCGAAAATTCGATATTTCGATACAACATCAACAATTCGATATGACACCCAACACAAAATAATCGGAAAATCTACAACTTCCCCGTCGGAGCATTTATTTTGATATGTCCATGCGTTATATCAAAAGTTCGATATTTCGATATAACATCGAAATGTTCGCAACGGGACGAAGCACTAAATATCCGGAAACCCACAAGCACCTCATCGGAGAACTTAGCAAGCTTGCTGAGCGTGTGAACATGGAACTGTAGTGGATCACGTCTTCCAAACATATCGACATATCGAAAGTGTATCGAATTTTTCGACAGCGTGGGAATACCGCAAAACAAGAGCGGGTCTATCGCTTGGCGCAGGTCGGCTATTATCACTTGCTGCTTTGATCGCGCAGCTTTACTCGGTGGCACCGTGCCTTGCAATCCGACGTGGGATTAAATCCTAGCTGCGTGACTCTCGAAGCAGTGGCACAGCAGATCCCTGATGGCCGCCTACCCAAAATTGGAACAAAAACCCAAACCACCGATCGTCTACACCAGATCATGGAACGACAACCTCATTTCTCCCGCGTTGAAATAAACGGCAGACTACGCCGCATGCGGTTCCCGAGACGGCATAACCCTCTCCACTTTTCGATAGCGCATATCGATACAGTAACCGTAAGAATCGGGGTGTTCGCACGGATCGGCGTCTCCGCACGGGTCGGGGTCTTGGGTCTTGGCACGGGGGGTGCAGAAAAAAAGCGAGTTCCAAATGATTTAATTCGATTATCGCACAGGTATCGGCGTCTCCGCACAGGGGTACGAAGACCCCGATACCTTCGGTGAGATTGGGCAATACCATAAGTGTTATCGAGCAGTTTGGGCGGGACAGAAAATGCTGTACTGCGGGAGCTTGTACCGTGGGTTCCACAGCTGCTTTTTGGCATCGTGACGGTGCCCACGTGCAAGTGAGTTTTTTTTACATCTCTTGTTTAATTTTACTGTTTTCATTGAAAGAAATCGGCACACGTTATCCACTCAACCAAGAACGCGTTGTAACCACACGAGACCAAACCACGTCAAAACCACATACCCCAACCACCCCGTACTACAAAAATACCGGTAGGATATCGGAAAATACAATATCTAATCATCCGTTGGCAAGGAAACCGGCAGGCAAAATGGTACATCCCCTTGGGCCACTCACGTCGTTCTTCGTTCGTGGCACCCCACATCGACGCTTCGGTTTTGTTCAGAATCGCACGGATCGGGGTCATTGCACAGGGGTGTGCGTTATACTAAGTATTGAAGAACCAACTTATTTATTTCAATTTCCGAACAGGTATCGATAATTTCGCACATATTGGGGTCTTCGCACCCCTGTAAGATAAAAATCTGAGAACGAAGGCATTTAAAGAGACGACCGCACAGAGGGCGAAGACCCCGATTCTTTCCGCACTTCGTAGTAGAATCGAGACCTTCGATAAGACATATCCAAGTTCGATACAGTACTTCGATAAGATATCAATAGATTTCGATATGGTACGATATCCAACACTTCTGTAAAAATAATCGGGAACCTACCAGCACCCCGTCGGAGCACTTAGCAAGCTTGCTGAGCGTGAACATGGTGTTGTAGTTCTGCAGAATCACCTCTCCCGAACTGTGGGCGCATACGGCGGCATTGAGCACAAACGCTGACGGCAGATCATCTCGTAATGCCTGTATCCGGGAGGCGCGGGGGGAGGGGGGAGAGAGCAGGGGTAATCATGTCATGCATGGTCGTAGTCGTATGACCATAGACCCTCGCATCCCTAGAATGCGGGGACGGAGCACGTCGGGTTTCCACCGACCAGGCAGGGGGGGGGGGGGGGGGGGGGGGGGTGTACTCGATATCCATGCATGGCCGTAGTCGTATGACCATAGACCCTCGCATCCTTACCATTCCGGGACGGAGAATGTCGGATTTTCACCGACCAGGCAGACATTGCTTGCACCAAGCGCGAAGTGCCGTGAGGTGTTCGGCGAGTCGCATGAAGGGTGGGCTGCATCCTACTAAGAACCGCTTGTGAGGCGGACTTGCATATGAATGGTAGCTTCAACGAGTTAATTTAATTACCGGTATGGCCACTTCCAGCGACAGCAATGGGAGTGCTATGTAACTGCCTCGTGGGTGCCATACCTTAAACACGACCATGTACATGATACGATCATTCCCCTTGTGCGGAGTAAAAGTTCTCCATCCCACACGAATGATCTAACTCGACCGCCAGCTGAGATCGACCGCCAAGAAAAAAAAAGAAAAAGTACCATGGTGGTCTAGCTCATGTAGTGAGCGGCATGTTTTACAGTGTCGTTGCCAACCGACGCCAACTCAACCTACATACCAGGGTATAATATAGACCAGGGGATGGGGGGGGGTTCTGAAATATTAGTGTTTTGTAGAGCTTAACTTCGCACTACGTATTGTAGTATATTGTTGATTTGAGTACCGTCTTGATCGGAATTTGTCTAATTCCCTTACTCCCCCCGCCCCCCCCCCCCCCCTTCTCTCCCTCTCCTGCCCCCTCCTCTCTAGCTCACCTCGGTGAGGTAAGTACCAAGGCCGGACCCCGTCCCCCCCGCCAGGCTGTGCAGGACACACAGCCCCGCCAAGCGGTCGCACCGTTCTGTCTCCCTCCTCACCGCCTCCAGACACGCCTCAGAAAATGCAGCTCCGTGTGTGTAGTACCCGTATGCCCAGTTGTTCGCCGCCCCGCCCTGAGCGTGGCAGCAGACTTGTGTGCCCGCGTCGTACCTCCAAAGAGTCCCTCTGATTCCACCACCACCGCGACCACCACCGCCGCCGCTGCCGCCGCCGCCACCGCCGCCACCACCACCACGGGTACCGCTGCAACGGCTGCTGCGGGTAACTCTGCGGCTACTACTACCGCTACCGCTACCATCGTTGTCGTGCCTCTGCCCCGGCCGGCAGGTGGCGACAGCTCTGTGGTCTTGCCGATTCCGGTAGCTAGTCCGCCCTTCCCCTCGCTCCCCCCCCGACCCTTCCCTTCCTCCCCACCCTCCCTCTCCCCCCCCCTCCTCTCCCTCCCCTCCATCCTCCCTCTGCCCCCCCTGCTCCCTCTCCTGCTCCTTCTTCTCCCCACTCTCGCGCTCCGCCTCTCCCCCGCCGCCCCCCCCCTCCTTCTACGCCCCCACCGCCTACCCCTACCCTCCCCCCCCCGCGGCTGGCGACGATTTGCTGGATCACTTTGGGTTCCGTGTCAATGATGACCGCTCTTGCTACGCCACCGTCACGGAAAAAGGTTCGCCTGCATGCAGCTGCTGCATCAGCTATTATACCATCCACAGTGGGTTTCGATGTTGGGGGGTAGGCATGTTCGTAGAGGGCGTCGAATAGGCTGGCGCCGAGCTGGTTTCCGCACTGGCCCACCTGGACCGTGACCACCGACATTTTATTTGCTGTTTTTGTTTGTTCCTGCCAGGGATATGCCAAAAAAAAGGTAACATGGCAGTCGTGGAAGTGTGGTGAGCTAAAGCTTTATTTTTCCCCATCCGCCGGAGGATTAAAAAAAAAAAAAAAAAGTAACTTGGCAGTATTGTTACTGTTGCTGTTGTTGCCAGGGGTATGTGAAACAAAGAGAAAGGACACCAAAGCAATTAACCCTTTAGTGCCCCAAAACCCCTCCCTACGCTAATTCCAAGTAATTTGTCCCCAAAAACGGGTTTTCACTCGTAAAGCCGCCCAGTATTATTAGCCCTCGAAGCCTCCACCAGCTACAGCTTCGGACTGCTGATGCTCCGCATATCAATGTGATTACGGTGGGGTGCCCGATTTAAGAGCGTCGATGACACCATTCTGGGCCAAAACATAAGCCACGTTTACGTTCAATTATAGTTGGGAAAAGTGGCTTGTATTTGGACTCAAAATGGCAAGCTTCTATTACAGTAGCGGCTACGGTTTAAGAGAACTTTTTTAAGAGAAAGTACGGATTTATGAGAGAGGAATTGGCTTGTACCAATCAAAATCGATTTAAGAGAGAATTCCTATTGCTTCCGAGATTTTCTCTTAAATCGAACCATTTGGAAACCACGTGGACACACACATGACACACACAGATTGTGTTCAGGGTGACAGGTCGCGAGGGTAGCGTTAGTTTCTTGGGTTTGTGTTATTTGTAGGGCGAGTGATGTCTTGATAATGTGAAGATTTTTTTTTGTTGACTCGTGTTTTGTCGGGGGTTTAAATCGATGGGATGAGAGGTTGAGGGTGTTGTGTTGAGGGTACGGTGGGAGGAAGGGGTGCAGTGTGTAAACGGATGCGTCTTTCTTGAGTGCTGGTACATTCGTAGCCTCGTGTTGTCCTTCTAGAAGAGGTGCGAGCATGAAACACACCTATAAAACAACAACAAAACCACTACTGTACCGACTTTGCGTGTCCACGTGCAAAATGTGCATCGCATGACACGACGATGATTTATTTTCCAAGCGCAGATCCACCAAAAGCGCACCACGTACTTGGGTCCACGTGCTCGCCAACCAAGAGAATGAGCGGTGTTTGGAGGTAGCCCGACGTGGTAACGCTTGCTGCGTTACGCGACATTGAATGATACATTCTCTACGACCTCCTACGCCATATAGTTCGGACAAGAGCGTCTCTCTCTGGCGCGCTTTCGATTTGGCTACGGTATAAGAGAGAATATTCTCTTAAATCGTATATCATTTTAAGAGAATATTCTCTTATACCGTAGCCGAGACGGTATAAGAGAAAGCCGGATTTAAGAGAGAGAAATTGGCTTGTACCGACCCTCTCTTAAACCGTAGCCGCTACTGTACTAGGAAGAACCCCACCCACGTTGTTGGGGACAAATCGTTTGGAATTAGTGTGCGTCATTTTTGCTGTGGTTGAGAGCCGTCCTGTCGGCTTGTCGCGCCTGGTGACGCTTTTTTTACAACACATATGATTGTTACGCATATACTAAAACCTACGTGGGTACATGATACCCTACTAAGACGAGAGCGGCACAGAGGTATGGGCGCGAGCGTTGGCTGGGTACCCCGCACTGCTGCTGTACATCTCATCTTGCAGCAGCAGAGCGGTTATCAACCCCCTGGGTTTAAATGTAAATGCCGTTACTGTATTAATATGAACATTAAATTATCCTTAAATCTACACCTACACTGGTAAGCAGTAAGGACTTGTACTACAATATCATGCCGCAGCTTGATCAACTCTCGTTGGCCATGGTAGATATGGGAACACCCAACGGTAACAAGAGAGGACGACTCGCCAGCAGTCCTCCTGGCACCACCTACCTGGCACACAAGTACACCAAGTAGGATTCAGCCCTCCTTGCAATACAGCAGCAGTAGCTGCTGTAGATGCGCTTGTTCTTTCAGATTTTTGAATATTTGGGAGTTCGATGTAAATGTGGGGCACTATGACACCGGGGGAGATGCCACTGCTCGAACCGCCCAAGATGCTCGCTGTTTTTTCTTTCAGTTCATCGTCTTCTCTTGCCCTGTCCTGCAGAGTGCCGCCATTCGCTGAACATGTTTAAGAGGTAAGAGCCGGGGGTGTCGCTGTTCCTACCAACCATGGATTTTCCGACTTGCATAACGTTCCTGTATTGAGATATGATGGATGGACGCCCTCCAATATTTTCTCCTGCTGAACTTTCCGGGACTGTCACGGTGTACTACAGAGAAGTACGTAGTATCTTGACATTACGCAGTCTGTCAAGCTTGCGGCACGGTACATCGTTGTGGCAGTACCAGGTATCGATCTCTCTTTGCGTTACGCAGTCGATGTCTACACACCCGTACGTACTGCTGCCATTACGTAGTAGGTAGAGCTTGCAGTACATACGGACCTTTCTGTCTATGTACTGACTTTACGCAGTCGATATCTACGCGCAGTGCCGGTGTACCGGTACTGGAATTACGCAGTCGGTACGTATCTCCACAGTACTGGTTGTAGTCTGCTGACATTACGCCGTCAGTACGATACCGATCTTGCTTTTTGCAGTATCATACTGGCGTAGTGACCTTACGCAGCCGTTATCTGCACAGAACTGGTGTACGGACATTACGCAGTGGGTATCTACATCTCTATGTAGTACTGGTGAACTGACATTGCGCAGTCGGGATTGCACGCTCTGTACATACGTACCAGGTATCGATTTTTCCAACGGCTTGCATGGGAACAAATGGGATGGGAATCCCATCTAATATGGGATGGGATGGGAATGGGATGGAAATCCCACAGTGGGATACGCGCTTCCCATCCCACCAAGTCCCATCCCATCTAAAATTCCTGCCCCACTTACTCCCACATAACCGATATAGCACCGATCCCATCCCACCTGCTTCCCATCCCACCATCGGCACAGCTACTCCCGTCCCAATCCCACTGTAAAAGTAGCCACTCCCGTCCCAGTGTGCACTGTGAGCGCAAGACTTCCCATATGCCAGTTCCCCATTTTATTACAAATAGAATGTCCCGCAGTGCCCGGGCCACTGGGCCAACACCCACGCACGCGGGGGGAATCTGAATGTAAAAAAAAAAGAGTCTTGGCATGTTTGTTTTTGTGCCGCAGGCAGCAGGGCACACACACAACTCTATGTCGGACCCTACCGGCGACGGCGGCTCTCAGCCTTTGTCACAGACACCCGATGCACAGCCACCCGATGCACAGCCACCCGATACATCATTCAAGGTAAACGGTGTTACCGTACAGCCGATCGGTGCTGGGACAAAGAGAAAGAAGCAGACGTCTTCGATTTGGAAGCATGTCGTAGAGTTCACGCTGGCGACGAGGGACGGCAAGAACGTCAAGTGTATGTCAAGATTATCCCTGGGCTAGGGAAAGTGTTGAGAGATTTGGATGCTTTGACGGCAGAGCGGAAGTCGAACAAAGAAGCAGCAGTTAACGCCAAGAACGCTGCGGCCGGTCCCACGGATGTTTCCCCTGTTTCAGTTTCGTAGGAAGATGAGAGTGCAGACTAGACAGGAGACTTTTGTTCGTGTTCATTTTTCATTTTTCCATTGGATGCATTCATGTACCCATTTTTTTTTTCTTTCTCGTCTACTTTGTTTAGGGTTGGTGGGGCATGTTCATTGATCCTTGGAGTTAACACATTGTACAAGTTAACACACCCCTGCAAATATTGTTTGCTTTTCGATCGGGGTTGGTTGTTGATATATCTTTGTTTTCGTTTTGGGCTACCAATTAATCAATTAATAAGACAATAAGACGACCATGAACGTGCTTCTGTTGGTCTGTTTGCAAACCCCACTTTTGGTCCACGTAGTGTATGTATGCTGGGGAAGGGCTACCTACTCCTGCGCGGGTTCCCAGATTGTCTTTCCCGGTGTTGTCCCATACTGGATCCCATGTTAAATCCCACATTTCCCGGCGGCGTCCCGCCATCCCCCCTATGACACAACAGCCCCATCCCATCCCATCTCGATTTTTGTGGATTCCCATTTGGTCCCATCATTGCAAAACATTCCAACTTCCCGTCCCATTCCCATCCCAAGTAAACGCAAGTGGTCCCATTCCCATTTTTTGAAGTGGGAGCGGCAACAAATGACCATGGGATCCCATCCCACCCAAATATGGGACCCAAAAATTGCCCGCCTGCGGCGAGCGAAACCCTCCCATCCCACTTGCATGGGGCCTTCGGCCCCATGCAAGCCCTTGGATGTTTCTTTCTACGTAAGACTGGTGCACGGCAGCAGTACAGGACACCTACAGTAAGGACAAGAAAAACTTATCCATTAGGTTTCTTATTTTGGAGAGTCCAGTCTACGCTAACGTCAGTATAAAGGCTCCCACGTTTCTTATATTCCTGTAAGCATCAGCATGCCTCTCATATTACGCTGTATCTTATTACAGTGTCTGTGCTGTTGTATACCGACATTACGCAGTCGATAAAGCTTGTGGTACGCGTTGATCTTTCGTTTCTACGCAATACCAGAGTAATCAACAGTCAGTATTAATAGTAGTGCAGGACCACTGTAGAGCTGTTAGTGGGCAAGGTTTTACGCCTAAAAATAATCGGCAGGTGCCGTTAGCCAACGAAGTGGCTCTAGTCGGAAAGTCGGCTGGGGAAACCAGCTGATGGTCAGCCGACTTGCCGACTTAAGTCAGGAGAGCGAAGCGAGCCAAGTCAGCCCCATCCGGCCGAGCGGGCCCCGCCAAAGGGAGGAAAAACACACTTCGCCTTGAGCAATCCTTCCTACGAGCACGGAAGCCCAATAATTCGCATAATCAGCACCCCCCGGAAACAACCAACTATCATTCCGACTAACAACTAGTTGGTGACTTAAGTCGTGCCGACTCACAGCTCTAATTATGTGGGTTTCCATCGCACTAGAGGGTACCGCACTAATCTGCCCCCCCGCGCTGAAGGGTGCCGCGCTCACACTGGACCACGTCTTTATGAACTCCTCGCGCGTTTTTCGTTTCTTTGACGGGTTCGGCCTTGTCGGCGGCGGGATCGGGTTCAGATTTTCGCAGGATGATGTCTCCTCCTCGAGCCAGGTGAAGTCGTCTGTACAGCGGGGGTTTCGCGCGAAGCTATTGGAGCAGTTCCCCAACTGCGAGGTAAGGGCAAAGGGAACAAGCCTGGGGTCAACACATACTTCGAAGTAGATATGTACCGTATTCGTTAAGACGTAGAACATCCGTCAGCCGCGAAGTTGAGCTAGGTTTTCCTTTTTGTACGTATGAGATTTCGAGCTCGGAAAAACCTCCCTCAACTTTCCTCAAAATGGCATCAGATCCCCCATCCCGGCCCACCCCACCCCACCCCACCCAACCCCACCCCACCCCACCCCACCCCACCCCACCCCACCCCACCCCACCCCACCCCACCCCACCCCACCCCACCCCACCCCACCCCACCCCACCCCACCCCACCCCACCCCACCGCACCCCACCCCACCCCATCTCACCCCAACCCCACCGTACACTACCCTGCCCTACTCTACACGACCCGATCCTCGACCATACCAATACCTACTCCACCCTTCTCCACCCTACCTTACCCTATCCTGACGTTCCCTACCTTACTCCACCCCACCGCACCCTACCCTACCCAACCCTACCCAACCCTCTCTTCCCTACCCCACCCTACCTTGCGCCATCCTGACTCACCCTATCCTGCTCTACGCCACCCTACCCTACCCACCCACAGCCTTACCTTGAAGACATCCTGCCTAAGAAGGGCAACATCACCATCGCCAAGTGCAAAGACCGAGTGTCCCTGATCTGCTGCGACGGGGTACCGCTGTTCTTTCAGCAAAGAGACGGCCACATCTTTCCGACGCTCAGGATTCTGCACAAGTGTGAGTTTTATTCTTTTATTATTTTAGTCGAACACTTGTTTTGTTTTCACCGTTCCCCCCCTCCACCTCGTCCTCCTCCTGCCACTGCTACTACTACGACTACTACTACTTCTACTTCTACTACTACTGTTGCTGCTACTACTATTCATGCTATTACTACTACTGCTACTGCCGTTGCTACTACTGCTATTGCTATTGCTACTGCTGCTGCTACTACTACTATACTCCAAATCTCCTACTCCTCTTCAGTCGTTATAGCTGTGCGGTTCTTCTATTTTTTTTGTGTTATTTTATTTTTCAGTCATCGCGTTTACCCTCCAGCTCAACTCTCAAAAGGTTTTACCCTCAGCAAACTTCTGGACACCACAACGGGTCACAGGTGTCCTCCCTTCTCCTCCCTTCTCCCCCACGGTACCTGCCTTCATTATTATCGTCGCATAGGGTTCAGCATCCCCACTGTTTAACGAGCTATGCATGCTCGTCGATTTTCATCGGGTTTTGCTAGCTCACGCTCTCGCGCTTTACGCTCGTCAGTTTTTAAGCAAGAAAACGCCCCTACGAGCACGAGCATGCACGAGACTTGAACCCACGACCTTGACTCTATTAATATTAGGAACGAGATTCATCTACTACTCCATTGGGGACGCCGACCCGTTTGTGTTTTTGTAAGGTTAACTTTTATCTCTGTCTTTGTCTTCGGCCTTAGCTTTGTGTTTGTGTTTGTGTTTGTCTTTATCATCCTCCTCCTGTCTGAAACGGCTCTTGCTCAACGTATCATACCAGTAGATATAGGATCTATTAATAGGTGATCTAGATCGTGACCTGCACGATTGACTGGTATGTGACAGGGCTCTTGTCGAGTGGTACTGATGTGACACGGTTCTTGCACACCGCGTCATACCAGCAGAGATAGGGGCTAAGTGGTCTATATTGTGTGGCCTGTTGTTTAGATCCTTAGGTCCTTCCGTCACCCGTTGTGCCCACGCAGACCGGTACATGATGCCGACGGTGCGAATCATGATGACAAAGATCAGGATCTAGATTATCCAGATCGTGACGAGTCCGATGTATATACTTGCGCAACGTATGTGTCACAACGGCAGATATAGGATTTGGACGATCTAGATCGTGAACTGCCTCATGTACAGATCATTCCCTGTAACCTAGTGTGCCCACGCAGACCTGGACATGATGCCGACGGTTGGGATCATTGCCGCTATTACGATCTAGATTATCTACATTGCCGCTATTACGATATAGATTATCTTCAGTAGGTCGTGATACATATGCCGATGTACCTGCACAACGTATGATATTATATCGAACGTAGGATCTGGATTGTCGGGATCATGACCTGTCTGATGTGTGGAGCTGTCATCCGCCGCTCTGATGCGGTGCGCCCCGCGCAAACCCGACCGTGATTCCGACGATGCGGGTCAAAGCGGCAAATTATAGTATATTGATTATGTACAAGTAGGTTGTGACCTATCTGATGCACTTGCACAGCGCATCTCGTATCGGAAAGTACAGGATCAAGATTATCTACTGTAGATCGTGATCTGTCTGATGTGTAGATCCTTCCGTCCTTGCCACCCTTGTTGCCCACTTAGACTCGAAGATGATGCCGACGATGCAGGTCATCACGGCATGTCTGAGTTGCCATCACGTTAAATCATTTATACCCAAGGACATCATCAGTACACCCAGTGTGCGTAGGATCTAGATAATCTGGGCTATCTATATGTAGGTCGTGATGTGTCCGATGTATGGGCTTGCGCAACACATCATAACGACAAATTTAGGACCTAGGTGATCTAGATGGTGATCTATCTGATGTGTAGATCCTTCCCTCCCGCTCCGTTGGGTTGCGCCCACCCAGATCCGAACATGATGCCGACGATGCGGGTCGATAAGGGAGCCATCAGCTTCGTGATGAACGGGGCAAACATCATGTGCCAGGGATTCACGTCTAAGGGGGGAAGAATAGAAACCCCTTTGGAGGCGGGGTCTGCCGTGGTAAGTTTTCCAGATAGAGTGGGATATCGTATCGAAACTTCAATTTCCGACATATCATATGGTATCGAAATATCGGAATTACGATATATCTTGACATATGGTATTGAAAATGTTTCGTTAATAGTACTGGATGCGTGCTGCTCTCTATCCCCTAGCATGCTTGATCATGAACGGCGCGATATCATGAAACAACACTTCAATTAGAAGCGAGGGATAATGGAAAACCCTTTGGAGGCGGGATCTGCCATGCTTAGTCTCAATTACTGTAGGATATCGTGTTGAAAACTTCGATACAGTACGAGTAGTGGGTACCCCGTTTCAAGCCCCCCCCGTGACAAACCGATACAAGTACCTTGCTATTTTCTGCAGTGGCGTATAAATGTCTGGTAGTTTTTAGTACAGTCTGGTCATGCCGATTTCGCCGCTATTGAGTTAAGTTCTGAATGGTCTTATCTCCCGCGCTCTTAGACCCACTACGTACTGTATATCGAATTTTGGAAGTATCAATGTATCTTTTATCGAACAAGTTTTTCCCTCCATCTACTGGGTTTCCCGTAAATATTGAACTTTCGGTGTATACTATCGAGCGCATATTACCCTCCATCGTCTAACGTCCCCATGGTGCTTCTTATGCTGATGCACTGAATTTTTGTTTTTACATACAATGCCGACTATCGAAATCTTACATCTCGATATGATTTTTCGGTTATCGGTATCGTATCGAACTCGTGTGTCGTACGATACCCCGCTGGTAGCACCACCCCACCCGCATGCTCGCTCGATCCGATAAGTATACCAGGGCGTTTCACAGGTCATGACCCGACCCGCGGGCCGTGTCCAATTTGTCTCACGGTTTGAGTCGGGCCGGGTGAAGAGATACTCGAATTAAACAATGTGGTATGTGCTGTGTTTCGGTGTGTATGCTCTATGCGTTGGCAGGTAATGTGTCGATATCCGACACTATTGATAAGTTACTAACGCATTGCATGTGCTGCGTGCTGCATATGTGCTCTATGTAGCACTGCTAATGAGCGACGTGCTATATTTATTTTTTTATCATCGTTTTTACTCTCCAGCTCAACTCGCAAGATATTTGACCGTCAGCGACCTTATGGACAAGCCGTGGTCACAGGTGTCTTCCCCTCTTCCCATCGGTAGTTGGCTTCATTTTTATCGCGCATAGGGTTCGGCATTCCCATTTTTCAGCTTCTTATGCTCGTCGATTTTCGTCGACTTTTTCTAACCCACGCTCTCACGCTTTCCGCTAGTCATTTTTTTTCGCAAGAAAATTCCCCATGAGCACGAGTATGCACTCGGTGAGACTTGAACGCCCACGGCCTTGCAGCTAGTAGGGACGAGATTCACCCACTCAACCATCGGGAACGTCGACATATATACTTATAGGTTTTTCTTCTTCGTCCCATTTATTATCCTCCCACTACTCTCGCGCTCCCTCCCAGTGGTAACTCAGATCCGGGGTCACACATGGCAGGCCCTCCTCCCCCGTCCCCACTACGGTACATGCCTTCAAATTTATCGCGAGAACAATTCAACATTTTCTTCCCTCGTCGACTCGCGTCGAATTGCATGTGCTCTACCTGTTGTATAACGCCGTCAATATATTACTAACACCTTGCATGTGCTCTATTGTGTATGCTGTATGCTGTGTGTACTTGTTAAGTGTATACTGGCGGAAGGGAAGAAGGTGGCGCTCGCAGTGGGGGTGACGACCATGTCAACTTCGGACATGTGAGTTAGTGTATATATCGACGAGCATCAAAAGCTGAAAAAGTGGGAATGCTGAAACCCTATCCGCGATACATAACACGTTTGAAGGCACATGTCTTACGGGGAGGGGGGGGCGGGGGAGCGGGGGGACGGGGGGGCGGGAAGACACCTGTGACGATGACCTTGTCCTGAAGGTCGCTGAGGGTGAAAAACTCTTACGAGTTGAGCTGGAGAGTAAAAAGTGACGACTTAAAAAAATTACAAGAGTGAGTTATGACCGTAACCCGTTAGTCTAACCCTTTGAGTAAGCCTTGTTGAGTAACACTTTAGTAACCCTTGAGTAATCATTCAGTAGTCCTCGAGTAATCCGTGAACGATCCCTGCGTATTCCTTGAGTAATCTTTGAGCATTCCGTGAGGAATCCTTGAGTAATCGCTCAGCAATCCTTCGGAGAGAAAAACTGTCGGAAAAAAATGACGATCTAATGGTTACAGTATCGGCCACTGGAAGCAGCCCGGGGCTGCTAGGGTGCAGGTGTGTCGTCGGGATGCGCAGTAAGAAGCTAATCGATCCGCGCGTAAGACGATCATAGTACTCCACACCTCGGAGAGATCGCGAGTTACCTGGTAAACCATATCCAGTACCAGGTAGATCCTGTATGTGACGCTATGAGGTGTCATGCAGGGCCTGTGTATAGAGTACGGACTCAACCCTTCGAAATTAGGCTAAAGAGCAATCGCACGATAAGGGTGCAGCAGAAGCTTCTGAGCTCCTAACATGAGGAGCTCAATACCTCACGCGGAACATGACCTGGAAGGCGTTCGTTCGCGTAACACCACCAACATTTCTATTCGCTTGTCCTAAAACATATATATATATATGTGTACTCACTCGTAAAGTTATCACAGTAACCAGTAACCGATTGTTCCACGCTTAAAGGAGGTCAAGCGGTCAGAAGGTCAGAAACATTAGTTAATCCAAAAACTGCAATCCCTGCCGCGGTATACCTTAATACCTCAATTGAAACTTTCAATAGAGGTATTAAGGTATACCTTTTTTTGGCGCCGCGGTATACCTTTGTACCTCTATTGAGAGTAAGAATCAATAGAGGTATCAAGGTATGCCGGTTTCTGGCCAAATTTCTTTTGCTGAACGACGGGGCTCGTGAACCCGAAGTGGTCGGTATGTGAGAGTCTCGTTTTGCAACTTTTAAATACTGTTTTTGGTCATCTTAGGGTTGCACCTTCGGTTTAGTTCTGTTCATGAGGCACTTTTGGGGGTGAGGTGTAGAGTAGTTCATCAAGTAAACACTCTCAGAAGGCGAAAACGGTGCACGTTTTGCCGTGTATAGCGAATAATATTGTGAAGCGAAAAAAGGCATTCGAACGGTATTTGGTATGTAGGGGGGGGTAGTGGGATCAATTAAATGAAGAGATAGAATAGAAGAAATGAAAACTGCGCTTCAGGTGTGGGATCGAACTTTTCATCAAGACTCATGGTTGCATACATATTGTAGGTTGTTTAGTTTTTTCGAGATATCGGAGAGGCGAGAGTAGGGGAGTCGGTTCGCTGTAACTAGTTCATTTTGCGCAAGAGGGACGATATATATATTATATGAATGAAAATACACTCCAGCTGTGAGATCGAAGATTTCGTCGAAACTCATCTTTGCAAGCTGTGTGTGATACTTCGATCGCGCGTATTGCTGGGTGTGTGTGTCCTCATTAAGGATATAGGTCGGCGACTCCCCTTGGAACTACAGGGTAGCTTGTACCAGGGTCAACAGGGTGATGTTAGGCAGTCTGTGCGCGGAAACTATAAAACCCGTTTTTGAGGGGGACAAAATCTGACAGCTGCGGAAGGAAATGCATCAGTTTATCAAGTGTGTCCTGTATGTCGTACAACCGTTGAGGGCAGGGCGGATTTTTTAGGGGCGTCGGGGCCTGGGTTTGAAGAAGATGCGTATTTATATATATGGCATTCGACTTACAAGATTCACTTGATAAAAGGATACATTTCCCTTCACAGCTGTCAGATTTTGTCCCCCTCAGAAACGGGTTTTATAGTTTCCGCGCACAGACTGACTAAAATCATCCTGTTGACCCTGATAGCTACACTGTAGTTGTAAGGGGAGTCGCCGACCTATATCCTTAATGAGGACACACAACTCGTAATGCGCGCGATCGGAGTATCACACACAGCTTGCAAAGATGAGTTTCGACGAAATCTTCGATCTCACAGCTGGAGTGTATTTTCATTTTTTATAATATATATGGCGAGGGGGTAATGTAAATATGTATTAGTTAGCTTTAATTCAAATACATTTCGAGGGGGTGGGAGGGGGTAATAAATTCATTTAGCTAAAGAGGAACGCATACATAATAATATAGAGGGGGTGATAAAAGGTTAACGGGTCCATACTAACTCATACTAATTCAAGATATTAACTTGTTTCCATATTCAAGGTAAACGATATGCTGCATTGGTGGTCAGTTTAAGGAATCTCGAGTCAGCCAGAAACACTGTGTGGCCAATAATTGAAGGGTCTCCTGCACGGGTCAGATCATGTCTCGCGGGTCGAATCGTGTCAGGGTGACACGGCACCGACCCGTGAGATTTTGAACACCTCCTGACCCGACGCGGCCCGACCCGTGAGGCCTCCAGCAACCCGGGACCCAACCCGATTCGACCCGCGAGATTTCCAATACCTCCCAATCCGATCCGCGGGCCGGGTCATGAGCCATGAAACGCCCTGAAAAATGGCTACGGTACCGATAGTCATTGATTGACTGGGCGGTGCAGTTTGATTGCCTGCGGAAACTCAGGGTGTTCTGCATTTCTTATAGCTGAGTGGTGCGATTGTTACTAGTAGTGTGTTTTATAGGCTCCGGTAGCTCAAGGAGTTCTGCAATTTTGGTAGCTGGGCGGTGCGATTGTGCCTCGTGCTTGCGTTTTATACCGAGAAAAAAAACTACAGTCGTTTCGTTAACATGCTTCGCCACCCAGCTAATAACTACAGTCGAACCCATCTAGAGCCCGAAACGCCCCCCTATACTAACTCCAAGTATACTTTTGTCCCCAAAACGGGTTTCCAGTTATAAAGGCGTTAAAGTCTCGTCGATTCATATTTGTAACGATGAACCTTGTACCACTGCCTCATCTATGGCGGAGACGTACCGTCTTTTGGCTTCTAAGGGTGATCACTCGAGGAGCTCCACGCCCAAAACCGGATTTTGAGTAAACTAAAATTGCAACTCGATGAACAAACTCAAACGGTATACAAAAAGACGTACTACAAAACGAGAATGACGTTATTTCGACGATTTTGGGTTAACGCCTGTTACAACTGGAAACCTGATTTTGGGGGGAAAACTACTTGGAAATAGTATAAGGAACGGCTTTGGGGCTCTAATGGGGTTGGGGAGCCCCGTCATTCAGGAGAACGAAGAAAAAACAAAATAGGGCTACCTTTTATTGTAGAGCGCGTCGACTGTCGCAGGCTCTTTTGCAGTGGTATACAGTACTGTAATCGTCCTCCTGACAGCTACCGCTAGAGCTGTGAGTAGGCAGGATTTCACGACTAATAACTAATCGGTAGCTGCCGTTAGCCAACTAGCTGACCTTGGTCGGCGAGTTGGCTGGTGACTCTAACTGATGGCCAGTCGACTTGCCGACTTAAGTCAGGCGAGCGAAGCGAGCCAAATGAGCTCCCCCCGGCCTAAAGGGGCCCGCTCAAAAGGAAACAATGCATGTCGTATTAGACAATCCTTCCTGCAAGTATGGAAACCCAACAAGTCGGATAGTCGGCACCTGCGGGAAACGACTAACTAATATTCCGACTAATAACTAGTTGGTGATGTATGTCGTGCCGACTCACAGCTCTAGCTACGACAGTGCCTTATGCTCGTGCATTCTTCTCTGCTGCATCGTGCACTCGTGCTCCTAAACAATAATTGCTCTTTGCGCTGCCTACCAGGGGCTAGATCACGCTTGTGAGACTTTCAATATCTCTCTACGACTAACTCCATGCTGCAGGGGAAATTTTTATAATGTCGCACTTTTATTTTTCACCTACGCCCGAATTTGTGATGTGTGTGTGTTTTTTTTCTCAGCCAAACGGTGAACAAGGGGAGCGGCGTGGAGAACTTGCACTACCTCGGTGACGGGCTGTTCGGAACCAAGGAAATTGATTGATTGATCGATTGGTTGATTGATTTGTTGGTTGATTGATACATTGATTAGTTGAATGATTGGTTGGTTGGTTGGTTGGCTGGTTGGTTGTTTCATCGATCGATCGATTGATTGATTGATTGATTGATCGATTGATTGATTAGTTGATTGATTTCTTTGGTTGTTTATTTGATGGATGTGTTGCTTGATTGGTTAATCGATTCCATTGGTTGATTGGTTGAGTGGTTCGTCGGCTCGTTGGTTGTTTGGGTGGGTGGTTGGTTGGTCGGTCGGTCGATTGACTGGATGATTATTGATTTTTTATCTGATTGGTCGGTTAGTTGGTTGGTTGGTTGGTTTGAGACATGGTTTTCGGGGAGACGAATTGATCGTGGCAAAGTTAACGTTGCCAGAGGGGCCGAGCGGGCGCCTCGACGATAGTCCTTGCGAAATACCCCTAAGGTCTACTCTGATTAACGTGAGACCCGGTGGGGCACCTGCCGACGTTTTTTTCCGTGCGATCTCGAAAGGGGGGGGGTGGGGTCGGGAGAGGTGGCGTTTTGTAGCCGTCATCTCAATTTTTCGTTTCGTTTTGCCTCTGCTGTTGGGATAGCAGCGAAGCAGAATATCAGCAGCAAGCAACAACGCAGATGGATAGGTGCTTTAAGGGACGTTTTGATGCAAGGCCATTGGTGTGCGATTCTGTGCACGTCAAAGTGTTGTTGACATTGAACTGATAGTTGCACCCGTGTACATGCAGCACAACCAGTGTCCGTGCCGATGCCTCTTAGAGAGACAAGCTCTACTACTAATGCTACTAATACTACTGCTGTGGTCACAAACTACGAGACAGAGGTACAAATCGCAGATAGAACAAGATCTGGCCATGCAATGGACCACAATGGACATGCGGGCAAAAAAAAAATCAAGACAGCACACCAGACTATTTGCAACAAAAAAGAAAAAAAAAAGGGAGAAAATGAAATAATAGTCTATACGCGCAACATCTAATCAAATACTTCGCATGCTATAAATAAAAAATACAGATATACCCCGGTCTTTTTGAGCGCATCAAGGCGTCTTTTGGCGTTAATTTTTGTAGAAGGGCGAACGTGTGCCACGGTGAAACGATGGAGGTCAGCACTTTTTGGCCAGCATATTTCCTGAATGACCGGGCTCCTTAGCTCAAAAAGGGTCGGAATGGCATTCCTGTTTTGCCATCTTGAATATTTTTGTATACCTAGGCCATGGACCCGTTTGGTCATCTTAGGGTTGCACTTTCAGTTTAAGTCCAAATACTCTTTTGGGTGAGGTATAGAGTAGTTTATCAAGCCACCACCTCTCGGAAGGCAAACACGGTGCACCTTCACACTGTACTATTAGTAGCCTGTGTCGGCGAAGATGTCGGTTGACGGTCTGGCTTTGTCCCGTCAGGGCCTCTTTATACGTAATATACTGTTTTATTAGTAGTATGGAGCGTTCCGTGGACAGCCGTCAACCGACATCTATCTTTTGTGTGTCGGCCGTCGGTCAAGGGGTCGAACCGCGTTGTCCTACAAGTAGCATATCTGCACCTAGATCAGTCTGATAGAGCCCTACTTGAAGCTTGATTGATAGTGAGTCTTCACGGAGCTTTCGACCGTGCCGCCTAACGCCCACCACCCGCGACTCGAACCCTAACCTTGACGCTAGCCCTCACGCGCCGGGGTGACCTGTGCTTGGATGCTGTGGCTTGTGGAGGCTCTAGGTTGACTCGGCCGACTTGGATGCTGTGCTTGAAAAGACGCTTCGGTTGATTCTGCCGGATCGGCATGGTGTGACTGGAAAGACAATAGGTTGATTGAGCCGCTTGACGATATCCCTTAGCCAGCAGAGTGCGTAAATAGCGCTACGTTAGGAAAATTCAATATCTGCCGTCAAATACTACGCGCCTTAATAGCCAAAAGGTTTCCCGAAACGGGATGACGTTTCATTCGAGTTCGTGAAGCGTTTAGTTCGATTGGCGTAAAGAGTGCAACGAGTGTACGGTGCCCGAAAAAAGGTCTCGATACCACCGATACGACACTCGGCACACTAAACCAAAGTAAAAAGCAACCGAAAACGGCAATTCGTATATACCAAAAAAAAGTCTCGATACCACCGATACGACACTCGGCACACTAAACCAAAGTAAAAAGCAACCGAAAACGGCAATTCGTATATACCAAAAAAAGGTCTCGATACCACCGATACGACACTCGGCACACTAAACCAAAGTAAAAAGCAACCGAAAACGGCAATTCGTATATACCAAAAAAAGGTCTCGATACCACCGATACGACACTCGGCACACTAAACCAAAGTAAAAAGCAACCGAAAACGGCAATTCGTATATACCAGGTGGCTATTCTTTAATCCACCAGACGTGCAGAAATCTACCGAGGCCTAAACGAAAAAAACTATCAAGGTTGGAAAAAATTAAAATGACGCTTCAGCTTTAAGATCGACCGAAAAACGTTTTGATCGAAAGTCATATTTGCAAGCTGCTGCGTGTGATGCTTCGATCGTGCGTGTTACGGGGTGTGTATACCTTCTCGTGTAAGGGCACAGGTCGGTGACTCCCCTGCCCACACCTGTGTCAACAGGACTAAGGTGTTAAGCCTTATTATGTGCACGGAAACTATATAACCCGCTTTGAAAGGGACAACATCAGAGGGCTGTATCTATATACACAGGAGACCGGTCGGTTTATCACAGAAGGAGGGCAAAAATTAAAATAATATGTGGAGGTATGGGGATTTGAGCCCCAGACGTTTCGCATGCGAAGCGAACACTCTACCCCTGAGCTATACCCCCACAAAAAACAGACTAGGTCCCTGAGGATGGCGATTTTTTTTCATACCATCGTTTGCATGTTACACGTTCATATTTTTTATCGTCAAGATTACGTACAAGTAGTACTCGTCGAGTACATTGTAGCATTAATAAGCAGACGTTTTAATTCTTCGTGTTGCAATAATGGTGCACACGTGCAATAAGATTTTTCGCCTGGTTGACATTTTTTTCAGTTTTTTTTGGCTGTTACATTTACTTTTAATTTGTACTGTTGCTTCGTAGGCTCGTTTGACGCGGGGCACGTCCTTCACTACTCTAGTCTACCGTTGCTGTCGTACTATACTATAATGTATTACGTATACAACAGTCAGTGAATTTCTAGTCCACTGTACTACTACAACTAACTTCAGTCTGTAGTTTCTAATTTGGCCATTCATTTCTAAATTAATTATTTGAAAAAACATGTTTGATAAGTGTCGAGCGAAACCCGACTCAAACCTTATTAACGCCTCAACCCTTGTACGAGGGTATTTCGTCGGTCCGTTTGCATATTGTACCGGGAATATGTTATCATGGCGTCGAGAAGGGAGAAAAAAAGTTTGTGGAGGTATGGGGATTTGAACCCCAGACATTTCGCATGCGAAGCGAACACTCTACCCCTCAGCTATACCCCCAACAATTACGGACGCGCTCATGAAGCCTGGCTGCTCCCGCGATCGCGCATTGTATAAACGAAGATATTTTATAAACAGGCCCCACAATAATAACATTATGCGCATATATACAAGGTATATATGCCGAAGCCGAAAACATACAGGGCAATAGATCAGGTACAAGAAAAGAGATGGACTTCGTCATGGTAGATTTCCTTTTCTTTTGGTTTCCCTTGGTTTTCCATTTATGGGAATCTGCTCCCGCATTATCATCGGATGTCAAACAAACATTAATACACTCAAATGATGAAAAACACGCATTGACAATACATCCCAACGCATGCGAACACATCGTGTGGTGATTCTGTGTGTCGCGTCATAGATAGGAAGGAGAATATACCACTCTACACTCGATTAATTCTCAATTACTATTTTTTGTGGTCCGATCATACCTTGGTTACGTGACTATAATACGCTTCGAAAGCTGAAGAAGTTACACCTTTCTTCGTGAGAATGGTGCGCAGCGTGTGTGCCGCAATCACAAAGATAAATGCCGAAAACAAAGGACGAAGAAACACAAACCACTGAAGACCATTCATGTTCCTACCTGGGTACGTACACAAAAACGTTGATGTACACAACAATAACCAGCCGAAATAATGTATACGTATAGCACGATATGAGACCTCACAACGTCAATCACTCACAAATGGTATAAGACTCAGTTTGTTGGGTGGTTACCCAATTGCCTCCCCTAACCAAGTCTTAAAATAACACAAACGTCTCCCAATCAATCGAAATAGAGCAAATAGGGAACTGGAAATAAAACAGAGGGGAAAAAAAAAATCAATAAATAATTGTGCATGGAAAAACAAAGTGGAGGTATGGGGATTTGAACCCCAGACATTTCGCATGCGAAGCGAACACTCTACCCCTGAGCTATACCCCCTTAGCTTTAAGGAGGCGTAAAATATTTGAGTTCTGATGCGTTGTTTGATCTTTGTTTATTTTCCTGCATACTTTTTCTGTGGTGGGAAATTAGCAAATGGCATTACTAATACCACATTGCAGATGCCGGTCCCCGTAGTATTAATACGAAACATACCTGGCACGATATTACAAGGGCAACGAATTGTGTAGGCATTCGCCGGCACCCATGATTCGGATAGGCTAAAAACACTGCTGTGCAGTACCTATTCTCCGTTTCCCTCTTTGAAGATGAAGTGCATGGAACGCTCACATTGACTCCAAGTCTGAGGGTGCACAGCAGTACTGCTGTGTAGTGTAGTATTAATATAGACCTATGTCGTTTCTATTTTTTCCTCGTAGATCCACGGCGGCTCTGAACACCGTCCAAATGAAGATGAGGCCCTCGTGAAATTATAACACAGCAGTAGTAGCATAAATACTACCACAGGTACGTTTTTCAATACGTCTATCTTTAACAGTAACTATCAAAGCTACAATGAAGCGTAGCAATAACTTTACCTTCTGTTGCTGTGTAGACAACACCACTGTTGCCTTGTTTACACGTAGCGTAAGGAAAAAAAACAAAAAACGGTGCAATACCCTCAAAAGATTTAATGTGGAGTCAATGTGAGAGTTCCATATTGATATTTTACACGTCCCCAATCCCCACAGCCATAGCGCAAGGACCAAAAAAACAAAGGCACTGGTGCTGATTATACTCCCAAGAGTGTCGGATTCAATGTGAGAACGCCACGTACATTTCATCTTCAATATTCAGGGACATGAGGCAGGAAAAAACAAGGTCTGTACAGCAGTACCCACAAACGTGGAGTTAGTGTGAGAGTGCCACATACACTTCATCTCCAACCTTCAGCGCCATATCGCAAGGATAAAAGAGGAAGAAGACACGCGACCTGCAGGCGCTGCAGCAGGAGAACATGCAATAGCTGGGGCTGAACAGAGGTTTCCGCACTACCCCGGGTATGAAAATAGTTAAAACAGAGTGAATTAATATGTCACGATATGAACAGAAGTCGAAGCCGCATGCACTAAGTAATACAAAACCCAAACAGCGCACGCATCTTGCACTATAAATAAATATCCTAACAAAAACACCCCGACCGCCTTTCCCCCCCTGAAAAAAGCAGAACAAAACCAGCTCTGCGCTTGTTCTCATCCTTTTGTACATAAAATGCCGATCAATACCAACTGTACGAAACCGAGAATTAAGACACGCACAGCCTGAGATTTACAGAGAACCTGGAAATGCCGATGCCGTTGTACTGCAGTTAGTGAGCAACGCTCCCTTTCCCACGCAAGAGTCTATTCTGGGCCAATCGTGATCCCGTTCCCTGCTACTCGTAGGTGTCCTGTACCGCTGTGCAGTAGTATACACATTGACACACCAGGTACGCCTCCAAGGACCGAAGAACGACTCATAAGTGCCACCGGGAAAAAAAAAAAATCAGGTACAGCAGCAGAAGGAAAAAGTAGTTAGGCACGAATAACATCGACTTGTCGATCTCCAGAGCATAAAAACGGCTATTTGACATGCCCTTGCACCGAGAGGTATGCAATACACAAGCAAGGGTTTTACTGAATCGCATCGCACGATTTGCCTTGTACAAAGCCGCACTTCACCTACAAAGCCGCACTTCACCTACAAAGCCGCACTTCACCGCCGTACGGTTCTCAACAAATAAAAATCCACACCGCACCGCACCGCACTGCACCGTACGATTCCAAAAGCAAAATCCCGCACCGTTCAAATTTCACAAAAACAAAAACCGTTAAAAGGCCCTTATGGCCTTCAAAATCGAGTAGTGCGTTAAGGTGGGGTGCGGGGATGGGCCGTGTTTTACCGAACCGCACCAATTCAAACCGCACCGCGACGCCTCGCGCCGTATGAAAACGAAAAACAAAATCCGCACCGGACCGCACCGCCCCGAGCCGTTTGATTATAAATACTGACTTCCGCACCGTACCGCATCGCACCGCACCGCGCGGTTGGATTCTGCAATTGAAAAAACTGCACCGCGGTTCGGTTCTACACCGTGAAAATCCTTGCGTATAACCATGAAAAACAAAAAAAGGCCGCTTGCTATGTTGCCGCAACAGGCTGCAGTAGATGTGCAGATACAGCTCCTCCGTATAGGAGTTCATAAGAGATTAGGTGTTCTACCAAACGGACAGGTGGGGCGGCCCAACCGTCTCCAACTATGATTTACACTGGCACCTACCAGGTACATACTTTTTGACAACGTTAATGTACACTATCGGCCCTCGACAAAGAAACAGCCCCGCGAGAAACTCGCCTGAGAAATCCAGGGGAAAACAAAACGTTTGGGAGCCGGCACACTACAGTTTAGTGTGGAACACACTTTTTCTCATCGCAGAAATCTAGCCTGGGCCAATATCCCGGTGTCTTGTTAAAGGGCCGTTGCTGTATACTGTTGAGGAATTAGTGGGGTATTAGTCCGTTCGACCACTTGCAAAAGGTTAACCAATAGTAGTACGTAGTAGTACAACACGATCATCACACGATGCATCTGAAACACCGCCGTCACGACGCGTATCAGCGCACGCAAGGACAACAGTACACAGACGGGTAACCCATAACCAAACAACAAAACAGTGTTAAATAATTCGTAAAACACGGAATTACGCCCTCTGCAAAATATATGTGGCGTCTACTATATCCAGTAGCACGCCGGGATGAATCTACCCATCCGACAGAAGGGCGAAAACCGCCAAGCAACACTGACAGATAAACCAAGAACAACAACAAAATTACCCCCCCCACCTTCCCCGCCGCCCCCCCATCCCCCTCCCACCCCCCCCCCATCCCTCCCCCTTCCCCTTCCCCCTCCCTCACCCCCCCTCCTCCCCCATGGGTCATGACGGTATCATCATAGCCCATAGCCCCCCTCTCCTCTCCTCCCCTCCCCAGGGCAACCAGAAGAGCCCATAGCCGCTTCCCCTCCGGCTCCCCTTCTCCACCCTCCCCCCGTCGCCAGAACAATCAGAAGAGCCCATAGCTCCCCCCTCCCGCGCTCCCTCCTCTCCGGTCCCCTCCACAGAGCGACCAGAAGGCGATAAGGTGCTGGTCGCACAAGACCTTTCTTCGCCCTCCCTCTCCCTCCCCTCCTCCCCCCACTTCCCCTTCCTCTCCGCCCTCTCCCCTTCCCGCCTCCCTCTCCCGCGTTCCCCTCAGCCCCCGCCCAAGAGCAATCAAAAGGCGATAAGGTCCTGATCGCACAAGACAACCGTCTGCACGCACAGCTCGCAGCCCTCCGGCAAGCCATCCGGCAAATGGCCCGGCATCATAAACGTGTGATCATCAAACAGGTACAGGTCCGGCACCTGCAGGAGTTGCAAACTCCTGGGAAGTTGCCTCGTGTCCAGGGCCTGGTCGAAACAAGCCCCAAACCTGAGCTCTTCGAGGCCAGCCGGCCACGCCACCCCTTCCACCGCTTCACGGAACGCCATCCCGAAATCAAGCCTCCTCAGGCTCGTAGTGGCCCAGGAGGCAGACCTAACGGGGTGGTTGAAGGCATCTCCTAAGCTTAGACTTTCTAGGGCGGGTGGCCAGTCCACAGATTCGATGCGCTGATCAAATGATGCCCCGAATTTGAGGCTCTTGAGGGTGGCTGGCCAGGTGGCGAGCTCTATGGGGCGGTTGAAGCGGTCGCCAAATCGGAGCTTGGTGAGTCGGGGCGGCCATGCCACGTCTTCGACGTGGTGGTTGAAGATGCCCCCCAGGTCGACCTCGAGGAGGGAGGGGGGAAGAGGGCATTCTAAGGGGTGGTCAAACGCCCAGCCGAAGCGGAGGATTTGGAGGCCTTCTGGCCAGGTTACGTGGGTTAGTTGGAGGTCTAGATGGAAGGCTAGACGGGATATTCGCCGATGGGGGGTTATCCTTGGTGTGGTGGTAGTGATATTGATTGAGGTTGTAGGTTTTCCACCGCCGTTGTTGTTGGTGTTATCGTTGTCGCTGTTGCTGCTGCTGCCGCTGCTAATGCTGTTGGTGCTGCTGGTGCTGCTGGTGCTGCTGCCACTGCAGGAAACTAGTCCAGACGGTTTCGGTGCTGCTGCTGCCGTTGGTGCTGGTGCTAGTGTTACTGGTGGGGGGGGTCTTACTACTGTGCGGATGTTGTTGGTTTTGACGACCACCGAGTAGTCCGCGCTACTCTCTCGACACGCGTTGCATGCCGCCAGGCACACGAGCTCAATCTCGAAGGGGCGGACTACGCCCGATAGGGCCACCAAGCGAAGAGCGTCGACGGCCTTGCCTTCCATATTTCGCTTCCCCCTCCCCTGCTCTGCTGTACCTGGTACCTTGTATAGCTTTGATGCCCGCACTGGTGAATAAGCTCTTCCTTGTGCCTGGCACGATATAGCACCAGGTGCACGAACCCTGAAGAGCAGCGTGTTCGATGTACCTGGTAGCCTGTAGCTGCTTGAAGTCACGCGACCCAACAACAGTCAGGGGTGGTCTCCTTATAGCGTCAGTATGTGCCAGCGAAGAATGCCTTCAGTATATCAGACACCCGGCAATATCGGGTATAGTACCGATAGTGGTACTAACATAGCGAGTTTCGCCGCGTCAAGCGATTCCACTGGCACTATACCGGCAATAGGCACTGTTCAACCAGCACTATAGGGAGATGCCCAACAGGTAGTTCCGTTTAACGAGCACAGCTGCCAACAACTGCTATACACTTGGCACGTGGTATGTGCACGCAGCGGACGACACTTTTGCTCCTCTTCCTGGGCCGAACGAAGAGGGTCTGATAAGAGCAGGGAGGCAGCAAGTGGGGGGGGCACCGCGCCGATCTGTGTTAGAGGGATGGGGGGATACGAGCCATCTATCCCTATTCGCAACGGCAGACAGATACATATTTAGACGATCTCGCTGCTGCCGCTGCGGTGTAAATAAGCCAACGGTCGGGCGGGTGGTAGCAGAGCAGACGAGGGAGAGCGTACACTCAGCGAGAGTGGTGCGAGAGCAATACGAGTATAACCGCCTTGTATAGGGAAGCCGCACTATTCTCTTCAGGTTATGCGTGCAATTCCCCGTCTTGCCAAGCGATTTTGACCACCTTATATCGGGATGTCGCCGTACTCAGGCCGCCTTATTGGGGGACTCCCACGGTATCGGTTCTTTGGCGACCGTGTGTGACGTGACATCACCCAGGGCAGCAGAGAACTCGTACGACATACTGACAAGAGAGGCTACGCACGAGTGGAAGACTCGGCTATGAAATGTTGGTATCAGATGGCACAAGACATGTCCCTTGTCAAGCAAGGGAAAACGCGCGCTGTCAAGGAAGGCTGTTGCAAGGGTGTTGGGTCGAGTGTTTTCCACTACGTAGGACCTACCAGATGCCAGGCACCTGGTAGCAGTCTAGTGCAATTACAGTAGTGTTTTGTTGCTGTCACAGCACGTCTGCGGGAGGTGGTGAAACCCTCAAAAACTGACAAGCACTCCTGTCTCCTGTCATAGCACGGTATCATAGTGATCAAAACGCTCGATGCTTTGTCGGTTCAAGCGTGGTTCATCTTGCTGCCTTCCCCATGATACCATGAGAAGGAGGACGAGAGGAAAGGGGGGGGTAATTGGTAGGACAAAAGAAGAGGAGAGGAAAGGGGACGTTCAGGTAGTTGGTTTGGCAAATCAAGGCCAGTGTGCTGTGTTGTCGGGGGTTCTAAGTGCTGTCTCCTTGCGTCTGCTTTGGGTTGGTATGTTGGCATCATACGCGACGCGTTTAGCGTGAACTGCAACAAGCAACGAGGTTTACCCAACGAGTCATTGAACACGAAGAACTACTGCTGTACGTCACGAAGTTCCCTCACAGTTGAACTTCCATGTCGGCCTCTGCTCACCTTATCGTTCCACCGCGTCGCGTCGTGGGGAAAAAATCCGCTGATGAGCAAGTCTGATGCCTATCGTCGCCTGCGCTCTGCTTCTGTCTGCTGTGGAGTGGTCTGTGGTGTGGTGCCTCGGGTGTTCTGCCTCCGGCCGGGCTTTTTCTCGAGTACCCCCTTGCCTGCATAGCCAAGCAATGTTTTGAAACCCTTCATTCGACGATAATCGAATTTCTCAAAACCTGAAAACAAGATTTTGCGCTGCACTACGCGTAGGGCAGCCAACCCTGACCCGAGCACGTAGAATACCCGTACGTCTCTCCCTGCGGAGACCTCTCAGCAATCATGGTAAGAGTTCAATTTCCGCGCCCGGTTCGCTTGTTAACAGCATGCTGTACTTCCTTGAAGGACAAGCATCATTGATAAGTCATTGCGTGGAGTATTTCGGTTACAGTATGGACAAGAGCGACGTCTGCCGCACACAGCAGTCGTAGCAACAACGCAGCAGCGCCGCAGTAGGCTGGGCGTGAGAGACCCGTGGGTGCTGGTCCATGGGGTGTTTGGCGGGGTTTCTGTTACTTGGGGGCCACGTGATATTTGCACCACTTATGTAGCTTGGGTTATTTTTGATTTACTACTAATGGTAGGCTTGGTGTGAGCGATCAATACCTATCCTGCACACCCCGTGTCCGTCCTGACGCCTCATGGAAACGAGCTCTGTGGTCACAAACTACGAGAAAGGAATACGAAATGGGCCGGCCAAGAAACCTCCTAATCCGTCAGTCGGGCATATCTTTTGAACGACAGTGACCCACTGCAAACTGAGCATATCCTCGTAATCAGCTAGATACGGTGGTCAGTTTAAGCCCTCCAGCTTGAGAATCTGCCACGTTGGTGCCGAAAAAAGTGTTTGCCACTCACGTCCCCTAGTTTGAGCATTTTTTCATGATTTGTTTGTGTTGCTTTTTCTAAAATTGCTCGAAATACAACGTGGATGGAATTGGCTCAATTTTTCTAGGCATGTACATCTTGGGGCGAGAAGTAGGGACATATGCGTTTCATTTCATGGGTCACTTTCGTTCGAAAGTTATGGATGAATCCCTGAAATATATGTAAATTTGTATGCAGAGGCGCTTCGGTGGAAACTTAGCCATGGACCTCTCAATTTTTGAAGTTATGACCTGAAATTTTGGCACGTGATTTGAATCAAGCTGAAAAAACAAGTAGAAGTAAGATGCAAAAAAAAAAAAAAAAATCGATGCACTTTTCCCCGCCTCAAACTTCAGCAAAAATTTGGGCCGACCGTAATAAGACATTTTTTCCATTTTTTTTTTGCATCCGATTTTGAATGTCTTGCTCAGCTTGTTTGAAATCACGTGTCAAAATTTCTGATCCAAACTCCAAAAATTGGGTGTGATATTGCGATATTGTCCTTATCAGGGCCTCTTGCCCGGCCCAGCTCGTATACATTGTAAGTACAGCAAGGCGATTTGGCCATGCAATAAGCAAGTCTGTGCTGAAGGCTGAAGGTCGTGTCGCCTGTTACAGCAGTACCAAGCACAGTAGGAAGCAGAAATGGTCGCATGGCACCCTGGTACAAGTATTATGTCTAGTACACCCTGGGAGGCACAGGCGTGAGTGCGCAAACGGGCCCGATCCTAGCTGATCTTCTGATCTCTGCCTTGCCCTTGCGTGTTGCGTGTATGCTGCTGTCCGCCCTGCCCGGCGTGGATACTCTTTCGACACAACCGTTAGTTGACGAGTTGTGACTTTTAGCTTTCAGCACCTTCCACGAACGCCCAAAAGTTTACGACAGCTACAAATATCCCAGCTGACTATCCTTCTGTGTGAGTTCCTACTGTGGGACTCGCACGAGACTCTCGGTGGTGTTCAGCGCTGCTGCTGCTGCTGCTGCTGCTTGCTGTTTATTTTCCGGGTTCTGCTTGGCTTGTCGCGATTGGTCGAAGAAAAAAGTCGGCGGTCCTGACTTCAATCCGGAGAGAGATCTTGGTCGGCGGTCGTAGAATCGGCTTCGGTCGCACCTATGTTTGGCGCGGTATGGGTTTATGTATTTCGCATTCGCTCGTGTTATGGCGTGCGGACTTGCGAGCGCTTTCTTCGTGTGTCCCCGCGGAAGCTTGTTGTGCGACCTACACAACCGCTTCTTCTGTGAAGGGTAAGCACCAAGCCGACTACCATGTCCCGCTAGGCGCACGCTAACCGCCGCGTCCCCCATTCCATTGTTCCGTGTTCCCTGTCTCTGTGTTCCTCGCTCCTTGTCCCCGTGCTCCGTGTCCCCTGCCCCCCCTTTCTGCAGGCGGCCGACCGGTTCAACATGAACCGGAGTTGGGATCACATCCAGAACAAATACATCGGTACTGGCCATTCGGACACCACGAAATTGTGGGTGTGAAAGTGTGGGAGCTTCTTGGGGAGCCTCGAAGTTGCTGTTTCGTTGTCAGGTTATAACCCTTTCAAAACTGCTCGAAAAACATTCAAAGTAGTCTATGGTTCTATCATGCTGGTACGTATTTTATCGATGAAACGGACTGGGTGCTGACAACAAGGGATATGTATTTTATCGACGAAACGAGCTGTGCTGACCAAATAACAACAACAACAGCGATAGGGGACTTGTCCCAAGTGCAATGTAAGGAACTGTACCTCACTCGCTCAATATGGTGCTATTAATATTAATAGTACTGCTTCACGCTCTACCTGTTAATATTCATCTCAGACTCGCCATGTTTTTGTTTCATTTTTTGCGATACTATATTCAGTCAAATATAGGTTAAAGCAACAAGAACAACCAGTCACCAGTCACCCTTTCGTTGAGATGCCCCTACTCCCCCTTTCGAAATGTCCCCTTTCCCTCAGTTGAAACGCTGCCCTCCTCCACGTTCAAACACCCCCTCCCTCCCGGTTGATGATCCCTATCCCACCCGTTGACCTGCCTCATTACCCTTCATTTCCCTGTCCTACGCTGGCCCTGATTTTTTTCTTGGCCAGCGAGTGGGCCACCAACCAGCACCGAGACTCGATCGCTTCGCACATCGGACACAGCGACTTGCTCTCATACTTTGCAGTGGCAGAGAACAATGCCATTGGCCGCGTGCGCTACCAGCTGCTCGAGGTGATGAGATGATGTGCATGGATAGCATGAATCTGTGTATACACCTATTTACCTTCTGTAGTATTTAGCTGTAAATAAGTGATCGACGTTTATCGGTAGATAGATACGCATTGTGAGTATATGTTTTATGTGTGTGAGATCGATGCTTACGTTTCTGTGCTATAATGTACCAGTACACTTTTTTTTATGGCAAAACCGATCGTAGTGCTATACACATTGACGAGGTGAGGACATGGATCCGAGGATGGATATGCATCAGTAGATACTTGATAATTTCGTGAACTGAAATGCTAACACAAAAATTACCCCTCTGTCGTGTTACCTCTCCCCCGCTTTTGCTCTTTCTCGCACCTCTTAACGAAAATAAACAACAGAAAATGCTCCAGCCGTGCGGACCACCTCCAGCGAAGGACGATGATGATGTATGACCACACGCGACAGACCGAAGCACCGCCCTTCTCCGCTTCTTCTGTATTCAGTTATCTTTACGCTGGTGATCTGTATCCCTGTCGTACCGGTTGAATGGTGCCTATTGCCGGTGTTGTTCGCTTGCATGTACCGGCACTATAGAGAGACCACCATATCACGCCGTCGGTAAAGAGCCATGACAAAGTCCATCGGTCGTGAGCAACACATTCGCCTGTTCTTGCGAAGGGCGAGTCTTATGCTTTCGGGCGGGTAGTATCATAAATAGCGTTGTTAATAAAGGCCGGTCGTTTTAGGCGCGTCGGTCTAGGGCGGGCGATCAGGCAGTGAGCAGCAAATATGCCATACTAAGATACCGTTTTTTTTTGCGCGTCAAGGCATCGTTTGGCCATACTAAACTGTTATGTAACAGGGTAGGGGAGCGGCCAGGCAGTCAGTAGCTAAGGTGCTAGAAGACCGGTATTTTGGCGCTTGCCTAGGCTCCTTTCGTGCACACTATACTAGCTTAGTGTAGGGGGCAGTCAAGGGATCAAATCGCGATCTCCTTCATTATAATTCCTGGGTATGTGGTGGGTCGTGCTCCTTGCGCCGGATGGAGACACGCCGCTATTGGTAACAAGCGAAACCCCAACCTGGCTTGACCTGGTCCAGTTGTTTGTTTTTGCCTACAGGTTTTGTGACCATGAGCCATAATCCAAAGAAAATGAGCTACAGCAGTAGTGATCCTTCTATAGTGCCGGTTGAGTAGTGCCGGTTGCCCGCTATAGTGCCTGTGAAATCGCTTGACACACATGGGAACAACCAGTAGTGGCAGCATGAGGAATAGTGCCTGTTGCCGCTATGGTGCCGGTGAATCTTTACCCATCAAACTATTTTATAACATTATAAATACGTCGGCTATGAAATCGGTAAATTTAGGATCGATACTCATCTTTGCAAGCTGCGTGATACACCAGCCGCTCGGTTTTACAGGTGTATATAGTTTTCTTTGAATGTGACACTCCTATGTCCAGAATGTTGTATTTGCGGAGTATCTCCGACTTGCGTGTGTACTTTCAATGCAACATATCGTCATCTCATCATCATCAGCTTGGCCTGGTTGGCGGAAAACTAAAGCTGTGGTCCACACATGCTCTTCTGCGAATCAAGTCAGCGGAGCCACGTCAGTATTAAATGAACCCTCTTTTGAAACTTTCAGAGCGGAAAATTAGCGAATAAAACCTACCAGGTACGATTTTACAAAATATCAGCCACACCCATAGCAACGTACGCTGCTATGAATATATTTGGACGCGAGTTACGCTATGGGGGTGTAAAACTTTTCGGCGTTTT
Source organism: Undaria pinnatifida (assembly GCA_012845835.1). Lineage (NCBI taxonomy): Eukaryota > Phaeophyceae > Laminariales > Alariaceae > Undaria > Undaria pinnatifida. The sequence goes on along the minus strand of JABAKD010000002.1, from coordinate 12,423,187 downwards.
TTAATTATCTAAAAAGGGGATCCTCAACGGAGGGGCTATAGACTTTATATAGATCGGCACATGCTACGGTAGAGGTTAAGGTGTGCACTGGCTCTGGCTCTTTTTGCCTTCTGAGGGTGTGGTGGGTTGATAAAATACGCTATACCTTCGCCCAACAACTGATTTTATGAGTGAACTGAAAGGGAAGAGTGCAACGCGATGACCAAACCTTCAAGGGGGGGGGGCGACGCTTGCTTCGATAGAGGTATTTAGACTAGGTGCATATACCACTTTTTGGCTGAAACGCTCCTTTCTGAATTACACGGTGGACGCGGGCTTCAATAGAGGTGCACACGCACACTACTTTTTTCTGAGGTTCCTCAATGTGAGAGCTTAAGACATGTCCCGTCTTAACCCAAAAATTGATTTGGATAAAAATAGGTCTCTGCTATCGTTGAAACATCCCATGGCCTAGGTACAAAATATCACGAGAATCATGCAAAAAAATGTCATGTTTCCGACGATTTGGGGTTATAAGTGTAGAGCCCCGTCACTCAGAAACCATTTCAGCCAAAAAGTGCTACCTATATCGTAGCGCATGTCGGTGCACCTTAATTAACCCGAAATCGCCGGATTGTCATTTTTTTTCGCATTTTTTGTTTTTGAAATGTACGTAGCCACCATGGGATTCCTCATCGGGTAACCTCGTACTTTTCGCTTTCCTCAAAATCTTGTTCTTGTGGGTGGGGCATTGTGCATAGAGGACCCCCGAAGTTCAAAAAGGAGCTCTTCAGAAAAAAGCTGGTGAACCTTTACCGCAACATGAGTCGGGCGTAGGCATAAAAAATGTTCTCATATATCACGAAACAAGAGAATGACATTCCGGCGATTTTTTGGGTCAAGTCCTGGACGCGTGCTAACGATAGTTTGAGGTGTGCCGCACAGCACTTTTTTCCGAGGTTCCGTTAATTTTGGAGCTTGAAACCCTCTCGGAAAACTGATTTAAATACTATAAAAAATGAAAATACACTCCAGCTGTAAGATCGAAGATTTCGTCGAAACTCATCTTTGCAAGCTGTGTGTGATACTCCGATCGCGCGCATTACGAGTTGTGTGTCCTCATTAAGGATATAGGTCGGCGACTCCCCTTACAACTACAGTGTAGCTATCAGGGTCAACAGGGTGATTTTAGTCAGTCTGTGCGCTGAAACTATAAAACCCGTTTCTGAGGGGGACAAAATCTGACAGCTGTGGAGGGAAATGTATCCTTTTATCAAGTGAATCTTGTTTTATCAAGTGAATCTTGTAAGTCGAATAACCGGTGAGGGGGGGGCGGGCGGAGTTTTAAAGGACGTGGGGGCCTGGTTTTGATCAAAAGCGAGCGGGTTTGGAGGGGGGGGGGGGGGGGGGGGGGGGGGGGGAAGGGGGGGGCAATTTGTGCATGTAAGTGATAATCCTTTCAAGGGGATAAATCTGACGGTTTTGGCACCAGTTTATTATTGGGGGAGGGGGGGGGGGGTTGGGGCGGGGGGGGGGCGTGTGGGGCAGCTCGATATGTGCGTGGAAACTATACATTATTTTGAGGGGATAAATGTGACGGTTTTGGAAATAATGCATCAGTTTATCATGTATATCCTGGGGTAAGTCATACAATCAGTGAGTAGAGAGAGGGTGGAGTGTTCCAGGGGGTGGGGTTGGGATGGGTTGGGGGGGGGGAAGGTGGGCGGTGGGGGCGGGGGGGGGAAAGGAAGGGTTTTAGGTGAGGGGTTTGTTATACGTGTGGTGCTAGGTCTAAGCGATGGTGTGGGTGATGGGGAAGAAGGGGGCGTTCGGGGCGGGGGGGGGGGGAAAGCAGCGGCATGAATGGCTCTCGAAAGATAATGAGGTGATATTATCCTGTGCGTAAAGTGTTTATTAATCTGGCGGATTTCGATATTTGGTGGGGCGTTTGAGTAAGGGAGAGCGAGACGGGGGGGGGGGGCGGGGGGGAAGATTTTTTAGCAGGTTTAGGTCACAAATAATATTCAAATACAATTCGGCTGTGAGATCAAAGATATGTGGGGGCTTGTTGTACGCGTGGTGCTAGGTCTAGGCGATCGTGCGGGTGGTTGGAAAAGAGGGGGCGTTGAAGGGGGGGGGTCGGGGGGAAAAGAATTGAAAACTACGTCATGGATGGTCAGAAAGATAATGACGTGATATCAACTGCGTATAGGTGTTTATTACTCTGGCCGATTTCGATTGTGAGTGGGGCGTTTGGACAAACTAGGCGGAAGGGGGGGGATCGGGGGACGGGGGACGGGGGGGGGGGGGGGAGGGTTGGGGTTTTTCATGAACAAGAGGGGTCAGGGGAGGGGGAGGGGAGGGGGGGGGGGGGCGGGGGGCGGGACATTTCAATATGTGCGCGGAAACTATAAATCCTCAAAGGGGACAAACCTGACGATTGAAGCAATAAGACATCCCTTTATATCATCTGGCTTGTAATGTTTACTATTCTAGAAGGTTTGATGTTCAATGCAGCATGCAACCCAGTGTTTAAGTGTAGTAAATAACGTGTTAAATCTTCATAAGTTGTTGTTGTATGATACATGGATCGAAAGCTAGAATATTTTATAGAATATTTGTAGTTACCATTACTTTCTGGCATCGCTAATTATAAGAAAGAGATACGTATTGTCAAATACAACAGGCGAGAATATATAAGAATAAAACTGCTATCGTTGAAACATCCCAATGGCCTAGGTATACAACGAGAATAAAAAAAAAAAAATGGCGTATTTCCGACGATTTTGGGATAAGGAGTGTCTTAAGTCATTCAGAAACCATTTCAGCCGAAAAAGAGTGCCTCCCTGAGCCCCGTCATTCAAAAAATATTGTTGCCAAAAAGTGGTATACCCTCTAATGAATCATACCTCATATAGTAGCACGCGTCGCCCCTGGCCAATAGACATTGTTGTGGCTTTTTACAGCAAAAAGAGTGTTTTGTTACTTTTGTACCTATGCCCCATGGGATATGGTTCGTCGCAGAGAGTAACCTTACGTTTTGATTCGTCGAGAGGTACCCTTACATTTTTTCTCTCTGAATAAGTCGTTTGATGCGTGCCACGTTAGAGGTGCACACCACTTTTTCTTCTGAGGTTTCCTTAATTTGGAAGCTTAAGACCTCTCTATAATAAGGCAAAAACTGATTTCGAGGGAAAAAAACTGCTAGTAGACCGGATGCAACATCCCACGGCCTGGGTACATGACGAGAATCATGAAAAAAAATGGCCTATTTCCGACGATTTTGGGTTAAGAGGAGCCCCGTCATTCAGAAACGGTTTTTTTTATATGAAAAGTGCTTCCTCTATCGTAGCACGCGTCGCTTTTTCGTGGGGTGAGACTACAGAGTGCCTTGAGTAAAGAGTGAGCCTGTCTTGTACCAAAACTAGACCTGTGCGCACACCTCCACCCAGGCGTAGCATGCTTTTGTAGCTAGGGAGCAGTTATTGCACTGCTTTCATCATGTTGTTGGGCTCCAAGAGGCAAGGAGTTAGTTGCACGACGACGCGTGTATTCATAGCATGAAATGTCGTAGAGGCTACACGCTCCTGCATGCACGAGGATAACACCGAGACACTCCTTGTTTGGGTTATCCATGAGAGTGCGATGTCCACATGGGGCCCGACGACAGCGTTGATAGTATTTACGACTTGGCCCCAGCTTCTACACAATATGGTGTAGTCCATTCTCGACACTATGCAGTAGCTGTTCATTGCATTTTATGCCGGGAAAAGTCCCAGGTGGCCGGGTTTAGAATCAGTAGAGTTGTTCACTCGAGTTGGCCCATTTTCGACTCAAAATGGTCTAAAATCCACAGCAATTCTTCCAACATATCTTCATATCTTCATGCTTCGAACTATTCAGGGAAAAATCTCAGGCGGTCCAGGTCAGGGTTAGGGTTTAGTATCTAAAGCGCATGTTTTTTCAATTGCTATGTCGAAGCTGGGCCAAGACGTATACCTGGAGCACCCCTCGCGTCAGGTGGAGAGCTGCGCTGTAGGCAGAAAGCTGCAGCATGTTCGCACATCGGACATATAGCAGATCCTCACAAAGAACGATCCACGTATTTCAGAGGGTAGGCAGATCCTTGATCTGTATGATTTGCATGTGACCTTGATCATGCTGCCAGGGGGGGGGGGGGGGGCAGCGGGGGGGGGGGGCGTAGTCGTTTGTTGCTTGTGCCTTTCTTATGCCTTTAGGCGCGTTCTACGATTATTATCTAGAGGTAGCACTTTTTTTTTGTCATTTTTTCCCTGAAACACGGGACTCCTTCACCCAAAATTCTCGGAGCTCTCGATACCTTTTTTCTGGGGCATGATTCTCGTTGTGTACCTCGCCCATGTGGGATGTTTCATCCGGTACTTGCAGTTTACCTGGTAATGTTTTCTCTCCAAATCAGTTTTTGCCTTCATAGAGAGGTCTTGACCTCCCAAATTGAGGAACCTCATAAAAAAAGTGGTGTGCATCTCTATCGTAGCATATGGATATGTAGTCACTTGAGCATTGACCACGCATCACTTTCGAGACGGAGCACCGTCCCTACTACCTAATAGATACACCTACTACTACACTTAAGGCGCTCATTACGCTCTTCTTCCCTTATCCCTTATATATTTAAACACATATAGAAACTGTTTGGTTATCCTATTCTACGGATCCTGCTTTTGAAGTCGCCAACTGCGGCCACCTACTATCTCCTAGGATAGCGATCGTTTTCTCGCTACACTCTCTAGTCTACCATACTCCTCCATGTCACCTATATGATACGTCTAATTTCCTCACCTCCTCTAACGCATCCCGTTCCTCCTTGTGTGTATTTCACATTTTCCTACTAGATGTGAGTCTTACTCTCTGTTGTTGTGCCACACGGGCACATTTTTGTAGCCGCGCCCTCCTCCTCCCGACTACTTGCATGTCTCTTTGTTCTTTACTGGTAGGTCCAGGTCCCCTACACACAAAATCGCTGCCGGGGGGGAGGGTGTATTATCTGCATGATCTACTGTAGCGCAAAGGTTTCTGACATGGACCTGGGGTACTATGTAACATAGCTCTTGCACAACATGTCACTACGACAGAGTTCTATAAAGGATCTAGGTTATGTAGATCGTGATCTGTCCCATATATGTGCATTTGTGCGTGGTCGATGTCGGAAGACCCTTTTCCGTTCAATTTTTCGGATCAGACCTTAACGCATGTACAACTAGAAACCCGTTTTTGGGGACAAATCCCTTGGAACCAGCATAGGGGAGGGGTTTTGGGGCTCTAGAGAGTCGTTCTACGATATAGCCCGCCCGACCTTTCTTTAACGAAATCGCCGGTTTGTTTTGACACCAGCTCCCGGGCATATCTCTTTAAATATGGTGCCCCTTGCCACCCCGGCGCCGTCGTTGGATAGTACTACTACTACTAGTCCTTCCTTTGCAAAAAAGAAAGTATGTGAAGATCTTATTTGCCTATCATTCTTCCTCGTGTCAAGCAGCCATGAAACGGAGTCGCTGAAGAAAATCGCTGGTTTGGGGGGGGGGCTATCGTAGAATCAGTCTAGAGGGGGTTGTTTATCGTTTTCGTGTTTCGAAGAGCATTGAAGGCGGTACCGATCGAGTTTCTGTTTCTGACCCCCCCAGCCCCGACTTTTTTTCGTGTTTGCTTCCAGAGAGATAAAGCTTTATTTTTCCGTATTAATAGGAGCATCGAACGCGGTGCCGATCGAGGTTCTTATTCTGCAGCAGCCGCCCCCACTCTCCAAGTCCTTGTCAGCCCCTTTAGAGCTGCAAACACGTTTTGGAGACGAAAAAAACTTTGGAATTAGTGTGGCATAAGGTTGTGCAGCAAGTAGCAGAAGCGGCTTTTGCTGCTCAAGACAAAAACAAAAGCATGCAGTGAATAAATTGTGCACTGATCGCCGAGAGATGTGAAAGAACTGCGCCGGATATTTGGCTTCTTCATTCTGCTGTGTATACTACAAGTATGTGCAGACAGGTGTAGCGGAGGGAGGGGGGGGGTGACTGTTGTGTGACCCCGGATCTGAGTTGTTGGTACGAACAAGATGGGCCCTGGAGAAAAAATGTAACAAAAAAATATCGTTGGGATGGAAAAAATATCAACTGGCCTGGGCGGGGGGCGGGCGGGGGGGGGTTAGGGAGGCGTTTATCAAGCGGGGGAGCTGTCGGTGTTGGTATTTTTTTTGGTATTTGCGTTTGTGCGTCATAATTTTGATTTTTTTTCGATTCGGTGGCGCCCCCCCGTCCCCCTCCATAAAGGACAATTTCGAGGCAGGCGTTTGTCGACGGGGGGGCTGTCTATCGTTGGAGATGATTGGGGGGTTTTGATTTTGTGCGTCACGCGGTTAAAATTCCTGCAGTTCAGTGGCGCCGCCCCCCCCCCGCCCCCCCCCCATCCCCCCCCCATACCCCCCCGCCGAAGGGCCATTGCGGGCGGGCACACAGCAGCATCGTCGGGGAAAGCGCGTAAGCGTGAGGAAGGTTGCTTTATGTTTGATCGATCAGTTTTTGCCCCGGCCCAGACACTTCCACGTGATGTATGTGTCGTGTGTCATGTCAACTTGGTTGCTGAAACAACGATGCTGCCAAAGCAAACGGTCTATAAAGGTCGACGAGCTGTTGAAATGCCGCCCGACAATGTCCAGCTCGGCTATCGACCAATCAAGCAATGAAGAAGAAAAACGGTTTTCTTTCAGTATTTTGTCCCCATCCATACCCAGCGTCCGGAGCTTGTGCAAAAACACCCGCACGCCTCCTCCAACTTCCGACACACACAAAAAGGGAAACTTCTCAGAAGAAATACGATTTCATGCTGACAATTTTTGCCTCTCCATCCAGCCCCCCCTAGAGGTTCGCCCTCCCCACAACGGTATCGGTCCTATCCCCCATCTCCGTCGTACAGAAAGGCGAGAATCTATCAAAACGTGAACTCACCCCCTCACTCCAATGCTTCTCAACCCATGAGATTGTTAGATGTTGACATCTGACGCGATCCGACCCGCGAGGTTTGAAAATCCCCCGACCCGGCCCGACCCGACCGGTGATATTTGAAACGTTCCCGACCCGACCCGACCCGACCCGAGTATCGCACAGCTCTATACTACTAGTACCGTGGCGCATTACCGTCGCTCTCTCGAAAAAACGTCTATGGAACATTCTTCAACGAGAGCCTCGCTTCAAGCCCTTTACTATGCGGCAAATGTTGTCATCCCACACTGGCTCCAAGCGTTTTTGTCACACCGAAAACGTGGGCCAGTCCAACTGGTGAGTTTTAGAGGGGGTTTCAACCGACTGCACACAACAGGGACACGCATGCGCTCATCAGCTCCCACGGCAAGGCCCCGAAAAGCCCGTTCCGCCAGAGAAATGAAGGGAAAATAACAAACCCCGACGCGTCTGCTTCGTTTAAGAAAAGCATGATTTCCCCACATGCCCACATCAGGTCAAAGAAATAAAAATTCCCAAATACCGAAACCACCGTTTTTCGTCAAAGAAATAATGTCCCGCACAGACACCGCGGTATCGCTCAGAGCGGTCAACATAAAACGTCACACGCAGCTGGCAATTATGAGTTCCGGCGAATATCTCCGTCTCTCACAAGCTGATGTGGTTTTTCATCATTTTTCCCGTCCCCACCCCCACATACACTCCAACATCACCTCCCGACACACAAGCATCCATACATATCACCAAGAAACCCCACTCCACTAAATTATTTGGTCAGGTCTACCATTGTACGACAGCTCAAGTACATCGCCGGTCAATAGAACATCTGTGTAGTCTTCTTTCGAGTCACAGCACACAGCAAAGCACCGAAAAAAAGGAACACCTGTAGTATTTGCGTGTGTTTTGTTTTGTCTTCCCCACCTTCACTTCATCACTCCAACTCCAACATCACCGCCCAACACACAAACATCCATACACATCACCAATAAACTCCACTTCACCACAAAGGCAGTAACCACTCAGGCGTGACATCGACATTTTAATTTTAATAGGATTATCGATTATCACCACCCCCCAACATACAAAATCCACACATATCATAAGAAACCCCACTTCACGAAGTATAACCTGTCAGGGTTACGGAGTTATGGCAGCTGAAATACATCGCCCGTCGACAGAAGATCTGAACGTTTATTTTTCGAGCCATAGCACACACAGCACCACAACAAAGTAACACCCGTTTTTGAGTTTTTTTTTTGCCCTCCCCACCTTCATAGTATCACTCCAACATCACCGCCTGACACACAAACACCCCTACATATCACCAGTAAGCCCCACTTCACTAAAAGCACAGTAACCACTGAGGCGTGACAACAACGTTGTATTCTTTATAGGATTATCGCCCCCGGCACAAAAACATCAATAATACATATCACCAAGAAACTCCACTTACTTCCCGACGTAAAGCCACACAGTCAGCACCCAGGTAAGACATAGCATTGCACCATCGCAGGCGTATCGCCCATGGTCGTATCTAAAGCGCCCCGAGCTTGTGCTATACACCATCACCCTATCATACCACTCTGGACGGAAATGTAAGGGTCGTTTGGTATTTGAATTAAGACCTCAAGCATCTTTATATTTCTATCTATGGTGGTACGCGCAAAGGTCTGAAGCTTGTCGTGCTCTGTGATTCCTATACCCGCCCTGCCCCCACCCCCACTCCCCCACTGCATGTCCTGGATGAGGGTTCAGGCTTTCACGACGTCGGGGGAAAAAAACGGAAAAAAAAGTTGCAAATTTCCCTCCGTCTCGCCTTCCCGTGCGTGTCCTGGCCAAGGGATAGTAAACCCTACAATCACTGGAACATAAAAATCCCAAGTAGTTTGTCACGCAAAATGAGGGTGAAATTATAAAGGGGTAAAACTTTTCAAAGCGAAGAACAGGACCTTCCCTCCTTTCCTGCATCCACGTCCCCCCCCCCCCCCCCCCCCCCCCCCCTCGCGTGTGTGTCCGGAACGACGGAGAGTTAAGCGCTGTTCACCACCAACCACGGGACTAAAAAGTTGAAAAAACAAGTGCAAAATTTCACTGTCTCCCCCCTGCACGAATGCGGGGCTGAAGTACCACACACAGCTTGAAATATGATGAGTTTCGATCCTCGATCTCACAGCCGAAGTGCTGTGATGATTTCTAACAAAGTATCGTGTTTCAGCTGCACCAGCGTGGGCGATCGCACTGACTGGTCAAACGCCTACTCACATCACAGCAGCGGCAGCAGCAGCAGCTGTGTTACTCCTCACATAAACAACAACAGTTAGTTGCTCTTCACATCAGCTGCAACCGTGACTCCTCGCATCAAAATAAACGGTTGGTTGCTCTTCACACCAACAGCAACAGTTAGTTGTTCTTCGCGTAAACAGCAACAGTTAGTTACTCCTCACACCAACAGCAACAGTTGCTCTTCACGCCAGCAGCAACATTTTTTTTTTGTAATCCTTCGGCGGACGGAAAATAAAAAATGCTGCTCCGAAAACGATCCAAGTCAAATTTCAAGTACTTTGTCGGGCAGAAGCGTGTGCAGCTCTAAAGAGGTTAAAAGCCCACCACATAAGTTAGTTTTCACTTCGACAGCAGGGAACGTTACTCTTCAAAAAAACAGCAACAGTTAGTCACTCCTCACATGAACAGCAACACATATAGTTACTCTTCACGTCAGCAGCAACAATTAGTTACTCTTCACATAAACGGCAACAGTTAGTTACCATCCACACCAACCGCAACAGTTACAAACCAACATAAACTTTTTGTTTGAAAATTTCGACCCTCCAGCGGGCAGTAGAAATGAGCTATACACCATCATACCTCATAACAACTCGCCCCATTCCCATCAGGACCCTCATCAAAAAGGCTTGTAAGGGTATGCTGTGGTAGGGTATACAAGGTGCTTCGAAGTATACCTTAAGGTACCCGAGTACCATTACCCTGGCTGTTAAGTCTGTACTCGGTTAACCCCTCTAGAACTGCAAGCACGTTTATGGGGACAAACTACCTGGAATTAGTGTGGGATAACTTTTCCAGTAGTAGTAACAGGGTTGAATATGGTCGTACTCGGGTAGGTATTGTCATAGATAGGTGTCCAGGTACTCCTAGCGTATGTACCCTGCTACTTACTGAGGTAGGTACTCGAATACCCCCAGAGGATATACACTACTCGGGTAGGTACCCGGCTGTACCCAAAGAATATACCCCACGAAACACACCCTTGAAAATCTGGCGCCACCGCAACCGCGTTCTGGTCATCGAGGACCCAGGTATAGAAGTATTGGTAGGACAGATCCTGCTCAGTGCCTTGCCCTCTTCGTCGTCCGCGGCTCCTCCTAAATAACAAACGAATGAATGGACAGCGGTTTCATTTCGGGGACAAAGGGGGGGCGGGGGGGAGGGGTGGTAAAAAAAGGGCAAAGGAGAAGCAAAGGAGGAAAGGAGGGGGGTGGGGGGGGCAGAGGAGGGGACGGGAGCAAAGGGAGGCGGGGAGGGGTGAGCGAGGGCGGTCGTGTACTCGTGTACTGTCTTGGTGCATGCATTTTGATCGAGTGCAACATACCCGCCTATAACATACCCAACACCAGTCTGTCTCGAAACACAAGGCGGTTTCAGACATTGTGCGGCGTAATTCGTTGCGATCGACTTTTTGTTGACTGCCGTTTTGCTGATACGTGCCCATATTACTGCTTTGATCACCTACACCATATGTTTTGGATGTTTCCAAAACTACCTCGTTATTAAAGAAACAAAAAACTCAGACGACGCAAAGTCAGCAACACTAACTGAAGATATTATGAAGCCAGTTGCCCAAAATGGAAACACCACCATCTATGTCCTCCATGTTCAGGGATAGGTCGACAGACTCTCATAGTACTCTTTTTACGTAAAGAACGTGTAAAGAAATACCTGGTACAATTTTACAGCACTAAAGCACCTCCAACCAACGACATCACACACAAAAAAACAAGACGCCCCTAATATAAATAACCTGTACCTCATCCTCCTCGTCCTCCTCCTCGTGAGAAGCGGCCAGCACACCCATCTCCGCCAGCAGCAACCCAATCCCCTTCCCCCTTCCCGCCCTCACAGCAGCCACCTTCCTAACAACCTCCTCCACCCTGGCCTCAGCGCAAGCAACCTCCCTCCTCAGCCTCCTCACCATCCTCCGCGCATCCCCGTGGGCCCTCTCCGCCCCCGTTGCCAACTCTGCCACCTTCGCCACCATCTCACCCCTATTCAAAGCCACCAACCAAGCTTCGTTCGCCTCCCCCCTCGCTACTTTCTCGTCCTTCCCTGCTTCCTCGGCGCCCTTCTGAACCGACGACTCCCTCTCCTCCCTCCCCGGAGCCGAAAGCACTCCCCCCTGAGCCATGGCGTCCACCTCAAGTTTAGCACGTTGGTGAGCGAGGTGGGCCTCCTCAGCTTGCCTCTCGAGCGCAGAAGCTCGGCTCCATGTGCGGTGTGCAACGATCCTGTTCTGGTGGAGAACATTGCGGAGTTTGCGAGCAAGGCGGAGCTTCCTGTTCATGCTAAAAGAAGCAGCTTCAAAGTCGTTGTAGACCCTGTCGGCCGTACGGTGTGCCTCGTTCTCTAGTTCGTTCAGGTGGCGCTCGTTTTCTTGTGCTTGCTGCTGCGGATCGAAAGCAGCAACCAGGTTGAAGACGTGAGGGGACGAGGGGGGGGGACGAGGGAAGGGGAGCAGGGGAGGGGAGGAGGAGAGGAGGGGAAGTGGAAGGGTGGGAGGGAGTAGGGGGAGAAGGAGAGAGGATGGGAAAAGTGGGCCAATCGTGAGACAGGGATTGTGGTATCGGAGGGGGGAGTGGGCTAATCGAGGGGCGGGAGTTGCGGCACCAACGAGAGTGGGCCAATGACGCGTGCTACGCTAAAAGCGCGAGGTTTTGTCCACAGTGTGTTTCTGAGTGACGGTGAGGAAGTGGCCAGCGACTATCGCTGGTATTTTTGTTGTGTTTTACACTCTTTTTCGATGAGTACCTACAGTAGGTCATGGATTGGTCATCGAGTTTCATTGTTCATTTCTTCGTCACAAACACACTTTTTTGGTTACGGTATGGGGCTGTTCACGTCAGGAACCCGAGAAACGTTAGGTGGTTCTATACCATAGCATGCGCGTCCAATCAAATTGCGAGGGTTGTGTTGGGAAGCGTGCTACGATAGGGGTATCACTTTTCGTCTGAAATGGTTTCTGAATGACGGCACCCCCCTTAACCCAAAATCGTCGGAAATTGGACAATTTCTTTGAATGATTCTCGTGGTATATAACTAGGCCCCCATGGGATTTTTCACCCGGTCTCAGCAGGTTTATTTTTCATCCGGGATCAAACCAGTGTTTGTGTGTTAAGAAGGACATGTGTCTTAACCTCCTCCTAAAGTGAGGAACCTCAGAAAAAAACGTGGTGCACCTCTACCGTAGCACGAGTCTTGGCCAATCAAAGAGCGAGGGTTGTGGCATGAAAGAAAGAAAGGAGTAGGCCAATGGAAAGGCGAGGGTTGTGGCATCAGTGTGAGGGGAGCGGGTCGATCAAGAGAAACATGAGCTACGGTACTGGACGAACTGGTTCCAACTTTGTCGAAGACTCATCACTCGAGGAGCTCTAGTGGTCCATTACATTGGTACATTACATTGATACTCACATTGGTACTCACATCGATACTCACATTGATACTCACATTGATACTCACATTGATACTCACATTGATACTCGCACATTGATACTCCATCCACACAAAAAATGACCTTCTCGAGAAAAAAGAGCAACTGAAACACGACGAAATTCCCGTGGGGTCTAGACGAGAAAGGAATACCCTAACACTATAATGCAAGAATACTGTCATACTATTCTAAAACACATATTTCGAGTGTAAAATTCCGACGATATCGGGTAGTGTAGTCATGAATTGACCAGCACCCCTTACCCTAGCACGCGTGAGGGCGGGGGTTGCGACATCACAAGGAGGAGTGGGGCGATTGAGAGATGGCTGCTGTAGCACCAGAGAGAGAAAGGGGAGTGATGCGGGGTCTGGCTCGCATGCATGCTTTGCGGCGCGCGATCCATGATCGGGTGAAGTCAGCCTTTACCACCGTGTTTTCAAAAGCAAAATACCCACACATATAGTACGAAAACAGTACAAATGTTTACATTAAGGGAGTCCGCACTATTTTTCAAGAAATGCAACACTGACGGCGACGCCGACCATCGGGACAACTCTAGCTGAGTCTTATCGTTAGGGTTGGAGTTGGGTTGGGTCGTGATTCGAAAAAAAATATAAATAACAAATCGAAAAAAAAAAGAAAAAAATCTCAACGATCACATCTGGTATATGTTTCGGGGCTAAGGCTCTGAAGAAGGGACCTAGATGACCCGGTCGGCTGGGGGCACCCGTTCGAGCATCAGTGTTTTTAGGAGCAAGTGTTATAAAGTGGCCGTCGGATTCCGTCTGAGGTCGAAAACGGCTTGTGACGACCGGACTTTGTTTTCGAGTGAATTCTCCTGGGCCTCCTTCTTGTCGACAGTCAAGTCGGCTCTATAGTTTTTGAGATCTTTCTGGAGGCGGTTGGTGCGAGGGAATACTTCTTCATGGCCGGCGAAAATCGAGTGGGGGTTCTATGCTTCGTGCGTTCTCCGTGATTAATGCGTGCGTCGGCGTTGGACTTAGCGGAAAGCCGCTAAAGCTAAGTTCGTGGCGTTGCACTCAGCCGAGAGCGGCCAATCCTAGAGCAGACGTAGCCGTTGTTGACATCGATACCGAGCACTGCAGTCATCGTATGATACACGCTGCTGGCGGGTGGAGCTACAGTAGGAATGCACCACGCTGACTTGCGGCGTGAAGCAGGAGCCGTGATAGAAGCTAAGCGAACGTCGTCGAGATGTTGTATGATATTGCGGTGTGGTACCTGGTGGGCGTGTGTGGGCGTGTGGCTGTGCGTGTTAGTGGTGGGATGAGCGATATGATGGGTTAAAATATATTTTTTCGTCCGACTTTTTCGACTGGATCTGCCAGCCGATAAAGTCACTCGAAAACAGTTGAGCCGAAAAAGCTCCTCTTCGACTGCCTAAGAAAGCTCGATTTGGGCTTCAGCCGAAACGGTCCGTTTTCGACTGACAAATCCAACTGTACAAGAACTGGCCGAAGGAAGAATGTTCAGAATATTTATCATGAGCAGGAGCATACCGGTATGCACTGCATGATACGAAAACTTGAAATATATTGACCCACCTGTCTTCGGTTTTTATTTTTGTTTTACTCTTTTTTTTCCTGGGTACCCCTTCCCTTCCACCCTGCGTGCCTTCTTCTTTTTTATTTCCGTTTAGAACCTCCTTCTTTTCTTCTTCCTTAATTTCTTCCTTGCAAATTGTCTGTTTTTTTCTGGCTTACTTGTGTTCCACTTTCGTATTATTTGCGTGTGGCATTGCATGGCCGTATGACCTTACTGCATTTTGGAGGCATCGGCACGGACACTGCTGGATGTAGATGGGTGAAAGGAATAGTTGAATGAGAAGAGCACAACATAAACCGTTCATTTTATCACGTGTTTAACGCGTTTTTTTATTGTATATATCATTACTTATTTTTGTTTCTTCTATTCTTCATCTTTGTTCCCTGCACATGTGCAATTGGTCTGGTCTACTAGCTTGTGTGTTGTCCGCTTTCGTATTAAGCACGTATGATATTTCACGACCAAATCTGCTTACTGTGTTCGCGATATTTATTTCTGTCTCGCAGTTAGTGACCGAAGAGGTCGTCTCTGTCTGTTGATAGGATCATGAATCGTCAAGGACACTGGGTGTGCTGGGTGTCGATGGGCCGGAAAAACAGTTCCATATGAAGAACACACTCACACATCTCGGCTTGACGAGTGGGGATACACGCGGCGTGTTCCTCCGTCCTTGCCTCACTCAAATCACCGGGAGCCATAAACGAACATGGCGTCCCCTCTGCCCGTTACGGTGTTATTATTTGTAGCAATTACCCCCTCATCATACCTGGCAGGCGTTATCTCCTGCTTGTGGATAAGGATTCACCAAGCGCTTTAAGATCCCTATCAGACACCGGCGTTGCGCGCTGGAAATTTGCACTGCTGTGCTGTGCTAATTACAAATATGGTACATAACCGGTACAGATTACGCGTCAGTACTCAAGACATTGGAAGTTAAGACATTGGGGTTCGGGTTTCGCACGAAACTCAAGAAAACCTTTATGTAATACTGAAATTAGTGTAGGACATATCCTGTCTTACACAAAAAACATGAGCTAGTCTCTATGAGCTAGTCTCTAATTAAGAGTTTCTGAAACAGTATATGATCTAAACTATAGGAGCAGTCCCTATGCCGCGTAGTGCCGGTATGGCTAGCCGGTATATAGACTATATACTTTGGGGTACCCGGGTAGTGAAACTGGTTATTATATTGGTCATACCCGGGTATTGTAATGCAAAACCGGGTAATACCCACATATCCCCATGGTATGTACCCGGATATTGTAGGTCATATCCTGGTAGATACCCGGGTACCCCCAGAGTATATACCCGGATACTGTACGTCATACCCGGGCATGTACCCGGGTACCCGCAATGTATTTACCCGGGTACTATAGTTCATACCCGGGTATATACCCGTTTATATACCCGGGTATATCCGGTTACCCCCAGAGTATATACTTCGAAGTATACCCGGGTACCATAGGTCATACCCGGGTACATACCCGGGTAATCAAGAGCATATACCCAACTGAACATAGCCTTGTACATATTATTGTGTTGGGCTAACGGTGTTCCTTTCACTGCTCAACAACAATAGCGGGAGTACAGACAAATTATCTCGGTTGCTGCGTATCGTGGCGTGTACCTCCAACGGACAAGCGCCGTGGCGGGGAAGGGCAGACTGTGAATGAAGCGGGCACGAAGCAACGTCAGACCCACTCGCAATCATATGACAGAACTTTCGATTGACATGTGCACACCACCACTCCTAACGCTCGACCGAATTCCGCGCTCGAAATTCAAAATCACCTCATATTCATCGCAGTTTCGCATGTTCAGCGTAATGCGCCGCGGGCGTCCCCTGACGTTGTTCTGGTAATGCAGCTGGACTGGCTCCAGCTCATCATCCGCGTCATAAGCCAGCCTCTTGTTCGACCTTGGCCTCGATCCTCCTTGGACTTGCTGGTCGGTCGATGTACTGCCGTTGCAGCCTTCCAGCTGCTTCAACGCAGCACCGCTACTGTGCCGGGGTACCGACACCAACGAGCTTTTCTGCGGCACTGGCGCCAATGAGTTTGGCGGCGGCGGCATCACCAGCGTGTAAGGGAAGACTTTGCTTCCACAGGAGGTCAGCTGGCGTGGGTTTTTGGGCCTCTGCCTTGCCGCATCCAGCGACAACGCATCAGCGACAACCGGTGAAAACGCCGAAGCCCACACCGGAGGTGTTGGAACTGGCTTGAAATGCGTTTCCATTTTGCGCGCGCTTTTGGTTTCTGTCCGATTTCGTGGCTCTGCTGTGTCTTTTTCTGTGCGGGTGTGCCTCTGGCGCAGCGGTAGTGAAATGGAGCAGTCTGGCGGTGGTAGTGGGTGGTGGTGGGTGGTGGTAGTTAGAGGTGGTGGTGGTGGTGGTGGTGCCGTCGACTGCTGGTTGCCTATGCTCAGGGGGTGCGTCTTTGCCTGTGGTTGTGCCTGCTTGGTGTTTCGCTGTTGCTGCGTTTTGAAAAGTTCTGGAAATTACGAAAATAATTTTGAAATCACCCTTGAAACTCAAACGCAACCTTTCTGCAACTCCTATTTGCATTATCGGTGTGAAAAAAATGTCTGCACACACCCTTTTAGTCACGTTATATCGTGAACGTCGGCCGAGACCCAACCCGATCCCAACAGTAACCCTAACGCCAACCCCAAATATTTGAGGGGCTCGAAAGGCACTTCAACCAATCAGACAAATAAATGATGTATTCGGTACTTTTTCTCACACACGCGGATGATGCAAATATGAGATGTCGTGAGTGGTGATGTCGTGATTCGCGAATCTTTCGGGGTTTCACAAGTATTAAATGGCGTGTTTGTTTACCGCATTACTTCAAATTTGCCAGTTCGCAGTGGTTGATTCCACTAGTTTTCCTCTTTGCGGGGGACAGCCGTCGGTCGAGGAAGTCCTCACACAACACACGCAGTTTAACAAGAGGTTTTCACGTGGCATGTATCTATAAAACCTTCTGTAGACGTCAACCGGCATCTGCGAGTTGCGCTTCAGCGGGGCGTGTTTCCCTCAGCAAGTTTCGGCCTTTTCGTGAGAGCAGTTCATAACATTTCTTGAACCGCGTCGGTCGTCGAGCACCATCGTCATCAGATTCATTTCGAACGCACACAAAACATTATCTACATAATGTTTTGTTGGTTTGAACGGTCAGCCTACTTGAAGTAGTATAGAGCCCCTACTCTCGTCAGCGCACGAATATGCTGTATGTAGTAGTTTTCACTGCGCACATAATGTGCGGACGCTATGCGAGATCCCTGCAACACCCATCCATGTCTTGCCTCATCAGGCCGTCATCTATATTAGTTTCGTCCTGTAATCATAGTTGTTCCATGTGACACGATACGACAGGAGGCTTATGTCTGACTCGTGCCCATTCCAGTGGCTGGTCTCCTTGCAGCAAGTTTGGGTTGTGGCTTTTCTGTTGTCTGCTGCTCTCTTGTCTACGAAGGAACGAACGAGAGAACGTGGATATTGATGCGAATAAAAATGCATGGAGTACAGTGCATGGATACAGGTTTCTACAATATCCAACGTGGGATCCGGATAGGACTACAACTTGGACTTTGCACAAGCTGATATATGCGCGGTATCACGGTGTGGTGGCCTCGGAAGAGGCGCGGCTCCGAAACTCTAGGGAGTAAACCCAGGCTAAACGCTGAGAACTGAGAAACTTGTTCACACACTGCGCTCGTGCAGTACAGTACAGCGTGCAATAAATAAGACACATTTTAGCTATATGAAAACAGAGGCGAGGACGACAAGAAACCCCAGACTCATATTTACAAATAAGAAATTCGGTGAAGCTGGGTAATGTACTGAAGTTAGCGTAGAACGTAAATAAGAAACCCAGCCTGAACCAGCATTCCTGTCCTTAAGTATCAAAATAGGTGTCCTGTGAGCTGTCCTTGAAGACGAGAGTATGTACCAGAGCACTTGACCATCACTCGTTCGTCATCCTCTGTGTGGTCGACTGCTGCTTCCGTATCCTACATAGAAAGCGAGCGAAACCGATAGATAGATGGAAATACACCGGGTAGATTGATGCACTGCAACTAACACCGCACTACTCTCATGTACTTCCGAACTATTAATAGTGAAACAGGTATCATCACCACCACTCGCGGTAGTAGTCCAACCAACACCCAACACCGCAATTGGGTTAGAAATCGATCGGTCACGGCACGCGGCCAGACGGTTCCAATGGCGTTCTACGCCAAACCAAACCGAGGGTAGCAAACAAGGAATATACTAGACTAGTCTATGCTGTACAGCATCCGAGAGCAACAATATTGCGCGAGGAGAACAGATGGACCGTGACACACATTGGTGTCCGGCACTGAGCTACCGCCCACAACCACCACCACCACCACCACCACCACCACCACCACCACCACAGACGAGCTGGTGTACATACATGGGGAATAAGGTATTCAACGTCGAAAGCGTACTTTTTGACACCGCCACCACGCCACCAGACATCAAGCCACCAGCCACGCCAAGCCACCAAACCATCACCACCACTACCATCACCACATCACACCACACCGCACACCACACTACCACCTACCACACCACGCACGGCGTCCAGACGTGCTGGGTACTGCTGTGGATTCGAAGTTTTGCAGGCAGAGCAGTTTAGCTAGAAATTTTCGACACCACGAACAACAAACATGGTCCTCAAAACCAGCTGCTCAAAACAAGCCCCCAAACAAGTACCAAAGTGCACATCGCACGTGCCTCTTGTCGGCAAGCATTCTCTGCACTGAAGGGTACCAAAGGGAAGCACCCTTAGCCAGAGGCAAAGCATATAGCCAGTGCTAGCTGGGAGGACAGAGGGCAGAGCGCTGCCACACCGGCCTTTCGTCGGCTTGTCCTCCGCCGGTTCGGGTGTGGTCACTCCTGTACCATCGACAAAGCCTTCGAAGGTGTACGTGACCTATGACGATGCTGAGATGCGTACCCCCGAACGGAAAAAATCTGAACGGCAGAATAATTTGGTGAAAAGAAGCAATATCAGCGGGTCACATCAGAAGAATACGAATTATTTTTCCATGATGTCGATCACATACATGTCAGATCAGATTGTTCTGCGAGTATCAAGTCGTTGTGCGTCCTATTCCGCGTCTGTGTTACTAGGTATTATTAGTGGTACCCGTCGATGCAGGCGTCGCAATACACGTGAAACGGGCGTGTGCCGTCGGCGACGGCGCCCCCCTCTGGAGATTAGTCCTCCATTCTCCTCCCTTCTCCCTTTCGCACCCTGGCGGTCTCGCAGAACAAGCTTGAATCGTTGCAATCAGCGCGAAATCGCGACCAAGCGAAACAAATCAACGACGTTCGCTGCACACTGTTGCTAGCCGCCGTGGGTTTGTTTGTGGAGCGCTGCTGCTCGTTGTTGTCGCGAAAGCCGCGCCACTGCTCGTACCGCTGTACCGTCTAGATCGGCCAGTCAGACGCCGCGCTTACAGCAAAAGCTGCGTGTGTGGTTCATGTATTTCCTCAAACTAAGACCTACAAGATAGGCTAGTCTATACGAAGTATTATGGAAAAAAATTGAGCCATTAGACTACCTGGTAGTAGTCTAGACTCTTTCTGGCGATTATTTTTGTAGTTTTGAGGCGCCAGAAATAACTCCATCAGAAATAAGGGGCGTCCATTAATTCTGATTTTTGGAAAGTGATTTTATGTTGAATTGGTAGGTCTTGTCTTGCCGTCTGTCTGTCTGCCTTCATTTTTGAAAATCTGGCACGTACACTGTCGCTCGCGACGTTACGTCACCACCGCCTCTGCTGCTGTCTCTGCTGCTGTGCTGCTGCTGTGCTGCTGCTGTGCTGCTGCTGTGCTGCTGCTGTGCTGCTGCTGTGGTGATGCTGTGGTGGTTTTCATGGTGGTGCTGCTGTTGCTGTCACGTTTGTGTGAGGACGAAGCTCTGTCTCACACACAACAAGCGCGGTGTGCTGTCGTATGTGTGTTTGTGATTCTTTGTTGTGGGTGATGGGTGACGTGTACAGCAGACAGGTATCAGCAGACAGGTATCATACCAGGTACGGAGTAGGCAGTGGTGACATGTGATATTTGGTACGAGGTAGTATCCAAAAGTCAAATAATCCCAGTTCCTAGAGGTTGGAAGAAGAGCTGTTATTTCTGGGCTCAGAAATCGCCAGATCCGCTGATTTCTGTCTGGCCTCGATTATTTCTGAAACCAGAAATAACTATGATTGCTGGTTCCATAGTGGATGTTTTTCATTTTTGGCGTCGGAGGTCCCTGTTAAAGAGAGAAATAATCGCTGAAAATATTTCCCATATTAGTAATAAAACAGTTATTTCTATATACATAAATATATAAAAAAATATACGATTATTCTTTTTTTCGGGGATTCGGTCAGGAGTTTTTTTTCGTCTGGGCCTCAGTATGCGATTCTCGGAACTGGGATTCTCGGTCAAATAGCTTCGTTCGAGCGCCGTCTTCGGGGAGCGGCTCCAACGCCCCTCGCCCTGCCGTATCCGTTCCTCCGCACCTGGCCGGGATCGACATGCGGCAGGTTCTCGAGTCTTTTCTGCCCCCGCCCGCCACACCGGCGGCGCGCGGCAGGTTTTTGAGGGGTGACTTTTGCCTTGTTGTAGGGCCTGCGTTTCTTTCAACTGCTTTTCTTCGCGTGTTCCTGGCTCCATAGCCAGGC
Source organism: Undaria pinnatifida (assembly GCA_012845835.1). Taxonomy (NCBI): domain Eukaryota; class Phaeophyceae; order Laminariales; family Alariaceae; genus Undaria; species Undaria pinnatifida. Next base: position 12,402,229 of record JABAKD010000002.1, on the reverse strand, counting down.
GGTTAGAGGTGTGGGAGTGGGTTTTGAGGAGCCGCATCTTCGACTCATGGTCTATTTCGTAGAACCGGGGTTTCCCCGAATCTCCTATATTTCTGCATATGCGACTCATCAGGGTGGGCTAGTGTTAAGATACGGCCTCGAAAGGCCTGTAATTATTCGAATTTGAGATCATTTGGATGGGTTTCGTATGATAAGGTTGGCGTTTTATACTCGGGAAATTTAGGAAATAAATCGGAGGCACGTGCCTCCGATCTCAGAAGCTATCCGGGGCCCTGGTGGAATCGAATAAAGCTACGTCTCCACGAAGGCAAAGAAAGTGAGTATTCTCTGAGGACCTGCTCAATTGGCAAACCTGCTGGGGGCACTCTGTGTCCCCCCTATAACTTTACAGTGGGCTGAGCGAGATAAGCGAGAAGTGCGCTTTTTTTTTGTATTTTGGGCGGTATACGCCCGAGCTATTCTTGGATCTTGGCATATGTAGAACTTGAGCGAATAAATAAGGGACAACAATTTCAAGTTGGCATCATTTCCAAATTGGCATCTAAATTTCTTCACGACGATGCTGTTTTCATGGCCGCCTCCAAGCGCTTGCCCTATCGTAGCTACTACTGCTCTGTGTCGTTTCCTTTCGGCTCAGTGGGTATAGTGCTATACGATCGTATAACCAACGAATAATGTGTCGTGAGTACGATTCTCACCCAGATCATACTGAGTATTTGGTATTCAGGAGCGTGCGCGCTGGAGACGTTATGAATGTTATGATAGTTGTTAGTTAGTGTTCTTCTGAGTACCACCAACTGCAGTGAGAGAGGATAGCTCCGGAGATCGCTCTTACGAAGTCGGTGATAATTAATAAACGAACTGGAAAACATACCAGGTATTTGGTGGTTTTATTGCATAACCCACTAGCTGTGAGTGAGTCAAGTGACAGCACTTGGGTAGTGCTATGTGTCGTGAGTTTGATTCTTACCGACTTCATATTTGTCTTTTTCAAGCGTGCGCGCTGACGACATTCTTTTTCAAGCGCTGACGACATTATGAATGGTTATTTTGGTAGTTTAACATACGATATATGTAATACCTGGTAGTAACGCTACTCACTGGCCTACTGAGTCAAGTGATTAAGTATAGCTCAGTGGGCCGTGTTGTAGCATTTCTCGGTCAAATAATTTTTTTCGAACAGGCCGCCATCCAAGCGAGAAGCGCGCAAAAATTTTTATTTTGAACGGTACTCTCCAGTTATTCTTCGGATCTTGATGTATGGAGAGGTTGATAAAATAAAACTTGGTCAGACATTATTTCCAAATTAGCATCATATTTTGTGCCGAAAAAAAGAATCGGGAGGACTACGGCCACTGTCTTCGATTTCCCCTTCATTTTGTTTGTTTCATTTTTTGTTTTTTTTTTTATCTTTGTTTTTATTTGTGTTTTTTGTTTTTGTTTTTGTTTTTGTTTATTTCGTATTTCTCTCTTCCAATGTATTTCTGTTGCTGACGTATGTATGTTGTGCCTGTCGTACCCAGTACTAGGGCATGACATTGCGTTGTCGAATGCATTACGATGCATTATCTCTGTGTCGTGGCTTGTGACCACAGAGCTGATCTTTCTAGGGTGAAGAATCAGTACGGACACTGGGTGTGCTGGATGTCGACGAGTAGAAGAACGGTTTAATGTGAAGAACACACACACACACACACACTGGCCTGGGGTGGCAATGTTGATGAGGATTAAGGTAGACTCTCAGCTAAAACATATCTAGGAAAGGGAAATAGTAGATAAAATGAGAAGATGTGGGGAAAGGGAATGGGCAAATGGTTGGCGGAAGATACCACTGCATTATGGTGCGATCATTCGACTTCATATTAGGTACTACTGCTGCTTTATGGAAGGATATTCGATTTACATCGGAACGGCATCTACGCTATATTGTCGGAGGGCAAACATAATATTAATAATAAAGATACAATAGCTGTCGCTAAAACGAGCGACAGCTGATAGATGTAATTGTCGTCAGACGTGTGCGTCCACGGGCCATTAGTTCGTATGATTGCGAGGGGCACCACAGGTGGAATAGAGCCGATGTGACGTTTGTTGTATTGCAACTGATGTGGTAATTAGTTGGCCGCGACGGCGTTGAAGACGCCCATGCCTGTGAACCTACCCCGCGTGCTTTGTGCTAAGACCACCAGCCTAACCTCTTCCCGCAACCTAGCCTTCATGGTGTCGGAGTTTCCAAGCTTGCCTATCCTGTCGAAACTCATTGGCTCTACCATGAGGTCCGCAAGTCTTTTGGCCCTACTGAGACAGACGAAAGTAAGCCCCGTGCAGGCCTCCTTCGGCCCCAAGTCTATGTGCCGGCTGTGTGAGCGGTGTGTGCTGCTGTTTTTGCCCGTGTGGTTTGCTGTGTGTGTTGCTGCTGTTGCTCCGTGGTGGTCTGTCTACACCTGCAGTCTAAAATCAAATGATCCCACACTAAAAATCGAGTTTAGTCGAAGACACGCCGCAAACTATTTTTTTTTCATGGGAGCCTATATTGCGAGGCCCAGGTGTAGATTAGAAACTCGCTTCGCTCGAATAATATTACTGTAAAAAAAATCCCATGATACTGCGGTAGGGATCATAGTAGTGCATTTGTTTATTGAATTTCGGTAGGTACACGTACATACATGAATATAGACGTGGCAAGCGCACGCATGACTAAACGACGAGGAGGTAGTAGTGATTATGAATACAGCACCAGGAAAAGCCACACAGCAGCATTGCGAGTGGCTGCGTCCCCGGGGCCTCGAGGGTTGTATTATACAAGTTCCTCCTGTTGTTAAGCTGCGCCACTCGAAGGTGATGGTCAGTAGGCAGTAGAATGGCGTGCTTTGTTGTTGCTGTGGTCCCTGACTCCGTTGCTGTGACCGTTTGCCGGTCAAGTGCAAGCGGTAGTGTGTTGGTACCTAACTGACAACTAGGTTTGTGTTGCTTGGTACTTGACGTGCTCCTTATTGCTGCTGATTGCCGATTGATCGTCTCTTCTAATGTTTTTTTTGCACACTTCTACTTTCCAGCTTCTGGACATACAAGCCGTGGTCACAGGTGTCGTCCTTCCCTTCCCCCCCCGGTTATTGCCTTCATTTTTCTTGGCGCATAGAGTTCAGCACCCAATAATCGTCAATTTTTCATCGAGTGTTGCTAACTCACGCTCTCGCGCTTTCCGCAAGTTAGTTTGTGCACAAGACGACAAACTATACGAGTACGCACTCGGGGGGATTCGAACTCACGAAGCTGACCTATACCAGGCTCGAGGATATAACCTGATACGCCACCGAGGCAGTGATTGATATAGAGCCGGTCGCCCCGGTGGTCTAGTGGGGTTACACTCGAATACTTCTACTATTAATACTAGCGTTGGTCCTTGAGTTAAATAACCACCGTTGTGAGCTTTGTCGGCTTTATTTATTTGCAGAAATATATGGGGGAAAATATATCAACTAACTGCATAAATCGCCTAGCAGCGTGGGTAGGTACAAATCGACGCAAATCGACGAGGGAAGAAAATGCTGAATTCTTCTAGCGATAAAAATTAGGGCAGGTACCGCAGTGAGGAGGGGGAAGGGGAGCCCGCTATACGACCCCGGATCTAAGTTATACTACTACTGCATTGGGAGGGCGAGAGTAATGCGAGCATCGCAATAAATTAGATGGGAAAAAGAAAAGAAGTAAAGTGTGTTTTTTGCTGCTGTAATAATACGATACCCAAGCAAGTTGCACCGATCGACTCGATCTGGACTGACTGCTGTTGTATTATACAAATGGTCCATGTACAACTTCTATAATCACACAAGGCGGACATAGTCAGTCACCTTGCTGGCCTCGCATGCTTGATTGAGTGACACTATCATAAGAAACGCACTCGACATGTTTCGTCGCCAGACTAAAGGGTCAGTCGGCGTGTGCTCGGATTTATCCGATCGAAATCTGATTAATGAAGCTCGGAATCGGATTCACATAAAAAACGATACATTAATAATAGTACATTGCTGTGAATAATTGTTAGTCTATGTCGAACTCTTGGCATTACCTTACATACTGTACGCGCAGATTATGTTTGTGTGTGGTGACTTTTTTCACTCTACCAAGTATTGAATCGAACAATTCGAAGTGCTGCCCTGCCCTACCCGAAGCATGGGTCCCGGCGTATGCCGGCACCCATTCGGAGCGCTTGTATACATAAGCATCGAAACCCGGCCAAAATCCAGTCAGTGTCCGTTCGTACGCACACCAATCGTTTACCCTGTACTTGGATATCTAGGGTTCCTGGTACTATTAAATAAATAATACGAACGAGCTCCGTGGTCACAACCTACGAGACAAAGATATACACAGCAAATACCGCAAACAGTGCTCCCCTCCGTGTATACCTATCCCCCCTATTTAGCATGGTGGCATCGTGTTGTGTGTCCTGAAATACTCCATGCTGCATAGAGTTGAAGCTTTCAAAACTGACATGACTAGTCTGTTGTGCGATTGAACACAGTTTGTGGCGAGCGAAAGTACAACACAAGACGGAAGTATATATATATAGAGACCCTGACATTGGCAGGGGAGTCACCGACCTGTATTCTTCGCGAGGATATGCACACCCCGTAACACGCGCGTGATCGAAGGATGAAGTATCACGCGCAGCTTACAAAGCTGAGTTTTGATCTAAATCCTTTTTGGTCGATCTCACAGCCGGCTGAAGTGCGAATTTTTCCATTTTTTTAAAGTAGACTACTGTCGTTATAATTTAACGGTTACATCCGAGTGTGGTATGTGAATTATAGCCAGAGGCTCGAGGGTCATCGTATCCTCGTGGTCTGTATGTGCGCTATTATTGTCGCCCCAGGCTGCCAATACGGGGCATGACACAAGACGGGAGTAACTGACGAACACACTGAGCAGTTTTCGAAACAACAAACCGCCGTGTAGCAAAAAGCGTGTGGCTCAACAACACTGTGTCTAATTGTCTACCAGGTTAGTTTACGCAGGACCGTACCGTGTAATACGTGCTCCGAATCTCCCACTCACACATCGTAAGCTAGCTATGATACGACTCAACCACTACAGTACCATATGGACCCTTATAATACGCGTATATATACTGTAAAAAAATATTTTGGGGGACACAAGCCTCCATATAAGAATTTGAGCTCGACCCAGAATTAAGAGCTCCACAATAACCCTTCCTTTAATAATAGTACACTCTGCATCCGCGATTTTGCGGACAAAATACATGGAATTAGTGTAAAATGAAGTTTACATTATAACTAACAGTGCTGGCTATCAAGCGGTGTCGCGTATATTTGCTATATACACGAGGAGTTGCAGTAGAGCTTGACCATGGCACTTCTTCGAGAAAATGGTTGACGCACACTGTGTACGAGACGAGGGGGGTTTCGCCCTACATTGGTCGGTTGTGTTTCATTGGGATAGGGTTAGGGTTAGGGTTAGGGTATGTAGAATCCAAGTATGTCAACCATTTTCTCGAAGAAGCGGTAAGGTACCCTCAGGAGTTGGTCTAACGGGAAAATACTATTTAATGTTAAAGTGGCGCTCCCCATGTGCCTCTCGTACCTGAAGCGAAGCGAAGAGAGGATGCATGCAGGACCGCCCGACTTGGCCGCCAGCACAAAATACATCCGCACCACCGCTGACGTCATGCCAATGTGATGATGTGACGCCAATGTGGTGATATGATGTGATGCCACTGGAATGATGTGACGTCACTGCTTGTCATGATGGAGCATCTAAACGCACGGTTGAACACACACGCATGCCCATCATCGCGATGGGCTGTCCTCTGCATCTCCACCGCAGCACCAAATATCACGCCCAGGACATACTTATCCATTTTCTGCATCAGCCAAAGGTAAAGACGAGAGACAGGCGGCAACGGGGAGATGACGGGGGGGGGGGGGGGGGGGGGGAGGGGAGGGGGAATTGTTTTGGGGGGTGAGATGGGCATGTCACGTGGAGATCAACACCGTAGGGATGAAGGCAACCGGCTCACTCAGCAGGCGCATCCGCGAGACGTCCTTTCAAATAGACAACCAGTGTTGACAAGATATATACTGCTAACTATTTGACCTTACTTTGCTGTGGTTGATGCGCAGGTGCTTCACATTTGGGTGAGCGATTAGATAGGGTTTAAGAGCACTAGATCACTAGATTAGATAGGGTTTAAGAGCACTAGATTCTCTCAAGAACTAAAAACAGCACAAGTGCGCCCCAGGGATGCGATTTTCGGGGTTCAAACCTTCTCCCCTTACGTTGCCATGAAGCCCCCTGCTAGCCAAGCGTTTCGTCCGTTCGCCAGGGTAGATTCTACTATTAATACCTCCACGGACACGAGCTACGATAGGGTATAGGGGTGAAGCGTTTTTCTACTAAAAAGCGTTTCTGACCATCGAGCTCTACACCTCAACAGCTGCCCAATGTCTTTGGATCCTTCCTCGTTGGATACCTAGCCCACAGGAATCTACGTAGGGGTTAGCTTATAGCTTTTCTCAACGTAGGCCTATTGAGTAAGGTAGAGAGTCGTTTACCACGCGAGGAGCGCGAGAAAAAATAGGTGCTACCCCTACCGTATATGACGCCTCGACCATTGCTCAACCATTGCTCAACCATTGCAACAAAAACTGGCAGGTTCAATCGAGGCATAGGGTACTCAAATCAATGCACCATTGTCACCGTACAACACGCACCAAAAGCACACCCTTCCGGGCAAGTTCCATTCCATGCTGGTTTTTCTCGACTAAGAGAGGATGCAAACGCCGAGCGATGAGTCCGTGGAAGTGCTCATACCTCGGTGAGATATTTCAAAGGCCACCATGTTTCGTCGGCTGCGCCCCCCTCGTATACGTTGGAGGAAATCGCCACGCAAAATTCTTCCCAGGGAGTGTGCTATGCTGCGTGTTATACGGCAGGTCAGCTATTGGTAGCTATTTGTTTATCCTATCCCGTTCTTCAGCGATTTGCCCGCACCCTCAAAAACAAATTTTGTGGCTCTTTTTTCTCCTCGAAGACGCATGCGGAGTGGACCGATTTTGCCTTCACCCATCGACTGTTCATCTCTACTCGTAACGTGCCTAACCTAACGCCCCCCTCCCTTCCCCTTCCCGTGTCCACCTCTCTTCTTTCTTCGGCATTATCAGATGCAAAAAGTGACTAACCGTATCCTGGGTGCGAAGGTCTGGGCAATGGAGATGCAGAGGACCGCCCATTGTGATGGACATGTGTTACACCACCCCGTCGTCAGACGATTAAGCATGACGTACATCGCAGCTCGCTCTTTTGCTTCACGCAGAAGATTGTCGCCGTCAAATCCTCGTAGGTCTAGAAAAAAACAACAACGAAGCAGTGGCGGGGCGGGGAGGGGGGGGTACTTATTCGTTGCCTACCTTAGGACTGTCATTTGACCATTGACCACGCACCCCTTTCGAGACCGAGCATTTTTTCTAGTCCTAAAAGAGACACCTCCAACCTTTGGGCGCTCATTACGTTTCTTCGATACGGTACATTATGAACTCTGATTGCTTATTTTGACTCGTTCCTGTTTGGCCGGTCTGGGACATGCATCTGTCTCCTAGGATGGCGTTCGTTTTCTCGCTATTGTCTACTAGTGTACCAAAGTTCTCCATGTCGTATTCGTTTATCCCGTTCCTCCTTGTACAGTTCACATTCTCCCACCATGTGAGGTCTGCTCTCGTCTACCTTGCCACAGGGGCAGCTCTGTGCGCCTTCTTCCTCCTCCACCCAACTAGTGATATACCCCCTTCGTTTTCTGGCAGGTCCAGCCCCCCTGCACAACGTCGCAGTTTCAGAGTTTTCGCGTACCGTGTACGACATAAGACAACACACCCCGACGATGACATTTTTCGAATTCAAAACAAAATTCACCGGGTGTTGTATTCTGTGTGGGGGGTAGTATATTGTTGTAGCCCAAGTGATAAAGTGCAGGCCGCATGGGCCATGAAGGGGTGCGTGATGAACCAGGGAGTGTGATAGCACTGCCGCACACTTGCAAGGGGTGTGGTAGCGAGGGGGGGTTATAAAAGGGTGTGTGGTAATACTGCCTGTAAACAACTACTGCTGCCGCACACCTGCAGGCAAGGGGGGTGACAACACTTGCTGTAAAAATTCCTGCTGCCGCACTGCTGCGGTCGAAGCTAAATGCAGCTGTCGAAGGAGCGGAGGCACCTGCGCCGTGATCTGTTCTCCCCCACGTTCATGTAGTTGAAAGTCTCCGTACGGGGTGGTTACCCGCACACAAAGGTGTGTGTTCTATGTGACCACAAGACAGAATGAAGCATCACCCGGGTAATAGTAGCAGGCCCCGTGAATACATGCGGCGTAACCTATGGGGGCGTGCTATTAATGTGACCCGGGTGATAACCCCCCCCTCGTTTGAGACTAAAAAAAATACCACCGGGTGTTGTATTGTGTGGGGGGTGTGGTATCTTATCTTCTGCGGATGTGTTATCTTGTATCGTATACGGTAGTCCATTGAACTGTGTAAATGCATTTCTCTTCCTCTATATTCTATAACCCCCCGGTATATCTCTAATAGCCGGTCGCCCCGGTGACGTATGAGGTTATCCTCGAGCCTGATATAGGTCAGTTTCGTGATTTCAAGTCCCCCCGAGTGCATACTCGTATAAATTTCGTAGGGACTTTTAGTTGTGCACAAATTGACTTGCGGAAAGCGCGAGAGCGTGAGTTAGCCACACTCGATGAAAATCGACGAGCAGTGGGATTGTTGACCTCTATGCGCGATAAAATTTGAAGGCAAGAACCGGGAGGGAGAAGGGACGACACCTGTGACCACGGCTTTTCCAGAAGCTGGAAAGTAGACGTGTGGAAAAAAAAAAACTGAATGTTCTTCCTCTTTGACCTTTCTTAGCGCTAGCCTTTCCCTTGCTTGTATCCTTTATTTTTACTTCTGGATTGTACTCCCCAAACTTCTCTATGGACATAATCTGTTCTTGGTAGCAGGCAACAGGGGGGTGGGAGTAATGTTTACATTTTTTGGCCCATCATCGACAATGTGTGTTTGGAGGGTGACAGTGTTCACGAGTTTTGGCCCAGTTTGAAAACAATATTGGCGTATGTGAAGATACGACCTGGCGTGGTCGCAAAGGCTGGCGCTGGCAGCAATCAAGCTAACCGAAGGAGCGTGCAAGATGCACGAGGTAGAAATATTGTGATGTTTTGACGGGCGCTTTCGGCCAAGAAAATAAACACTTGAGCACAATGGACTGCTATGTCCAGAGTTCAGGGGACACTGAAAACTGACTCGAGGAAGAATAAAAGGATGAGAAAAGAGTGAATGGGGTGGGGCCACCCGCATCATCCGTCTCAGCGTCCAGAGTACCACTCCTTTCAGAAGCCTCTGATTTCGAGAACTCGACTACTTGATACGATACGACCTACTCAAAACATACAGCAGTAGTCGAACAGGTGGTAATCCCGCTGCTTTTCTATAATATTTCTTCCAAGAAAGTTCCGACTCAGCTGTAACGCTTATACGTTACTTTCTAGTTCTGCTACGACTACGAATACAGCAATGAGTCAATCGATGCTACTGCACATTGCCTTGATAGGAGGTAGTCTCAAACCCATCCTCAACACTCCACCACAATGAAAGTGGCATATCGAATTTTCCCTCAATAGCATGTTGCACGTGAAACCAAGTTAGACACACCAATCAGAGATACGAAACATGTCATTTCCCACTGAGGTGTAATGCAAACTTGCTCAAGCAATTAATAAAACTCGAATTTCCGTATCCCATGTATTCCAACCGAATCAAAGTTAACGCTTGTACAATGAGAGCTATAGGAGCTGTGAGTCCAATCACGAAGCCATTAGTGCAACTGGTTCCAAACTGTGTCTCAAGTCCAAGACTAGGACGATGAACAGGTTGCGACTCAGCAAATACATTACTGTTGCTTGCGTTACTCAAACAATCAACACACCCTGAACTCCGGTGATTAACCCGAGTGCATTAGTTATCCGCTAATCCCAACGGAATTATCCTACGGACCACAATACGGTAACTATGTAACCCCCTTCCCCATTCTTGGATGCCAGTGCTCTTGGCGGGTTGATCGCCTCGCACAGCGAAATCTAGTCGTCATGAGCTCTCCTCACAGAAAGGAGGGAGTCCACTGTCAACGAGCATGCAGCTAACGTTCTGCACAACGCCCGTCCGACGCGTTCCAATACACTGATCTGCTGTGGTGTGTTGGCGACAGCGAATTGTAAGTGATGCCTGATCCTAGGCAGTAATCCTTGAACTCGTCGCCCGTAAGTTTACCTTTTTTTTTGCACATCCTCTGATGATGCGTTTGCCGAGAGAGGTATCACGGTTGGAGTGACAAACAGCTGAAGCGAGGCAAGGGCTTGATCTTTGCTGCAGAGAAGTTAGACTGCGGTCCACTCGGTTAACTGGTCGGTGATTTTGCTGACAAACTTATACCCACTATGAGCCGTATTTCTATTCTCTTGAGCGACATGGTAACTATCATATTACCGCTGGCCATACACGGAGGTTTGAACACGGCGTACGATTTGTGCTTTCTATTATTCTGAGTATCATATTCCTCTAGCTGTTGACTCCTCTGCAAAGGGGGCGTACTGTAATATTGACTCTGCAGTCCATTAGTATCTATTTGATTCGTATTCACTACCTTGAGTATACTTAGTATCTTAATCTAGATGCAGAGAAATACAATATGCGGGGAATCTCAGTTTTTTAGTTCCCGTCGGTGTGTTGTGTATTCATCTTGTTACTAACTTCCCACCAAAAGTATCTAGGAACGTTGCAGGGAATGTTGCAAGGAACTTTACTGTAGGACGGTTTGTCGGTAAGTACAACTACCCGTAGAGTATATCTCCCCGTAACACGGGCATTGTACCGTATTGATCAGGTGAACGTAAGCCCCACCTTGATCACTCCCTACACCTTCTTCTCCTCTCCTACTTTCTCCTTCTCTCCTTCGTGACCATGTTTTGGCCACATACGCGCCACTTTCAAATTATCTTCTTTCTTCTCCACAAGTGATCCCAACAGACACTTTGGTGCCACCTCTGCAACTCTAAGCACGGAGACAGAGACTTAAGACGTGTCAGTGTTTTAGGTTATGAGTCTCGCGCATTGATCTATGTATCTACTGGCACTACGCAACCAACGGCGTCCCGCTGAATGCGCCAGGCGTTCCCGAGAAGTTCGGGGAAAGATCTGCACTTCATCAAGCGCGGAGGATTTTTGGAATTGTTTTCAAGGAGCAAGATCAGCCACGACACAGCAGAGGCATCGCATCTACGAGTACATCAAGTACATCTCAGGGATATTCGAAAAAAGAGACCGATTGCACGCTGTATGCAAAAAACAGGTAAGAGGACTGCTAGCGCAATATCATGCGTGTAGAAGGTGGGTAGTCCGGATTCGCGAGCGCTATTGGACGCGTGAAGTCAATATTAGAACCATTTCTTCAAGCTACCCAGTATTACGAAGTACGCCAAAGAATTTGTCCTCGTGCAATTTTTAGACGAGAAGACCAACAGCTGTAAACGTGCAGCAAGGACGTTGGCAAATCAGCCCAAAAGAGGCTCATAACCTATTGACGTATGTGAAGATACGACCTGGCGTGGTCGCAAAGGCTGGCGCTGGCAGCAATTAAGCTAACCGAAGGAGCGTGCAAGATGCACGAGGTAGAAATATTGTGATGTTTTGACGGGCGCTTTCGGCCAAGAAAATAAACACTTGAGCACAATGGACTGCTATGTCCAGAGTTCAGGGGACACTGAAAACTGACTCGAGGAAGAATAAAAGGATGAGAAAAGAGTGAATGGGGTGGGGCCACCCGCATCATCCGTCTCAGCGTCCAGAGTACCACTCCTTTCAGAAGCCTCTGATTTCGAGAACTCGACTACTTGATACGATACGACCTACTCAAAACATACAGCAGTAGTCGAACAGGTGGTAATCCCGCTGCTTTTCTATAATATTTCTTCCAAGAAAGTTCCGACTCAGCTGTAACGCTTATACGTTACTTTCTAGTTCTGCTACGACTACGAGTACAGCAATGAGTCAATCGATGCTACTGAACATTGCCTTGATAGGAGGTAGTTTAAAACCCCTATCCTCAACACGCAGTGAAGAGGGGGGGTTGTACAAGTGTTTTCGATCGGTCTACCTTTCTTAGTTAAATGGTTAGGGTTAGGTTTAGGGGGTAGTCCACACTATCATACCTCCTCATTACTTCTTCAATCCGACAATTTCACAGGCGATCGGGGCCAAGGTCAGTAGTGCTTTCGACTTGGTTCAGCTTCGATAAATAGAGTGTTTCCGGCATACCAAATTTGGTTGGGTAGGAAAACATGTAACATTAGTATTGAAACTAACGCATGGCATAACCCAAGGCCAACCCAGCTCACGGAAAAATGGGTTAGGAATTGAAAATTGTGTAGTAGACCCAGCCCACGAGAAGTTATGTTCGAAAAAAAACGACCAAGGCCAACCCAGTCCACCAAAAGTTCGACGCAAAAAAACAATCCTATTCTGGACACCTTATTTATAATTTCTAACCTATTTTTTTGTGGATTGGGTTAGCTTTGTTGGGTAGTCACGTCCATCGGTTTCAATTCGAATAACATTGTTGTATGTCGTCCTACCCGACCACCTTTAGGTATATCGCAAAACGCCCTGGTTCATGGTCCTCGCTATCTCCTCATTTAATCTTCCTGTTCAGGAAAATTTCTCAGCCGGCCGGGATTAGAGTCAGGATTAGGGCTAGGATTTGACACCAAGCATCGTTCAACGCGGTCAATTTGTACAGCCCTGGCACTGTCAGCCGGTCAGTCGGTCGGTCGGCCGGTCGGTCATGCAAACGCGGGGGGACACCGGGGTGGAGATAAGCCGGAACCGTTCTGTCGGGGAACGCAGTTCGTGTTCACGAAGTGGCGTGGTAGCAGAGGCTAGCGATGGAGCTGATAGCTACTCTCAGGTCGTTGCTGGTGCACGTCGTGGTAGATATTATGGAAGAAAAACAGCAAAAAATAGTGGAGGGATTATAACCTCAGATTGTGCTTTAGTTAGAGATACACAGCATAAGACCACTGAGTTAGCAGTCAGCGGTACACCGTAACCTTTTAGCTTGGTGTGTCAATGCTTAATGCTTAATGCTTAATGCTCAATGCTCAATGCTAGCCCAATGGTGTTGTGTATCTCTGAAACTTTTATTAAACTGCAGCCTCCGGAATCTACTTATCGTACAGTACAGGACACCTAATACAGCACAATCGAAACGAGCAGTAAGAAAGCTAAGAAAGCCAGGCCCATATTTACTCAAGTCAATAAGAACATCAGGAACCATTGCGCTGAAGTTAGTGTGGAGCGCGCCCTTCTCCAAATAAGAAACTTACAACATGGGCCAACATTCCCGTTTCTCGCTTTTCATTAGGTGTCTCGTATTTAATATTTCGAGGCAAACAAATGTTCCCCTCCAGGCCGGCTACATCTAGGTAGGAGAATGGGTATCAATCCTAGTTTTCGGCATCGCTGAGATCAGGTGGAAAAAAACGCCCGTCAGTGCGGCTATGAGTTGGCTGGACTTGACTTGACGAAAACTGGATGTAGTTGGTGTCGAACCCGGATGTAGTTGGTGTCGAACCCAGCCAACTAACTGACTTTAGTCGAACAAGCTTTCGACAAACTGGTCAAGCCCAAATATTAGGATATAGTAGGCACCGCGCACCGCTGCTAACTGCGTGTTCTATAAATAACTACTACCTAGTGGGTGAGTTATTATTGGTATAGCCAGCCAACCCACAGTCCTAGCAATCGGCGGGCGGTCGTGATCGTTGAAGACGGTCCGGTATCGACGTCTTGCCCTATCTTTGTCCAAAGGTAGGGTGGGGTGGAGAGGGGTGGGGTGGCGTGGGGTGGGGTGGGTAGGGTAGGGTAGGGTAGGGTCGGGTGGGGTGGGGTGGGAGGTGGGAACCGGGTAGGGTAGGGTAGGGTAGGGTAGGGTAGGGTAGGGTAGGGTAGGGTAGTGTGGAGCTTCGGGAATTACTGGTTGACAAAAAACGCGAACGTGCATGTCGATCCTACCAAGTCGGTCGGTCGGTCGGTCGGTCGGTCGGTCGGTCGGTCGGCAATCATTTTGACTCCTGAGAATAGGGATTAGCGCGACAGTTTGGTGGTTCTAAACGCAAGAAAGAGACATAATCACAAACTGAGGCTCACTGATTTTTTTACGCCAATGAAAGTTGATTCAGCAACCGTGCCCAGCGGCGGGTGCAACACTATCTCCAACCAGGTAATGAACTTACTCAAAGATCATGCTATAATGATGCCAGAAGATTTGCTATTTGCGCATCATGTTTTCAGTCGTACGTTTACATTTTCTCGACATGATGGAGCATGATGCGGTGGAGATGGTGCAGATTTCAATGCACAGCAGTAGCGTGACAACCGACGTGTCACACCCTTGGATCACAGCAGCAGTGGCCCTCCGTCTAATCTTGTCCACGTTCACGTTTGCTATAAGCAGTTCCTGAAGCTCTGTGGCCGACGTCCCCGGTGCTTTCTTTCGTGGATTGGTGTCTAACGATTGCACGATCAATTTTTCTCGAGCTCTAGGATTTTGAATTTTTATTCGTTTTCCAAAGGGCCTGTGTTCGAAACCAGGTCTCCACTCCTCTCCCTACCTCCCAAATTGTTTTTTTTTTTTTTTTTTTTAATCCTCCGGCGGATGGGGAAACATAAAACTTTAGCTCACCACACTTCCACGTATTTTCATACGCGTCGTTCGTGTTGATGTACGAAAAGTGTATAGCCCTTGTCCCCTCTGATGTGGATTTCACACGGACTGAAAAATCCTAATCATACCGTATAGGGATCAGCCAAAAAAGGCCGGCAAGTTCATAGTGTTGACTAAACCGGAGGGGCGAGGTTGACACAAGGTCTGCGTTCTGCAGATGGACGAAAACTGGTACACAAACGAAAGTGTACGGAGCTTGAGCTTTTTTTACCCGGATCCCCAGGAGGATCTGAAAAAAAAAAAAAAAACTAATCATACGTATACTCTCACTCTCTACCTAATTGAAAACATTTTGGATCGACTTTTTTTTGCCACTCCACCCTGTTTTTGTTCATCGTGTACTGAAATTAGAACAGAGTGAACGGCTGCTTCGTAGTAGGCAAGTACAATATACGTATACACTTTTGCCGTGCGCATTAACACCCACATGGCAGGAATGTTGACCACATACTATTACTGTGTGGGTGAATTCACGGGTCGTCCCAGTTTTCAAAGTTTAGTCAAAACGTTGCATAAAAATGTCACGCAGTTTTTTTCAAGATTGGGTATCGACCACACACTCGATTCCAATTGAGGTCGAACTCACAGAATCTTGACGTATTTTTGAAAAACTTCAACAATTAAAACAAAATATCACTATTAATACAAGTACTTTCTGCACTGCTTGCTGTTGCTGCTGCTCATCTTTTCGTAGCTCTGGATAATAGCTCCAGACGAGTGCTCAGTGCTCACCGGTGCCTCACAGACCCAGGTGCTTGCTGCTTGCCCGCTTCCCGATGTTGGGTCGACGAACCATGTTCCCCCAGCATGTATCGTCAAGCAAAAGTCTGCCGCTTGCTGCTTCTTTGTGGCCCCTTGTCTGTTTTCACCAAGCCACCAATCACACACCCCAGACATCCTTGAACTGCTGCTGCTGCAGATTTAACCGCAACACTTGTTCATCTTCTTGCATGTGACATGAAGTCGGCCTGCCGTGCTGCTGTGCCACCCGATCAAAGAGTACAAAAATAAGTCTGGGGACGAGAGGAGTGCTCGCGACCTGCGGCGCCTTTTAGAGGGACGTGGCGTATCACAGCCTACTTTCCCGCTTCCCGGTGTTCAAGCTGCCTCTTTTCTGGTACGTAAGGCCAAGCCACCATCATGCTGCTGCTGTTGTAGCCACATGTTTATCTTGAACTCGAAGTAGGGCTCATTTGCTGCGCCACCCGATTGAAAAGCCCAAAAGCAACGGAGCAAGAAGACGAAGAAGCGAGTGCCCGAGGAGGCCTGGAAATAAGCAACCTGACACACATACGCTACCTGTCGAAAGCAGGCGCTTTATTGCAACGACAACCACCCGTCTCTGCCACTTGACGCCAGGTAGAGGGTTCAGTAGCAAGGGCAAGCTTTAGGTCCATGCTGGAGATTCAGACTTCAGGCTCTTCCTCATGATTTTGCTCTTGAGTTCTCTCGAGTGTGTTGCCTACTACTACCAGGTATAATACCTGGTACCAGGTATCAGTTATTGTACTCGTACATACATACAGTACAAAATATGTGTTTTTCTGCCGTGTGTGGTCGACAGGCCTCAGTTTTTTTTCCCCACAGGTCTTCCTTTGTATTTTTAATAAAAACCTTAGACTACAGTATTATATACTCCGGAGTATTAAAGGACGTCAGCCGTGAGTTCGATTAATTTCGGGTCAATATTCATCTTTGCAAGCTGCGTTGTTGGTACTTGTAAAAAATACACTTCATGATGAGTGCGTTTTTTATTGGGAGGGGTTTAAACAAAATATATGTATGTATATATATACCCTGGTAGACTATATGTTTTGTTTTTGTCCACTATAATGGTTAGTATTGGTACTTTCACGGTGGGGTATTTCGAGCTAGATCTAACATCCGTCATACCTATTTTTTATATTTATTACTGTGTAGTTTCCAATATAGAGTACTACTGCTCTATCATATGTATGTATAGTAGATGGTTTATTTTGTTTTTTTCCCCGCTTCAATATCGGGAGAGGAGAGTACGAATACAGAGTATTACTATTAATTTATCTAATATGTTAATATTAATACAGCATTCATTCGAGAATAAAAGTCGGCTATCCCCCCCCCCCCCCGAAAAAATATAAACTGTTATTATTGTGCTGAGTTTAATTTGTAGTGTGTCAATTGTGCATTATTATTTGATTTTCTTCCCAATCTTTGATCTGTTGATGAAAATATGAAAATATCTGGGGGGCACAGATCTTGGTCAAAATATCTTGTTGATCTAAATATCTTTGATAAACAGATCTTCGAACTGTCTTTCAGACCGGCAATTATTCGGGATCCTCTTCATCTTGATGAGCCGCGCGTACGGTACTACAGCAAGCACGTGCGTGCCGTTTCACGTGTAGATACCTGTGGTGCTATTAATAGACGCTGTTGTACCTGGTACATGTATCTACATGCACACGGTTGGATAACTTTAACATGTTGGCCGGGAATTCGGGCTCCTCTTGGTTATGTTGAGCTGCTGAGTACGTGTGGTAAACACCACCACCACCTCCAAAACTTAAACGGAGATGTATACGTATATACCAATCAGGTAGTGATACCGTACCCTGGTACATTGTACTCGTACTCATCACATGCATGCATGCCTGAGGCCATATAACAAGGTACGCTCTCGTGCGATGTGTAACGTATATCACTAACAACAATAAGCAGTCGTACAAGCATAGCAGCGGAAAAAGGAGGACGGTGAAGTACTTAATAGCTGAAAGCCATGATCCTTCATACAACATAATACACACACAACACAGAGCTGGTGCAGTATCTCTCTGTAAATACGTTCGGGTGATAATCAGCACGGTATATATACGGATACTGTGTGTATCGATTCCATGGGTAGCTGGCTGCTAGGTCAGTGGGTCGTGGCAGTGTATATATATAACAGAGAAATAACGGACTAATGTTAAGATACGGCCTCGAAAGACTAACGTGAAGAACAGGCATATTAATACAGGATATAGGAGGACGCCGAACGTTTTAGATTATGTTCTCTGTATTTTTCCTATTTTAATTGTTGGCCGGGGAGCGGGGGCGGTCCAATGGATGGAGGGGGGGGGGGGGAGAACGAGGAGGAGGAGGTGGCAGACGAGGACGACGAGGACGACGAGGACGACGAGGACGAGGACGAGGACGAGGACGACGAGGAGGAAGAGGGGGAGGAGGAGGAGGGGGTGGAGGATGAGGAGGAGGAGGAGGGAGAGGAGGAAAACGAATCGAAAATGCGTGAGCCATAACCCCGGCCATAGTAGCGGTGGCGATGGAAATTACCCACACCGGACATATTGGGAGCTTATAGGCCTATACCGGAGCTTTGTTTTTGTGCGAGCGGTGTGCTTCAAGCGAGACCACACTTACCCACGCGTGGCGTGCGGATCTATTTAATCGGCGAAGCTTGCCATAAGAGCTGTGCTCAATTCGCGGCGATATAATCTCGCCTCGCCCTGCCACGCCGCACGAGGAGGGTGGAATGAGCAGCAACAGGACGACACAAGCGGTAGCGGTGTAGTGGCAGGCAGTGGTAGTAATGACAGTGGTAGTAATGGCAGTGGTATAGTGGTGGCAGCGGTGGCGGCAGAGGAGGCTAAGGGGAGCCATGTGCCACGGGAGAGGTGCAGCGGAAGTTTCTGACCTCCGAACATGTGAGGTGAGCTCAATATCTCACCCGCAGCACGAGACTTCTCGAAGGCAGTCAATCGCGCAACCCGATCGTCGGACCAACAAATGCTCGCTCTAGCTCTAGTGGACATCCTACAACAAACTATGCTCTTAAACTTATGAGACTCTGGATGATAACCGGTAGATCGTCACACACTTGAGGAGTTTACAGTTGGCCAGAAACATTGCGCCCAAAAGCGCAACCCCTGGGCCGTCGAATGACTCAGGGGTGAGAAACAGAGATCGAGGTACGTGATGATAATGTGCACGTATTTGACTCCAGGTTGACTTTTGGTTTTTGCGCTGCTATACTATGGGAATGGCTGCAAATCGAGTCAGCAGAGCCACGCCAGCACGTGGTAGAGTGTTCACACGACTTGGCCCATCTTCAACCAAATGGTTGACAGCTATACACTCTAACTGTGTATTCAATAAATCTTCATTCGGAGAAGTTTCCCAGGCGGTCGGGGTTAGGATTGAGGTTAGTCACGCAATTTCAATCATTATGTCGGAGCCGGATTAAGTCGCGTTCATTCCTTGCGCCAGCAGGGGGCCGCGTTGGCAGAGAGCTGCGGCCACATGTGAATGCGGTTGATGTTAGATATATTTTCGTCGGATTTGTGCGTTGACGCTCTACTGTGTTTTCGTCTGGAGGGTTCTCTATTAATACGAGAATCGAGGGGGGTAAATATCAAGTTTGGTTAATCTGTGTTTGCCCCCCCACGTGCGCCGTCTCTAAAGGGACGCGTGACTTTAATTAAGACAAGCAGCCAATAAGTACGCCTCCTCTCGCCTCCCCAAATACTTGCCAATCCCGTCAAGAATTACACGCACCATTTGGGGACGAACCGCTTGGAATTGGTGTGCGATAAGCTTTGCAGTCAGAAAAACAGGGGGTCAAGCCGAGCTGGGGTGTATACCGCTGAGACGATGAGAAACACAAGCACAAGATGCAATAAATTGTACACTGCTCGCCAACTATATTGAAGGACTTCAGTGTGGAGGTATATATTGATTCGCAAAATATGTGGAGTACATAGGTGCAGACAGATGGGGGAGAAGAGTGCCTGCTATATGTGACCCCGGAGATCTAATTTATCCAATCTACTATAAGGATAGTCCTAAGCTGGAGAAAAAGCGTGGGAACATAATAAATAAACGAGATGGAAAAGCAAAACAAATAGTTGGGGTGGCAGGGGGCGGGCGGACGGGTGGCGTTTGTCCAGCGGGGCAGCCGGGGTGGTGATGTTTCTGGGCCTTTTTCTTATGGGTCGTGGTTGAACCTCCTTACTCTTTCAGTTTAACGGCGCTTCCCCACGCCATCCCTCAAAGAGTCATTTCAGGCGGGTACACAGCAGTTTCGTCGCGGCAAGTGCATGAGCGTGAGGAAGATTGGGTTTAGTTTTTTCGATCCTCTGCCGGATGAGCGAAAATGATTGAAGAACTGCAAAGACATGCTTTACTCTGTAATTCCAGGTAGTTGCCACAAAAAACGTGGATGCAGCTCTAGAAGGTTGAGCTCACCACATCCATGTATAATTTGTGTCGCGCGGTACTCGGTTGCTGAAACAACGGTGCTGCCGAAGCAAACAGTGTCCAAGGTAGCCCAGTAGCTGTGGAAATGCGTTAAGTCTTTTGCTGTGCGGCAAATCACCCCACCACACAAGCTCCAAGTACTTTTGCCACCAAAACCGCGGGTGGGTTCCAGCTGGTGAGCTCTAAAATGGTTTCAACCGACTACACACAACAGCGGACATGCTGCACAACAAGCATGCGCTCATCAACTCCCATACAACGGCAAGGTCCCGAAACGTGCGTTCCGTCAGAGAAAATAAAGGCAAAAAACCCAGATCCCGACACGTCCGTTGCATCAAAGACTAAACAAATGCTAGATCCCGACAAACGTCCATCTGGTTAAAGAAATAAAAATCCCAGATCCTGAAATGTTCGTCTGGTTAAAAGAAATAAAAAATCCCAGATCCAGAAATGCCCGTCAATGAAAAATCGCTGATCCCGAAACCCGAAACTTCCGTTTCGATTAAGACATAAAAAAACCCAGATCTTGAAATGCCCGTCTGGTGAAAGCAAATTGATCCCGGTAAACGTTTTTTCGTTAAAGAAATTCAACATCCCGTACGGAGACCGCAGGCTCCCTCGGGATGACCGAGATAAAACGTCATGCGCAGCTTGCCAAAATGAGAGTTTTGACAAAAATCTCCGTCTCACAGTAAGCCGATACAAAGTTCCCCTCCTCCCTTTCCACCTCCGCATCACTCCGACATCACCGTCCGACATACAAAACATCCATACATATCATCAGTAAACCCCACCTCACCTAAAATAAAATGACCACTCAGGCGTTGTATCAACGTTTTACTTTTAATAGGATTATCGCCCCCGACAAAAAAGCATCCATACACATCACCAAGAAACCCCACTTCACTAAATTTTATTTGTCAGGGTCTACGAATTTATGACAGCTGAGAAAAACATCACTAATCGATAGAACGTCTGAATAGTCTTTTTTGAGTCACAGCACATCACCGCAAAAACGTAACACCCGTATTAACGTTTTTTTTCTTCCCTCTCCACCTTCAGATATATCACCATTCCAACATCACCCCCCTACACACAAACATCCATATATGTATCACTAACAAACTCCAACACACTTAAAATCCAGCAAACACTCAGGCGTGAGATCAGAGCTACTAGGATTATCACCATCAACACAAAAAAAACACACATACAATCACCACAAGAAACCCCACTTCACCACCTTTGATGTTTCAGGCCTACGAATTTATGGCAGCTGAACTACATTGCCCGTCGATAGAACGTCTGAAAAGTCTTCGTTCGAGTCACAGCACACAGCACAGCGCACCGCAAAAAAGTAACACCTGATTTTGAAGGGGGGGTTTTGCCCTCCCCACCTTCACTTCATCACTCCAATTCCAACATCACCGCCCGACCCACGAACATTCCATACATATATCACCAGTAAATCCCACTTCAATAAGATCACAGTAACCACAACAAAATTGTTTTTTTATAGGAGTATCGCCCCCCCAAAAAACATCGATACGTATCACCAAGAAACCCCACTTCACTGAAAAAACGATGACAGTTAGCACTCAGGCGTGGCAATAGCAATTCAATACCGTAAGCTTCTCGCCCACGGCCGTATACCAAACGCACCGGGCTCATACTATGCACCTTTACTCTTGTCATTGTCGCCCTCGGATGGTATAGCGTAGAAGATGATGTTCCAATATGAATCGAACATCTTTTCGACACTATCATCATTGTGTTATACCACTTTGGACGTATATATATGTAAGGAAATTTTGGTAATCGTACTTAGGGCTCAACGGTCCCTGTATTTCCGTCTGGTGTGGCACGCATGAAAGTCTCAAACTTGTCATGCCCTGCTTTTCCTTCGCCCTCCCTGCCCCTTTTCCACCCTTGCGTGTCCTGGATGAGGGAACTACCGGAAAAAAACTTACTCCCAAGTATATTTTGTCCCTAAGAACGAGGACGCAGTTCGAAAGGTATGGAAAAACCACAACACGGGCGAAAAAGACGAAAAACAAAAAATAAGAGTTAAACATAAACAAGTCCATCCGTTAGAACCCCCCCCCTGCCCCCCCCCCTCTCTCCATCCCTACCCCGCAGCGTGTCCTCGACAGCGGGGGCTCAGCCCTATAACTTTGACATCAACAGCAACAACAGGTAGTTACTCTTTACACATCAGCAGAAACCGTTACTCCTCGCATCAAAAGTAACAGTTAGTTGCTCCTCACACAACAGCAACCAATTAGTTACTCTTCGCATAAACAGCAACACAGTCAGTCACTGTTACACCAACAGCAATAACAGTTACTTTTCACGCAGGCAGCAACAGTTTAATTTATCTTTTTGTCCTCAAGCGGGCGGAAACAAAAAAAAGCCGCTTCAAAAACAATCCGAGAAGTTTAGCTCCAAGTACGTTGTCACGAAGAGGAGTGTGCAGCTATGAAGGGGTTAAAAGCTTACCACTTCAGTTACTCTTCACGTCAACAGCAACAGCGAGCTAATCTGCACGAAAACAGCAACAGGTACTAGGATGCTTGCGATGTACCAACTTTGGTTGGGTACGAGCTTGGTAGAAAAATATGTAAAAATAGTATTGAAACCGTCGAAGATCACCATTCAAGGCCAACCAACCCACGAAAAGTCGGCCAAAAACAAATATCATAAGTTAGAAATGATTTCGCGTCCTTTTTTTTATTTTCCAACCTAATTTTCTCGAGGGTTGTTTGGGCTTTGGGTATGACATTCGTCGGTTTCAATACTACTTTACATTTTCTCCGACCCAACAGAGGTTGGAAATTGCAAACGCGCTAGTTACTCTTCACACGAACAGCAACAGTCACAGTAGTTACTCTTCACACCAACAGAAACGGTTACACATCAACAACAGCCCCCTTTTTTTGTTTTAACCTTCCGGAGGACAGAAAATAAAAGGCAACGATCCAAAAATAATCCAATTTAACTGCAACTTTAGTTTGTCCCTCCAAAACGTGAGTTCAGCTCTAAAAGCGATGAGCTACCGCATAAGTTAGTCTTGACATCAACAGCAACGAATATCTTCACACCACCATCAATAATAATAAACGGTTCACATGGAAAGAAAGCAGTGACTAGCATTGCTCGACCCTGTGTGGACTATGGGTTATGACAACGTGTATAAGTCACGGCTTCAATCTAAACGGGTTGCAAGGGTGTGTTGGTAGACGGGTGAATCCTCGGGCAGGTTACACACGCCAGGATACTCGAGAAGGGTATACACTCTGAGGTACTCCGGTGGGTATACTCCGGGATACTCGAGTAGGGTATATGCTCTCGGATACTCGGGTAGAGGGTACATACTCTGGAATACTCGGGTAGAGGGTGTATACTCCGGTGTACTCGGGCAGGGTATATACTATGGGGTACTCGGGTAGGGTATATACCCTGGGATACTCAGGTAGGTACGAAACGCCGGTGTTATGGTCAAACCTGGGCAGGTACCCGGGTGCCCCGAGAGTATATAGGCTGCTACTCGGGTTGGTGCCCGGTATATGAATATAACCCCACTATTCGGGTAGGTACCCGGATATCCCACGAGAATATACCCTACTATTCGGGTAGGTACCCGGGTACCCCCGGAAAATTACTCCTACCAAACACACCATTGAAGGGGCTGTGCAACCGCGACCACGTCTTGCTAATGGAGGACCCAGGTGCTATGGTGGAAGGTAGGACAGGTCCTGTTCAGCGCCTTGTCCTTTTTACCCCCGGATATCCCTAAAGTGACAGCGATACATACATCAGAATAAACAGTAAACGAAGGAGGAAGCAGCAGAAGGGGTGGCACGCGAGGGGAGCGGTGGAGGGGAGAGCGGACGCGGGGGGCGGAGGGGGGAGGGAGGTGGGGAGGAGAAGGGGGCAGGGGGGGGGGAGGAGGAGGGGGGGGGGGGGGGGGGGGGAAACGGACGGGACGGCGGGGGAGGAGGAGGGGAAGGGGGGGGCGGAATAAAAGCGGGTGGAGGCGCACTGTACTGATACATGTTTCACACCGCTTGATCGAGTGCAACTATACACTTGTCTTTTTTTTTTATCCTATTTATTATCCTCGCACTACTCTCGCGCTCCCTCCCAGTAGTAACTCCAATCCGGGGTCACAGATCGGGCCCTCCTCCCCCCTCTCCACTACGGTACGTGCCTTCGTTTTCGCGAGAATAATTCAGCATTTTCTTCCCTCGTCGACTCGCGCCAAATTATATCATATACTAGCCTTTGTCCCGAAACACACGATTGTATCAGACATTGAGCGGCGTAACTCGTTGTTTTGACGTCTTGTTACCCCAGTTTCATCTAGTTCGCGCCAGTATTTACTTTATTGTGTCACATGACTACCTTCCTTATATTTGACTAACGTTCCGGAACCAAACATTGTATTTAGTATAAGAAGACCCAAAACACCAGCGGCCGACGCAATAATGTACTAAATTGTTAAGTAGAAATCATGATGAAGACGTAAAGATCGTAATATAGCACAAAAGCATCTCCAACCACCGACGACATATATACGCAAACAACGCATGCCTCTGTATGGACATAATAGGCATACCTCCTCGTCCTCGTCCTCGCAAGAACTCTCCAGCACACCCATTTCCACCTTCAGCGACTCAACGTCCCCTCCCCACCCAGCCCTCACAGAATCTACCCTCCGCACAACCTCCTCCACCGTAGCCGCAGCGCGAGCAACCTCCCTCCTCAGCCTCCTCACCATCCTCTGCGCATCCCCGTAAGCCTTCTCCGCCTTCTTCAGCATTCTATCCGCCGTCTTCATCCTCCCATCTTTCTCCTCGGCCAGCTCCCAGGCCTTGTCGGCCTTGTCCCTCGCTGCCTTCTCATATTTCCGTGCTTGCTCGGCGTCCTTCTGAACCTCCCACTCCCACTCCTCCCTCCCCCGCGCCGAAAACACTTCCCCCTGGGACAAGAAATCTTCCCTACTGGCAATCACGACGTCCGCCTCAAACCTAGCACGTCGGTGGGCGATGTGAGCTTCCTCTGCTTCCCTCTCGAGCGCAGAAGCTTTGATCCAGGTGCGCTGTGCCTTGATCGTGTCCTCATGGAGAACGTTGCGGAGTTTTCGGGCAACGCGGAGCTTCCTGTTCGTGTAAGAAGAGGCGGCTTCAAACTCGCTGTAGATCTTGTTGGCGGCAAAGCGTGCCTCGTTTATTGCTTCGATCAAGTAGCGCTCGTCGTCTTGTGACTGCTTCTGTGGATCGGAAGTAAAACCGGGTTGGGTAGTTGGGAGCGGAGCGGGAGGCGGAGAAGGAGGTGAGGGGGCGAGAAGGCGGGGTGGGGGGGGTCGGGGAGAAAAGAGGGGGGGAAGGGAGAGGAGGGAAGGGGAAGTAGGGCGGGGGGGTTACGGGGGGCGGAGTGGGGGGGGGGCGTACTCATTTTTGTTGCTTGCCTTAGCCATTTGACCATTGGCCACGCCTCCCTTTTGAGACGGAGCATCATTCTTGCTCCTAGCAGAGACACCTCCAACATTTAGGCGCTCATTACGTTTCATTCATATATTACACATATATATGTAAAAATCGCTTATCGTACGATCTCCTTCCTGTTCGGCCGTCTGTGGCAGGGGGGAGGGGGCTGGGACCTTCGAGAGGCGAGGAGATTGTGGAAATCAGAGGGAGGAGTGGGCCGATTCAAGAGGGGCGGAGATTGGGTCGTATCGTCAGAGGGGAGAGTGGGTCAATCGAGGGACAGGGGTTATGGCATCAGAAGTCATAACATGCTTAAACGTTCTAAAGCTTCTTCCTCGCTGTAGGAGCTCTGCACATCACCCCAAAATTGACCGTGACGAAAAATGGAAGTTAAATCCCATGAAAGAATCCCATTGCCTAGGTATATATAAGAGAAAAAGTTAGATTATAATTGAATATTAATAGTATTCCAACAACGATGTTGCCTAGTTCCTCTCAAATCGAGCAATCCCTCCAGTCAGCAATAATAGTCCGTGCAAACAATGCCACCCCTAATACTACCACCCCGAATACGAATGCTATAGGGGCGAGGGTGGTGTGGTGAGAGGGAGGACAATACCAGGTGTAAGCCAATGACGTGTGCTACGAGAAGAGTATCATTTTTCGGCCACAACGTTTCTGACTAACGGTATGAGATGCTGTTAATACGCTCATCACTACTAACCACGAGTATTCACTCCCATTAATTAGTACCGGGTAATCACTATTAATCACTACTAATCATAACTAAACAGTACCAATCAGCTGAGGAAGTACCCACTGTCGCGGTGGCATCAGAGCCAAGAGTAATAAAATCAAAGGTTGAGGGTTGTGGCATGAAAGAAAGGAGCAGGCTAATGAAATGGCGAGAGTTGTGGCATCAGAGTGAAGCGGGTCAATCAAGAGACGCATGCTACGGTATGGACGCCAGCACCACCTTTATCGAAGACTCACTCGAGGAGCTCTGCACCTCACGGAAACCGTGACCCTGACAAAACAAGTCCAGCTGAAATACGATGAATAACCAATCCTGTGGCCTAGGCATCAAACGAGAAAAACAGTCTAAAACACTGTTAAGGTTCCAACGATATCGGGTAGCGTAGTTCCTCATTTGGCCAGCCCCGTCACTCGGAAAACAATGGCGAAACCACACGCCCCCTACCAACGTAGCACTTGTGAGGGCGAGAGTTTTGTTTGGCCTATGGAGGGTTAGGGTTAGGGCTAGGGTTAGGGTTAGGGTTCGGGTTAAGGTTAAGGTTAGGGTTAAGGTTAAGGTTAGGGTTAAGAGACCCATTCTACGGTAGCAGGGGGTGCACCCAAACTTTCTGAGGCTCCTGGCTTGACGCACACCGGTGTTGCATGCTGGAAAGTCGTGCCGTGCGTTGTGGTCATATAAGAAAAATGGTGCCCGGTACAGAGGTGACGCTTGATAAATTGGGAGTTAAGATGTTTGGGTTCGACTTTTGCACGGAACCTGATAAAACCGGTCTGTGATACAGTACTGAAATTAGTGCAGGACACACCCTGCCTCATTATTTTTTTGCTTGACCCAAAATATGTGTTTCTTAAGTAGTGTCGCATGGCAGTACTGTGGTGGGGATCTCCCTATAGTACTGGTTGAATAGTGCCTATGGCCGGCATATCGCCGATGAAATCGCTTGGCGTGACTGGAATCCGCTATACTATTATTAGTACAGTGCCACTATCGGTACTACACCCAATAGTGCCGGTGTTCGGTATTCTGCCGGTGTTGGTGGATGGCACATGCCGGCACTATAGGAAGACCACCACCGAATCTGAACTAACTATATTGGTACAGCTTATATTCGAAGAACTTGAACAGCTACGCCCGGAATATGGGTACGAAAACGAGAACGCACGACACATTGCTGCAAGGGTGTGTTTGGTAGGGTATATACTGTGGGGTACCTGGGTAACAAACCAGGTTATGGCGGACATACCCGGGTACTGTAGTTCATACCCGGGTACGTGTTCGGGTACCCCCTGAGTATACACCGGGGTACTGTAGGTCGTACCCGGGTAGATTGCCGGGCACCCCCAGAGTATACACCCGGGTACTGTAGGTCATACCCGGCCGGGTACGTACACACCCAGGGTATAGAACCACTTACTGTGTGTGTGTGATGTCGAGAACTCCGGAGGTTACCGCAAAATTATTTTTTCGGCTCGATCCGCGTATGGATCTTTGGTATTATGGTCAAATGGTCAAGACAACGAGTTTGAGAACGTGAGTTCGAGCCTCGCAGAGCTAGGCAGAGTTGCTTTTTGAACTTTTTTCATGCCTTTTTTTTAACGTATTTCTGCTTTGTTCTGCCTTTTTGTCTCATCCACCAGGCAGGAATCTTCTTCTGGGTTGACATTTTTTGTTGTGTTTTCTGCTGCTGCTGCGGTAGTTCCCATTTTTTCCTTGGCTTGGCTTTATGCTTTGGGTTGTTCGTACGGTACTATAACGTATTTCTGCTTGTTTTGCCTTTTTGTCTCATCCACCAGGCAGGAATCATTTTCTGGGTTGACATTTTTTGTTGTGTTTTCTGCTGCTGATGCGGTAGTTCCCATTTTTTCCTTGGCTTGGCTTTATGCTTTTTGTGTTGTTCGTACGGTACTATTCGTACCCGGTACATGCTGATATCACCAGGGTCAGCAAGTACTTCATTTTTGCTTTCCTCTGTTGTTCATTTTGGGATTGATTTTGGTTTGAATTCCCTTTTTTTCACAGCAGCACGTACGATTAGTTTGCGTCCTTTTTCCCTCTTTGTTGTTTTGCTTTGATTGCGTATAGTAGTAACAACAAAGCCACACCAACTGATTTTGTTTTTTTGCAAGTAACGCTGGCACTTAGCACCGTGGCGTATAGCCGTCTACTGTAAACGCAATAATTAGTTTTTAGTATGGAACTTTCTTCCGGGTGTGACTCCTGGCGTGTGTGTTTTAGATTCCACTATTTTTTCTACCCATCGACATCCAGCGCACCCAGTGTCCGTGCCAATTCGTCATCCTAGAGAGAGACAAAAACAGCTCTGTACTCGTAGTCACAAGCTTCGAGACAGACATACGACGCGTGCTACAATAGAGGTGCGCCACCTTTTTTTCTGGGGTTCCTCAATTTAGAAGCTTAAGATCTCTCCCATAAACTGATTTAAAGAAAAACAAAACTGCTGCCGGATGGAAACTCCCATGGCCTAGGTCCATAATGAGAATCATGCAGAAGAAATTGCCGATTTCCGATGATTTTGGGTTGAGGGTCCCCGCCATTCAGAAACCTTTTTAGACGAGAAGGGCTAGTACCTCTACCGTACCACATGGCATATACACCGCGTTCGCTGAAAGCAAGCTACCAGGCGCATACGAGATATATTCATGCACATGTGACGTCCGGATCGTTTTCCTGGAGCATATGGCGGCGGAACTCCTGGCAATTATCAAAGCCGCCAGTTTGCACCTGCTGCCATCAATCGTGAACCTCTGTCCGCTTCACATTCAATTTGTTGCATTTTTTATTCCTTTTGAGCGAGCGCCGCGGAGCGAGGCACCTTGCATAACCTACTATATATACCCTTGTAGATGTTGCCGTGTCCGGCTAACGGCGTTCATTCAATACCTCAACAACCATAGCGGGAGTTCAGAGCGAACTTTTTCAGAGCGATGCAAAGGCTCGCGGCTGCTACGGATCATAGGTCATTCCCAGATAGCATCATGTATACCTCAAACGGAAATCCGCGATGGGTGGGTGACGCTAGGCTACGAAAAAGCAGGCGCGAGGGCAACGGCTGCCCAGACTCGCTGGCAATCGCGTGACAGAGATGTATGACATGTGCATAGTGCACAGAGCCACCCCGAATGCTCGGTCGAATCCCGCGCTCAATTTTAAATTCACCTTTGTTTGTTTTTGATCGTAGTTGTGCACGTTCGGCGTCATGCGCGGCCGGCGTCCACCAACGCTGGAGCTCTTTTGGTTGTGCAACTGGACATGATCCAGGTCGTCGTTCGCCTCGTAAGCCATCCTTTTGTTCGACTTCGACCCCGATCCTCCACGGGCTTGTTCGTGGGTCGATGTGCTGCCGTTGCAGCCTTCCAGCTGCACCAACGCAGCACCGTTGCTGTACGGGGGCGCGGACGTCAACGACCTCGGCTGCGGCACGAACGCCCAGGAGCTCGGCGGCGGCACCACCGGGGTGTCAGAGCAGGCCTTGCTTCCGCAGGAGGTCAGATTGCGAGGGTGTCTGGGCCTCTGCCCTGCCCCACTGAGAGCTAACGCATCAGCGACAACCGGCGTAAACGCTGAGGTCCACACCGGTGGTGTTGGGACCGACTTCGAATGCGTTGCCATTTTGCGCGCGCTTTTGACTTTTTTTGAATTTGTGGCTCTGCTGTATGGTGTCTTCTGTGCGGGTACACTCCTGGCAGCGGTAGCGGAACAAGTAGACTGACGGTGGTGGACGATGTTGGTGGTAGTGGTGGTACCGTCGACTCTACTGGTTGCCTATGCTCAAGGGGTGTGATGCCTGTGGTTGTGCCAGCTTGGTGCTTGATGTTGAGCACTGCGTGTTTATTGAATTGTTTATGCGGAAAAATTCGAAAATACTTGTGAATTTCTTTGAAACTCGAACGCAATTTTTTTATTTTTGGGGGGTTCCACAAGTGTTAAATAGCGTTTTTGTTTGCCCAATTTCAACTATTATATGGCGGTCAGCGGCTAGCGACGCCCTTTTACCTCTTCACGGGCAGCCGCCAGGGAACTTCACAAACGATGCGGCAAAGAGGCCGTCAACCGATGTATGCGAATTGCGTTCGGCGAGGCGTTTGGCCCTCAGCAAGTTTCGGCGACCGTGAGAGCAGTCAATAGCAGTTGAACCGCCTCTTGTTATCGACAGCATCATCATCATCAGTTTGATTTCGAGCTCCCAAAACAGTCTAGACCAGGTACATAACATCTTGTCTGCATTAGACCAGACAACGTGTACACATTATTTATAGCAATGTGCACCTGGTACATGGCACC
Organism: Undaria pinnatifida; assembly: GCA_012845835.1. NCBI lineage: Eukaryota > Phaeophyceae > Laminariales > Alariaceae > Undaria > Undaria pinnatifida. The sequence goes on along the minus strand of JABAKD010000002.1, from coordinate 12,371,588 downwards.
TACTCTCTCAGCATACAAGCATACTCTAGTAGCTGGCAGTAGGCACATGTCGCGCGTACATTTTCCTGCGGTGTAGTTGGAACACTGTATCAATATAGGCGAGATCCAGCAGCCCGTGTTGCCCCGTCTATGGCTGTCGGGCACCATAATAATATCGTTGTCTATTTTCGTACCCAAACTGATTGTGTAATCGTCAATACATGTCATATATGATACGAGGAAGCTTGTCAGGTCGTGCCCATTCCAGTGACCGCTCCCCTTGCAATTTTCTGTTGTCTGCTCTTCTATATTACGAAGAAATGAAGATGGATACAAATGAATTAATGAATTACATAGTTCATGAATACAACGTTACGGTTTCTACGATATCCAACATGGAATCCGGGTGACAACTTTAACTTGCAAGCTGTTATGTACCACGGTGGAGACCTCGGAAGAGACGCGACAACTCTTCTTAGTAAACCCACAGGGCCAAACGCCGGTGATAAGACTATGGCTACAGCAGCATGGGGGCCACCCCCGTCTTTAGTCCACTCGCGCTGGTGGCTAGGCACTCCACTCAGAATCGGGCTAAAAACATGTTTTATGGGAGCGGCGTAACAAACAAGAGTACATGCCGCCACGCGTATATATATCGCGAAACCGAAAATATCAAAACCGGTAGCTACTATACGCACGCTCGCGATAGCTACTATTATAAAAATGAAAATACACTCCAGCTGTGAGATCGAATATTTTGCCGGAACTCATCTTTGCAAGCTGTGTGTGATACTCCGATCGCGCGTATTACGGGTTGTGTATCCTCGTTAAGGGTATAGGTACGCGAGTGGCTCCGGGTCGCTGAACAAGAGAGCCCTGAACGAAACCCCCTTCTCGTAGTCCTGGTCATAAATATCTGAAACTTGCTCACACGACACATATTAATAGATGCAACCCACAGCCAACACCGCACTGCTCCCGTGTATGTTCGTGGCTGGGAAACAGATATAGTCTATATATACCAGGTCAGGTCACTCCAAACAACACCGTACTGCACCCGTGTACGTACGGGCAGCTAGCAGACATCCTCGCACCAGGTACTAGTAGCACTCAAACATACATCCAACACCGCGAATAGAATTGACATCGAGCGGTCACGACAAGCGGCCAGACAGTGCCAAGATGGAGTTATATCCCACAACAACCACACCGACTGACACCGAGGGTAGCAAACAGGGAATGCACATCCGGGATCAACCTTGCGCGAGGAGAACAAGTCGACCGTGACACCGATTGCTGTCCGGCACTGAGCCACCACTGCCGCCACCACCACCACTGCCACCACTACCACCACCACCTACCACCATCACCACACCACCACCACCACCACCACCACCACCGCCACCACCACCACCACCATCATCACCACCACCACGACACGAACAAAAAATATGGTCCTCAAAGCAAGCCCCCAAACAAGTACCAAAGTGTATATCGCACGTGATTCCTGTCGGCAAGCATATCTCTGTATTGAAGGGTACCAAAGGGGAGCACGCTTAGCCAGTGGGATAGCGTATAGCCTGCTAGCAGCGAGGGCAGAGGGCAGAACGTTGCCCACGCCTGCCTTTCGTCGGCTTGTCCTGCGCCGGTTCGGGAATGTGAGCCCCCTGTATCGACAAAGCCATCGAAGGCGTGTGAGACCTATGATGCTCGAAGCTCGAAGCATACGTACCCCTGAACGGAAATCCTGAACGGCAGAATAATTTATTGAAAGAAGCGACATCTCCCGGGCGAAATCGGAGGAAGAATTATGAATGCGAAATATTTTTCGTCATGATGTCATACGAAGACTGCTGAAGAAGTCGGCGGCACAATCAGCCGCCGTGATTTCTCGAGTATGGTACGATGTTGTCGCGAAAGCCGCGCCGCTCCTCGTACACTGCTGCAAAACGGTTTGGGCATACCAACCACGCGCCACGCTACAGCTACCAGCGTGCCTGTGTGTTTTTTCACACCAAACAGTATTTTCTACCCAACATCGACATCCGATATCGGTGTCTGTGCCGATTCTACTTAAAGAGATAGATACCATATACGATACAAGTACACGACAAGCTCGCTGTGGTCAAACAAACTATCAATACGAGACACATACCTATCTCTATAATGCAGCGAGCATATATATGCACGTCCGCCTATGCCTACACCCCAAGAATGGACCATGTGCTACATCCATCAGGTTGAAACCTTCAAGACTGAAATGACCGCGCAGTTGAATATTGTGGCGAGTGACAGTATTAATTCAGACTAAACTTTGGAGACCGTTGTATTATTAATATAATAGAAAAGAACGACCCTTACGTTTTCGTCCCAAGTCGGTACGTAAGTACACCACCCAAGGCTCGGAGCCCATCCAGGACTGTCTGCGCCAAATCGCCCCCTGCACCTGTCCATAAACATTGAAACAACGCACATACCATGGACGTGGCATGGCATGGGAGAAGCGGACGAACACATAGAATGATCTTCGAAACGGCATACCGCCGTGCACAGCAAGCAGCGTGCGTGGGCATAGCTCCGATGTTCCATTTATTATATCGTCTGCTCTGTCGGCGGAAACTACAACATGCTGTGTTATATTCAACATCTTTTTTTGTATCTTGGCACTAGAACGCTGCACATTTTTCGAGATCGCAATAATGAAATAATTGTAACATTTTACAGCAGCATTACACGCACAATTGTTCGCACATATCAACGTGTTTACAGAGATAATTATTCTTCGTGTTGAAATTAGTTGTAACCAGGTATGTGCACACATATATGCAATGTCATATTGTATTAGGTTCTGATTAATGAAACTTACTGAAAACGGGCGAAACGATTTAGTACGCAGCTTGCAAAGATGAGTATCGACCCTCTAAATTCGTCGAACTCACAGCTGACGTCGTTAGAATGAATCCGTATTTAAAATACAGTACAGGAAACAACAATTACAGGACGCCTAGCAAGAAACCGAACAAGAGAAAAAGGCGAAGTCTGAATTTTACCGGCCTACAGGAAATCCGAGCCCTTGTACTATAGTTGATAGCAGAGCGCACCCTCTCCCAAAACCCAGCCTGGGTCCGTGTTTCGATTTCTTATTCTAAAAAGTGTCGTGTGTTGTACTGCCTGTAGCGTTGATGAATACAACAGTGCTTAGAACAAAAAATGACTCGACTTTTTGCAAAAAACTTGAGCAAAATATTTTTAGACTGGAAATAGTGCAGGGCACACCCTGTATACCGCGCAAGAATTTGAGCGCTGGCCCAATGCAAAGCCTTTCTGAACTCTTCTCCAACTCGTAAAAAAGTGATCCTAGACCGCTGGTACTTTAATTCCAAGTGTTCTAACCCCAGAACGAGAACGCAATGGCAAAGCTGTCGCGCACTACCATGTGCATACACGAGGAGTTGGTCTAACAGGCCAACATAGTTAGCGTTGGCGTCGTACTTACTCCCCATTCATGCCTCTTACCAGAAGCGAAGCGAAAAGAGGACGCAGCCAGGGACTGCTTGGTTTGGCCACCGCCAGGACTTTATCCGCACGACTGATGCGATGCCACTGTGATGATGCGGTGCCACTGCTGTGATGATGTGATGCCACCGTGATGATGGGATACCACCATGATGATACGACGCCGTGATGATGACTGATGCAGTGCGTCTAAACGCGCGGCTGAATACATGTACATGCCTATCGCGATGGGTGGTTCTCTGCATCTCCACCGCACCGAATGTCGGCCCTTGGACATACTTCGCTAGCGGCGATGGGGAGGGAAAGTGAGGGCAGGGGACAGGAGAGGGGGGGGGGGGGAGGGGAGGTGGGCATGTTTCGAGTAGAGAAACACCTGAGGGATGAAGGTAAACACAGTTTTTCCTTCTTCTCTTCATCTCTCGGGCGTTCTTTCCTACCCGTAACATCCCACTCTCAACGGCGCCTCCTCTTCCCCGTGACCCTACGTTGCCATTACCTGATGCAGAAGATGGCCAACGACGTCGTGGACGCGATATTCTGGGCAGTAGAGATGCTGAGGACAGCCCAACGCGATGGGCATAATGTGTCAATCACCTCGCCAGACTACACGCACGGCGCATGTCACAGCTCGCTCTCTTCAATCAGAAGCTTGTCGCCTAGAGATCCTCGTGAGTAGATCTGGGGAACAAAAGGAACCGCGAAGCGCGGGGGGGGGGTGGTGTACATACTCGTGTCGTAGCCGTAGCCTTATTATGACCATATGGTATAGTAGCTATTAGACCCTCACATCCCTACAATGCCGTGACGGAGCACGCCGGGTTTCCACCGACCAGGCAGGGATCGCGTCCATCAAGCGCGAAACGACGTGCGGTGTTCGGTGAGTGGCATGAAGAGTGAGCTGTATCCTACTGAGAACCTCTTTGTGGGGCGGACTTCCGCTTGCCAACTTGTGCGTACTTCTTGCATATGGATTTCTTGCATATGGATGATAGCCTCGAATGAAATAGTACATATTTTTTGCTGTGGCCACTTCCAGATAGTGTTATGGAGACATCGTGTAACTGCCTCGTGGGTGCCTTGCCATATATGCACGTTACGTGATGCCACCCCCCTCACGCGGAGTTAAGGTCATCCACTCCGCACAATATGGTCTAGCTCGACCACCATCTCGGCTACCGCCAAAACGTAACAACGAAAAAAAGAAAAAAAGACGGTACCCTGGGTGGTCTAGATCACGTACATTGTTTTGAGAGGCGCGTTTTACAACGTCGCTGCGGATAGCGGTTACGATTTTTCACCTACGTTCGACAAAATGATTGATAGTCTTTACCATCATATCATATCATTCCGAGGAAAATGTCAGCCAGTCGGGCCTAGGGCTACAGGACGGATTACGCGGAGGTACAAGTGCAGCTGAACTAGCCAGGGCTCTTCACTTGACCTCTGAACCTCACCTGAAAATACCTTGTGCGAGAAAAACGGGATAGTGCAACCCGACCAATAAAGCTCATCTGCTCGAGGTATTAACGAAAAACACATATAAAACACAAAAAAGTTACTATTAATATTGTAGCATTCCAACCATATTGGGTACAGCATGCTAGTTCAGGAGGTGGCCAGTCAGATTTGGTTTGGCGAAAAAGCTCCACCCCTATCGTAGTATGCGGGCGTGTCAGTATTTAAGCTCACTTCACTCAAACAACAAAATAAACCACTTTGTTGGGTTTGAGATCGAGCCCTATACAGTCCAGGCGCGGTTGGTCGGTCGGTCGACCACGCAAACACGGGGAAGGAGGTGAGGCAAGCGAAGCTGATCGAGGCGGGATGCGGTAATTTCACAAAAATAACTGCAAACACCTAAGCGCAAAAGCTACACCGCACGCCACCTCACTCACCCAATCCCTTCTCCTCCTCTACCTTGTACCCACTTGAAGCATATACCCCTTTTTTTATTAGTTGAGTGACGAAGCCACTCAACAAATCAACTTTAGGGGACTAGCCAAACAAACTTTTCGACAAACTGACCAAGGAAACTAACATAATGGGATAGTTGGCACCGCGCACCACCGCAACTGACTGCAACAAACCAGCCAACTACTACTATGAGTATATCCAGTCAATTCACAGCCTTTCCAATTAGAGGACGGCCGTACCCGTTGATGGTGGCCTGATATCGACGTCTTGCCCCACCTTTGTCCAAGGGAGGGAACAAAATATCTTGCGGGGGCGGGGGAGGGACGGGGGGCGGGGGGGGGGGAAGGGGTGGGGGGGGGGCGACGAGGAGGGGTGGGATGGTGAGCGATGGGTTGCGATCGGGTGCGATGAGATCGGGTGGGATGAGGTGGGGCAGGGTGGGGTTGAGTGGGGTGGGGAGGGGTGTGGTGGGGTGGGGTGGGGAGGGGTGTGGTGGGGTGGGGCATGGTGGGGTGGGGTGGGGTGTAGTGGGGAAGGGTGGGGAGTGAAGAGGGGGGGAGGCGCGGGGGAGCTTCGGGAAGTTTGACGGTTGACAACATACGCGAAAGCGCACGTCGACCCCACAAAATCGGTCAGTCGACAGCCTCAGCTCAACATTGGTGACATAGTAATTTTAGAAGGCTTACTATTTGTGCGTAATCGTTTTCGGGGTTGTCTTACATTTTTTTTTTGTCTTCACAGTCTTCATATTCTGTTTCGTCGTCTTTTTTGGTAGTTGCCAATCATGAGGCACGTTGTCGGATGGAAAATGAACCAATGAACTGTGTTCAGCCCTGCTCGGAGTAGGCGGTTTCTTGACGGATCTGTCGTGTACGCATCATCTACACAAAGCTCTCAGCTCACTGAGCTGTACGATCTAGGTCAGGCATGCATGTCATGTTCTGTCCTGCGTGTTAATTACAAGGCTTCAACCTTGCTCAGAGTAGGTGTTCCCTGGACGAATCTGTCGGGTTCGCATTTTCTGCATCACCTATACAACTCCCAACTCACTGATCTCTGTACGATCTATTGTAGGTCAGGAAGGTCATCAGCTGCCCGGCGTGTCAAGGAAGGTCAAGGTTTCAGCTCAGAGTAGGTGTTTCTGGACGGATCTGTCGGATAGTTTTTCTGATCTAAAGTGCGCATCACGACCGAAGGCGACCGAGGCTGCTGCAGGTTAACCACTTTTCACGGATCGCGACATTATTAAATACTTTCTTCTTCACGTACTAGTTTGCACTCTTAAAACCTTTTGTGCTTTTCTGTTTCGCAACATGAACTACTACTAGCACAATGGAATGGTTGGTTCAGCTGCGCCAACACACAGTACGTTTAAGTCAGTTTTTGAGCGAGGTGCAGGGCCATTCGCGCAAGCGGCCTATGCTCGGCGGCGAAAATAGGGGGGAAATGCTATATCGTAGGCTAAACTAGGTATAGTCCTTTAGTACTATGTAGACTGAACTATCAACTCACCTCATCTGGGCTGGTCCGTGTCAATGGCCCGGTTACTTGTGCGCGGTGGCTAATGGTATATTATTATCTTTTCAAGAGCCTTTTTATAGTTTACCTGATTGTCGCTCATCGAAACGCCTGTGTTCCCCCTTTTCGACTTGCGACCCCGCCGTGATTATAAGCCAACTACTCCCGAGGGGAAACCTTGTACCTGGTATAATACTATAATACTATAATACTATAATACTATAATACTATAATACTATAATACTATAATACTATACTACCGTAGCTTTGGTCTCACCTTAGTATTAGTCCTATACCCGTTTGTCATCTTGTGCCCGAACACTTCGTTCCTTACCTCGGTGGAAGCAGTGGATACAGAGGTCTACATCGCAATGGTCGACCTTGCTCATCCTGCATTCCTCGTGGCGGATGTAGCATAGCCGGAGAGAGAGAGAGAGAGAGAGAGAGAGAGAGAGAGAGAGAGAGAGAGAGAGAGAGAGAGAGAGAGAGAGAGAGAGAGAGAGAGAGAGAGAGAGAGAGAGAGAGAGAGAGAGAGAGAGAGAGAGAGAGAGAGAGAGAGAGAGAGAGAGAGAGAGAGAGAGAGAGAGAGAGAGAGAGAGAGAGAGAGAGAGAGAGAGAGAGAGAGAGAGAGAGAGAGAGAGAGAGAGAGAGAGAGAGGAGAGAGAGAGAGAGAGAGAGGAGAGAGAGAGAGAGAGAAGAGAGAGAGAGAGAGAGAGAGAGAGAGAGAGAGAGAGAGAGAGAAGAGAGAGAGAGAGAGAGAGAGAGAGAGAGAGAGAGAGAGAGAGAGGAGAGAGAGAGGAGAGAGAGAGAGAGAGAGAGAGAGAGAGAGAGAGAAGAGAGAGAGAGAGAGAGAGAGAGAGAGAGGAGAGAGAGAGAGAGAGAGAGAGAGAGAGAGAGAGAGAGAGAGAGAGAGGAGAGAGAGAGAGAGAGAGAGAGAGAGAGAGAGAGAAGAGAGAGAGAGAGAGAGAGAGAGAGAGAGAGAGAGAGAGAGAGAGAGAGAGAGAGAGAGAGAGAGAGAGAGAGAGAGAGAGAGAGAGAGAGAGAGAGAGAGAGAGAGAGAGAGAGAGAGAGAGAGAGAGAGAGAGAGAGAGAGAGAGAAGAGAGAGAGAGAGAGAGAGAGAGAGAGAGAGAGAGAGAGAGAGAGAGAGAGAGAGAGAGAGAGAGAGAGAAGAGAGAGAGAGAGAGAGAGAGAGAGAGAGAGAGAGAGAGAGAGAAGAGAGAGAGAGAGAGAGAGAGAGAGGAGAGAGAGAGAGAGAGAGAGAGAGAGAGAGAGAGAGAGAGAGAGAGAGGAGAGAGAGAGAGCGAGAGAGAGAAG